>CM044559.2:10764093-11964093 GCA_024416835.2 Perccottus glenii
GCTTACATGGAGTCTGGGAAAGTGACAGATGCCTGGAGCAAATAAACAAGTCAGACAGACAGAGTTGGAGAGACTTTGTTGCATTCTAAGGTCCACTTCACTTGTGCAGGTGTTTCCACTTCATTTGCCTGATTAGACTCGATAAAACTCTACGTGTTACGTTTTTGAATACATAAAAACTTTGAAGGAGTTGAAGTATGTCTCATATATCACCAGACCCTTTACAGTAAAAGCTAAAAATTGCAAATTATGAATAAACAAGGTGGTTTTGGAAAATAACAGAGAACATTTTAGCAGCAGTCTCGTATTTAGCTGTTTTAGGATCAATAGAAATCAAACAGTTGATCAATGTGATGTCATTACGTTTATGATAAGGCGGTCAATGTTAGTCAGATCTCAAGCAAGCTGTTCATAATAAATATGCCTAACAGAGAATATTATAAAATAATCATTTATATTACTCACATCAAGCCCAGTTTTATTGAAAAGAGAGACGAAATAGTCTGGATGGCTGATTGTATACAGAGCGGGGTAACGCTAATTAGGTAGCTTAGGCTAGGCTAGGCTAGATCATAATTTCATGCTAATTAATACATTTCTTTGCTTGTGTGCTTAATTTTCTTCCACTGTTGCATATTCCTTGTCTTTCATCAACCATATTAACAACATCCAGTTAATTTAGTCGTCTAAAACATCTTATTCACTTGTTTTAGTTTGCTCCCTCGTTAAAATAAATGGTTAAGACCGCTACTCCCACTACGAGTTTTTTTGATTATGTCACTTGTGTGAGGTTTTTCCAAGCCAGTTTTATTACAGGCGTATTATTCCTATTAACTTATCATTAGCTCACAAGCACTGTTCAAAGAATAGTTATGATTACAAATGATGACCAGATTACAAAGTGTGTGTGTGTGTGTAGTGTAATACATAAGGAGGGTTGTTTCACGGAAGAACACCTACCGAGAACAGGAACAGAACAGTGTGAGCCTTTTTTCACGGATAATGTAGAAAATTGTATCCTGTAATAATTATTTTTGAACCAGGGCAATGTGAACTCAGCTTTATAAACTCTAAAATACAGGTGACACATTGTCTAGACTTGCCTTTTTTTTTAAACAATGAAGTCCATAGGAGTCAAATATGTGTCATTCGTGCCCAGAAGTGTAATGCCTTTGGGTCACTCGTGCTTTCTAATAGATTCCTGTTTCTATCAGCTCCTGTCATGTTGTTAGAAGACAAAGAAACTGAGATTGTGTAACTTTCACATTGCCTCAGAACAATTTATCCGTGTTTGAAGACAAATATATTCAACGTCATTGTTATTCCAGATAGTGTTTCTGTAAACATATCTTTGTAAATGATTTTGTGCATGATGTTTTCTCAATTCTGATGCTCAGGTAAGGTGGAGTCTACAACAAAGCTGTAAAAAAAATATGTATTTATTGTATTGTAATCTAAGTTTTTTTAGATTACAGATAAAAGCTGCTAACAGTTTCTGTGAACTGTGTGAAGATCTTATGACTCTGATACCAATTTCACAGTTATTCTGGTGTTCCTTCTTGGAGAACAGATGATATTACTATAATTACTGTGAATTGTATTGTGTTAAAAAGATAACAACATTGCAGCTTGTTGCAAATCATGAGCTCACTTAAGCTGACCCACCAGCACTGACCACACCTCTGATAATAATTATGGTATATAAAACAATTAAGTGCAATAAAATGTTTCCATGCTGCCCTGTACATCACGACCACTGATGGACAAGACCTCATAAAGACATAAGGGGTCATGGTTCGAGGTGTGGGTGGAGCAGAGTTGTGGGAGATACCTGAGATAATCACCTTCACCTCTGCTTTGAACCACAGCAATAGTGGCATTTGACTAACCAAGCAACTTATAATTCATTTATAATAATAGTGATAATAATGCTAATATCTGTATTTGTAATGCACCTTTTGTTTGAAGAAAACCTCAACGTGCTACATTAAGGTTAAAACAGTGTAAAAACAGTCACAATAAAACAATATTAATTAACAACCATTAAAAATAGTCTACAAAGAGTAAAATACACTTTTTTTAAAAGGCAGGTTTTTAATCCTTTTTTAAAAGAATCCAGCCCTGAGGTGGACATAAACGGAGAGCAGCGGCCTCAAAGGCTCATCGTCTTTAGCTTTGTCCTGGGAGCGTGCAGACAGTGCATTTGGTCTGACTGGGTTCTGTTGTCAAGTTAACTTTAAAGCATTGATTGGATCTTATTACCATTATTATTATTAGCTACCCAGCTTTTTATAGTACAGATAGGGGTGTGACGATAACCGCATCACCGCAATACCGCAATAATGAGATGCCTACCGCGGTGTGAGGTCATCACCGCACATGATTTTTTGGGGGAGGGTTATATTTAGTTTAATATTAAGTTTTGTTTTGTAAAAAGACTTTCTTTCGTTTTGTACAAATTGTCTCTTAATTTTAATAAAGGTTTCTTCGGCCAATTGCATGTATTTAATAAATAAGAAGCAAATAAGTAGACTATGAGGTCGCGGATCGCTTTCATTGCTCATGAACTGGAGCACGTCTCAAATAAACTGAAACTCAGCAGGTTTGCTTTACAGACATGAGAAATATGTAGCCTAATATGTGTAGAGACGAAAAGATTTAAATAAGCATAGTGCAGTGTTCAAAACTCACACGGCAAACAACCAGCTTGATACAGATGGATCACTACTTTTGCAGTTAGCTGCAAATTTCCGCGGAGCGAAGATGGAGCAGTGTTTCTGATATCAGTGAACGAGGAGTGGAGCGGGGAGTGGGAGATGGTAAACCCAGAGCTGGAGCTGGAGCGGAGTGATTCTTGAATGCATAGAGCGTGAAGGGGAAATTGCCGCTGCTCCACTCCGCTCACATACTCGACTCGCAAGACTCGCAGCGGGTGGGGGGTGGTCGGTTAACCGCCAAATCGCGATTCTTGTTGCTTCATCACCGCGGTAAGAAAAAATCCCA
The DNA here is from genome assembly GCA_024416835.2 of Perccottus glenii. Lineage (NCBI taxonomy): Eukaryota > Metazoa > Chordata > Actinopteri > Gobiiformes > Odontobutidae > Perccottus > Perccottus glenii. Next base: position 10,767,097 of record CM044559.2, read on the forward strand.
TACCGTCACAGCCCTAAGTACAGATGTATTATTATTTATTGTACAGATACTTGAACAGCTCTGTTTGAAGCTCCATGGACACAGGGTTCAAAGGCACATCTGATAGGGCAGCTGTAATCTGCAAACCGCTCTTCGATAATGAATGCAAACCAGAAATGGTTAGGAGTGAGAGTTTCAAATAAAACTAACTACTACTATATGTCATGGGGATTGTCTTATTACATTTTTAAGGGTCATGTCATAGTAAATGTGAGCATTAGAAAGAGAGCTAGTCTGAGAGGATATAGAAGTTTTACATTACTAATGGTGAGAACCTCCCGTAAGAGTTTTTGTGTGAATTGAAACTGGAACAGTCTGGATCTCCAACACAAGCATGTCAAAATATTCACAGATTTAAGTGACTTTATAAACAGATGGTCTGGTCACAGTACAGGTGCTGTGTTGTTTTCTTAACATTGTTGGTATGCAGAGGTGGGTTAAGTAGCCTAAAATTGTACTCAAGTATGAGAAGCGTTACTTCAAAATAATTTTACTCAAGTAGAAGTAAAAAGTAGTCATCCAATAAATTACTCGAGTAAGAGTAAAAAAGTTTGGTTAAAAGAATTCTCAAGTACTGAGTAACTGTTTGATCATAATGTCTGATAAATGTTTTGGAAATGGTGTAATGAGACAAAAATATGGGCTGTTCATTCTCTTTAGTTTCAACACTGGAGATGGTAGCTGCTGCCATTTTATCAATTTATTCCAGGTAATTTCCATGACTGCATTAATTTTTTTATAAATACAGTTTCTTGTTCTAAAAGTCCTCAAAGCCATTTGTTAGCAAATAACTAGGTATTAAAACTGATTTAATCTACAATCCAGCTCATTGTCTCATGTTCCCGATAGTGTCATTTATTACACATTTAGAACACAGAACATATCTAGTGTCAACCTGCAAAAACAACTCAATTAGTGCAAGCAGAAGTAAAAACCTATTGTGGGAATAAATTAATTACACAGCTCCTTAAAAATAGCATTTTTTTATTTATAAATATGATATAGTCTTAAATAGTAATAAGATGCTACATAAATTTCCTAAAGGCATATCACACATATCATATTAAAATATAAAAATAATCCATTACTTTGGTAAAAACATCATAAAACAGTGTATCTTTGCCCACAGACAGGGTCTTATTACATAATGTCCAACAAAAGTGTCCACTTTGTCCAGGGAGTTATGGTGTGAGACTTAAAAACATTGTCCCGTGGAGTAAAAAACAATAATCAGCGTGCCACAACCTGAGAGGTGACCCACAATTAGGAGTGTGTTACAAATATATCAGTGAATCGACAGCTATAAATATTACAGATTTGTGGATTTGAGAGTGTCCTCGTCCTTGGTCATGGCCGGATTGTCGTACATTTCCAGGCTCTTGACGTTGCTCTTTTTGACTTTTTCATCTTCGTCCTTCTCTTTGTTGCAGCATACACAACACTTAACACAGCAGCAGCAGCAGCGTCGGCTACAGAAGCCCAACGAGACGGTCACCACTCTGTCCCATGGAGCCAAGGAGTGCAGCGGCCGGGGCAGGAAGTCCCATGTGCGTAGGAATGAAGGCAGGTAGCGCGGCCAGCGTTTCTGCATCACATTCACAATGATGACAAAAATGGCAACTGCGATGATGGGAACGCCGACGCCCACCAAGACCTGCCATCCAGCCAGAGACAGACCGAATACTGTCAAAGGCATCGCCAGGAAGCACAGGAACAGGTAGAGGGCAGCGAACCAGCGGTACTTGGCCGTCTTGTTGCCCAGACCTCGGGCCAGTCTGATGGGTATCCTCATGAAGGGGATGGGGTACCACAATAAGATGCCCATGATGTTAAAGAAGAAATGGCACAATGCAATCTAGGAAAGGAAACAGTAATATGATAATAATTTCAAATGATGGACTACTTTTGTCTTTTACACTGACTTTTACCTAAACCAATAACTGGACCACCTGAAAAATCTGGCATTCAATTTAGCGTATTCTCACATTTTCCACGTGTTTTCAATGACAGGAAAATCGGTCAGCTTTTTCCAAGATGCACAAACCATGTAGAGAGAATGCATTGAGAGAAGTGCACTAAAAGTATGAATAATTTAAGAATAGTGCTGTTTTTTGCAGCTCAAATATGTTGCTGATGCTGCACTTATTTTTACAACCACTTTTACAACTATATTTTGTTTGTTCCTTTGCAGGGCTTGGTCACTGAGTAGCAATGTGGTTATTGGATAAGGACTATAAACTGCAGCAATCACCACTCTTGTAACTTAGTGGAATTTTACATCAAGTGACAATAAAGCTTTATCGTGATCTTACAACAGTGCATGCCAACATTCAGTGGCAGTAGGAGAAATAAAGTGGAGTATTTAATTTAATTTAACCTATGCAGAATTACTACCTGCAGAGCATTAGCCAGCGTTTCTCCAGGGCTGGCCATAGCAGCTAGGATAGCAGTGGTTGTTGTACCAATATTAGATCCCAGTGTTAGAGGATAGGCTCTCTCCAGGCTGATGACTCCAATGCCTACAAAAATTACAATTATTAGTCATGTGTAGTCTGAGGGAAAACACAAGTGGCACATTAATAGATTAATTGAGTTTTGACTTACCCACTAGAGGAGTGATGGCTGAGGTGAAGACAGAGCTGCTCTGAACGATGAAGGTCATTCCAGCTCCGACCAACATGGCAATGTAGCCGGTAACCCAGGCGAAGGGGAAGGGAAAGTCTACGGACAAATAAACACAGCAGGTTAAGACTATTAAAACTTAATTAAATGTACACAGTGTGAAGGTGTGTGCCGTGGACATTAGCAAAGTGGTGGAGGAGTAGCTTGTTGGAACTGGCAGCTAGTTCTAAGAAAACTATTTAAATTTTCCTTGTTTTAAATCTAATTATAAAGTCATTGGGTCTGTTTTTTATGACTGTTTGTCTGCGGTTAGTCAATTTTCACTTATACTTTTTAAAGGTCAGAGGTACTTTAACAACTGTTAAAACAAAAACGTTTTGATTATTGTCATTTGCACTTCACAAATATGGTATCACTTCTGTTGACGTTTGAGGTTTAAAGGTGAACTGTGTAAAATTTTGTGGCGGGCCTATACACATTATTCATATTGTTTCATTACTACGAGAATGAAACAATCTTGATTTTTTTTTAAAGTAAATAAAATTCATAATTATAGAGTACCCAGTTACTCCTTCATTGGAGTCTGTACCCAGTTAAGCACATGTTTACACTTTCATGAGCATAGCACAGTCTACTAATGGGTATGGACAAACAAATAATTTGATATTGACTAGTTTATAGACTATTATAGGCTATTATAAGGCCTCAAAACACGTGTTTGTATTGCTAAAGAAAATAAGTACATTAAATGACAAAAAATGAACAAATTTAAGGTCATCATTTGTCTTGTTTGATTATTACAACATAAATGATCTTTTTCATAGCTCTTTTATGGTTAACCCTTGTGACATGTTCTGTGTTAGCATTGTTAGCTGCTAGTAGCTATACTTTACAGAGGAACATTCTTAGATAGTTCTAACAATTAAAACAGACTAGCACAATACAAAATGGGGGAGTGACAGAACCCAGTAGAAGAAGCCAGTAGTCTGCCAGAGCACTGAGGAGAAACACATTTATGTTTCTTTTGTAGACTCACCATCCGGCATAAAGATTTAAGACACTTTTAAACTAGTTTAATCTATATGTTGTACTTTTTTTTTTTTACACAAAAATGTCCCAGCAGGGCTACCATAGGTGCTCACAGGTTGTAGTACACACTGCAACTTTAACTGCTGTCTTTGTTTTGTGCCTGTTTTCTCCTTCACACAACAGGACACTTAGTTTTCGGGAGGCACAGTACACTGCACCTGTGCTGCTCATCAAACATCACCGCCAGAGGAGATCCCAGTATTATTTACACTACAGTATATGTAACTGTTTCTTTCTTTGTACCTGTGTTGAGCACCTTCTTGATGACCACGGCCACTTGTCCTTTGAGCATGGAGTTAAGCAGCTTCACAATGAGGATAAGGCAGGTGCACAGGATGAGTAAGGACAGACCCATGAGGATGAGCCCCACTCCCAGATCTGGGAGGTCTGCCATGGCAAAGAGGTGGTGGCCTGCAACAGAGGAGAAAAACAAACAACTCAATGTCTGAAAAACAAAGTGACTCACTTGACTTCAGAGCATGGTGCATGTAAACTTTTCAAAGGGTTTCCAAAAATCTGTGGTTATGCTCCATTTTAAAAATTCTTTCAAAAAACAAACCACTCTCTGGTCACGTGGGATTCAGGTGCTTCAGTAAAAGAGCATGAATAGTGCTATTGAACAGGTCGCAGGGTCACGGCAGTGTATTAACTGAGTAACTTGTTCAAAGGTGGCCATTGTTTAGACTTCAGTGCTTCGGGATAATGCAGAACATCTCATATTCCACCGATCTTGAGCGGCTCAGGTAATGTCAGGCTGTGTAAAAGTTTTTTCTTTTTAGAAGCACACTTACATCTCTCCAAGTTGATTGTATTAGACACGTTGACCTGCGCCCAGGTTAGGTTGCCTTCCTCCCAGCACAAGGCCCCACCGGTGCAGTTGTACACAGTCTCATTATTTGTGGACTGAGGACAAACAGTTAAAAGCAGAACACTGTTAGGTATAAAAGATAATGTAGCGGTAAATACATAACTTCATTGAATATGAGTTTTAAATGGCCACATGCAACATTACGCCTTTTATGAAATGACAGAGGCTTTTCACCTTGACACTATTGTCTAACTACACAATCACTGCGCTCACAATGCGTGGACAACAATAGCAGTCATTAAAAAGTGAGCTCACCTTGGTTTTATTATGTTTTGCTGTTAATGATGCATGATGACTATATTGCAAAGTAATCATTTATGTATGACATGTTGCTGCTGTTACTTCCTACCGAGTTGGTGAAGGTTTTGCACCACCTTTTAACCAGACTCTTGTTTCTAGCAGCCAGGTCACCAGTGGCAATGCCAGTGATAACGGACTTGTCCAGCTACAAAGAAAAAAAACATAACTGTAAAGAATTTGAATCAAATAGTATGCCTTAAGTCTAATAGTCACATTCTGTACCTGGATAATGGAGTCTGTGAGCGGGTCAGTAATGACGTTGAGCAGGTCAGGGGCGTCCTCTCCGCTCTGGATGTTAAACGAGTCGATGATGAGCTTTGTGAGTTTGTACAAAACGCCTGTGGCCACTTCCAAAGGCAGTAGGATCAGCACAGACAGCCAGTTAAAGAAGTCATGCACCGTGGCCCCAGCAAACGCCCTGAAAGGGACAAGACACATATTTATATTATGTGCCTGAACTGAGTTGTACATTAGTAGAACAGTAATAAAATAGTGTTGTTGTTTGATGATGGTTGAAAAGGATGCTTTGGTACTTTGTAAATGGGGTTCTACTAGGATCTACACGTACTATATATGCTACCTGTAGATGGTTGTCAGTGGCACAGGGACACAAACATAAACTGCCAGTGGGAAGTGAAATTCAAATACTTCAGAGATAAAATTTAAAGATAGATCAATGTTCATGTACACATATGGTACATATAGGAAAGCTACACAGTCAATTTTGATTTAAAGTGTATGTTCATATAAATGGTATGTTCAGGGCTTGTAAAAGTGTAGTACATACAAATAGCAAGCAATGTAAACTGCTTATGTAAGACACAGAGTTAAAATGTAGTTTGTAGATTTAACTGATGTTTTTGATAAGTTGTTTTCATTAGCCAAGCATAAAGCTTCTGTTATTGCTACTGTCTACAAGGACTGACACTTTGTAGACAGTAGCAAACCCTTTTTAAGAAATACGGAACTACTACTACGAAATACTTGAGCTACTACACAAGGAAATACTCCTTGTGGTTATACATTTGTTCAGATACGACAATCATTGTCCACATTTATTTTATCCAAGATGCAGCTTCAATAAAATCAAACTGAAATCAATATGTGCCTGACTGCGCTGTAAATCAGTGCTCAAATAAACAATGGAAAGTTTTCTGGTTGAAAAGGTTTAATGTGTGACAAGAGTGTATGCTGGGATTTTACCTGCGGAACTCATTCCTGTCTCCGGCCTGCATCACAGCCACTATAGTGTTGGTGACGGAGGTTCCAATGTTAGCACCCATGATGATTGGCACTGCAGACTTGACTTCCAGCACTGGACAATACAAATAATCCCTTGTCCATTCCTTATGTTGACATAGCGACATCTTAACATTCAAAACACTAAACTACCACAAAGTCCATTTTAAAGGTTAAGGACATTTTTACAATGCATGTTGCTAAGACATGGCCCATAGGTGACCACATTCAAGCGCTTGTACAAATAAATAGCATCTTACTTAATTGAATAAACAAGAAACTGTATAAAAATCAGTGATACAATAGGTAGTGATAGTTTTAGAAGCCTTATTAGATGTTATAAGAGCCTGACCCCATTAGCAGCCACACATAAAACCAAGACTGTTATCCATTGCTTCATTTTTCTTTTTCAGTTTTCTACAAACTAGGACTAGGCTGTAGGTAATAAAAAAGCTACCCATAAGTATCCAATTGAACCACATTTACAAACTACTGGACAATGCCTTTAATGTTTAAACTGCACTCACATCCAGACGACACCATGCTGACCACGATGGATGAGGAAGTACTAGAGCTCTGCACCAGCACAGTGACTAATACTCCAATGACCAGGCCGGCCACAGGGTTGGACAACACCGCATTTTCCTGAAAGATGTCACCGGCAGCTTTGCCTGTGTGTGCACAAACACCTCTTTAGGACAAAAACACAAAGCACAAACCACGTCTATTCCTGTCTCTATTGACTTCGAGCAAAAGAATTACGATGTGCAGTGACTCTTGAATTAGTTGTATTTTTGGACTAGTGTGTTTTACCTCCGACCAGCTGGAAAGCAGAGCTCAGTACATCCAGTGAGCAAATAAACAGGTAGAGAAGTCCGAGGAGGAGCACAAACTTGACGAGACCAGTCAGCACTCGTATGATCTTTCCTCTTGTGTCCAGCTCTACACATAAACACTGGATTAAGAGCCATGTTTTATAAAGACGTCCACACACCCGGTTAGAATAGGCAGCTTCTCACCTGACCACTTCACCCCCGTGTCTTTAAGCTCGGGCAGGTCCCAGGGGTCAGCTTCTTCTGGCTCCTCACTGACCAGGTCCACCGTGGAGTACGCTGGAAGGATTGCCCCATCTTTGCCTGCCATTGTTTTATCTAAAGAACCATTACAAAGGAGAGATGTCAGAGCAGGTTCTAACAATATGACACAACGTTTGAGACGAGTATCAAAGAGACAAGGACAAACCAAGACTGTGGATGTGATCTGTTCCATCTTCAGGTCTAGGAGCCATTGCTGAAGCTGCAAAACAACATAATTTTAACAATCACATTTATTTAAATATGTTCAGAGGATTTGTGTTGCACAGAAGCTTGCAAAAAGTCTATGTGCTTTTCCAAAGTGCACTGACGCGTTCAGTGCCACTTGTAAATCTTTTATCCGTGAAACAAAGTAGAGCACATACTGTATCGTACAAACGTTATTATTGATTAAAGCTTTGTCTCCTTACTCCATGATTACTTATAGAAAGATATCCCATCACATACAACAAAAACTTAAACTCCCATTCCTGCTGCGTGCCTCTAAAAGTCGACTTAAATGTTTAAAAGTAGTCATGGTTGTCTTTACGCACCTGCTGGTGTGTGCAGAGCTGAGCTGGAGCAGCGCTGAGGACGATGAATAAGTGGGCTTTACCTGAGTTACCTGTTGCTCGCTCCCAGAGCCGAGCCGCTTTTATACGGCCCGCGCGGCTCCCTCACTGAAATGAGTTCAAAGGTTGCGCACAGCGCGAGCGACTCGAGGCGGTACCTTCAGTCTATGTGGGACACGCCGCGAGATACTGCCTCATTGGTGACGATGGACAAATATTTTTAAAACAAAAGGAACCAGCTATGGATACATTTTACTCTCAATCCAAATTCCATTTTTTACGGTTACTTAGTGTAATAAATAAACTGGATTCATTCTCTACGTCCTTTTATACATGTTGTAATTGTTGCGAATGAAAATTGACTCGGAACTAAAGTGGAAAGGAGCACCAAATACTTCAGAATACACTTGAGTTTAAAACATTTGAAACAACGCAAACAACTTTATTGTATCATGTAGGCTATTTTTATCCAACCTTCTTACTATTTTATTCACTTATAGACAGCAAATACGCAACATTTACTATGGTTTACTTCAATGTCGCTCCAAAATGTCAACTCCTGTGACCCACTTTAGAAGTTATTCATTAAGTACATGCATCCGCACAGGTGTTAAATATACATACTGTACATACATGAGCTGCTAGCATAGGATTATCCATTAGTAATTAAGTCAGCTGCCCCCTGGTGGCAGTCTTTAGGAACAGCTACTTTTTTTTTTACCCAAAGATTCATAACCTCTTTGTTTGTTTGTTTTTACTTGCGTGACACTGAATATCCATATCAGCTGTGCACTATAAAAAGAAACAGAGCTATAAATGCTCTTAGTCAGTCCACTCTAATGTGGAGTTAATATAATAAGCACATTTTCATCACATACTGGGACTTTATTTTTGTAATTTCAATATTCATGCACTTTTTGTAAGTACTCATGAGGGCTGTTTTATTATAAGGGCTGTTATAAATAATTGCAAATTGGCTCTCTGTTGTTTTATGATTTAAAAACTCTATTGTCCCAACATGCCCAGTCATAATATCTATCTAACTCTGATAACACACACTTACACACTCCTACACACAAATAAACTACTTATTACTTTTATACATTACTAGAGATACGGCTGAGATTGAGTGATAATAAATCTCCTGTTACATCTCAAGTAAACAGTGTGGATATGAGTGAATAATTAAACTGGCAACATATATCACTCACTTTAAAGCTGCTGTTAAGTCATCACAGCAGATTTAATGGCCCTTCTTGGATATAAAACGGGTTCAGTGAGTTGATCAGAGATAAAAAAAAAAAAATAGAGAGGCTCTTGCTTAACTCAATTTATTAAGCTGTCATTAATCACCCGATTGACATAAATTATATGATAACAGGGATTGTTATGATTATTATATTATGTAGTAGCCGTTTAGATTCTGGCACAATATTGCACTTACACTGAAGACTTGGACTAAGGGTTCATTGTGAAAGACTCACATTTTCTTTTGTTTAAATTCTTACTTACTCATACACCACATGAAGCCACAACATCCTCTGATGCATGTAGGAATGTTAATTTGCTGGATTTGGACATTTTATCTGTTATAATCAATAGGGCTTATCTATGCTCAGTTTTGCAGTCAACGAATAACATCTGAAAATAAGACTATTGTGTTATGTTGTGTGAGTTGTTAATCCACTAATCTAATATGGTGTGTGGCATTACTTTAAAACAACAGGTTCTAACCAGCAATCATCATGCTTCTTTATTACAGCATTGATGACGGATAGTGCCGTTCACACATACAGTACAAAACAAAGCAGCCAAAACAACTGGTGCTATAATAAACAATAACAGATCTAATCTAAAAACCTCCTTTCTATGTATATATGGTAGTACATTGAACAAAATGGAAACACATTAATCATAGTTGTGTTTTTAATAGTACAGTATATACCACCTCACATTAACATTCTTTGTAAATAGATATTATACAAATCAGTGAATAGAGTGATTTCAGATCCATTACTTCCTTTACTTTAATCAAAGCACACAAACTGAGCACTGCTGCAGGAAAAAGAACTACATGTATTTTGCTGCATTTTTTTACACAACTACACAAAATCTTTAATTCAATGATAACCAACATTTAAAGCATGGTCATAATTATAAGCTTATTCATGAAAATATAATTTTAGCCATAGAAATTGTTAATCCTAATCCATTTTTTTTAAAGTCCATATACTGTAAAGAATTGGTCTGGTCTCCACAGCCATTTGACTTAAGTTTTCTGGGGAAAAACAAAGGAACGCAGATAAAACTACTTTAATGCAACTGGAGAGACAACCAATCAACCAATCAGAATTTAGAGTCAGTACATACACAACATACACAGAACTGCCTCATGACCATCAATACAATTTGAAAAAAATTCAACCAATCAAAAAAACAGAGCATGGAATAATTTCAGATGATTAGTCAGGTAAGATTGATTTAGGTGGAAATAGATTTGAATTGGAAGGATTTCAGAACCACTTAATAAGAAAGTGAATGAGTCTGAATGGCCAGGCTATGTATTTTATTATCTGTCTTATATTGATTTTTAAGTTTAAAAAACTTTAATTTATATAAAAAACACGAGTTTGTGAATAAGCAGCATTTTTGGAACTGTTCACAGACCTCTGAGTGCTTTTGACCAGTGTACTCTGATTGGTCATTGTGAACACTACATTGATTGTGATAGGTTTACATGTCCTTTGGTCCCGCCCAAGCATGATTCTGACAGGGAGCTTTTCTGGTCTGGGTCGCAGGAATTGTTGACTACACTAAATAAGTGATAATAAAAATTACTACTGCAGCAAACCCCCCTTGAAGAGAAATGCTCTCCTAGACTCCGGTTTTCAGTCAAACTTTAATGTTAACAAAAAGAGATCTAAAAAAGAAAGAAAACCCAAGAAAAGCATAAGATGGAAATATAAGATACAGTAGCTTATAATATCCCAAATACAACCTGTCTATGTTATAATTATTACATATTAAAAATGTTCATTGCATTAAACAATAAAAAATATATATTTATATATATAAGTGTAGGACAAACTAATATTTACATTTACATAACAGCATTCCTGTCAAGATGCCTTTTATTAACCTCTGTGTAGATAAATGCTGTAAAAGCCAAGTATAGTCCGTTAATTATTATTGATAATATATTATAAATAACTGATAACCGACTGATGTTTATATTCCATTTGAAGACTAAATGTCTCAGCTACTGTCTTAATCCTGACCTTTACCTGCACAATAGGCATGAGACTTGGGCAAAAGAAAAGCTGTGTGTAAAACACTGTGGTTAGTGAAGAAGCATCTTAAAATTACCTTTTATTATTGTAGTTATTTATTGACTAACACATCTCTTTTTTCACCCCTTATGACTTCAAAAGACCCGCATATGATTATAGGATTGATGGAAAGATCCTTACCTTTGACCTTTAGAATTGCAATGTCCATCCACCCACACTGTAAACAAAATACTTGTAACAATGTGGATAATTTTTGTTTATACAACAAACAAATAAACAAACAAATATAAGAAAACTGTTGTACCAATTCCATTTCACATAATATTTATAACTTAACTTCTGTTTCCTCCGAGTGTATTATTGTGTTTTTATCAGACATCGTATAACCCATGGTGAATGTTTTGTTTTCCTTGAGAACTGCTATCTAAGTCAATGATTGCCCGCGGGTCAGTGAGTTGATGTCACCTCGTTGCCATGCTGGCACAGTCCTTTTGGGGTCAAACAGTTTGCCCTGTTTCAGCCGAGGGCCACCCTGGAGTACTATGCTTTGACTAATCCATAAAACCATAAAGATCAGCTGCTGGAACTTGTCCACGCTGGTTTAGTGTCTGGGGGCAGTAAGAAGAGCATTATCAAGGTTATAAGCTCAGAGACAGTGGAGTGATGAAGACTTTTAGGCAGGAAGCACTTACTCCTCTGCCTTATCACTGTTCAACAAAGTTAATCTTTTATTTAACTAAACTACACCAGCATGGAAAGTTTATTTGGTTTAAGATTGTGTGATGTGAAAGGAAAGTTTCCATAAGTAATAGCCTGTTGTGTACACTCAGTGTTACAGAACAACATAGCAACTAAGACTAGCTAGCTTTTATTGACTAGCTGTACCCAATTAATATAGCATCACAGTGGAATTAGATAACAAAATAGCTAATTACTGTTATATATAAGGATTTCCTCAAAGTAAGCAATTAATAAAAACAAGCCTTTAATTTCTAGCTATTAGAATTAAAGAATTATTATTAAAATGTGCTTTTCACAAGTGCTAAGAGCGTTCTGGTTCATGGAGCAAAAGATGAGATATTAGCAAGCTAAGAAATAGGCCTACATAGCATACTTTTTTATTTATTATAATTTTTTACATTTATTTGATCTAGGTAAGTCAACTGAGGAACAGTTCTACGCCTGCGAGTACAATAGCACAGAGTAAAAAACTATTTCATTAAACCTAATAAAAGGTGGGAACAAAATTAGCAAGTTACATTATGTTTAAACCATAGAGAGTAGACCTACTGTTTCTGAATTATTTTACTCAGTAGCTAACTGGAAGTTGGAAACCAGCAGCTCTATTCTCTTAGATCAATAATATTGCTGTATTCAAAAATATAGCCGGCTTTGGTCTTTCCTATAACGTGCATCTGTATTTATGGACCAGTCCTGCTTGTTGTCCAGATGCACTCCAGGTGTTTATAGGTGGACACTATTTCAATGTCTTCTCCACTGATGGTCACAGTTTGAATTGGGGGTGTATCGTGCCTAAAGTCATAGACCATCTCTTTTGTTTTGGAGGTGTTTATAATGAGACAGTTTTTATTGTTTTATATTCTGTATCTATAAAAGTTCTCTATATGGTTCCAGTTTTCCACTTCTTGTCAAGCCACTATTGCTGTGTCATCAGAGTATTTCTGAATGTGGCAGGTCTCAGCATTGTAATTAAAATCTCTAGTGTATAACGTGAAAAAAAAATGGAGCTAGAACAGAACCTTGAGGAGTCCCTGTGCTACTATTGACAGTCTCTGAGACACAGTTCCCCAGCCTGACATACTGTAGTCTACCTGTCAGGTAATCAGTGATCCACGTGATAAAGGATGAGTCACCCCCCCCCAGACTCCTAAGTTTTTCTCTTAGAATAACTGGTCTGATGGTGATGAATGCACTTGAGAAATTAAAGAACGTAACATCACCAGGTCATCATCCAGTTGAGAGTAGACCCTATGTAACAGATTATAGCATCCTCAACACCAGGAGGAACCTGGAGATGGCAATGTGGACTATACATACTATATATTCATAGAGACTTGGTTTTAAAGTGGGAAAATATGGTTTTATGCTTCTATACAAAGCAAAGACAAGAAGATTATCAATTTCTTTTTCAAAAGTGTAAATATAGTAATCCAACATCCTATTTTGCACACTGAAGAATTTTTACATAACTCAAATAATAAAAGGCTTTTGTTTTATTGTTCATTGTCTCATTTTTGTACTCTATTTTATTCTTCTAGAATACAGTACTAGTAGTCTTCTATTTTATTTTACTGCCCAAAACACTGGGAAAGAGAAAAAGATTTCAATAACTCTGTATTTCTTGTACATATAGTGAATTAACAATAAAACATCTTTGAATCTTTCAGTCTTTCCATTTCCCACAGTTCCCCTGAGTACTTTAAGTGTATGTTTTTTGATTCTACATCAGAGCCAATACAAATTACATATAATTTTTCAACATTGTTGGGAATTCTTTTATGTTATCAATAACATATGAACATTACAGTCCCTCGCCCATTGCCCTATCTGTAAAACTCATGGCCCACAGTCTTTGGTCCTGACCCTGCGCCTGATCCATGTGATCCAATTTATTGGTGACAGCTCAAAGGTGGCGTTCAGTCATCAGTCGGGGGTTTCATGGCACTCCTCAAGGTCTCCTGACACAAATAATCATTAACTGATGAGTGTTTTAACATCTGTGAGAGGTTATCATGGCAGGTTTGTAGGACTGAGCAAAGAGTGCAACAGTGGTTCAGACTCTAAAGTCTCTGTGTCAGGTGTAGCTCAAAAGGCCTCTCTGCAGCAAAGAAGATAAGAGTTCAGCTGCAGGATTTATCACATCAGTGGTGGTTACACAGTTTATTGCACATTTTATATCTCAAACACCCCCCAGGAAGGATCAATGCAGTAGCCCAGCAATAATACAAACATAAACAAATAATAATTAAAGCTGGCCTTGACCTTGGAACTGTATAATGTGTGTAATTTACTACACGCCTCTATTGGATGCATTTGTTGTACACTAGTATTTCTGTGTTGTGCAGGATGAAGTATAAAAACACAGCAGTCAAGTGGGATTAGTGCAGAATTAAAGAGCAGCTACTTAGTCCTGCCGCTGACAGTTTGGTGCATCCATCTCCTCTGCTGCCACTGAGTGGAGCTGCTGTAATGCAGTTAAGCCGGGGCATCATTACCCTCATTTACCAGCAGATGGGGATACATGTTGCAAAATGTATGTGCTGCTTAATTCAGTCACTGTTTGGTTTAACATAACAACTGAACAAATAAATGCTTTTGCAGATTTCCTGAGGCAATGTTAAGTGTTATCTTATCTCTTATCTAGATTAATTGCTTACTTACTTTGCTTTTAAATATAACCATGTAACACTTTCTGATCCAAACTCTTACAGACTTCCATGTTATATTTCAGCACCATAGTGACCATAATCCTTTAGAGTCCATTAAAGAATAAAGTTTGAGAATTCTCTGTCAAACTGAATCGAGCTAAACAGATGTTTTTCCTTAAGCGGCTGGTTGTTATCAGATGCAGCAGATGCCACAGTTTTGCACGAGAGTAACTTATTGATGTTATTTATCAGATGTGAAGAGTTGTGTCTTCACTCCTGGTGACACCTGGCCGACCTTGGTGATGACGGATAGGAAGGCCTGCTTCATAAGTCCCGCAATGACTCTGATGTGGAGCCATTGCTCACTCTTGGTATCACACAACCCGACTGGATAATTTACAGTGTGATGCTTTGCACCTCATTAACACCTGAGAAATGCAGATTGGGCTTAATAGTGAGTGTGGCAGCCTGCAATAAACTATTATGAGCAATGCAATGCAGCTTGACTTTCAATGAAATAAAATCTATCTAATAACACAGTCATGAACCACAAAGAAGTATCAGAATCACAATTCAAGAGTTTACTTTGAAAACCTATTCATTGTAGGATTGGAATTCTGAGTTTGCCAAGTCATAACATTGTCAAACCAAGTGCAAACATTGTAGAAACTTCTGACAAAGAAAGCACTGGAACTTGAGAAATCAACACTGGTTTCTGGAACTGATCCTTAGTACTTGAGCATGACCTAAAGAAACAACATGGGATAAATAATCTGTATGTTTTCTTATGTTATTGTATTAATCATATGTACAGTGTTCCAAAAGGTACATTATCACTAGAATATTGTTGCTGATCAATGGGTAAACTATAGGTCTTTAAATATCATGTGTTTATGAGTTTGACTCAGTTCACCTGGTCACCAGCTTTAGTCTGAGGCACAATTACTAACTTCTGCTCAGGCTCGATTTATTTAGTGCATGCATTTTTCAGACCAAACAGTGCAAAGGTCATACTTTAGCTCAAATGGTGAATATACCCACACATACCTCGCTGAGCCACTCAGTGAAAGCAGAAATCCTTGTAAAGACGGTGGGTTTCTTCACTTCATTGCAGATGCTAGAGGACACAAAGCTGGTCACACCCTGGACGTACCACTTACCATCCTGACCCATGCAGTTCAAAGGCCCTCCAGAGTCTCCCTGAGACAGAAAAGACACAGAGAAGAAGGGCTCAGCTATAGTTTAGTCTTTCACACTCAACAGACGCAAGCTGCTCTGTTTGGGCTCCTCACATACATTGCATCCAGATACAACATCTCCTCCAGCGCAGATCATAGTGCGCTTGACGGTACTGCCCCACCAGTCGCTGCGGCTGCACACACTGTGCTCGACCACAGGCAGCAGGGCCTGCTGCAGTTTATCAGGCATGGGTCCATGAGCTGAGACACACAAGACAGAACTGCTGATATTCACACAAATCAGTCAAGACTCAATATAGAATGTCCAGCTGTAAACTAGAAAGCTGAAGTAAGCAGAACTTTGGAAAGAAAAATGACAGGTCCAGAAATATCACTGTCTCTAAAGACATAAATATTACAGTACTTTAACTTCCAGTGGAAAAGGTTAGACCAAAATACAGTATAATATAAACTTATTTTTATGATCATAAATTCTGCAAAATGGTTGGCTAATAGTGGACCATTTTATAAATCACCTTTTTTTTAACATACTGAGATCAGAGGTTTCCTGTCCTGGGTTATATTTAAGATAATAACATTTGCATCTGAAGCTTGTGTAATCAGTAATAATTAGTGTTAAATGTATAACAAATCTTATTGACACTTAAGTAGAAGAAGAAGTCTATTAGCTTGTTTTGAAAAGTCTCAACAGCCTAGAGCCAGTTCTGGAGATAAAGATGGATGTGTGATTGACAGATGTAATGACTACTATCCCTGTTTTTCTGTTTCATCTTTTCTGCTACAAAAACTGTGATCTGCAGTGATGAGTTCAGAGTGGTAGGAAGCTCATTACTGTAAAGGTTGCCCCAGCCAGAGATGAAACAAGGTGTCCCATTGGCGAGGATCTCCCCAGCCTCAGGAATACAAGCCGGACCAACACTGTCATTCATAATGGGGCTCTTGTCTAGTTTGAGCAGGGCCATATCATTTCTGTGGGGCAGGTATACACACTGTGTTACAGATAGATATTACATTTTGACAATAAAATTGCACCTTTTACTTACCCATTAGCCACATGGTCAATGTCCCAGTTGGGATGAACCACGATGCGCAGGATGTCTCTGATCTGTTCAGTGCCCTCCTGCAGGCCCATGTCATATTCCCCCAGGACCACACGGTACACATCCCCAGGCCTGTAACACACACAGCACTCAGGAGATCCACAGGGCTTAAGAATGTACTCTAAAGCTTTCCTGTGCACAGTGCTCTCACCAGATGCAGTGGCCAGCGGTGAGCACCCAGCGAGGGGCGATCAGAGTCCCTCCACATGTGTGATGGTAGCGGCTGCCGTGCTTCACCTGCAGGGAGATCTGAGAACATTCGACAATATTTTAGGTATGGGATCTTTTAAAAGTGGCAGTTGATAAAAATCTAGTTTACAACTTATTAATTATGTTTTTATGTACAGTATATAGTTAAAACAAACACACTAATTCCAACCATTAAAGTGCAACAAAGAAATTACTGTAAATTTGCATTTACTTTGAAATGTACAGTTGTAATTTGTATGTATATGTATGTAATTTATAATGTCTATAATATCTTATATATTATATATAAGTTCAAAAACCTGAGCAGACAGACATCTTTCTGACAGATGTTTTTGACAGTACAGATTTAGTAGAGAGGATTTTGAGTGTCTGCATGTGGATGGTCAAGTCTCGAGACCATCAAACTATTATTTAAAGAAAAGGCATTTCTTTAAAAATGCACTCGACACGTTAAGGTCATCAAATACCACTGTACCTGCCAGGGCCAACTGTGTGGGACAGCATTCTCTCCGTTGACCACTCGGTTGGTGTTGGGTTTGAAGGCAGGTGTGCCACAACCGTACACTGACATACAAGACAATGCATCATGTTTTCACTGCTATAATCCCTGGACACATCTGTATTTAGATGTAGGTGGTGACCTGTGCTACTCACCGTATGCCACGAGCAGCAGCAGGAAACCCAGTGTCCTCAACATTGTGCCAGTCTGGTGAACGTGCTCGCTCTCACTGCAGCGCTCTTATATCTACCACCTCTGACCTCTGTCTCTGTTCCAACCCCCAAAAAAGACTGATACCTGTGGAACACTGTTATCAGCCTCTGCTGCTGATTGTGGCTGGGAAGGACTTCCTGTTCAGCAGATGCATAGGTGCTTGAGCCATTATGTGGGAATGTGTGGATAAAATTAGAGAAACAGTCACTGCAAAGTTGTATATATTAGCAATTTTTTTTTTTGTGATTAACAAACTGTGTTCCAGCGTTTCCAACGTATTTAAGAATACATTTTTGGAAAGTTTTGTAGACTAAACCACAGGCCACAGACCCAACTCTCCTGTGGCAGTGAAGTAATACAAAGAGTAGAAAGAGTTATGCTTGTTCTATGTGAGTTTACAAAGGCTGCAGGAAAGCATCACAAGGGTAAAAAATAACCCTTTACACCAACAGTTTCAAAATAGTACTGTTTAGACGCTTTTATAAGAGACATCATCCAGATTTTATTTGTGTTACTTTTGAATGTGTATGATGTCTGCTAATGCTAATCTCGTAAAGGCAGATCTCAGTTTAACAGTTGTTGATGAGGTGTTACAGGTCCTAAAACAATCTGTGTAAAACATCAATTCTTATTGAGTATTTATTGACTTGTAGCTTTTAGCTTTTAGTCTTTAGATGGTGTGGCCTAAATGCTGGTTTAAACAAAGCAAGCCAATACAGAGCAGTCTGCTTAATGTTAGTTTCCAGAATGCAAACACATCTTATATTTTCTACAAATATAATCTAGACTTACTTACTAAGCTCTTTGCCTAGGCTTCTGCACCTAATTCATTTGGCCTCCAGGGCAGTCAGTGTATAATCATCAAACATCATTGCACAATCCAGCTCACAAGCAGTGGAAGTGATGCATTTTATGTTTCCACTGTAAATTGCATTGAGACGCTTACAGCAGTATAGTACTTCTAAGAAAGCATGGGCCAAATATATCACTAAACAAAATAAAAATAATGGTGTCCAATAAAAAAGATCACTGGCTTGAACAAACAGACATACAGAACAAACAGAGAGTGTTTTCAGAGTGAAATGGTGCCGTTTGTGAAAATAAAGCCAAGAGTAGCTGAGGCAGCACAAACAGAACGGTGATGACGTAGAAAACCAGAGGAGAGGAAGGCAGAGAAAGTGAGACGACGGTTTAATGTCGTCGGCTGCTTTGTTGCATGGCGGTCTACGAGAAATACAATTTCTTCCTTGTACAGCAGAACCGGATAGCTTTGGGTTACCTTCAAGAGAAACAGCCCTGTAACAACTTTCTCTGCTTTAATAACACGCAGTACGTTCACCGAGGGGCCTGTGTTCCCGCTCAGTCTGGAGCCAATTCTTCACGCCTCGCTCAGACAGTATCCCTTCCTCCAGAAGGAAACTAATATCACCCCTGAGAAGACACTGTACATCAATAAATCCTCCCTTTTAGAAAGCAAATCAAATCAATATTGCCTCAGCAGAGAAAGGCTTTGCTTGTTTACTCTTGGTGTTGAGATAATTCCCTGCAGCAGACGATGCATGAAGATTTATGCAGTGGACATGTGCTGGATGTTTGAATAACATTGCAGTGACACAACTGTGAATAATTCTGATTAGGGCTGTAAACGTTATAGCTTGTGATGAATTAAGCACTGTTGCTACTTTCAGTGGCTCAGGTGGGACGTGTCATTTATTGTGTTTGTGCAGAACTATAAATTCTCACAAGTTAAACACTGTGTAAAAAAATCACTGGCCCCTTTAAATCTATTTAATGTGGGTGCTTTCAGAGTGTTACTGCTGTAGATCTTTGTAGCCTTTAGCTGAAAAACCTAAAGTCTATTTGTGTACTTTTGATAAGTGGGGCATTCTCACAGAAAGCACCTAGCAAACCATTTTAAATTTAGCCATTGTTAGAGAAAGCAAGTCCCTGTAAATCTGCTTTCATCCTTGTTCATTGTGGCCTGTATGCATTGTTTTATAGCAATTATAGAACATATTTTGGTATTTGTACTGTATATTTATGCAGCATATCTGAATACATATTTCCACTTACATTTGAGCGTGCCTATCGTTTCTTGCAAATGTAGTGCAATGATAACACCATGTACCTTTGTTTTTACACGTCAAAAGTCTAGTGCTGTAAAAATGTATTTGTGTACATGAGGTGCTATGTGCATAATGCCACACTGTTGTGTTATAGGGGTCATGTGACCAAGTATGACAACACAAATACAAATAAAATCTCTGTGCAGGTTACAATTTTTACTGTTGATGTTATTGATGAGAGACAATAAAAGGATCCTCTCGAGAAGTGACTGGGTAGCCCCAAGAATGTGAACAAGTATGCTCCACATTCCTCTTCACAGACCTGTCACACTGCAACAGAAAAAGGTAAACACTTGACAAAGAGATGAAGGCAGACACAAAATTTATTATGAGTTTATGCAACTTGTTTGTTGTTTTGGACACACATGAAAATTTGTTCATAACATCATAGTTTAGCCCAAAAGTAGAGTGTACTGGACTGAATAACTTGCTTCCAAGCAGTAGGGCAATAGATGACTGGAGAGATGAGTGTATAACTTAGCTGAAAGTAAACATAGCGTCCCTTTGTTGACAAAAAGTGTGGGCCTGTTTATCCGACATATCCAACAATCACAGCTTTCACAGCTTACACAATACTGTTAGCAAAATAGCATTTATTCCATTTAAAAATTGTTTACTATTATGAATCTGGAATTCTGGCATACTCTGCCTTTAATTATATATACCTTTAATTTTACTAAAATTTCATTTAAAAATTAAACTTTTTATTTTAAAATTGTGTTTTATTTCAAATGTGTTCATAATTTTATTT
The DNA here is from genome assembly GCA_024416835.2 of Perccottus glenii. NCBI lineage: Eukaryota > Metazoa > Chordata > Actinopteri > Gobiiformes > Odontobutidae > Perccottus > Perccottus glenii. The sequence goes on from CM044559.2 coordinate 10,787,676, forward strand.
ACCTTTAATTACATATACCTTTATTATATGCCTCTATGCTTTAAACCTGTTAAAAAGCCCATCAAAAGTCTTTGTAGCCCTTAATGGATGAGGTGTTGACACAAGCTGTCAGTTCAGCTTCTTAAATACACAAGAGAAGATCTGTGGCAGCCAAATGAAATGCAGTCTGTCAAATCTCTATCTTTTAATAAAACATTTCTGTGGGACATGATTGCAGTATCATATAGCTGTGCGTGACATTTTATAGCATAAGATATTTCGTTTTTATGGAAAATCACTGGAAAAATGATGGTTTGGTATAAAATTATATGGGCGACTTTAAACCGGCTGCTTCTATAAAAAATATTACTGCTTTTATTCTCTGTGAAAATATTCCATCAAGTCATTGTTCCTGCTGAACTATGTAAATGGATATTTCCAAAGAGCAATACAGTATGCCACAGAAGCAGCTCTGCTCTTTATTCAGAGGTAGCACCCGACAGAGATAAATGATCTGAGAGCAGCCAGCACCGTTTAAGGCCAAGTATATATCTCCCAAGGTTTTCAGATATGTCAGAAAATGTGAGCAGCGCGGGCTGGAGACGGAGGAAATGCTGCCAATTAGACCATTGCAACATAAATCACACTTTACTTCTCTGTCACAGCAAGTGGCCAGCGCTCAGTTTTCCACTGTCTCCAGAAGAAGAATATCACTCATTAATAGAAAACATGAATGAATGCATGTGCTCATGAATTGATATGGTGTGAGGTTTTGTCTTAAAGTGGAAAAACGTGAGGAAGGATAACACCATATACGGTAAATCTCCCAGGGATTACTTCTGTCTCTGAAAAGAATAAGTGCTGGAATGTTGTATATATGTAAATGACTGCATGTTTTAAGACCACTCTTGAAGTCTTGGAGTGGATATATAAGCAGGTGATAGAGAAGCAGTCGAGTCTACCTTGGCTCCAGTCTGAGTTTATTATCTAGCTCTGAACAGATTCTAGCCTTCGGCAAAAATGGATATGATTTTTTTTACATTTCGCATTCTGTATGTATTTAGGGAGTGCTTTTTTTTCCAAGAACAACGGAAGTTTATGGTTTGGTAAGATAACAATAGTTTGCCTACATAACTTGGGGTTATGTTTTTGGATATCTGGCAGAAACATGGGAAGTTGGATATTGGTGAATAGGTTCTCTAAAAACAATCTTTTAGTGAAGTTCAAAGGTGCACTGTGTAAAATGTTGAAGTGTACTTTTGCCAAATGTATGTTTTCAACAGTGTATAATAGTGTCAAAATCCCTTTGCTTTTGCATATCTCAGAATATGACATTTAAATGCTCCATAGAACCTAGTGGAAGATCTTTTACTTCCTATTCCTTTTCCTGTATAACTGCCCAGAATGGACAAACTGAGCACAGCTAATGGAAAAAACTTATTTTTTTTGTAAATACACAATTTTGCATAAGAAGTAATGAACATTTATAAATTAAATGGATTTATTTGTAACCCTTTAAAGTAAGCTTATTATCTGACCTATTTGGCCAAGATTTGTTCATACACAACAAAATGTCACTGCTGATCTACTGTAGGTATTTGCAGCAAGTGGGGCGTTCAAAGTGTAATCTTCAATTCTGCCATTAGATGCCACTAAAGGGCTACACAGTGGACCTTTAAGTTTAGTGAAAGCTATTTACTTATCAAATAGCAATCCCCCAGACACACACACACAAAATAACCCCATGTTAATAGGTAAATAGATTTTGGAATCTAGTGGTAAATGGTAAATGCTATTTCAGACTGCAAATTTTAGGGTTGTGCCACTGGTTTCTATGGCGTTTTCTTCCAAGTTAGGTGAATGCAAACAGTGATATTTTGCAATGCTTTTACACTTCTCTATAAAGTCTCTTTACTGTATGACTAATTCAGAAGATGACTGTTGGAGAGTTAAATATCTTTATGAAAAGTTTGAGAATTACTGACATAGAGCATTAGGTGTGCAACAAAGAAGGATGTTAAAAATGCCTGAGGGTCCATTAACATGTAGGTATTAAAAAGCAATCATGTGTAAACTCCATTTTTAATCCATGCCCTAGTTTCCATGTGACTGCATTTTCTCTGTAAGACACTGGGGTTAAGTGCTTTTTTAAACAAAATGCTAGACAACTGTCCCACTTCAAACAATTCCTCTTATACTCTGCATAAAGAATCAGAAGAATGTTCAACATGATTTCCCTGCTATCTGCCTGTTGTACAGAGATGTCACCTCACATTTAGATGTACTTGGCAACAGCTCTTGTGTTTACATCTCTGGGCCTCACTCACTTGGATGTTCACCAAGGCAAACTGATATTTTACCATGTTGTGAAGCTTAAGCCGAATCAAAGCACACGTTTTGCCCTCATGTATCCTGTTCTGATTGAGGCGGCGCGGTGAGGTCATTGTCGGAAGGAGGAACAAAGTGGTTACAACGCCTTTGTTGTCTGTCAGGAACCCTGAAGCCAGGTCTGCAATAAAGAAGAAGAGAAAGAAAAAGGGGCATTCATAACGAGGCAATTACATTGTGTTCTGATAATTGGCATTGATAGATGAAGGAAACCAAATCCAAATAAATTTCCCTCTGGGCTTTGCAGCTGGAGCGTCACTCATGTCTTTGCTGGACAGCTGCTCTTTGTTCATCTTTCTCTGCCACATTTGGATAACCCAAACTTAACACCTCAAACTCCTGCAGTTTGTGAGTTTTTACTGCAACTCAAGTGCATTCGGGCACCTTTAGGCTCCTGTGGCGACACTTTTAAGTTTGATTCATGGCTGCCCCTCTTTTACCTCCCCTCACTCCCACTTCCTCCCCGCTCTGACCGGGTCCCTAACTAAAACCTTGTTTGTCAAATTAAAAGCAGTTTAGCCTGCTGTGCTGTGCTGGGCTGCATCATGAAAGCTGTTTGGTCTTGTAAGACAGAGACCATGTGTGTATCTCTGCAAGCCACAAATCAATGGCATTATTTATGGTTTATTATGGAGACTGGAAATGAAAATCCTTGCTTTTTTATGGTCATCTATCTCAAGTACAAGAATGTGGGCTGCTGTGGGTTGTAATTCTGTTACAGTAACAAGAAGGCCAATGAAATACAACATGACACCAAACTATAGTGACACGTGAAAGAAATCTATTCATATGTGACATTTAAGAGTAACACTTTTTTTGGCACCAACCTTTCAGTGGTTTCTGAAGCTGCCACCTGGTTATTGTGACATACAATTGAAGCGAACAGATGCATAATTTAGGCTTCTACATCAAAAGGAAATGGCCATAATAAGGCTTAAACGCCAACTTTCTGATGCCTAATGACCCCAGAATTAACTGTCGGCTTAGATTAGACAGCTTGGTGCTTAACACTAACCTACAAGAAGTGAAATGAAATCTGCTACTGAATTGTAGTTTCAAAAGGAGTAGCTAAATTGCAAGATGGCAGCAGCAGAGGGATAGTGGCAGAGAGAGAAACACCAGAAGGGCAAAGTGAAAGAGGCCCCGTATTATAGACATCTCTCCCACAGAGGCTAAAGTTACTTGGCTGTGATTGATGGACAATAACAAGGAAGCCTAGTTCCTACGCGCTACTCCTTCATATTTCATAGTTATGTGCTGTCGCTGTGCTGCACGATTTTCTAACAGCTGACATGATTCAGTTAGAACAGGCTAGTGCGTCACGCTAGCAGCACAAAAAGCTATTGGCACTGCAGTGGTAATGATGCCTCCACCTACACATTTATTCAGGGTGTAGTACGTTTATTTTAATTTATTCAAATAGTTTAGTCTCGAAGGTTAATGGAGTGCTTTGATAAAAACTTTCCATTGTAGGTTAGCAAAAAATATTAATTAGACTAGATATATATGAGGTAAAGGTGACTGGTTCTTCTTACATGCTGCTGCTGCTCGGGAAATTAAGGCGCCATGTTGCCGTCAATAGCATTTGTTAACATGCTAATTTTCTTAATTTATTATCATTTTATTATTATCGTAGGGAAAATTAAATTATTAACTTGGGGGTGCACGTGGCAGAGTGGTTAGCACTCCTGCCTCACAGCAAGAAGGTCGTGAGTTCAAAACCCGGCCAACTCAAACATTCTCGGCCGACTCCGGTCTTTCTGTGAGGAGTCTGCATGTCCTCCACGTGTTACCGTGGGTTCTCTCCGGGTACTCCAGCTTCCTCCCACCGACCAAAGACATGCATGTACAGGTTAATTGGCAAATCTAAAGTGTTCCTAGTGAATAAATGTGAGAGTGAATGGTTGTCTGTCACTGTCTATGTCTAAATGTCAGCCCTGTGACTAAATGGCCACTGTCCAGGGTGTACCCCGCCTCAGGCCCAAAGCTGCTGGGATAGGCTCCAGTCACCCGCTACCCCTAACGGGACAAAGCGGTAGAAAATTAGTGAATGAATGGAAAATTAAATTAGGCTGTCCTTTATTATTTATTTCTGTTAATTTAGGAGTATGTTATTTAGATACTATCAAAGATGTATGTGACTATTTGGACAAAATGAACCATTGAAACCGCAATGAAGCTAATAAGGGTTGTGGCAGTAGTGTTAGCTTCATGCAAATGTTCAAAGCTAACATTTACATATTATAGACATCCACTTTCAGCACCGTACTTTGGTTGCTTTGGTTTTAATGCTAAGGATATGTTTTGGCTAGATTTGTTATGGTTACAAATTAAAAACAACAATGTACGCATATGATTGTGGTAATATAGACATAGACATAGTAGGCTACATTGCAATGTAGTATGCAATGCTAATAACAAGACATGCTAATATTCAAATTGTAGACGCTAAGTGGGTTTTTAATCAAAAGTACAGCTGACATAACACAGAAAATAGCACAATAGAGTCTAACGTTTAACTAAGTAGTCTTTATGAGTAGGCACTTTGTAAGCTGCCCGAATTATTTAATTGAATTATTTTTTTTTCCCTCTAGTACCAAAACAGTTAAAGCAGACTTTCTCAGTGCAACATAACCTCTCTAATAAATGTACTCAGTGGAATTATACTGTGCCATTTTGAAGGAGTGTAAGTTTTTGTGCTCGTGTTTGTTCTTTATACAGATGGACTTTAAACCTACCAAAGCTAATTTTGAGCAGCTATGCTTTTCACTTTCTTTTCTAGTACTGCCGGGTTTATAATGGGGCCATTGAGCAGTTCGGGCTCACCTCACACTCCTGCTGACACCTGCAACACCCTGCAAATTGGCAGGCTGCAGCGGTTTAATATACTGAGCTGCGAAGAGTTCATAAATCTCTTGCAATCTTGCTAATAGTGCTGCAACTCAAGGACCACAAGGCCCCTCCAGATGTTCCCTTGCTTTTTAATTAAAGGAATAATGTATCTTTGTGGTAGTTTAGATACTCCAATGGCAAGGGGCAGAGAATTCCCCAATATTTATAATTTTTGTATAACCTGTTGTGATCCCATGCATTACAAATGGCAAATGCAACTTGTCATGCAAGTGATTTCTAAGAGTTAAACATTTTCCTTTGCTCTTTAGAGTGAAAGCCTGTTGGTGAAGGCTGGATTCAGTAACTCTAGATGAACCTGCAGTCTCATGGCCGCCAGCACCAATGTGTTAATGAAAGTGACACGTACTCAACTCAACCTGAAACCCGAGGCTTAAACAAATACATACAAATCACTGCCCCAATGTGTCCAAACCACCCCCACACACACACACACACACACACACACTGACTCTCGTCTGGAAAAGAGGTCTATACAGGTAAATATACTGTATATTTATAATTTTATGCAAACATTATATAAATATTGTCCCTGACTTACGCAGACACTCCCTGACTTACGCAGACACACTTGGAGAGCGCTCTCAAACTACGAGTGTCTGCGTAAGTTTGGAGCAGCACAAAGAGCTCTTTGTGTAATGTGTAATATGTAAGCATTCACATGTGTTCTACCATTCGAAGGCCATACACTCACCTACACTTACACATTGTATACAACTCCCACTGTCATTAACATATGCAATGTACTCTCGTCAACATTCAGCTGTTTTTATAACGTGTATGAAAAAGTATTAATTTCATCCATAAATATTTAAATACATCCTGATTTGTCTCATGTAACGCTGTTAGATTTATTTGTATTATTATAAAGAATAGTTTAGACATGTCAGACAGCAGGAGTTTCTCCAAACATTAGGTGAGTGTGCATGGGTGGTGTGTGTTTGGGCCCATGTGCTAGTGATTTCAGGGCTCACCTCTCCGTACGCTGGGATGACAAGGGCAAAGTGTGGGTGGCGCCATAGCACCGACGCTGTCAACTGGGACCAAAGAGAGTTTATAAAAGATAAAACGAAAGTTTGTATTCCGTTGACATTTTGTTCCGACACTAAACACAGCAGATCCACAGAAGTATTTTTTTATATATGACCGTGACACTATTTATACATATTAAAATACTTTTGTATGTTAAAATGATTTATATAGTTCATTCTTTTAGATTTGTAAATTTCTTGGTTAGGATCTCTTCTTTGCAGACACCCTTTGAACATTGTCTTTTCATTTAAAGAAAGGTTACACAGAAGTCAACCCACCAGTGAACATTATCTGAATATCAAATGCTCTTTACTTTACTATCTGTGCAGTAGCCCCAGTTCAATATGAATAAGATTACTTCTTCATATTGAACTGGGGCTACTGCACAGATAGTGGTGTAGATCTTTTGGAAACAGGTGCAGACTCCCTCTTGGACCCCGGAGTTCAGGATGTTGCTGTCTGTCTCATGTTCCCCCAGACAGAGTCCACTCCAGGCCTGCTGTGGCCATCCATCTTTGCGCACATCCCTGTCAGACAGATTATTGTGGGTTTATGTAAGCCTTTGGGTGTGAGGAAAGAAAAGTGGAAAGTCGGGGATGCACTCCGGGAGTTGTCTGATTAGGGGAATGACACGCTGACGGTCTGAGGAATGTTTTGACAGGATTCACATCCTCTTTAGCGCTAAGCAGATGTTCTAAATTAAACTGTGTGATGAGGAATATTCAAATTTTTTATAAAGAGACAGAATGGGTGTGAATTGAGCTTCTATTAAAATGCTGGAGTTATTATGATAGCTGCAGCAATTTAGTCTCTATAGCAGATGCAGCCTAACTTTTTGCAAAGAGGGCCACATTTGATGAGAGGAAAATTATCAAGGGCCTACAGTTTCTTCTGTTTTTATCCTTACTCTAAAACTACAGTTTAAATTGGATTTTATCAGGTTTTAGTCAGATGTAAACAGATTTTAGTCATATTTGAACAGGTTTTAGTTGGAGTTTAATGGGTTTAGTTCAATTTAAATAGATTTTAGGTGGACTTTAGTCACATTTGAACAGGTTTTCTTTGGAACCAAACAGTTTGGTTGGATTTGAACCTGTTTGTATAGGTAAGGCAATTTTATTTATATAGCACAATTTATACACTGGGGACCTCAAAGTGCTTTACAGAAATAAAAGACAATTTACAAGATTTAGATTAAGAAACATAAGAAAAAGTTTAACATTTTAAAAGAAGAGTGCAGATAAAAAATGTAGGCGGAGCTAAAGAGGAAGGTTTTTAACCTCCCCTTAAACATTGTTAAAGTTGAGACTGTTCCAGATTTTTGCTGCATTAAACTTAAACGCTGCTTCACCTTGTTTAGTTCTAACTCTGGGCACGAGCAGAAGGCCTGTCCCAGATGTTCTCAGAGTCCGAGGAGGTTCATAAGTAACTAGCATGTCAGAAATATATTCTGGTGCTAAACCATTAAGAGACTTAAAAGACTTAAAAGTCTATTCTCAGAGCAACAGGAAGCCAGTGCAGAGATTTTAAAACTGGCGTGATGTGGTTGTACTTCCTGGTTTTGGTTAGAACCCGAGCAGCAGTGTTCTGAATAAGCTGCAGCTGTCTTAACCCTCGTTTTGAGAGACCAGTGAGCAGGCCGTTACAGTAATCTAACCTGCTGGTGATAAAAGCATGGATACGTTTCTCTAAGTCTGGTTGAGACATTATCCCTTTGACTTGGTAAATGTTTTTAAGGTGATAAAATGCAGATGATGTAATTGACTTAATGTGACTGTGTAAATTCAAGTCTGAGTCCATGATGAGCCCTAGATTTCTAACCTGATTTTTAGATTTAAGAGAAAGAGACTCGAGGTGACTGCTGACTCTTTCTCTTTGTTTTTGTGGCCCAAAGATGATTAGTTCAGTCTTGTCTCTGTTCAGATGGAGAAAATAATTTTGCCTCCACACGTCAATCTGTTTGATACAATGCTCACCTGCTGTGAGTGAAATGTAAATCTGAGTGTCATCTGCATAATTATGGTAGGATACGTCACAGCTGCGTATTAACTGGCCTAAAGGTAGCATGTATAAAGCTGCTGCTGTTGGGGCCATAAACAATACATTTTATCACAGAAGCTGAAGTCTGCAGAAATGTTTGCCTTGTCGTCATGATTGGCCCCCGGGCCGGACTTTGGACATGTGTGCTCTATAGCAATTCATATTCAGGTCATTGACATTTCCTGGCCACCTACTGTATGTATTTTAATGTACTAATCCACTTTAATGTGGATATTTCACACGTTAAATACATGTGGGTGTCTATAGTGCATGTGTTTGGAGGAACGATCTCTCTGGATTGATCCAGAGGGGGGCACTGTCTCAAAAGACAATACACCTATCACTAAGTTTTTTTTTCTCTAGATTTAGGAATACTTAATTAAAATCTAGTAACTGTGATTAAAAGGAACAGTATACATTTCATGTTAAAACTTTTAAATCAGATATGGAAATGGAAGTCTCATTGACTCAATCATTTAAGGTTTTTAGGAAAGTCTTGTTTAATTGGAAGTGTGTTTTATAAGGACTGGCAACAGGAGAAGGCCCAAAGAGACCTGACCTCATCCCAGTGAGCGGCTCCTGTGTTCATGTGGCCCACATTTGCTATTTTTTATTGTCCGCCTGTTCTTGTTTTTTTGGCTAAACACGCTCACACTCACACAAGTGTTCTGAGATCATATTTGGATATCGCAGTAACAATTCTCCAGAGCAGCGTGCTGAAAATGTAAGGGGAGTTTTGTGTCACGCTGAGCTGATTTCATCCGTTTCTGCAGTCTTTTTAGGGTTTATATTTCTGGTTTAAAGCTGATTCTGGTTCCAACACTGGAAACGTAAGAAGGTCAACCTGCTTTTATTTGGCCTTCACTGCAGGTGGCTTTGACAGCGCTGAAGAAAAGTGAAGTATCTCTGCAGGCCAGTAGGTGGTAGTAGTGGGCAAGACTGAGCAACTTTCTAAACAGCAGGGATTTTCATTAATGCCCTTATTAAACGTAAACATGGAAGTTGCATATTTTTTACATGTAACACACACACTAACCCACTGTCACTAAAGTGTTCCCATGTGTGACAATAACTACAGCATTGTAAGAGCAGATTGGCCTTTAACTTGTTATTTTATTAGGAAATAAATAAAAGTTAGCTGTTCAGTTCAATCTGGGCATTCAGCTGCCAGATCAAAGTAACTACTAAATTTACTGATTTTGTTAAAACCAAGCCAGAACCACATCTAGGTCTTTCTGCAAATAGTGGATAAACAATAATACATCTGGTTCATGCAATTTAATCCCACCTGAATTCAACAGTTTATCATTTTTGTAGGCAAAATGAATTGCAGATTTAACAATACTTTCTCCAGTCTGTGACACTGATCTTTCCTGCTGCTCTCACTCTGCAGGCGTGGTTCACCTGTGATCTCTCAGATGAAGAAAGTTTCCCTAGGTTAATCATTTCCTCTGTGAAGTGAAACACACACGCAGAGGGAAACTGAATTCTTCATACCTGTTATCACGCTCATGCTGCTCAAAGCTAAACCCTGCTTTCACTCATGTTCTTCCAATTTCCTTTAAAGGCGGCAAATCCAATTGATACTGTTCTTAATGAAGATAAAAGGCTAGTTGTTTGGGTCTGATGTCATCTCCATAAATGTAATGAAATTATCTCAGTGGGGGGGATGGCAAAAGTTAAACACAGATTATAGAGTATAATTTATGGATATGGATGTTTTTTTTATAGAGCAGATGGTCAATAGTTAAAAACAGCTATGATCGTAAATTTATTTTGTAGCATAACATGAAATAGTTGCGTGTGGCGGGATAGCCCTTGTTCCCAGGTTCACTTAATGAAACACAGATCATTTCATCGCAACGTAAACTAATAAAGAAGGACAAACATTGGCTCATGAACATAATCAGAGCTGACAACAAGTGACAGGCGAGCATTAGCTTCATTTCACCAAATGACCATTTAAAGTCTGCGCTGAGGCTAAAAGTCACATTAGAAAGGCTCAGTTCATGGAAGCGATTATGTGGCTGAACTGTGGCCCTGCCAGGACCCTAACAGAGACAGAAGGTTAAAGGTCACGCAGACCATTAGCAGCCTTATTATGAGTTTGCTTTATATTTACATGCTGCCATCAGAATAGAACCAGATCTAGAGTCAAACAAAGACGCGCTCACAAAGAGCACAAGAGCAGCGACGTCAAACGCAAAGTGATGAAGGGCCACAGAAGTGCATTAGAATCAAGGTTACTACGTGACCTGGAGAACTTTTAAATTTAAGGAGTAGTTATCCGAGTATCTAAATCACCTAGAAAGTTTCTAAAATGTCAAAATGTTCCTGGAAAATTTGAATTGTGTATTAGGCTGTCATAGGTCCAACTGAACAGGCTTTATATAAATTATACAACATTACATGAAAGCATTTCTGTAAACTTAATGGAAATTTGAATCCTTGTGTAAATATAAAACGTATCATGAGAAAATGCTGTCAATAAATGACAAAAAAAAAGTCCTGGAAATGCCCTGGGTCAAGAAAATGGTTCATTACTAGTTTTTATGTGGTATAAGTTTTAAATTTCTTAAAATATCGAAAAGTTCAAGATAGATGTTTGTGAATTTTGGTGCACATTTTGTTGGAAACTCATAAATAAATAAATTTGCATCATATATGCTTTAATGAAAACCCAAAAGGAGATTTTTGGGAAAGTTTGGCCTTCTGAGACTGACGTATTTGTGGTCTAAATAATAGCAATAGCAATGAATTCAGGTGCTGGCTACACATAAACCTTCTGTAATTCTGAAACATTTGCTGTCCTAAACTGTCAAGTCCCAGAGATGACCTGGATCAAGAGAGCTGGGCATGTGTGGACAAGAACATTTTACTATGAAGACATTTTTGTGTCTCTTTAAGTGCATTAGCCACCCGCCGTCACTTTGTTAGAGCCGAATCTCCGCAGAGAGCTGGCTTTATGTAGCAGCTGAATACACCCCAGACTGAAATTTGTCATAATCCTGTTGATCTGCGAGATGTTTGCCCGAGCTTTAGCCAGGCTTGATTTCACTGATAACCCAGTTTGCAGAGGCTTGCGTGTGCCATAGAATGTGTCAGGAGAGTAATCTCTGGAAAAGCACGCCGTTAAACGTGGACAGAGTTCAGGGTCATGTTACTGGTGTTGGCTAACAATAGCACGGCGCAATCATATGATCCTCTTGATCTCCGGGCACTGTTGATAATTTAACTAAAACAGTGTTTGCTGATCCGACTTTGGTGGTTCGCATTAGGGGAGTTCTGTTTCATTTTACCCACCTCACTTGTTCACTATTTCTGCAAACTGGCGCACACACACACACACACACACACACACACACACACACACACACACACACACACACACACACACACACACACACACACACACACACACACACGAGGTCCGAGCAGACAAAGCCAGTGGGATGGTTTGTGACTCTAATGGCCCTTCCTACGGGGGGGACTTTTAATTGTCCGGTCATCGGCTCCATGCTCAATGTGTCACAGTCAATAAAGCCACATTAGAGGAGACAGAAGGTTAGGGGTGAGGGGCCGACACGGGGGCTCGGACCTCAGCAGAATAGAAAACTTCCAAACCCGTTCTGCTTCTATCAGAGCTCAGCGGAGGACGGCCTGTCACTGTGGCCCATTGTGTGGCCAGTGACTCACTCCTACGGTAAAGTTCAAGACATTCACCAAACTCTGGACAAACCTCTTGGACATGCTTCAACGCATTCAAATGTGGTCTGTTCCAAAGATCACACAAGTCCTCATCAGATATTATTTACCTCTAGCAAAGCATATAATTTTTTGCTAACCTTTGCTAATGTGCGCAAAAATAACACAGAGTCTCCGAGGCGGAAAATAACCAAGCAGAGATTTAATTTAGCTCATATGTTGGAGCAGAGAGCTTTTTACATGCATGGCTGCTGTTCTTGATTCGAAGTTAACCTGCTTTTTAAGTTGCTGTCAGTTATAGCCATAACATGTCGCCAGGACCTGATGATGACTGAGATAACCGCCCACACCATGACTCAGCCATGGAGATCCTGTGCTCTTTAACTGTCTTGCTTACCATGTGTGGACCACCAAGTTAGCCCCTCTCTGACCTCTTGGTGACCTGCTCCACCTCACTGTTAAGAACTCTGCTCAGCACACAGCCACAGGTCTATCTGACACCGGCCACCTCAGTCCCTTCACACCATACACATACTGCATAATAAACACTTTATAAATACATAGAGCTTTTAGCATGGCACTATTACACCAGTGGAAATTATCCTTTATTCCCCACATGAAACTAACAAATGACAATCAATATTAGGTCTGCATGATATTAGAAAAACCTGCAATATGCGATAACAACATTTGAATGTTTTTGACATTTGTGGGAATGAAAATTGCATTCAGTAAAGTATTTATATGACAGCTATGGAAGTGGTCAAATGGTATTTGGACATGATTCAAGTCAGTATCTGAACAACTATAACAATAGTTAGACAAAGATCTAGATCCAAAATTCAAATGGTATCTATCCAAAATAAAAGAGAGTGTGATTATTTTGAATAATATGTATTTGTAATAAAAAAAATAGAAAATGTGGCAAAAAATGCATGAATCTAATATTGTATTATTATGAAAGTCTATTAAAAAACAAATGCACTAACACTCCTTTAATTTGACCTATTGGCATCGTCATACTTTGAATCCTGTTAGAAGGCTTTTCTAAATCCAGGTAAATTACTCATTACAATCACACCGTTTTGCCAGAACATAACATATCTCACTGAAAATAATTCCTTTCTCCAAAACTGTGTTCAGCTGCATTCAGACAAGCTGTGTACCCCTAATGACATCACAGTGTTACATAGATGTGTCTCTCAACGTAAACAGAACTCTTCCAAATAAACCAGGCTCAAGTGTCAACACATGTACTCTAACTCTAACACAAGGCAGGCCTTATAAGTGGATTAATGAATGGAAATAACTGTGAATTAAGCAACTGAACCCCATGGAATGAATGTAAATGTCACAATCTGCAAAATAGTAGACAGGTTGTGTGAACTTAATGAGATCTGCAATAAAAATCCTGGGATGTTTGTGGAACAGGACTCAACATTCTGAGGTAGTTTAATTTGCTGGTACACATTTCTATTTATTATCCCATAGCCCAGGTTACTTGTAATGATTATTCGCTTTGAACGCTGATTAAAATAAACAACAAAGTGAAGTTATTTGTTTGTGTCTTGCTCTGAGGGGGTGCACAACAACACAAAGCAGATTGTTGGGTTTGATTGGTGCCCCTCCCTGTACTTTGTCTAAGGACAAGTCTCTGGACATATAACTCCAGAGACGTTTTTGGACTCCATAAAAATCCTGCTTTTTTATGGGCCTGGATTTCACTAAAGCTGTCCCCTCCTCTCTCATATACACACAGCTCACTCTGCACTCAGGGTCAAACATCTACAGTGTCCAATAGAGCGAAAAGTAATGTGCATATGTTTTCTCACTTTTGCATTGAAAACCTCAGCATTACCAAAAAACCTTCTTGACCATAACACTAGAACTAAATGACCCCCAATCTCCCGTCTGGGTCCTTGTCTTGTGTGGCCTCTGCTTTAGAACCCACCTGCCAAAATAATTTACGATCTAGTTAAGAGAAACACTGCCCAGGATTCTTGAAGGCTGAATTTCTGGCCCCAGCACTGCTACAATATTTCACGATTATCAGACTATCCTCGGCGGCATCATAAAACACCTCATATTACCACACTTCCCTGTCTGTCGCCTCCTTGCTCTTTTTTTACACCCTCTCTGTGGTGGGCCGCAATTTAAGACTCTTTTAGGAGCTCTTACTTTGTTCCAAACCCCAAACTGGAGCAGATCGAACTGTAGTCTGGACGGTTGTTATAGAACTGGAATTGTCTTTTCCACTTCAGATGTATAGTTTTGTTAACAGTATTTTGAAGGAGGAAGCTGGAGGTGGCCGCAGGAGTGCTGTTTTACTGGCGGGCCTCTCACTAAAGCGTATAATGCTGGTGTTGATTTTAGCCGGCTGTAGGCGGACTGCAGTTAGTCCACTCAATGGCACTGTTCAAGGCCTGTCCGCAGTTGTGTGTGAGCAGCGCTGCGACTCGCTCGTAAAGCCCCTCATATACTGACACTAACACAGCCCGCTCTGGCCAGATATTTTAAGTATCCAAAATAGCACACATGCTTTAAAAACATGTTTCAAGCAACACTTTAAATTTTTACCTCAAAATATACTGTCTAAAACCCATTTTGATTCCATCTAGCTTGGGGTTGCTTTAAAGGCAATGTGCATGTTACCTTAATGTAGATTTTGCTGCTTTTGGAAGGTGGTTAGCACTGTTGCCTCACAGCTAGAAGGTCAAGAGTTCAACTCCCAGGCTGGACGGGGCCTTTCTGTGTGGAGTTTGCATGTTGTCCCCATGCTTGGTGAACATGCATCAGGAGGGGCATGCTAGGTGGCAAATGCAAAAATGGCAAATAAAAAATTCTGTGATGAAGCTTTGGCTTTAGTAATACCTGACTCTGATTCTGAGGGAGAACATCTGTCTTTAGAATCTTTTTAGCCGAGTGAAAGTGAAAGTGAGAGTGTAACTTGTTCGATGGTGGTGCCTCTCTCAGTGTACACAAAGCACACGCCCTTTTAACCTACACTTTGCCCAACATAAGTAAAAGAAATGGGAGGAAACTAGGGAAGGGAAGCGTGGTGCATAGCACCTGCTGCTTTACTTTTAGCACAGGTGATAGAAGCCGGGGCTGGCGGACTCGCGGACTCATTATCCTGGTTGTGGAACACTGGACCAGCTCTATACCCTCTCCAGGGTATTGGAGGGTGCATGGGAGTTTGCCCAAACAATCCACATGTGCTTTGTGGATTTGGAGAAGGCATTCAACCATGTCCCTAGCGACATCTTGTGGAAGGTGCTCTGGGAGTATGGGGTTTGGGATCTTCTGCTAAGGGCTGTCCGGTCTCTGTACGATCGGAGCAGGAGCTTGGTTCGCATTGCCAACAGTTAGTCAGATTTGTTCCCGGTGAATGTTGGACCTTTTTCACTGGTCCTGTTCATTATCTTTATGAACATTTTGGGGCCCACAGGATCTTGTCTCTACTTTTTTTTCTCTTTACTTCAATCTACGTTCCTACGACCTATGGTCATGCGCTTTGGGTCAGAGATAGGGTGAGGAGCTCAGTCACTCGGGAGGAGCTCAGAGTAGAGCCGCTGCTCCTCCACATTGAGAAGACCCAGCTGAGGTGGCTCGGTCATCTGTTCCGAAGGCCTCCTAAGCGCCTCCCTGGAGAGGTGTCCCACAGGGACCAGGCCCCGGAGAAGACCTAGGACACGCTGGAGGGACTGTCTCTCGGCTGGCCTGGGAATGCCTCGGTATCCCCCCGGAAGAGCTGGAGGAAGTGTCTAGACTGCTGCCCCCGCAACCCAGCCCCAGATAAGCAGAAGAAAATAAATGGATGGATGTTACCAAAATTAACACTCAGCTCATATTATTTACAGTCGAAAGAGTCTGTAGAGCTCTGGACGTCTTGTGACTCAATGCATTTTATCCACCAAGTTGGCAGGAAAAAGTTATGAACAGCGCCAATCTAGATCTCAAACTGTCAGACTTCATTTAGCATTTTATTTCCACATTTGGCTGTATGTCAATATAGCCATTAAATCAATATCCCTGACTCTTATCATACACTGGACAAATGTTTTTTGAAAGAGCAGAGATGATCACATAAACCTACAGCGCATGAACTGTTAGCTCTGTCCAGCCTTTTACCTTGTAGCTCCTTAGTGACCCCAGAGTCACTAAAGCAGCAAGGTGCTTTAAGGCCTGTAGGAATTGTATTCTGTGACGTTACCTGGTCTAAAGTGGTTGTTGCAGCAATATTACAGTAACTTCCAACTGGCACTATGCAAGCTTTTAGCAATATGGTAAGAATTGTTTGTTTTGCACTTAGATGGGGATAAATTTTGTTAAATAAAGACTCTATAAAAGGCTCTGTAGTGTTACTTTGATAGTGACTGGTTCTTCTTTAGTATGTCATTAGCCAAAGATTATGAGCCCTTGAAGTGATAAATCTAAGAACTGTATTAAAAGTTTATATTCAACCTATTTAAAGTTTGGAGTCATTATGTCACTGCTTAAAGAGGTGACCCATGAGTCACCCAAAAGTAATTTGACTGAGAAACCTCCAATCTTAAAAATCAACAAAAGTAAGTGGAGTGCTGAATTAAGAGATGGAGTCTAAAGCGCTTTTGTGAAGCTGAATATTATAATCTCCTGAGGCTGGGAGATTGACCTGTAAAGGCTGCACTGTATTGAGGAAAGGCTCAATTTTAGCTCAAATAATGGCTCCTCTGAAATGGTTAATCCTGCTATTATCTGGAAAAGGAACAACTGGACCCAGTCACTGCTTTGGTTGGGACTCTTTTGTGTCTTTGCTTACTCTTTTAATTGTAACAAGCTGAGAGGAGAAAGCAGAAAGACTGAAATCTATTATGCCAGTGTCATTTGGCCCAGCATTCCCACTGGAACATCAGAGTGGAAAGAGGTCTTTAGGTGCACGTTCCCACCAGGATGCCACACAAACACGGGCAGCGCAGTCAAAGCAGGTCCTAAAGAGAAGCCACCGTATTTCACTAGAAAATTGTTACATTGAAAAATCTATGAGGCACAATGCTGCAATCAAATGGGCCAACAAATAATGCAGACAGAGGAGGTCAAAGGTTTTTGTTTTTTGATCTGAATGGAGGCACAGTGACTGAGGCATGAAGACAGAGCAGCATTTAAAAGCCCACAAAGCTGCACATTTAAATAAACAGGGTTACGTCCTTTTCCTTTGGGCCAAATGAAGTCCATCAAAGAAGATGGTAATGCCCGGCTGAATGGACACAAGCACTCCCAAACTTCCGCCTTTTCACTCGGTGTGAAAGAATGTGACATAATAAACACTGCCCCCTTCCATGAAACACACACATAAACTGAGCCTTAAATATTTTCTGCCCTGGTTACTGCCTTAAATCATTACTCGGGTTTCCATGTGGGCTGCTGTTCTGCAGTGGGCACATGTCAGTAAATGATGGTTAGAGTTAATCATGTTGCAGCCTCAAGTTGTATAATCACAAAATAGAGCAATCAATAAGAGCTCAGAGGAAAAAAGAGTCAATGGAAATGTATCTATGACAGTTGTCTGCTCTGCATCCTGGACTTATACAGACCCAGTCACAACTGTAATTCATGTTTTTTCTAAGTTTTATTATCTATTCATCCTTTTCATGCTGTGTACACTGCGTTTTTCCAGAGCTGTGCTGATTAGAAGCAGTTGCAAGAAAACAAAATTTAGTATGGAGTTTTCTCATTTGTTTTTACAAGTATAAATCTGAACATTATGTATTGAAATATAAAGTTTATTATGATTCATATAGCTGCATCTCTCCCATGAGTCTTTGTATGCACTTAGAATTTCCCCTGGATCTAATGGAAGTATTTTCGTCATTCACTTAAACCTAATATATATATATATATATATATATATATATATATATATATATATATATATATATATATATATATATATATATATATATATATATATATATATATATGTATGTATGTATGTATGTATGTATGTATGTATTTATTTATTTATTTATTAATGTTTTTTTTTTCCTCTTACTGTATCACTTTCTGGTCTTTCGGCCCACATATATCCCATGCAGCAGGGTCACAGCACTCTGTCTCTCTGCATAATAAATGATTCACTCATTAGTGTTAGATGATATGACTGCAGTGGAGAGGTCTTAAAGAGGAGAGGAGGAAGGACGGATGAGAGCTGAACAGACAAAGAACTAGTGGCAGGAAGTGGGACGAGTGGTAAAGAGAAACCAGATGATTGTTGACAACATGCATGTTTCTTTATTTGGAAGTAATTTGATGTTGCAGAGGGAATAAAGTTGGTGTTTCTCTCATTTGGAGCAGAACTCAGGGGTCTTGACCTTCGGATATGAGTCCTATTAACAAATCATCTCTAATCTGTGCTACAATCCTCTCAACCGGCCTCTAATTTTGAGAGTTCCTTGAAGAGCTGCTGTTCTAAATTTATCACAGAGGGAGGTCCACTCGCATGAGAACATCAGTTTATCTGCTCAAACTGAACACACTTGTGGTTACACCTCCTGTAGTTTGTACATAGAGACAGGCTGGTGGCCTCTAAAAATCAGATGCAGTGCTAAACTCCGGTCAATTATTTTAATCAATGATTTACAGCGATGTTGTTTGAGCCAATGAGACGCTCCAGAAGTACGAGTGTGTGCCACCTGTTTTCTCTGGCCTTGTGTTTATCTTCTGCTCGCCACAAACACCTGAGTGACTAAAGCTGGGAAACTACAGATAAGATAAGGAATAAAGAAATAGTGCTAGAAACAAATTTCCTACAACTACTATGGAATCATTAACCACAAAGATGGGAATTTGCTGAAATGATACTGTTGAGCCACAGAAGAGCCTTTACATATGTCTGTTCAAGATTTCTGGCTCACATCTTTACGTTTGTTTTGTCTTAATACAAACATTTTATCAGTTGACACCTTCCATGTCATGCTGCTCTGACCAAGAGGATCATTATTGGCCAATAATGCTTAAAAATCAGCAAGAACAACATTCCTCTGTGCTCCATGCCCAAGTGTTAGCACCTCTTTAGTACAGCAAGGAATTATTATAATGACTTTATTGCTGCATTTTTAAAACAGTGCCTTATATGGGAGGGAGGTCTCCCCCAGTTAGCCACTACTGGACTGGCTCACCACGGCATGATGCTCCATGTGGCCAGTAAACATCTCTGACCATTTTAATAAAAAAAGTGCCCTTAATGGCAAAATGTAGAAGCAAGGTTTGAATTACACAGTGTCCATCAGAAGGGTCTGGAAGTGGGGTAAATAATAGGATTTTAGAACTATTTCAATGTATATGTAATATATATTTTTAATGTTAGTTAACTATAATACTATACAAAACAACCACACCCACACACTAATGGTACAGCCCACTGCACATATTGCAAGAAAAAGGAAAAGGACATATAGAAAATTGTTTAAATTTCATTTCAATTTATCATTTCTGCACTCTCAGTTTGGCAGTAATAAAAAAAAATTAAAAATGACTTAAATCTATTATCAGGTAACTGAATTTTTTTTTTTTTAAATGAACGTAGGTTTTATTTTCAAATTTTCCCATTTGCACCAAATGGTCGGGAAACTGAGTGGTGAAGTGTTGCACGAACCGTGAAGCACATTTCCTTTTATTGTGTTGTATTTTTTTCCCCACTTGCCAGAAGGCCTACAACATTTATACCACATATTTAATTTTGTTTTTAACAAGTTAACTCAACATCCGCCATTTTTTGCATGTCTTTGCACAGATACCATAGATGCTTACAGGTTGTAGAACAGAAGAATAACTGTGAGGAGTTGTTTTGGAATCAGCAGTGTGACCAAAATTTGTTCCAAAACACTACACATTGCACCTTTAAATCCTTTTTATTTATCAAATGCAGCTGAGAGCCCCTAAATTCCACCACTACATTCATAAGCTGAGCAAATACATGTTAACAGTTCCCATTTGTCACACACCATCAGTAACACTAAGTGGCCATTTTTTTACATTTGATTGTGTCTGTGTATTTGCCTCTCTGCAGCCAGTTGCTATTGATGAACTTGACTTTGCTCACTCGAGGTTTGAAATGATATAGAATCTGTCAGGAAGTTAGACTGTGTGTTAGACTTTAGACTTAGACTAAAGGTGGGAGACTACAGAGCCAGCCTAACCTCAGTATGTTGTTGAAACTTGGACTGTTTCTTACCATCTACATAGTAACCTGTTTCAGCTCAATTCCACTGTCACTCCTTTATAATACATTCTATATCTTTGCTGTTATTGTGTAAATCAGAGACACACTTTGACTTTCAACATGCCGCTGTAAGGCCTGTTCCTGATTGAACAGTGGAATGTGTGGATCCACTGGCAGCGCTCACCTCTCTGCTTTCCAACCTGTTCCTTTGCACAGCCGTTAGTGGTTTACCACATGATTAATGTTTGTTGATAGTTGCTCTCTGTATCTTTATCGCGGGCCTGGAGGCAGTGATCCGCACACGTCTGTCAGCTGCAGTTTGAGAAAGAACATTTCTGCAAATAGTGATGACTAACCGCACGGCGAAGGAAGATTTTATCTACAATGTGCACACTGAGCCATTTGCACTGTTCTTATTCAGATAAAGAAAAGCAATTAACAAGCAGTGAGGAGGCTAATACTTCTCATTACAGACCTTTGACCACAGAGCGAGACGTTGAAGAAAAGGAGAAATTACGCCGGGTGTGTAAAGAAGCAATAAATGTGAATCTCTGATCCGTCAATGGCCCCACTATAATGTTAATTCACATGTGTGTGGACTCTTGGCTAAACAAATAGAAAAGGAACACACACGTAACACGGGCAGAACGGAGTGGATTTATTTGTAGAGCAAACTATTTAAGATTGTTACTAAGATGAACGCTCTGGAAAACATAAAGACAATTTCAAACGTGAAACTAGTCAACAATAATAAAGTATAGTTGCATAAAAGATAGATAGGGTATAACAAATAAAGGAATCCATGAGTGTTATAAAGACTTTCATGCATTCTGAGGTAACCCATACAGAAATGTCAGAAACAACACTACTCTTTTCTTTTGTATGAATAAGGAGAAGATATTCATATTGGTTTAGTCCAGAATAAGGCATATTTGTAGATTCTTACTGAATTTCTTATGTTCAGCCTTTTCCTGTATCTAGGTCACTGGGACAGAGATTGTGGACAGCTACCATTTAATATTTGTAGATGGATTGTGTGCATGAAAAACAAGATATCCCATATGCCAGTATTTTTTTAATGTTGGATAATTTTTGTAGAATTTATCAGTAGTGATTTAATTAGTTTACAGTATTGTATACTGTTTAATCAGGGGTGTCTCATTGAGGCGCTTGTATGAAAATAAATGTATATACAGTACATTAAGAAAAATAAGGATGAAGGGCTTGACCACTCACTTGGGGTAAAGTTTATTGCCTCATCTCTGGTGTATTTAAGTTTGCAAAATCAACCAAATATACTTACATTTTGTATGGCAATTGAATATGCTTAACTGAAAACAACAAATGATGATATAAATTCTGAATCACAATTTGAATTAAAATCTTTTAATCTATAAAAGATATACAAAAAACTAAACTAACTTTATAAATAGTCAAAAGGCACTATGGCTTAAATATGTCTAATAATATATACAGAATAAAAAGCATAAAATATGACTTCTTACAGCTTTAATTGTTGATGGTTTTACAAGCCAGCAGGGCAGGGTCCTACTTTTGATTTACTCAAAGGGTCCCAGGTCACCTTCAAATTCCTGGTTGGATTATGTCCGAGAGAGCTTAGTTTAGATGCTGTTAATAATATTTTGTATTTTGTTTAGCTTGTGAATAACAGTACTTAAAATTCCAGCTACAGAACTGATCATTCAGGACGCATTTTAAAGACAGGTTTGACTAGGGCCTCTGATGTGTTGGGCCTAAATTCAATACCACACAACCCAACTGTTTACACTTTCAGCAATATTTTGACAAAAATGTCTCAATCAAAACTTTGGCTTCTCCTAGATTAAAAATGCTTCAGATTTTGTAGAACACAAAATATGTCTGGCCTCAACAATAACAAGTGGAGAGGAATGTCAAAGACACAGTCTTACCTCTGTATGCACAGGCTAATGTCTCACCTCAGCAACAGGACGCTAACATAACTTTTTAAAAACAGGCTTTGCCCAATAATAGACTCTTTATCATTGTGTCAAATTTAAACCCTTTCTATAGAGACTCTAATGTCAGAGAGTTTGGGCTAAAAATGTGGTTTGCTGTGACTTGAGGATAGTATTCAGGTGAGAAAACAACCACTTAGCACTTTTCTGATTACAACCTCAGTTTGAGACTTAGTTTTTTTGACCGTCTCTCTCCAGGACTGTTTGGAATCACCAAGTTTGTCCCAGAGGTCTTCTGTAAAGCCCGCTCATCCATCATGGTGAAGAAGCGTGATAACAAGACAAGCGCAGAAACACATGTGTGTAAAAGTGGAACGGATAAAAGGTGAGCGGGTACTTTTGGTGTTTCTGGATTCTAAGGCATAGTTTAGAAGGGCGAGGACCACAGTTACTTTCATCCCGTTCAGATTTGACTTCTACTGATGGAGCATTTAATCACTAAGTAATGACCCTGGGGTTGTCTGTCATCTTCGTCCCGGCACAGTCACGCTCTTTTCAGGCCAACACACAGCTGGATATTTCTGGCTCACCTCTCTGCCCTCGGTTTAATTCATCTACTTCCTCTGGGAATACAGTACATCTTTTTCACAAACTCAGCGTGATTTAGTCCCTGAGTTCTTAACTACTTCCTAATAATGGCATTTTTTTCCCTTTCTTTCTTTCCTTGGACCCACCACCTCTGGGACGCGGCACGTCACCGTATTCTCAGCTTGTGCGACCCTATTGTCTCCCTTGTGTTTTCAATGCCGTCAGGGGGGAAGTGTGATAAAGTCTGCCTTTTCTTTTTGCCTTGTTTCTATGTTTGACTGTCTCCGCAGCGAGTCGGTGTCGATCTTGTCCTGAGATCTAGGAGGGAGGGGGGCACTCAGGCGATTGTTTTACCCAAGGTTACAGGAAGGTCACATCCAAAATCAATAAGGAAACGGCACTGCTGCCCTAAACGCTATTTTCTGCCGAGCAGGATCCTCGGAGAGACGAGAGAGAGCTGGGATATCAGGGAACGCCGAGCTGGGCGATCGTTAACGTGACGGATAGAGGGAAGGGGTAAGGGAAGAGAGCTGTTAAGTATGTGAAATTTTAAACGCTCAGGTGTAATTGCAGTGCAGTGTTTGCTTGAAAACGTTTATTTCCTGAGCAGAATTTTTCCCTGGTTTGTCCAGGGTCATACTGCTCTTTAACACACAGGTTTACACTTATTTGGGTTAATTAGTGCTGGCCATAAGCCCTCTTTGTATGCACTAGCCCCCTTTAAGGAACTATAACATATACATATATTTTACACAAGGACTTTATTTGACAAGACAAAAAATAAACAATAAACAATGGCAAAGAGAAAAAAGGAAAATTGTGTGGTTTTCCATTGTAACTTATCTTTTTTTTTCTATAACATTTTTTGAGGACAGTTAACAGACAGGAAATATAAGCAGTGACAGTAAGCAAATAGACTTAAGCTAGAATTTGAACCAATATCACTGCATAAAGTGGTATGTGCTCAGTGCTCTACCAAATGAACCACTGAGAAATGCCAAAAAGAGACCTTTGCATTTTAATTTGTCTTCAAGCTCACTGAACATATGTCAGCCTGAATTAGAATATTTACACCTGTTTTTTTCGGCTCAGCCCGAAGGAGCGACGTGGGGCCGACCTCCCGTGGGCCCACCACCTGCGGGAGGAACCGTAAGGGGCGCTCACTTGTGCAGCGACAGTGACACCTGGAGGGGCGTGATTGGGAGGAAGGGCCCACCGGATCTGAACCAGAGCGGTGTTCTGTTATTGGACTTCTGTGCTAGCAACTGTTTGACAATAGCGAACACCATGTTCAAGCATAAGGGTGTCCATCAGTGCACGTGACACCAGGACACCCTAGGCCGGAGATCGATGATCGACTTTGTAGTTGTTTCATCTGACCTCCGACCGTATGTCTTGGACACTTGGGTGAAGAGAGGGGCGGAGCTGTCAACTGATCACCACCTGGTGGTGAGTTGGATCCGATGGCGGGGGAGAAAGCTGGACACACTCGGCAGGCCCAAACAAACTGTGAGGGTCTGTTGGGAACGTTTGACAGAGCCCCCTGTCAGAAAGATCTTTAACTCCCACCTCCGGCAGAGCTTCGACCAGATCCCGAGGGAGGTTGGAGACATTGAGTCCGAGTGGACCATGTTCTCAACCTCCATTGTCGATGCGGCCACTCAAAGCTGTGGCTGTTAAGTCTCCGGTGCCTGTCGTGGCGGCAACCACCGAACACAGTGGTGGACACCGGAAGTAAGGGATGCCGTCAAGCTGAAGAAGGAGACCTACCGAGCCCGTGGGACTCCTGAGGCAGCTTATAGGTACCGGCAGGCCAAGCAGACTGCAGCCCGGGTGGTCGTGGAGGCTAAAACTCGGGTTTGGTAGGAGTTCGGTGAGGCCATGGAAAAGGACAATCGGTCGGCCTCGAAGAAATTCTGGCAAACCGTCCGGCGCCTCAGGAGGGGGAAGCAGTGCCCTGCCAAAACTGTTTACAGTGGAGGTGGTAATCTGCTGACTTCAACTGGGGATATTGTTGGACGGTGGAAGGAATACTTCGAGGATCTCCTCAACCCCACCGACATGTCTTCCGCTGAGGAAGCAGAGGCCGAAGGCTCGGAGGTGGACTCGTCCATCACCCGGGCCGAAGTCACTGAGGTAGCTTCTCGGTGGAAAGGCACCGGGGTGGATGAGATACGCCCTGAGTACCTCAAGTCTCTGGATGTTGTAGGGCTGTCTTGGTTGACACGCCTCTACAACATCGCGTGGCGGTCAGGGACAGTGCCTCTGGACTGGCAGTCCGGGGTGGTGGTCCCTCTTTTCAAGAAGGGGGACCAGAGGGTGTGTTCCAACTACAGAGGGATCACACTCCTCAGCCTCCCCGGGAAAGTCTATGCCAGGGTACTGGAGAGGAGAATGCGGCTGATAGTTGAACCTCGGATTCAGGAGGAACATTGCGGTTTTCGTCCCGGTCGTGGAACACTGGACCAGCTCTATACCCTCTCCAGGGTGCTGGAGGGTTTATGGGAGTCTGCCCAACCAGTCCACATGTGTTTTGTGGATCTGGAGAAGGCATTCGACTGTGTCCCTCGTGGCGCCCTGTCCTTTCTAGGCGCAGCCAGGGGCCGGAGCGAGTCTGGTTTGGGGACCACAGGATCTCGTCTCTGCTTTTTGCAGATGATGTTGTCCTGTTGGCTCCATCAAGCCAGATCCTTCAGTGTGCACTGGGACGGTTTGCAGCCGAGTGTGAAGCGGCTGGGAAAAGGATCAGCACCTCCAAGTCTGAGACCATGGTTCTCAGTCGGAAAAGGGTGGCTTGTCCCCTTCAGGTTGGTGGAGACCTCCTGCCTGAAGTGGAGGAGTTCAAGTATCTTGGGGTCTTGTTCACGAGTGAGGGAAGGAGGGAACGTGAGATTGACAGACGGATCGGTGCAGCTTCCGCAGTGATGCGGTCGATGTACCGGTCTGTTGTGGTGAAGAAGGAGCTGAGCTGTAAGGCAAAGCTCTCGATTTACCGGTCAGTCTACATTCCTACTCTCACCTATGGTCATGAGCTTTGAGTCAAGAACAAGATCCCGGATACAAGCGGCCGAAATGAGCTTTCTCCGCAGGGTGGCGGGGCGCTCCCTTAGAGATAAGGTGAGGAGCTCGGTCACTCAGGAGGAGCTCAAAGTAGAGCCGCTGCTCCTCCACATCGAGAGGAGCCAGCTGAGGTGGCTCGGGCATCTGTTTTGGATGCCTCCTGGACACCTCCCTAGGGAGGTGTTTCAGGAGGAGACCCCGGGGAAGACCTAGGACACGCTGGAGGGACTATGTCTCTCGGCTGGCCTGGGAACGCCTTGGTATCCCCCCGGAAGAGCTGGAGGAAGTGTCTGGAATGTTATTATTTAATAATAACATTATTAAACGTCACTGATACAGGTCGAAGCAAGCGGGATACATAACCATTCAAACCGTCAACCAATATTGATAAATGTGACCCAAGCCACCTCTCGATCTGATTACTCAGTCCAGATGTCAGTGCCAGGTCTGAAGGGGGCTTTTAAGTGAAGAAAGTACAGTATAATCATGACAAATTAGATTTTAGGAGTTTTATGTGGTAAGGTTGAGAAATGTTTTATCCTGGTAGGTTGTTATAAGATGTGATGGATATATGGAGGAATATTTGTGAAAAACTCAATCTAGTTTTTAAATTAACATGATTACAATATGAACTACAATGATCTTTTTTGCCATAATCAAGCAGCGCTGGGTACATGAATAAAACCTGATAATTTAGCAACACATTTTACTGTTGTGTTCCATCAAATACTGCTGTCACATTTTTGACTCCGATTGAAATAGCTTGTTTTTCATGTCTTCCCACACAAAGCTTTGTATCAGCCGTCTTTCTCTAAAACAGTTGATGGCGTTTTGGATTATTTTCATCCCAATTTATGCATATTAAAAAAGAGACTTGAGCATATATCAAAATCAAATAGCAGTGTAAAAGGGGCTTAATTTTTTACAACAAAAGCCACAACATATTGAGGCTTTAAAGATGTAATCCATGACGCACTGGTCTTTTAACTTTCAGTGTGATGTTCTATAATGCTGTAATAAACTACTTAATTTCATTTTAAATTCATGGGGGGTGGTGGATGGGGGTTGGTTATTCATATATTGCAAAGAGAACACAGTGCAATAAGGTGCACACTGTGTCCTATGGGAAACCTCAGGGGGCTGTTATAATGTTTCCGTGGAGCAGAGCGGATATTGCATATTGGAAGCATATAGTGACTTATAACATCTCACACTTATTATGAGCAGTGGGACCCCGCAGGATCTGAGACAAAAGCTTCAACAGTGGCTTCATGGTTCATGGTTTGGAGACAATGATGTAAAACTCCTCTTTTCAAAACTGTGAGCGTAAATAGTGCGGACCTTAGGAAGTTGCATTTTGAAAGGTCGTCATGTTAGGGGCAGCTGCAGATGGACGTGTCATGTTTTCAGTTGTCCGTCTGTCCATCTGTGCCTGTAAGAGGGATATCTGAGGAATGCCTACAGGGGAATTCTTACAATGTGGCACAAATGTACTTGGATTCAAGGATTAGCTGATCTGATTCGGCCGGTCAGAGGTCAAACATCAATGTCACTGTTGCTCTCACGTCTGTCTCAGTCTGGTAAATATGATACAGCACTAACGCTGCAAAGGAATTCTGGCACAAAAGTCTACTTGACCCTAAAGATAAACTGATTAGTAGCTGGAATTTAATGGTCATAAATTCATAAAAACAGTAAACATGATGAACGCTCCCATGTGTAATATGATGTTCCATTGGAGGCTTTTAATAGATGAAAGGTCAACATGACATCAGGCTGTCCTTAATACGCCTTTGCAATAGGGATGGGCGATATGGCCTAAAATCCATATTGCGATATACATTGCAGCCTCTTGCGATAACAATATATATTGCAATTAATAAATTATAATAGAACCATTTCAGAACAGGTTACATAGACCCTAAGGAAAGCCAAACTGCTAAATGTATTTTTTTTAAAAAGAAAGAAAGAAACATTGTATGTAATTTTGAGAACATTTATTTTGCAACACTGTAATTATTATACAACATAAGCTGCAGAGACTTTAACAAAGAAAAAAATACTTACTTTCAGTAATAATACTTTCAGTTAGGCAAAGAAAATTATTTTGTGTAATGCACAAATACTTTAAATAAAAACAAAGTCTGCAGCTTAATGTACCACATTAGGCATTGGCAAATGGCTATTTTAAATAAAGAAGTGTCTTCCAAGTGTAGTGCACAGATATGTCAAATGAAAACATCAAAACATAATAAAGTGCAAAATGAAAGCAGGCTGATGAAGGGCTCCATGGTACGGCTCGACCACAGGTCAGTTGTAGTGGCAAAATAGTTCAAGTCACACAGCTCTTTTTCAACCTTTTCACAGAGCTCGGTGTACAATTTTGGCATCTCTGTTTCTGTAAAGTATTTGCGGCTTGGTACTTCGTATCGTGGATCAATAGCTCTGATCATGGCTTTAAAGCCGCGTCTTTCTACCGTTTGAAAAGGGACCATGTCCTTACACAAGTAAACAATTATCGCCCTGGTAATTTCAATCCATCGTAAGTAGTACCTTTTGAAAATGACTGTTGGATGGAGGTCTGGATCAGTTCCTGTTTTTTCTTAACGTTACTAGAGCTTGGGGTTGGCTGCATTGCCTGGCAATGCTGGTATTCAGTAAGAGGTGGTAGAACAGATTAGTCGTGTTACCTCTCTTAGCCGGAACTGTTTCCCCACACACTCTACAGAGTATAATTTGCTGCTGCACGTCAGACAGATTAAATCCGAACCATGTCCAAATAATGGATGTTGCACTAGTCTTTTTCACCAGCTCCTCCGTTTCGCTTTCAGCCATTGTTTCAAGATGACGATGATGCGTTGCAGCTTGTGGCTATAAATTTCGCGGGGAAATTGCGTCATCAACATGCATCATCGCGATTTAAAATCTCTATCGTAGGCCAATTTTGTATCGTTTATATCGTATATCGTTCATATCGCCCATTACTACTTTGCAAAAACAAAAGAAAACAATGACCATATTTTACTACAGAAAGCCAAAGTCCCACCTCAAGACATCATTTCATTTCTTTGAGTAAGTGTTATTTGTTATTTTGTTGGTAGATGTAAGGAATAACATTTATTATGAAAGACAGCTGACACCAAGCATCGTGAACGCCCGAGAAAACAACCACTTTTCGAGCCAGACGAGCCCCCAAATTGTTTCTTGCCAGACTGATCTGTGGAATATTTTGGCACATCAACAAGAGTAAGGATGAGAGGAAAAACCTGTGTGTTAACAGTAGTTTATTATACAAAAAAAAAATATTAAGAGGATAAGAAGAATACAATACAAAATGTATTCTAACAAAAAGTTTTTAATAAAGTAAACTAAGAAGACTATAGGACCCAATGGCCACTTGACTCCAAGCCTGTTTATTCGGGACACCTTACTGAAGGCTCGTACACACTGGGACGAATATCGGCGCGCGTTATTCGCCAGTGTTTTTCAACGCGTTTTTTGTGTTCACACTCAAGCGATTTTCGCTGACGATGAGCCGAGTGAACATGCAAATTCATTCCCTGACATTAGATGGCGCTTAATATAAAACAGAAATACCCCCATTTGCTGTGCAATACCACTCCATAACAGTTCTCTTTTATCAAGATTGTTGTAATCACTGTCGCGTTTCTCATATACTTCTTTGTGTTCCGACACCAACGAGACCAGCAGCTCTACATTCATCTTAGTCAAACCAAAATAACGAACCCGAGGCGTTTAAAAAAAAACTGACGCTTTTACGCGTGGCGTTTTTCGCGTCGGTGTGCATACTCACATTGGCGCCCTTTGTTTAGTCACGAGGCGTTAAACGTCGGCAAATATCGCGCGCGAAATTCGTCCCGGTGTGAACGGGCCTTAATGCTGTGTTAATCAACAAATGTCCCACAGACAGGGAACAGAGAATTTTCTGGTATTGCTGGCTTACCCATGATGAGCCATGACTTTTATAGTCTTCATTGTAGCAGCATCTCCTTTTTTAGACGTATGGAGCTGTCAATCAAACTGTCGCTCCACTTGAATACTGCTGATTGATTGGCAGCTCTGCAATGACGCGGTCTTCAACAAAGCAAAGCCACAGGGCTTTCAGAAATTACAGTTGTGCTCATAAGTTGGCCATTTTGGCCATTTTTCAGAAAATATAAATAAAAGCACAAAAACCTTTCTTTCCCTCATAGTTAGTGGTTTGGTGAAGCCATTTACTGTCAAACAATTGTGTTTACTCTTTTTAAATCATAATGACAACCAAAAATACAATGAAATAAATAAATAAATAAATAAAAATAAATGACCCTAATCAAAAGAGATTTTGGTCTGATAACATGCACAAGTTGACACAAACAGATTTGAATGGCTACTAAAGGTAACCATCCTCACCTGTGATCTGTTTGATTGTAATCAGTGTGTGTTTATAAAAGGTCAGTGAGTTTCTGGTTTCTGGGCTCCTGACAGACCTTTGCATCTTTCATCCAGTGCTGCACTGATGTTTCTGTTTTCTGAGTCATGGGAAAAGCAAAAGATTTGTCAAAGGGTCTGCGGGCAAAGGTAATAGAACTGTTTAAAACAAGAAAGGTATATAAAAAGATATCCAAGGAATTGAGAATGCCAATCAACAGTGTTCAAACTGTGATTAAGAAGTGGAAAATAAAAATAAAAGTACCAAATTTCAGGACTTTCCAACATGACAACGATCCAAAGCACAAGGTCAAGCCGACCTGTCATTGGCTACAGCAGGATAAAGTGAAGGTTCTGGACTGGCCTCAGTCTCCTGACCTCAATATTATTGAGCCACTCTGAGGAGATCTTAAACGTGCAGTTCATGCAACATAGCCCATGACAATAAAGAGCCTCATCCACAACTACAACAAAAGACTTCAAGCAGTCATTGATGTTAAAGATGGCAATACACAGTATTAAGAACTGGGGTTTGTAAACTTTTCATTCATTCATTCATTTTCTACCGCTTTGTCCCGTTAGGGGTCGCGGGTGACTGGAGCCTATCCCAGCAGCTTTGGGCCTGAGGCGGGGTACACCCTGGACAGTGGCCAGTTAGTCACAGGGCTGACATTTAGACATAGACAGTGACAGACAACCATTCACTCTCACATTCATTCACTAGGGACACTTTAGAGTTGTCAATTGACCTAAACATGCATGTGTTTGGTCGGTGGGAGGAAGCCGGAGTACCCGGAGAGAACCCACGGTAACATGTGGAGGACATGCAGACTCCTCACAGAAAGACCAGAGTCGGCCGGGTTTTGAACTCACAACCTTCTTGCTGTGAGGCAGGAGTGCTAACCACTCTGCCACATGCACCCCATGTATGATTTAAAAAGAGTAAACACAGTTGTTTGACAATAAAAGACAATAAATGACAATGAATGACTTCACCTAACCACTAACTATGCAAAAGTTTTTGTGTTATTATTCATATTCTCTGAAAAATGGACAAAATATTACAAATTCTGAGCACAACTGTATATACAAGGTACATTACAAAAGTTTCAATGGTTCAAAAAAAAAAAATTCTAACCCATACATATATCAGCAACAACCTGATAATCACAATAATCTAAATTCACCGCGGTTGCCTCTGTAAGCCTGTTCAGTCAATCAAATGAGAAAGTTTCGGGATCGAAACTCCCACGCTGTTTCAGCTCGTTTACCTGGTTCTCACTTCCTGATTTGCCGCCATAAGTAAATTAAGCAACGCTAGTGGCAATGTTGAAAATGAATCCTGCAAACACAGGGAAGAGCCAGGCCTCCAGCGCACTCAAAACAGGCAGATTATTCTACGTTTGTTCATGCTCGTACAAGTGTGCGCACAGTGAACCTACACGACACTGGAAGCAGTACTGCTAATGCCAGAGGTGGCACACTAGTGAAAAAACTCTGGATCTTCCGTAAGGCACGTTTAAGGAACTTCTTATGTGTATATATATAATACTTTACAATGCTTTAAAGCACTTTTTAAGCTCTAGAGCTATGCATTAGCAATTAGCAAGTGAGCAAGCTCCTCAAACCAGTCAGTTTAATGTTGTTAAACCTTTAGTAAAATTAGGACAGTCCCGATTTTAAGCCCCATGTCTTGTGTCCCAGTGTATATCAACAAAAACATTAAAATATCCTGGTTTTGCCCTCTTCCTGTCCCGAATGTCCCTATTTTTACCCAATGCTAGGGGCCAAAGGAGCTACCATTAATGTAAACATCAACTAATCCCATCGTCTACATTTTTATAATTGAGGGTTCAGACTAAGTGCAAAACATTGTAGTGTTGTCAGTCTGTCAAAAATACTTCATCATTCCTTCAAGTGTTCTCTCCACTTAATATCTGTACTTATATCTGTACTCCACTTAAAGTCTGTAAAGTGATAGCTACCAAGAAAAACATAACAGTGACTCCCTCCTGCTGTGCGCTATATGTAGACTTGTATTTTTAAGCAGCACAGACCATAAAGCCTAAACTGTCACTGTGAGCTGTTATCTGTGGATGTACAGTGTGGTGCCAGCCCCACCTGCTTGTGGGTATGTGTTTAGAATGTGTGCATATCTGTCCCGACAAAATAATAAAAACAGGCTCTAGCCACTCTGATGTTATCACCAGAGTTCACCTGTGGGCTACTGTATTCTATGAGAGCGAATGAACACACTACACAGTTTTGAGTTCAGAAGTAAAACACACCTCAACAGTAATCTGAAAGTTCTGACACTTTTTTGTCTTGTAGCATGCTTTCATGAGAAAGAACACAAAGCGCTGCTTAGTGACCTTTGGATGACAGTGTGCTTTCCTGCAGAGGGATATGTGGCGTTATGATGCTCAAAGTAAATTAAATGTTTGATCCAAACCTCTATTGTAAGGTCAATATGGAAATTCTAGATTCCACTAAAGCCACACATTCCTTCCCTGATCCCCTCATAAAAATGTTACATAGAGGAATGGAGGAATTAAACCAAATATATTACAATACCTATTCTGTTTAGTACATATTGTGTTCACTGGTGGCAGCACTGAGCACAATTTTGCTTTGACTGGAGGCTGGGATGGTGATCTTTAGGGCATATTTGATGCCTTTCTCTATCTTGAGTAATTTGTGCAATATGTAGTAGTAAGAGTGAGTATAGGATACATACAGGAAGTTAATAATGTGTTTTCTATAGTTGCTTTAACGTCCTTCAACATGATCATGGTTTGGATAAACTATAAGCTGCATTGCCAGACAGGCAGTTGAGACATAGATCTATTCAAATAATCGTATTAACATAGTACATCACATTTTATTTCTGTTGTTTTAAGTGTATCGTACTGTACTCTTCTGTCATGCTGTTGAGTCGGTCCAGACGACGTCTTGGGAACAATGCCATCCGAACGTTTGAAGCGGTAATCCAGACAGTGTGCAGTTGATTGGATGAATTTATCCAGTGGTGGTGAGACTGCTTTCACAAAAACATTAATTTTAGCTGATAGTTTGGTGGCATTTGAGTTTAGCGCTGGTGGTTTTGGCTAAACCAGCAATGCAAAGGTTGGTGATGCATGTTTAGTGAGTTCTGACACGCTCCAGATCTTGGTTGATCCTGCTCTATTGAATAAGCACATGTCTTTGGGGACAGGAAGATTGATACGGCTCCCACTGAACTCTGGGATATCCCTAGCCATGGCTGGCCAAGATTTTTGGCTTTGTGGGTAATGGGGGGGAAACCACTTCCCTTGCTTGTTAAACACGACCATTAAAAAGCATTATGAGCTGGCCTCTGGAAAGGCTTTTGCGTATCATTGCTAGCATCTGTTGGAGGGTGTTTCTGGCCTCTCTTGTTTCTTTTGATTATTTCAAAATACTGTAATTCTGCTCCAAAGTGTTACAGAAGTCATTGAGACCCTGGGAGCGTGGTGTGAAGAGAAGCTGCAGTGACATGACACAACAGTCATGTCAGAAGGGTAAACCACGTCGTCAGAAGCAAAGGGGACAGTGATTGGAACTGACAAATCTTTAATTTCTAACAAAGACTTCAAAGCTCCTTGCTGGCTACATCCCATGAGCTGAGCCATCCAAAGTCATGTCAGAGCTTCATACTGGATCACATGTTTTCAAAGTTACACTGGCTGGATTAAGATCCGAGCAGTGTGGAAGGTTCAGGTGGCCTCACAACCTTGTCATGTGTGAAAAACAGTGAGTATTTTCCATTTAACGCTCAGGGTCTTCACCTTGTCTTCGTTAATAATGGCTCGTTTCTGTGTCTAATCAGAACCAATCTTGACTTCATTTGTTTGCTGTTGGATCCAGTTGAAACTCCATTATTAAAGCCATGACTGCTTTCAGTTTAGACATAAAAAGCACTGTTTTAATGAAGTAACTATCATAGCTGTGGTTTAAATGGCAGGAGACCGGAGCCACAAAAGTAGAAGACGCCAAAATATTATCATTAAAGTTGTTCACCGACACAGGATGGGTGGAACAAAAGCACTAAGCGGTAAATTAACTTTGACAAACTTTGTAAAAATTTAATTTCTCTTTGTATTTTGCATATTTTCTCTTTCACTCAATAACGTAAAAAACGTAGTTACCAACGTAGTAACGTAGTTAGGTCAAATTATGACCTCTCTTGTGCTCCTTGTTGTCTTTTGCTTTAAATAAGTTTACATGTCTGTCTAATTTGAATAAAAAGCAGTTAGATAGGGTTGGGCAAATGTTATGGAGGGCCAGGCCCACAAATTGCACTGGCTTATGCTCAGAGTAAAATTTATCTTTTTATATTGTATTGTATTGTTGTATTGTATTGTTCAAATAGCTGGGCTGTGAAGTCTTTGTTCAAGTGGCTTTCTGGAGACAACAGTGGCAGAACTAGGAAACACTGTGAGCGGTAAACCAGTGTCTGCTGATGAAGTGGCTCGTCAGAGCTACACGCTGCACCAAACACAGATTTGGTGATGTTAGGGCCCACAAGGAACACTGCAACAGAATTCTTTTTGGACTAGCTGGACCAGGATGTGAAATGCCTGGGACTGCCATCGAGTGCATTTCCACTCTGGGCCTTTCACTGGCAATGAAGCCCTTTTCCCACCACCATTTTTTGGAAGTGAAATCACTTTGATCCAGAAAAAATAGATGCACAAAAAAGTTATGTAGTTTCATGTCTAATGCAGTTTGTAAATTTGGGCCAATTGAGATTTTTTGGACATATATAATGTCTATCTAGGACATTAACACAGTTTCTCCACTCTACTGTATCTACTTAATGTTTATGTCTCTTTCCCTGATTCTTTTTCTAGGCCAGTCAGATGACCACAGACCATTGGTGAACATTCACAATCACTGTGTGATCATTACCACAGAGCAGTGAGTTGTTATTATACATTTATATATCTATCAAACTCACTGTAATGCACTGTGACCCTAAATTCTTGGTTTAGCCGAGTCCAGTACAGTGGAAACCAGCCAAAACCTGGGACTAAGGTCCAACTGCAGGTCTGGCATACAGTGTAGAGAAGGGTTAATGTGATCATGGTTGTGTCTGAATAAAGACTTCACTGTAAGAAGTCAGACAGATGGGGATTAGATGTGTCATATCACAGAGGAGCCCTCACTGTGGTTGTGCACACTTGGCTGCTCTGGAGGAATCCCAGAAGAGTGTCTGTGCTGTTTGGGTTGTTCAATGGACAGAGTAATACGAGGGCAGTGTCAGCTGAAGAGGAGCTGGGCCCACATCCCAGAAATAACATGCTTTTGTAAATGAGAATTAGCAGAAAGCTTATGAAAGTGAAAAAAGGCACCAAACCTAGAAGATGTAGTGTAATCTGTGTTGTGTAGCCCAATCCCTGAGCGAGCCTCATTAAGTATGCATGTTAATGGGGAATGAGATGAGGCACCGGCTGTTCACGCTCCTCCTCTGCTCCATGATGCCATCATCCAGTGGCGGTGGACGGCCCTCTTATTAGGTCAGCTGAAAGACGAAAATTAGCACAAGTCCCCCAGGCTGGGATATATCCCACATCTCTTCCAATCAGATTCCTGAGCTTCTAGAGATAATAGCTGTATACAGCGTAGAGACAACTTGCTGCTTCTGCATTCCCATCTTCATTACACACACAGTTGTACACTCAAGCAAAACATAAACTTGTGTGACTGAGAGAGTATAGAGAAACTATAGGCTCAGCGTCCCATCTCTCTTGGTTAATCCATCTTGGAGGCAGGCCCATCCCCTGGGCCTGGTTCTGTTAAGTACTTACATACGCTCAGAGTTTGAAGTTTGAAGAAGTTTTGCATGTGTTGTCATTTATAACGCTATCATCTCTAATAACGGGGAGGGATTAGCGCCATTGCCTTTTGATCCTATAATCCGCACTCCTCAAAATCCCAAACTTTATCAGCTTGCCTCTCTGCTGGACCGGCTGATCTGCAGGGAAAGACAGAAATTGACCTCAAATGAAGCGCTGTCCTGTGAAATCTCCGACAGGTGACAGCAGTAATTCATGGCAGAGAGGAGAACACTTGGCCTAATGTGGCCATGGGAGATGAGCCTGTTGTCAGGGGAGATTAAAAGACTTCATAAATATGCCCTTCCGTTTTGTGTTGCCATATATCACTGGGCTGCATTAATCAGAGCTGGCCCGCCATAGCTCAGTAATTGCATCTGAAGATGAAAGCCAAGGGACTTCATCTTATACCTGTACCACACAGTGCACCGCACATTTGTCACATATGATTTATCTCTGATAGGGAAATGGAGTCTTTATCCATACATGACGGAAAACATTGTTATACCACATTCTATACACTACATTCTTGCACACACTGCCCATCTAAGAACATATCTGTTAAACTAAGCATAGACACTCCATAAACATAGACAGTCAAGACAAACTTTAGGGGACAACGAATAACCTTTGACTTTAAATGTTTACAGTTAGCTATTTAGAGAATGTTACAGGTAAAACAGAACCAGATAAACCTATTGTTCAGATTAAACTAATGTAAATCCTGCATCTAACTGTGTCATAGATAAATAAACTACAAACTAAACAATAAACTAGTCTAGATTATTAATATATATACAGGTAGGTAGCACCTTAGTGGCTAACATGGTAGTTAACTGTTTAAAGGAGTGGTGGGGAACAGTTCCCAGCTCGGGCTGTTTGTTCTGTCTGTCCTACATTTTCTGTCGATGTCTTGGTTGAAGTATAAACATTAGAGACTGATGAAGTCAGGTGAGACTAGCTGATCAACCGACCAGTGACTTTCTTTGTTCCCTTCGTTGACACAGCCCTGACACAGGATTGATGCTCCACTTTTACTTACAGCTGCCTCTCTCCTCTTGCCTAGAGAGCCAGTAGGTTCATGTCAGTGTCCGGGACAAGCCACTCGCGATCACACACTGGAACTAATTAACAAAGCAGGCCTCCGTTTTGTTAAACAATGTTTGAAAGCAGAGAGCGACGGCAACTTAATTACATGGTGCTGTATACAAGAAAAACTGCTAAAGCTTTCAGCTGAAAAGTGTGCTGTTGTTGTAACATGTGTGTGCTGTCTCTGTATTTTAAAATAGAGTGTCATAATATTGTTGTTAAAGATTAGCAGAAATGAGGGACATTTGATGAAGAAGTGGAAACAATAGATTTGTCAGACGTTTATGGATTGACTATTTCTCATTTCCAAACTTACTCTGATGATTTTTTTTAAAACTAAAACTCTGCACAAGTAACTTTTAAGAGTTTTATAAATGTATAAATGTATTGTATAAATAAAGAGTATTATAAATTGTGTTATACATGTGAGCATTGACTAATGATGCTGATCGTCTACTTATTGAAATAATCATGTAACTTTAACTCCCTGAATCAAGGTGAAAAGTTCACTCTGGTTTTGTTCTGAGAATGGTTATGATTATACATATGATATAGTGCATTTATAGTAATGACCTTACTCTTAGTTTATGCTCAGCAGTAAAGGTTTAGGCTTTTCCATGGTCAGTAAGGAATGAGTGGAGGAATGTGGTAGAGCGCAGCTGGTCACATGGTCTTGTTAGCTGAACACATTTAGACAGACAGTTCTGTTATTTATGCTGTTGGTGGATTCCAGGCTTTCAGCGCCCACCAGGACCTCACCTGCAGTCTGCTCCAGCAGGAACCTTCAGTCCAGACCGGCTGACCTCCGGCCTCGCTTCGCGGACAGAGTGGAAAGAACCGCCTGGCTGGTGACGACAACTCTGTTTGCTGTGAAAGCAGGAGGACGGGTGTAAATAGAGAAATAAAATTGGTAAGAAAAGGGCCTTGTGTTGTAGTTTGGAAATGTGGTCAGTGTTTTTTCATACTTCCTCCTCACAGTAACCATCCAGACGATGCTTCCAAAGCCACAGTCCTTATGAAAGAAGCCATGACTGAGTGTGACGCAGCTGCCTCATTAAATTGTTGCACTGATGACTGAGTCCTGACCCGGACACTTGAGCTGTGATAGCCTCTGTATTTCTGTGGTCAACATGTCCTTATCTATTATCTAATGCTCTTTTACCTTGGCAGTGTGTCACCATCATTAAACAGTAAGCAGCATTGTTTAGTTGCCTGTGATCCATGCCCACTTCCAGCTGTCAGCGTGAAACCACATGGAATTCCCCTGTGCTTTAGGAAATGTCACATCCAAAAAGGAAAGTTTAGAAACATGACTTTTCCTCTGGAGCAGGCTACTGTGCAGCGAGGCTTTGTTTGTCGCTGCGTCCCTAAAGTCCACAGCGCAGGATGTGCTGTGTATTTTTGTCAACCAGTGATCAACCTAATTACACACTAATCAATCACGAGTAATGAGTCTGTGCCGAGCCGGGTGTGGCTCACTCCAGCCATAATCCACTGCATGTGTTTAAGGGTAATTCCACAAGCCAACTTGTTTAACTTCACACGCCATGCCTTTCTTTTTGGGGTTGTATGACCTCTCCGCCTCACACGTCCCATGTTTTGGCAGAGAGGAAATTGAGTTTTTTGATCAGCGTCTGATGTGGAGACAATGCTGGGGGACCACAGAAACCCACCTGAAATAAATTAAACTTGTAAAACATTTAGCTCAACCATTATTTCTGGACTACAAAGCCACAATCTCAAACCGCTTTCAGATTTGTGCCTTTTTTTTTGTTTTCAGTGAAGCACAGTGAGGTAGAGTGGCATCAACTGTATCTGGTAATAATGGATGTGTTAACCTTTTACAACAACTCTGTTTGGGGTCAGAGGAAAGACAAGAAGAGGATCAGAGAGGTGCTGTCTCCATTTCCACTCATATATTCACAATGTTTTCCTACTTCTACAAATCTCCATGAGACACCCTTCACAAGCTTTTCTTATGTGCACTTTTATTTTCCCTTTTTCTTCCAAGCCAACCGTGCTAGTGTGGTTCCTTCATGACATTTCTGTAATTAAAGCCAAATGGCATCTCCGTCGATTAGTCCTGCAGCTGCATGTGTTTAATTCCATACAATCAGTGTCCTGCTCGGCTGCTCGCTGTCACAGCTACCAAAGCTATTTGTCACAACAGACATAAAAGACATATTTATGAGCAGCTAAGATGTTTCTCATGTTGTTTCACATTTAACTCTTATTTAAAAAAACAAAGAAAGACATCTTACATTTTGTAGTTGGAGATACTACTCTTATTGCCGCAGAAACCACACATTGCTGTTTTGTGTTGCAGTCAAAGACATCTCGGTTGGGGAGTTTAGAAAGAAAGGCCTGTCAGACACATACACGAGTACAAGAGCGTAACATTCCCAATGTTGACACTTGTGGAAAGAAATACAGCCAAGTGTTACCTGATATTCTGCACCCCTGTGTCATAGGTTTCTCCAGATGGACTTTTTTTTCAGAACCTTGTGACCTTTGGAAGGCAGAAGTGCGGTGTGATCCCATGAACACCCCCAAAAGTCGGAGCACAAGCTTGTTTTTGTTTTTGGGCTCGTATCCTTCTGTTATGACTGGTTTGCATGTGTGTCAACTATGAAATGAGCTCATACTCAAACATAAATGGACTCATCAGTGAAGCTTATTAGGAGCAGCATAACTTCATTGTTCAAAGGGAAATGCCTTACGATACTGAAATTGTCTTTGCTGCACAGACACATCTGGTAAAAGACAATTGGAGGTTGCATAACATCCCAATAATAGTTTTGTGCTGTTTTTCTTTAGGTTTTTCTTTTAAACCCCCCTTGGTCTTGTTACGTGGGAAAAATACTAGAGTACACAGGGTTAGAGCTTAGGCGAGCACTTCACAGGAGGCCTGTCTCTCACAATAAAATACTTTTGGTTTCATAAAAGAAGTCGTAACATAAAACGTTCCAGTCTTTTAAAACTGTCTGGTCTTTTCTGGACTATTCCACTGGGCACAATTATTTCATGTTTTTTGGATGAAAGTGTATCTTTTGAATGCCACAAGTGAAATGAAGCCAAACACAGCCTGTGTCTGGCAAACAATGATCTTGTTCTTTATTTTGGACATAAATATGCATGGGGATCCACATTACTTCTTCTGTATCTGTCTGATTATTTCCAGCACTGGATGAGTATCACTAAGAAGCTCTACCAGTCTGACTGCAGGCCAACCCTCAAGACTTCAGCTTGAATTTAGTACAAGTGTTGAACTACTCAGAAGTAATTACAAGCCATTAAATGAAGAGTGGGATTGCCCTGTCGCCGATTGGAGCAAAGAGTCAGTCCTCATGAAGGTGATGTTGGGAGACACAAAGGCCTTAGATACACTTACACTAGCTCTGAGGGCTAATGACATGAATGTGCACTACTTAACATTAAAGCACGGGTGCTTGTACAAGCGCTAAGAATGCACACTCATCCCTAAGAGGACTGATACAGCCTCTCCTCAGGATTTACCAAGCCTGATTTAGTTCAGTGTCGCATTAAAGTGAACTTGTTCATCCTTTCGACTGAATGAGGCCAGTTAGGCATCAGCCCAAACACACAAAGCATTTAGCATGTATTTTATCGCTCACACAAGCCAGAGCTGGATTTCATCGCCTTATTACAAAATCTTTTAGTAATTGTCAGTCGTAAACTTTATAAGGTTATGTTTTAAGCACATGGGTGATGCTTAAAGGGGACTTTTATGGCACTGGTCTCTGCTTCAGGGCACAAAGTAGAGGGTGTTTAGTTTATTATCGTGGATCCAAAACCATGACTGTTCTCTTGCCTTCACCAGAGCGACGTTGTTGCCCAAACCTCACCGCACGTACGACTCAAACCGTTTCTGCGGTGTTCCATTTAACACCAGCCAACCTCCTCCCTGCAACTCCTGTGCCAGTAAACATAAACGACACACTTAATTCCAAATGATTAGTGTCTTAAGGCATGTATCCAATCGAACGGTTTAGTTGCATGTATAGCTTACTGTATTGTGCTACCATGGTACAATACTGATATTGTACAACTCTGGTGATCCCTCAGTAATGGTATTGGTAATAATTCGGGCAAAAATGAGAATAGAAAGTTGTAGAGTAGAAAATGTTCAGTTAGCATTACTTGCTTGCTTTGTAAATGAAATCATTACGTTTACGTTTGTCCACTGTACATTAAACATATCACAACCTGTGACATTAAATATAAAGAAACGAGTGTTGCTCTCCAATTTTAACCTTTCAGAAAGCTTATAGGCACCTACAGTCTCTCAAACCAAAGGGAAATTTGTCTTAGGCAAAGTCCTGAGCAACTGCAGAATACACACGGTACATAACAGACAAGAAGATACCTGTACATACTTATGTACAATTACACACATTCATACAGTAACAATACTGTAACCAGCAAATTTTTCAAGTGCAAAATTCTTATGTGGCCCTGTTTCATTTGCTGGGGCCTCCTGCAGGTAGAAACCCATACTAAACCATGCCACACTGATCTGACCTGTACCATACCACTGATTACTTATTATGGATTAGAGTGTCTAGGCCACAGAAGGAAAATAACTGCAATTTGCTCCAGCGCTATGGACATTTGAGAGAAAGCCTGAAGCGTCCATTAACACCCCACCATCACACATTCCCATGGTTCTACATTTACTCTGCTGAAACTGGTGTTAGGTGCTAAAGTCATTTTAAAAATAGAGTGTAGCCTTTATACAGTACAACCACACCCTTGTTGCACAGGCTAAAAGCAAACAGACTAACAATTAAACAAAGAACACATGTCACATGTACTAAAGCAACTCCTGTTAAAACTACAACAATAACCAAGAATCTTGTAACTTTCACATTAGTCATTTTAAACTCAAGATGATTCACAACACTGTTAACAGAAGCTTTTGATTGATTTGCCAGTGCCAGAGCAGAAGCAGCTTCTCAGTATAAACAATGCAGTTACTCAGTTTGTGTAACATCTTATCAGATGTGCGCTCTCCCTGGCGTCAGATGTGAGAAGGGTGCAGCACTTCAGTCATTCTGCTGCACTACTCACAAACACGCTCTTCTCCCCGGAGCTGCTGGTGTGAGCGCCCTGTCCCTGTGCTGACACTGCACTGACTCCAGAGAAGCCCGTTCAGACTACCGGACAGATGTGTTTCATTTGGTTTTATCTGTTGACACATCCTGTGTGCGTTGCATGCGAGGGCAGTATTACACACTCAGGGCACGGCCAGGCTGAAACATAAACTACACATTATGTTCACGTCACACATGAGTTATAGCCTCGACGTCCTTTAATGTTTACTGTGAAGTATCAATGAAGCACTAAAGCTCACTCCATTGCTGTATAACGGTTGATTCACTCCCATTTTATTCAATACATTCACCGTAAACTCACCTTACATTCGGAGAAGCTGTTACCTTGCATTTGTGTGGGTGTTTAAGCAGAACAACAGATGACCTACAGCGCTCTGATGTGGCAGAGGGAAGTGACCCACCCTCCCACATGCACGCCTCCCCTGCTGGTCACTCCTGAATATGGCTCTAATTGAATTCACTGGAGACAAACGAGTGTTAATTGGCAGGATAACGATGACCGCAGCCAACTATTCAGAGGCTGTCCTTCAGAAAGGAGAGGCCTCCAGCCCACCGCAGTCCTGTTCTTCCCAGCAGGAGGGGGTCCGCAGGGGTCTGGGGGAAGGGCAGGAGGGGGGTTGCTACAGTGCTTTGTGCTCCGTTTCTTTAGGAGGAAGCAATAAAGCAATAAAAGGCCATAGTAGTCAAGTCCTCTGTGCTCTGACTCCCCCTACGTTTCACTGTGAAGGAGGGGTCTTCTGACAGATCATAACCGCTAACAACCAGCCCTGTGTGTGTGTGTCTTTGTGTGTGTCCGCCAAGTTCTGTTGGAATTACTTTGAATGTGCTGAGTTCTCACCATCATCACACCCCCAGACCTCAATATAGCTTCTGGTCGTTTCTCGAAGCAAATGCAAAGTAAGTATGGAATAAAAATCCATACATTATTTAACAGTTTGTGCATTTGACGTTTTCTCATTATTAAACATCAACAAAAGCACAAACAAACATACTATCCACTTTCATTTGCAACAGAATCAGAAATGGCCGGCAGGAACCTGCTTTACATATTACTGTGGTTTCATTTATTGCACTCTGCCAATATTTAAAAAAAACATGAAGGCAAATGTCTCTGCACCAGCTTGCCCTGCTCTTTAATATTTTATATGGATTTTTTTAAGCACTCTTCATGAAATAATATTACCACAAATGCTCTGCTGCAACAAAGACACGCTAATGCTAGCAGCTTTAATGTGTGATTAAATTGTTTTAATAAACCCACAAATGTATTCTTTGCTAGTGAACAATTTTCAGATACTTGTAGTTAGCAGTAATTTAATTTAATTCAATTGAATTTAAGTTAAGGAAAAAAATTTCTTTCAGATTAGCTTATTAGTTGCTATATTGCTGCATACTAACTAACTAGCTGACCTGCTAGCTAAGTTGCGTGCTATTTAGTTATAATTACTAGTTGCTTAGCTTTGGTTACTTGCTTAGCTAACAATAATTGCTTTGTTTTAGCTAAACTCAAATTTATATTTGTAGACAGATATAGTTAAATATAAAAAATATAAAAAATAGTTAATTTGTTTGTCTTAATGCAAAAGAACACTAACTGAAACTAAAGGCGGCAGTGGCTCAGTGGGTAGAGCGGTTGTCCTTCAACTGGAAGGTAGGCGGTTCGATTCCCGCTCTCACCACAGTTCATACTGTCGTTGTGTCCTTGGGCAAGACACTTAACCCACCTTGCCTCCAGTGACTGTAACACTGGTAATTACATTAGAACAATGTAAGTCGCTTTGGATAAAAGCGTCAGCTAAATGAATAAATGTATTCAGCTA
Source organism: Perccottus glenii (assembly GCA_024416835.2). Classification (NCBI taxonomy): domain Eukaryota; kingdom Metazoa; phylum Chordata; class Actinopteri; order Gobiiformes; family Odontobutidae; genus Perccottus; species Perccottus glenii. The sequence continues at coordinate 10,831,845 of CM044559.2, forward strand.
AATGAATAAATGTAAAGGCTAGTGTTACTTGGATGTTTTGTAAAATGTAAACATTTTATTCATGTCCAACTGTTTATTCCAACTTATCATTATTGGGCACAGATGGCTTTGGGTGTAAAACATTCTGGACAATTATTCTTTTAAAGACAAGGCTAATGGGCTTTTCCTACAAAAATAAAAAACTTTATTTTAGTACTGAAATCAAACTTTCTTCAAGTCCACTTTTCCTATGAATTAGGGCAAAATTTAGCTGGTGTCCGAGTACACTGATATAACCTTGGTTTGAGGTATGGCCGTTACAATCACCTCCTAGCAGTTGGTCGGCTGAAAATAAGTTCTCATCCCTGCGCTCTCCTGTGGGAGCAGCGCAGCACTCAATCACCCCAGCGTGACCCTGGACTGTGGCATAAGTTCAAAGCTACGTTCGGCTTCGCCATCACCCGCAAGAATCTGTCCAATCACGTCCGTGTCCCACTGGCTCCATCACTGGCATCTGTCTTCTTTCCATATATCACAGGTGAGCGCCGGCCATAAAGAGGATTACTCTGCGGGGAGACTGTGCATCCATTTCCACCATTAAACCAGATTCAGGTGCTGCCTCTTTGGCCCTCCATAGGCGTCCAGTGAGTAATGGATACCCTTTGCCTTTTGCTGCCCTTTCTTATCTACTGTATAGCCAGTAGACTCACTGATGCACACTCACTCACTCAAACAGGAACACTTAGTCACTATATGTTCAGCTGGAGCCTTAATACAGTGGATCAGAGCTCAAAAGAGGAATTTTAGATCATGACCCTTTACGTGCAGCATTGGCCTCTGCACTGTTGCTAGTCCTTCATCCCCAGTTCTCTGCAGATGCATGGAGACCTTCTATTTGCACCGCAGTTGGAATTTAAATTATTTCTACTCCTTGTTGTGGCCCACAATTTCGCTTTAAAAAGTGCGGTCTATTCAGAAAATGTGAACTCTTGGAGCAGGTCATCTGACCACGCTTCACTGCAACAGTGCTAAAAGCCCATGTCGAACGCTTGCACTAGATCTTAAAAAAGCAATGATTTTCACAGCTAAAAGTACCCTCTAAAAATCTTTGGTAGGAAAATATTAATAACAAAGTGATAATATTAGATTATAAATTTATTAGAGTTGTATTAATCTTTCTATACAATGTGTGAATGTTAGTAGCATACAAGTAAAAACACAATGTATAAAAAGAGCCTAGATACAATTAACACTTTTTGCATTGTCTGGATAGAAAAAAGTAGACCCTCAAAGCTTTATGGAAACAAGTAGCTAATAGTTTTATACGTCCTGTTTTCAGTTGGTTTGTTCATGAACAGCAGCATGTCCCTGCAGGGTCCCCATAGTTGCTCATAAGCTGCTGAAAGGGGAAATGTTAAGCGTTGGTTTGCCGTTGCTAGAATCTCCGAATTAACTACACTGCCCCTCTGAGAGACAAAATGGCTGCTCCATTGATGTAAAAAGACTGGATGCTTCAACAGAATAACTTTTTTTTATTGCCCCAATATAGTTTCAGTTAACCAAGTAGTATATTGTGATGTGTAAGTCTGATGTGTTTCTGACCTTTTCATGACTTCACTTCCTCTAAATGTTCCTGAACGCCCCTTCCTCCATCACTAGTGCTGAGAGAACCCTAGTGACATTATCAACACTTTAACGGGTTGTCTGAGATGAAATGTTGCTCTGAAGGGTTTGGCTGTTACATGAATCTGTCCCGTGATGTCATGTCTGTAAGACTCAACATGGCTTTCTTTGCTCCCTGGAAACTTTCGTGACATACTGTAAACCCTGCCAGCTCTGAATCATGTACCGTGTGACTCAACGTGGCCCCGCAAAAGTGTTTGTGGCACCCAAAGGTAGACCGGGCTGGTGGTGTGTGCTGCATCATTGGTGGAAGTGGAGAAACGGCAATGGCAGGGCTCACAGCTCAGGTATGGCACAGTGAAATGAAACCCTCCTGGTAGAGTGCTACGCGGGCCATGTGTTTGACGTGAAATGTTCCAGAAGTGTTAAATTATTCCTGCACGAAACTTAATCTATTCCCCTCTCGTCACTCAGTTTCAGTCTCGTTTGATCCTGCCATCTCAGATTAAGGTCCTCCACTTTGATAGACTGTAGCTTTTTTCTTCTTTACCCTCCTGTATGGAACATAATCAGCTATAGTACTCTACCTCTTCTGACAAAATCCTTGAAGACTGTAGTAAAGACTTCCAGAAATATTCTTGGGGGGGTGCTCAGGTTTATCATCAAAGACCTCCAGCTGAACTGTAACCTTCCAGGAACACGATACTGTACATACAGTAACATTGTGGTAAAGGCTTCTGGGACATATTTCATATTAAATTCCAGCAGAACACCTGAAAAAGGAGGCATGGCACAGAAAAGGGAAATTCCCATGTTGCTGTGCAGTATCCAGAGGGTTGCAGGGAAAGCCATCTAGTGTGTAATTACTGGCCTGAAATACATGCTTCATTATAGCCCTCAGACCCCACACACGCAGCAAGTGGCACCGCACAGATGAGAGAATCAGACTGATATTGGGAATGACGTATGAAGGAAGGATTTGGAGAAGAGCTGCCTCTTTAAAGACAAATAAATCTTAAATGTTATATTCATGAGGTCGACTTGTGTGTCAGTTACAATTACACTATGCTCAAAAGTCCCATTGTAACATAAGCCACATGTAGTGTAATTAGATGTTTTATGACTTGTTGAACTAAACTGTAATACTGTCCAGTCAAACGTAAATGTTAAGTGTCATGCAAACATTAGTTCAGTCCTTGTGTGTCATACACCACACCTCTCTTTTCTGTCAATGAAGTCATAAGTCATTGAAGCAACCCATTTGCAGTTATTTTCATTTAAATACAACAAAATACACTGAAAAAGGTATAATGTCTGGCCTAATAATAATATATTTTAAAATATTCTTACGTTTTACAAGTATTGATCTGGATTTGGAGTAATTGGAGTTTAAAAAAAAACACTCCCTGGTTATGACTTAGTGTTAGTGTTAGTGTTAGTGTTAGTGTGGGAGTACTAAAAAGTGTCAGTAGTTCAATGAGGTAAGTGAAGTGGCAGAAGCTTTAAACAAGTTTAACAAGTTTCTTCATGTTGAAAGTGGCATTACTCAAGGTCGTTGTGGGACTTTATCCAAAAGACAACAGTGTGTTTTCCTCTGACTCTGGGCCAGACTGGGACCTCCTGACATGTATGAGAGGTGACTGGATGACAGACGCTAGCGGCGGGACCTTGTGTAAACACACTCATCGAAGACAGTGTCAATCAGCGCTTTAGATTAGAGCTTGGGCTATTAGTCAAGTCAGAAATCCTTCATCTCTCCTTCAAAAGAACTTTGGCAGAGGAGCGCACTAATTGAAGTGCTGGCGGACTGGAATGACCTGCTGACTACAAAGACTCCAAATTGTAAGTAGACAAGATTATCACTGACACTGGTGATGTAGAGCCAATAACTTTCAGGTAATAGTTTAAATGGGACAGGAGGGAGCAGTTAAGTAATACCTACACAAGCTATCAAAGGTTAACCTGTTTTCTCAAGACACTGAATGATAGATGGATTTTGGACTAATTAAGTTAAAATAATGACGAAATCCACTCATTTGCAATTAACCTATGGCAGTATACAGTATTTTGATTGTGTGCAGTGTATTGAGTGTAAAAGGACACATTTTAAAATACATCTTAATTTCTAAACAGCCTGTTTGTAATGACACAGCTGGTATTTTTCCAATTCCGTTTAACACAGACACGATTGTGAAAAGATTACACCCACCGCTTTAAGACCAATGGTGCAATGGAAACCAATGGTGTATGATGCTATATTCAGCATGCAGAGTTTATAAAACCTGCAGGTTTGTATTTTTCTGGGTATTTCCCAGCTGTCATTGATACGCTGCATTTCATCCCTTATTTTTGTTCTGCCACTGTAGCTCGAGCTGACTGCTAGATTGGAAGGTTTGAAGCTGTTGTTGAAATCGTGCTCGTGGTTGAGTGGCTTGGTCGGTCGTTCTGTCAGTCAGTGATGCACTCACCACAAACCAGTGGGTCAGGGCTAAGAATACACAATGTTCATGTTCATCTTGGTAAACCAGTGCTGGATGATGTCATCACAACAACATCTACAACTGCCACTCTACACTACACTGATTCAACAGGAAGGATAAAGTGAATGGCATCAGGCTGTTGATAATAGCTGATTAAACTTACAAACACTGAAACATTTAATCCTCCATTTTCAGCCTGTGTTCTCCTATGGTAGCCCTGCAGGGACATACAGATGTCCAAAAAGAGTGATGTACCACAATGGCGGTTGTGTTTAGGTTTTTCTTATGGCAAGATTGTGTTAAAAATAGACACAGTGCTCAGTTTGTTTGCTCTGGGCAGTTGTAAGAAACAAAGGTAATGAAACTAAAATGGTTCCTTTACTTAGTTTTGCTTTAAATTTCTATATACATGTTTGGGATGTGAGTTTATACATTGAAAATATATATTTGAGTGATAAGTTCCATTTATTTTGTTACACCATGCACCTTTATTATGACAAAGTGAGGCGTTTGGGGCTTAAAGTGCACGTGTGATTCTTGTTGTCTTTTGATCATTTTCTCCCAATCCTTTTTTTACTTGTGAATCCTGGGTGCACGAGCGAGGGGTGAAATGGCTCGTTTTATACATTTATAGATTGCAGTCCGGCCACACTTGTAAGTGCAGCCTCTCTAGCGCTCTGAAAAGAACTTTATTGTGTAACCTGAAGATTTGTTGGAGCAGTCAAATCTCCTTTAAGATCTTTTGTAGTAGCTTAATCTGAGACAAGAACAGTGAAGTATATAGTGTGCTGGTGAATAAACAGTTAAGGAACAGGATGTGAGTCGGGAACATCTGTTTTTAATCTTTATTCATGCTTGCATTTAACGTACAAGTGACACCTGTACAGCTGGATATTTATTGTTGCTCTAGTATCGGTTCAGATTTTTCCGGCCTGAGTTACTGTAATTCAATACACACAAGTGCTCAGTGCCGTACCAACTATTGGCTATAAAAATGTGACTGCGGGAAAATAGATCAAATATGCAGTCCTTGTTGTGTTTGAACATGTGCACTGTGGAGCTCCTGAATCAAACCAAGAACTGTACTGAACTGTTTTAGATTCCATTGTCTGCATCTCGATTCGTCTGAAGTGGTTTTTAGTTGTTTTTTCAAATAAACATAAAAGAGGGAATTAGCATTGTTCTAAACAAAACTTTTATGTACCCTCTGTTTAAAGGAACAAAAGTAATTGCCTTTAAACCCTGTCACCACGTCAAACAGTGGATTTTATCCCATCGACCACAATGTATTAAAAGAATCTGAGACCTTCTAATGGTCTTCTTTGTAGGCTCAGTTTTTGCCAAATATAATCTACTCAATAGCTAATTATTTTCCTTTTGTAACCTTGCTGTTGATGATATAATCATGTTCAACAGGCTACAAAACATGAAAATAAGCTCAGTTGCATTTTATGGCATCTATGCAAACTTGCATTTATAAATCTAAATTTAGCATCCCCTATTATAAGATGACTAAGTTATTACTCAAAGGCTTAATCAAACAATGAATACATTTCTTTGCAAGTGACCAATATGTCTCCCGCTTGCTCCATCCACAAATAAACACATAATCTGATCTTCTATTAGGTTTGTTCATAGTCAACAGCATGTCCCTGCAAGGCTACTGTAGGTGCTAACCAATTCCTTCTGTCTGATTTTAGGAGATGCATGTTGAGATCATGTTTACTGCAACCTAGACATGAATGCAATGTTTTATTAACAAAGATAAGGCTGCAAGATGTTGAAAAGGGGAAACAGCTGACTATAGATGTTGAAGTTTGGACAATGGAAACACGACTAAAGGCGTGCTGTACTGAACTGAACTGTACCTAAGTGCTTGGTGGAAAGTTAAAGGACCAACTAGGAATGATTGATGTTGCATTCTTCCATTTGCACCATAATGAGCCAATAGAATCTACTTAATTTATCATCTGTTAAAGTTTAGAGCACTAATTGTATCAAATAAGCTCCATATTTTACTTCCTTGAAACTTCTATAGAAGCATTAGTGTTGTTTTGTAGCATTCTGTTTCACATTCAGCTCAATATCTGTTTTATTTCTTGCAACACCTTGCACACATCGCTCTAATTCAGTCCCTGTGATGTTTGTTGGCCAGTCGAAGGTTAATACCTAGCTTAAGAGCAGCCCATTAGCACTCACAGAAAGAGGAGAGAGTTCCGCGGTTATTTTCTGCAGCCAAACGTTCCCAGTGCCAGCCTGAAACAGCTTGTGAGTGCGGTGCTGCTGGCACACGACCATGTGCATTCAAACACACTCCCTGACATTCCTGAGCCTCTGGAGGTAGCTCCTCTCCACATGCTCAGCTCGGATACTTGATCCACTGCTTATTAGACGGAGCTCACTTGTAATTAAGCTTTGCATGGATTGTGCTGAGGTTCATTGTAAGTCTCTATTTTATGTTTCCCTCAAAGTGATGGGTGATGTAATAGTTTTATTATGTGGGAAAGAAAAATGACAGTTGGAGCTGTTTGTTCATCGTGTTCATGTACAGCAACACATTTTGCTCAGGTTTGCTGATGAATATGCTCTTTCCTAGAAATACTGGTGGGAAAAAGTCCTTTAAATATTTTGTCTTGGTCAGTCATGGGCCCTATTTATGCTCAACGAGCGATGCAGCAAAAGCGAGCCACTGTCTTTTTTAATGACTTCTAGTGTGTTATGTATAAGCCACAGTAGTTCTTTTTACACTCTGGCAAAATCAATTCCACATTTTTATATCGAACCCTAACAAGCAGAGTTGGAGTGCTTTCCATTAGTGCAATAATAAATACAAATCAATAAAAACAAACATTAAAAGTAAAAATTTACTCTAAACAGAACTGGAAACTAGTAGAAAGAGTATTGAACAGTATAGACTCTGTCTTCAAGTGTGAGGCGACTGAGAGAACACTGGTTTACTCCAACAAACAGTAGTTGAGCCGCAAACTCATAAAGGCGTGCTTTTTTAATGAATCGAAATGGTTAGAGCATAAATCGGACAGGTCAGAGTAAACAGCAATGGGAAATGGATGATGGGTGTAGGAGTTCATTCATTCATTTTCTACCGCTAAGTCCCGTTAGGGGTCGCGGGTGACTGGAGCCTATCCCAGCAGCTTTGGGCCTTAGGCGGGGTACACCCTGGACAGTGGCCAGTTAGTTGCAGGGCTGGAGGAGTAAATCCACATAAACTAGAATAGTGTGTGTTTTATTAGCTGCAATAGCTCAATGAATGTAAGAGTGAATGAATGTCAGTGAGTGGTATGTCTCTAAGTATTAGCCCTGCGATAAACATATCCCACGTCAAGCATTTGGGGTAAGGCTCCAGCTCACTGTAATATGACAAAGTCAAATGTGAATGAATCAATTTACAATTGTGTATTTATCATCCACGTGCAAATTATCCATGTGCTTCAAGAAGAGCTTTTCCCCTTTCCTCTAATTTGACAGATGACTAAGAAAACATTTTTCAGTTGCATCTTTTATCTAAGGTCAAGCTATTCCTAAGCCAATGACCTTAAAAATATGTCCCATTTAACAAATGCACAAGATGGAAAAGTTTGTATAGAATTGTAGGGGTGATCTTTTTCATTACGTAATGTGTTTATGGTTTAATGCTCATATTGAGTATGTTGTGATTTAAATTTTTCTTCAGTGAAAATAAATGGGTAAGATAAAACTCTGTCGTTGTTTAAACAGAGGCCCTGTACTGATAGGTCTACACAGCAAACAGCTCCCAGTGCAAATAGACAGTTAAAACCCTGAGTCAGAGTGGTTATGTAACAAAACTGTGAATGGGATCAGGCCTGTGCTGATTTAAATCTCTTTTGTGTTTGACAGAGCCACAGCAGCTGTCTATCCAGGTAGGATTGTTTGACAGTAAACAATAGCCCATAGCCGCGCGGGCTGCCTCTCAGCGTGGGGCGCAGCTGTGAGTGGGCATGAGTCCAGGTGTCCGGCTGCAGCCATCCAACACCTCGCCGTGGACCTGGGCCACGCTAACGCCTTTTTTTTACACAAACATCTGGCCGGCGACAGGTCTTACTCTCTCCTTTTTCTTGCCAATTAGCGTTCCTGTGTGCTGCGCTGTGTTCCCATGGAGCACACATACTCTCAGTCTGCTCTCAACCTGCGCCTCCTGCCAGCTCTGACACAGAGGGACGCAAAAACATGAAAAGAATCCAATTTAAAAGGTCTAATCTGCCCGTTTTTAAACATGAAGTTTATTTTTACAGTCCCCAGCTGGACTTGCTCGGGCTGTGTGGAAGCAATCAGGAAACACAGAGCGAGGAAGGGAGGAATTATGTTCACAGGTTCGAATGTTACTAAGCCTCGAGGACAGACTGCAGTTATAAAGACCCAATTTAAAGATCTGACTCTTTGGGCAATTGGCTCCAAATGGATGTTGCATTTGTTTTTATTTGCTAAAGACGAGGTCACTTTGCAAAAATAGAACCATTCGGGCTGTGAGAACGGGCAGCATGCTGATCATTAGACCTCAAGAGCCACTTCAAAGTTGGCTGCATCGTCTGGTGCTGAAAAAAGGCAACACGAGAAAAAGCTGTGATAGTTTTTCAAGCCTTTGTGTCCGTTTGTTTTCGTTTATCTGCGCTGTAAGTATTGTCTTACCGCCATATGCCTGGAATTTTCCGCCCCAGATGCCTTTATACTTTTTAATAGTGTTGTTGTCCATGCAATAATGTTTTAAACGTCTGCTTGATCTGGCTGTCATGTGCCTTTAGCTGTGTGGAGAGTCACAGCACTGAAGGGAGTTCCACAAGAGAAGAGCCAATCCTTTTAAACTAGCCACATTTCCACTAAGTGATACAGTACTTGCTACATTATGCATTTATTTGTTTTTTAAAGCCAATGTTTTTTGCATTCTACTCTTGAGGGCACCATTTAGGGTTTAAGGATGTTAGCCATTATTTGAACTTCTATTGTAAAATGTCTTTTACCAACTCTTGATGTGTTTTGTTCTTCTTCTTAGTAGAATATTTGTGCAGGCAAACTCCAGTGGTGTGTCTTCCACACAAGTCCTAATTTGTTTGGAACCAAGAAATATTACACAAATCTGCACAGTTTGTCCAATACTAAGACCCTTCTTATAGTTATCAGACCTGGTTATTGTGTCTCCAGTGGTTTCATGGATCTATAAACTATACACACTAGGCACAGCTGCTGGAGGATTCAAGTTTTAATGCTTCTATGCATCATGCTCACAACAGTGTGCTGTTTTCTGTTCTTTCTGTTGCTGGAAATGTGAAAAAAGTCATGCAAAATTGTCATTTATTACCACAAAGCCTTCTAAATACTATATAGTAGTAAGAAAACTACATTTTCTTCATTATGATTTAATTCAAATCACTTATTAGGGATATTAAATGTATTATGTATACAAAGATGAGCCTCCTAAATAAGTTTGTAACTGGGATAAGGCTCAAAATTCCATGTAAACACACTACTTCTATTAACGTTAAGCTTAAGTCCACTTTAAATTGTGATGATCACCAGCTGTCCAGGTACACCACACTTTCAAAATGTTTGAACACCACTACAACTGTGACCTAGTGTTCATACTTTTGAGTTAGAGACAGGAAAGTATCAAATGGCGCATTTACAAGATGCAAGATATCAAAATGAATCATTGCATATTAGTAATTTAGTTTTATTAAGGTTAATTATGGGTACAGTGTGAAAGGCAGTGGAATCAAGGGACAAATCTGCAAAAAGACTAAAATAAATTGGTCAACAAAACCAATGCAACCAGAAAAGAATTGCACATTATTTACTCTAACAAATAAAACATTTGCTCATGAATCATCTCTCTTGCAGTAAAAGAAAAACTGAGGTGTGATAGTTTAACCCCAGCTTTATCATTTTGCCATAGTCTCATACCATTCCATGCCAAGAGTAATGGTTAAGGTCCACTACAGTTATCTTTAAATATGTATGAGGTCAAAAGCATGCTTGACTGAGACTGTACCTTCCTGTGCCCCCAGGACGACTCTCCTGTGCCCTGGCCGTTTGACACCGTGCTCTGATGGATGAGCGCCGCCTGGACAAGGTGGCCCTGTGCTTTCATCGGACCCTCACGACTCATAGACAGAGCCGATGGGACGAGCAGCCTGTGTCTCTACACAGGAGATAAAACAACCGTCCCATGTCACCACTGAGGAGATAAAACAAGGCTCCCCTTCACAGATCATACATCAACATTATACCATCTGACGCCAGGAAGCAGCAAAGCATGCTGGGTGGATGACACACCTAGAAGATGGATCTCTCTAATCTGAGGAGTAAACACATAAATTATCTACGGATATATTTAACCATGTCCATAGAAAGTTGGTTTCAATTTAGCTGAGACGTATCCTCCAGGTTTTTCAGATGCTGGAGCTGATAGTTTGCATATTGTATTTACGTTCAATTTATTTCATCTGACACAAGCCTGCACACGGCAAATTAAACAATATACTGTACATCACAGAGTCCTTTAACCTTGGCAAAATGAATACAGTGTGTCACAGTGAGACGTCGCTGTGTCCCTATCCTTCATGTGATAGAGAGCCTAAGACGTACCATTTATAATGTCTTTTTGTGGTATTTTTCATCTGAAAGGCCAGAGACAGTTGCCTCTAGAATGATTTATGAACATATAGAATTTTTCAAACTCACATCGATTTTTCACTTCAAGATTTTTTTCCCTTTGCTCTAAACACTAAATGTATTTAAAAGGCATATCATATTATTTTAATGTGTATTTTTAAGTGTACACTGAATGCATGAGTGGTTGCTCATGTCAGGACTGTAAGCTCCGTCTTGTCACACTAAAACCTGCACTAAAAAGCATTTGATGTGAGGTACACAACAAAGAGTTTTATTTATTAAGCACTGACTCCATTTAAAGTTTGTTAATGTGTCATGGCCACTCATCAGGACATATTTGGGTCCTGAGTCCGGCGTTACATAATGTTTGTAAATTAGAAGACTTTTTCTGATAACTAACTTTATTAGCTATTGTGAGAATTTCCGTGTTACTCATATATAGTCTTTTTTTGAACAATTCTTTGCTTTAAAAATATCATAAAGACACAAACACATATAGTGCCTCACCTACACAGACAGTACAAATAAGCCTCTTGTTTGATCCCTCATCAAACAGGCCAGTTTTCAGTCTGACACACACTGACATGAGAATCACGCTCAGAGCCTGCTCTGTTCTCAGCCTTTCCGAGTTGATTATACATGATTGTACTGTTATCCTTTTTAAACATGCTCCAGCCACCTGTCATCCCTCTTGCCACTTAACTAAATGTGGTTTGAATCTCTCGAACATGGTTTCGATTTCTACTCAGAGCTTACCGCCCTCTGTTTCCATGACTGTGAGCGGGCCTGCGGGATTATCGTCTTCAGATGCCCAATGGCTGGTGGGGGTCTGTTTATTTGGAGAGGGGGGCACTCACAGTGTCTCAACAACCTCCCAGACAAGTGTACCGCAGCGTTTAATTACTCCAGTTTGAAACAGGACTCCATTAAAATGAATGACCTTCATTAAAGCGGTATTAGGGGACAGATGCCTTCGCTGGTGGGGCAAGCACACGGCGGGGCGGGCGGAGGGAGCACTTGACCAGACGTACAAGTGCCTGAATAAACAGCTCGGCAGGTTTTTCTTTCTCTTGCTCTCTTTCAATGAAGCCCCACTGAGACCGGCATCGAGATTACAACCACCTGGTTGTGCGTCCTGCCCGGCCCCATGCCCCAAACATTTTAATCATGGATGAAATTCATTTATATGTTGCAATAATTGTGCCTAATTGTTTCTTTGAAGGGGAGCGAGGCCAGCTGCATCTGGCGGACATATGGCTGAATGCTTGTGAGAGTGACTTTGTGCCCAGCAGGAAGCCGTGGGTCTAATCGGCTCACTATCAGCCGCTCAGCCACAATAGGCCATGAATGTGACTTGGTGTGGCCGAGGCTGAGGCTCACCAGTGTGCATGTTTTTAGGCTGTGAGGAAGTCTGTGACCACCGCAACTGAGTGGACACGTTCTTCAGACTAAAGGAATTCAGCAGCTCCAGTTCCTGCACCTGGGCTTCTACTCTATGGTTCTGGTACATCTCATATGGACCACTCATCCTGACATGGTATACACAAAAACACTGCACCTCAACAGGCAGAAGAGTCAATAACACACATACACTAGATTTGCTGTGCTTTTTCCCAAACAGATACTGTGGAAAGAGCTTTGGCAAAAGAACAAATGAGTAACAATGAAGTTCTTAAACACTGTATGGAAAGTCCACAGGCCCCATGTGTGCTGTTAAGCAGATTAGCTAATAAACTACATTGGCAGTAAATAATCAAATCCATTCATATCAAATCATGTCTGTGAAACAGCTGGTGCTACTTTTGTTATTACATATTCATCACCCACAACTGTCCAGTGCAAATCACAAATAATCCATGATAAGGATTGTTGCAATTGTTTTAAACATTAAAGTGGCACTACCCGATTTTCCTTTTGCAATCCCTGTCTCAGATCATCACTCACTCTCCTGCTTTTCTTTTAATAAAAAAAGTAAAACCAGACCATCTTTTCCTCCGCAAAATACATTACACCAAACTTGTGTTAACTTTTAGTTCTGACTTCAGCGTCAGAACGGAAATTATCTTCCCTTTTCTCTTTTTATGTTTTCTGTTGTGTTGTGTTAAAAGACATTTCAAGCGCTGAATATACATTTTCTCAGTTTTATTGGTAGCCATTACTTCCTTATTGACAAGCTGTGTGGACCAATGGGAGCACTCCTGTTTCTGGAAGTGAGCTTGTGATTGGACAAAGCTTCTGTTCAGGACTAAAGAAAAATCCTTGAGAATAAAGCTGAGATGACATTTTCAGGTCTTGTTTCTTCACAGATGATTCCTATTAGAATATGCAACTAGGGGATTAAACAGTTCTTTTTTCTCACATGCATTAAAAATAATTGCATACTCCCTGTTTAGGGTACAAGAAAAAAAATCATTATTTTCAGCAAGGGAGCTTTCTGTATAGATGAACTCTGCTGATTACAAGAGTAGCACAACTGTGGCAGAAATAGAAACGCTTTAACCAAAAACATGCCCTAACAAGGACATTTTAGTGTGTTGTATTTTTAGGCTTTGCTGAAAATGTTCTTCAAAACAAAGTTGTAATTACTGCAGTGGCCATGTAAACTTGAGTCAGTGAAACTGTTAAACTCATTATGTTTTCTGTAGATTTGGGGTAAACTTCTACAGAACTGATATTCCACCAGAGTACTGGATGCACAGGTAAGAACATGATGTTGTCCTAAAAGCTGCTCACAGACCTTCCTCAGTCCTCCCCCCCCTCCATCCCAGGACACAAACACAGGTTACCATTGAAGACATGATTATTTTTCTGCGTCTGCTCCTGAGTGATATTCTCATTCCCACTGAGAGCCTGTCAGTCAGCGCAGCCCCCGTTCCCACCTCCTAATCCTCGCTCGTCATTGAGTGTCGTTGATGCTGACATGTCACATCTGGAAGCTCTTCTCTACATGTGCTGCATCGACATTTCTGTGCTCACTTTCCCTTTTTCCCAGGAGGCCTGATGGTGAAGCTCGTGTAATGATGTGAAAAAGGAGACTCAGATTCCTGCACAACAGCTCTGGGCTAATGAATGCGTTCTGGACACCTTCCTGCTTCCACATTATGGCGTCGTTTTCCTCAATAGGTGGGAATAAAGAGGGATCAAAATGGTAGCAATTTGCTGGCAGTTTCAGGTTCTGCGGCCAAGTCTTTAGCACCTCGTTTTGTTCTGAGCCGCTCTTTGAAGAAGGTCACAAAAGTTATAGCTATTTTAAGCCGACAAGGATGCCACGTTTAAAGGCACGTCCTAAGAAGCAACTGTAAACAAAGCATGAAATTGCCACAATGTTTGTCGGGACACTTGACACTTTGCTGCACAGATACCAGAGGCTTCCTGTGGAAATGTATGCTGCAGTGTTTGAGGCCAGGGCGTTTCCTCAGAGAGAGCAGAGAATGAAATAATCGTTAATATGTCTAAAGGCTGAGTGATGTCATACATACATTGCTGTCAGGTCATACGAGACGGTCGAAGACGTATTGACACTGGGCGATGGTGTTTCACTCTGCAGATATATTACAGACTGTAAGGCAGCAGTCCACAACCTTTTGTGCACTATGAACTGGTTTCTTTTAGAAAAAAACAGTTACCATTCTGCAAAGTTAAGAGCAGTCCAGAGCATGTTTTTCACTGTCCAGTCCTGGGCTGATGGGAGAAGGTGACACCTTATGTCCAGTCTACTTTGTAATTGAGTTTTGGTTGTCTTCTGTACAGAAACACCATTTCGCAAAGATGTTATTCTTATACTTCTGTTACCCACTTGTATTAGTCCACCCTAATGTTTAAATAAGAATGTTAGCAGTTGTTTTTTGTGAGTACAGTGTCATTTGTAAGTTGTCTTACTTTACAGCCAAAGTTGATACACCTGCTACGTTTAATAATGAGCCACAAAGGAACTTGTCAATTGGAGTTGGTGAGTGTCAAGTAAAGTTAGGTAATCCTTAGTAAATTTAAACAGATCAAAATATTGAGTGCATACAGTGGGGTCTAGAACAAGGGATGGCTGTTGCTCTACATGGCTTGTTAACATTGAATCAATGGTGGCTGAAAATTTATTTTGAAAAGTGTCTATTTTTGTGCTGCTCATAGAAAGAAACAGCGCAAACAGAGTAAATCGAGCATATGTACTCCACTGGTCTTTTTGATCTCTTTTTATACTCCTTTCTTAGTAACTTGGTTTGTCTTTGTAGAAGAATCAAAAGTCTGCTGCTGCCCATTGACTTGTGCAGTCTTCCACAAGTAGTGGGAAAACCTGCTTTTTTTTGTCTGGCATGATTTATATCATTCACCATAATATGGCACGGAAATGGTTTTATAGAATATGTTAGCCAGCAAAGTAGCACCTGCTAATTAATGTGTCAATTTGTTAACCAGTGCCAAACACAACTGTTTTAAATGAGAGAGGCATTATATGTTGTTGAAATATGAATTTTGTTGCAGCCCAGTACTGGTTTATGGCCCGACTGTTGGGGACAACTTCTTCAAGGTACAAGGTACAAGGCGTACTCACACACACACACACACATACATGAAACCTGGTGCACTGATGGCGGCTGCAGGACAATCTGCTTCCAGTTAGCTTGCACACTGTTCCTGTTCAGCGAGCGCACAAAGAGATGGATCCAATTTCAGGACATGCTTTTAATGAAACTCAAACTGAAACACGTTTGTGATTGGAGAACAAAGACACAGAATCAAACGATGTTGCAGTGGTGACCCAGGCTGAAGAGTGCTCACAGCTCCAAACACCAGCTCGGCACAAAGGCCCGAATCTAAACAAGGCCCCTCCGAAGCATCCAGTTCCCATAACAACGCACAGCTCTGACACACGCGGCCCACTTCAGACCTGCACTATCTAGAATTACAATATGTTTTGAGAACTCTGTGACGTATGGATAAACTATCATTTAGGTTGCTTGACTTCCAGAAATGTGGGGACCAAAAGTTGACGCTACTGAAGCCCTCCAGAGCTTTGCAAAGAAGAAACATTTGAACCATAGATAAATGGATTAAAATCTGGAACAGGTGTTTTCTTATCAAGCATTATAAAATAAATGCTAAAATAAAACCGCTTTCATGAGTTCAAAAAATGCTAAAGATGCCGTGTTGAACTTTGAGAGAACCATTGTTTATAATGACATCGATGGCCTTTAAGTGACTTGCAGCTGTTCCTCCTCCCTTCATGTAATTTCTGTGCTCTATTTTAAATTTAGGTTGTACTAGGGCTGCTTTAGCTAATGACTGCAGCTGCACCATATATCAGCTTCATAAGGTACATGCACACCAGTCATGCAACAGAGTGTGCAATTAATCACTGTAAGGTTACTTACGACATTGGTACAAAGGTCTGAACATGCTTCACATACAATATCTTTTAAGAAAACCATAAAGCCTATGTTTTATTGTATCTCCAAACCAATCATAAAACTAGCTTTGTTGTAAACTTATCATTGACCGCCATTATTGCTAATGTCAATAATATAGACACTTGCATGAACACAAAACATACATCACCATGTTTAGAGAAAGCTCCAATTTGTCTGTCCACCAACCTGGCCAGCCAAACCCATTCACTTTGCAACATGGGAACAGAATCCCATCTTTTCATAATGATTTCCATCCTGTAGAAATCCTGTCAGACCAATTGCTTCAGTTTACCTAAGATGGAACGGGCTTTTGTAATTTCATGTCTACCCAACTGTGCCCAGAGGTAGTTTGTTCTGTGTTTGTTGGTACTGCCCTCTGGAAATCTTACTTGAATTCACAGAGAATTCAACAGATTTATTCATTGTTGATTAGAATAGAAAAACAATTTACACACATTTTACAGTCACTGTAGACTGACTGCAAATGGCCCGAGCCAGAGTGTGGTATGTGCTCTAGCAGGTGGGCCACTGAGTCACAGCAAAATGTTAAATTCAACCGGCCTCACAGCATGAATTTACAGATAACAAATGTGCATGCAGGCCCTACAGAGTTTTTACAAATCTGTTAAAATATTAGATATAACATGAACACAGTTATGGTAAGGTTTAGAAATGAAGACTTTTGGACAAAAAACGCACAAGTACAAATGTGTCCTAACTTTCCCAGAATGTTGCACAAAGCCTCCTTAAAGGTTTCAAAGTAAATGCTGACATTATGATGTAAAGCAATTGTAGGGAACATCTATTCATCTTTAATGGGCATTTACAGCACAAATCCTTTCTTAAATGATCCATGTGAGCTGCCAGCTGAGGGTCTATTACATTGTCCTCTGGGACAGCTGTGTTTGGTGGTCCACTGCCCTGAGGTCTCAGGACTCGGCCTACACCTGCAGCCGGTCGTGTCAGAGAAGGAAAACAAACAACTCTCCCTGCCTAATGGAGCTTGAGAAAGAACTGCCCTGCTTGTTTGCTGTGAAGAGTTGAAATGGCTCACAACGGCACATTGAGTCTCAGATAGAGCTCAGTGGTGCGAGCGGCCTACGTATTGGGTCCATTTGAGTAACTGTGTGATGCTATCTGATTAAAGTGGAGCTGGAAAATAAAAGGACATGTGAGGGTAGCCACTGTGGAGGTTTGGTGCAGAGGTTAAATATACGGGCGGCCCACATCGGCCAGAAGAAACAAGCGGAAAGTCCTACACAAACATCATTGTGAGCTACTGAGGCACATAAACCGAGCTACTGCATCAAAGACATGTTCAAGGACACGGAGGTAAACTGTGTCAGGCCGGGCTGAAACATGAGAATATACACAAGGTCTATCTAGACACGCGGTTACTTTGATTAAAAATAAAGACACCTTTTCTCTGGGATTTAAAGTAATATATATATATATATATATTGTGGAACTAACTAGAGCTGTATTCTGCTTGTTTTATTCTTATGTACAAGGAAATAGCTAGCCTTATATTGCTTCAAAGAACAGAAAGATGTTTCCAGTTTATTCTCAGCTGCACCAGATTCCTACATTTTGGAAACTCTAGACAGTTTATACAATATTTACAAAGTTAGAGCCATTATATTCTAACTCATATTATAACTGCAAACTGCTATTGCTAAAAATGCTAAACTTTTCTTTTTAAATTATGACACATAAATTGAGAAATTGAGATTTTTTGTGTTTTTTTTCTTTTTTGATATTTTTTAACCTTCTTTGGATTCTCTGTTTGCATAGTTTAGTGGCAACTTATTCTTATGCTAACACTGACCTAGCCTGGTCAGCCGCAACTAACTCTTTTCCTATTCTATACAAAGTCTGGTACCCTGTTGCTTGCATTCAGTTTCAAGGGTGGGGTTTTACGGGCCGTGATGTTAACCAATCAGAGTAAAACCAGACGTAACAAACCAGACCGTTTGTCAACAAGGAAGCCATGTTAGTGCCACTAGTTAACATGACCAGCAGTAGAGCAGACACCAGAGGTTTTATTGTTGCAGACAAACGGCTTGTGATTGGTCCGTCCGCTAAATTGCCCGAGGAAGGGCTTTGCTGTGAGAAAGGGACCAGAGGTCCTCCTTTTGAAAAAAGGAAAACTGGTCTGGTATACCAGGCAATCGCTGACCCATACAATACTGAATAATACAGATAAAGTCACGTAAATAGCTTAATTTGTTTTAGTAGGAATTGTTTTGTAGTTTGTTTTTGAAGTGCCAGTGACAGCAGTATAACGTCTGCTTTTCTGCTTTCTTCCAGGCGCTATTTTAATCGTCATCTGTTTGAGGTACGAGACAAGTTCACCCTCCAGCCTCACTTCAAACTCACAAACTATTACTTTACAGCTGCTACTGTATCTGCAAACACAAGCTATTTCCTCTTTTTTTTTTTGTATTTATATAGCGCTTTTGCACCTAGTAGACACTCAATGCGCACTCTTTATGTCTTACTGTCATTTTTGTGGCAGTTTACAGAAGCAGCATTTTACCACTGTTCATCCCTGATTGGCTACTGGATATGGTTTTATTTATAACAAGGCTGTTATTTATGGTGTTGTAAAGGCCCTGACTGGTCCATAACCCAGGTCAGACTCACTTATTCTTCAGCATGACAGGGCCAGCCAACAGGAGTTATGGGATCAAGGCTGGTGTCTAACAGAACACCGCCTGGGGGACAGGTACTGCACTTCCCTATTTTATTAGTTCTCCAGCAAGTGTTCGTCAACACAGGCTACTTTAAATCACCTGCTTCTGATGACAGCGGCGGCATTGGTGCCGTCTCTCTTTAACCATGACACGCTGAGCCTTCTCTTAAGTAAACTTACTGCACCTGAGCGTTGTTATGTAATATTTAAAAAACTGTTTTTAAAATCTTTATCATTGTAACTCTGCCACTGAAGTGATGAAGTGAAGAGCTTTGTTGTATTTGTAAGTTTGAGATTATTGATTGCAAACCTTTAAAACCAACTTTGCCTTTTTCCTGTGAAAAAGTAACCCAAAAAATAGAAACCCAAACTGGTACAGAACACAGCCTTGGTCTGTAGATCTCCTTTTGGTGACAACCAGGATTTGATAATAATAATTCACATGTTGAGGTCCATTTAAAGGGGATTGTGTAAACGTTTGTATTAGGCTATGAAGATGAATATTATTTAATAGTGTTTAATTGTCTCATAACACTCTGGATTATTATGTCTTGTCCCATTTCACAAAAACAACTTCAATATTCACAAAGCTTAAATCTTTTTATGGTTTGAAAGAGGTTCCATCATTTTGAAATATATTTAATATAACACAGACTGTCCAATGCTTCTCTAGTGGTGTTGATGACATCACTGCCTGTTGCCATGGCAGTGATGTCAGTCCCTGCGATGTCACAGATCAAAGCCAGTAGAGTTTGTGTATACAGGAGAGGTTCTGCAGTTTAGTGAGTCTGGTGGCTCTGTTGGATGGACCACTTCACGCTCCTCACACCTGCTTGGTGGGAACGCGTTGGGCAGCGGACGGCTGCAGTCACCCCTGGGGACCAGCTGGAGGATGCATCAGCTGGGAGGACAGCTGAGCCCGACTCGTCGGTCAAACCCACAACGGTAGGCCTCTGAGCAGCACCTGGAGGTGGCCCGTCCTCCAAGTTTGTTTCTCCACAAACATCAGGGACCCTCCCCGGTTCCTCAGGTAGACCAGGGATCTGCCTGAGAGGCTGGGTCCCTAAGTACACCTTACTTTTTCTCCAGTTAGTTGTTCTGTGTAAAGTGACATTTCTTTTTATTATCTAGGAGCTGAAAAAGTATGTAAGTGTGAAAGTTAAACAGTTTTTAATCATTTAAAAAAATATATATTAATTTATTCAGTCATTTTCTACCACTTATTTCTGTGAGAGGTCGCAGGTGACTGGAGCCTATATCCCAGCAACTTTGGGCCTGAGGCGGGGAACACCCTAGATAATGGCCAGTTAGTCATATCAGTTGAACTCAGTAGAATTAAACACGTCTAACTTCTTCACTTTGTAAACTACAGTAAGTCCAGATGCCTTTGCTTTAACCTTTTCTAGAAGGCTCTATATAACACTGTGGAAGGGTTTCACTCTGGAATTGCATTCTGCATTGTCCCCACTAGATTGTGCTAAAAAACTACACACTGCCCCTTTAAACACTTAAGCTGATTGACAGGTGTCCACACACTTCTGGCCTGTTTTTGAACTATGCAACTTTTTTTTAACCATCTTTTTAAATTAAAAAAAGGTCTAATTTTGTCATATCCGAACGGTCAAAGGTCAACCCTCATGTATGCTGTTCTACAACACCGAGCTCATCTGTCAAAAACATTTGAAAAACATATTCAGTTTCATCCGGAAAAATCCTACCTCATTTTGTTTTATTTTTGTATAGGTCAGGACAGATGTCTGTAAACTGACCACTTTCTTCCACTTTAAATTAGACACCAAAAAGCATTCAGCATCAGCTATTATTACAAACTACACAAAATAACAACAAACAGACGACAGTTTTAAGGAAGAGAACACGCTATTGTCTGTGCTCACATCCGTTTTATATGTCATTGCAAACTACGCTTACTGCTTTTGATGATAGGTATTTCTTTACGTAAGCGCTTCTCGTCCTTGATCCTCTCTAGCGCTACTGTCTCTGTTAAAGTGATGAGAGCGTGCACACACAACCCTGTTTATTGTGGGGGTGAGGGGGCGGCAGTCAACATGAGGAGAACAACGCATCCATTCTATTTGTTTGACCAATAACTTCCTGTGGAAGATAGATGGGTTTTGGCAGAAGGCAGCTGTTCAACACTGATAACTCCCCTTCCATGACTTATCATTCAGTGCAAGTTTGTGTGTTTGTGTGTGTGTGTGTGTGTATATATATGTGTGTGCTTGGTGTGTGTGTGTGTGCCACTGTGTGTGTGGTCTGGTACCAGGTTCAGTGTGGCTAATTCACAGGCCCAGACAGAAAGCATCCGTCCCACCTCACACTCTTGTGAAGGGCCACAAACACTGCAGCCCTTTTCTCCAGCGAGTCCAGCGGGCTCCTGTGTGCCACCCTGCGAAGTGTGCGTGTGTCAGGTTGTTCACTGGAGCACAACGTAAATCAGCACATGAAAGGTGTGTATCTCAGTCTTGCTTCTCCTGCTGCTCTGACAGGAAACAGATCCTGGCTTTGGTATTCGGTTTCCTCTCCCCCAAACTCACACAGGACTCCATTTCAAACATGGCACACAATTCAAAATAGAGACGAAGCAGGAGCAGGACAATAAGGCCAATGTTATGTCACTAGTTAATGCTAATGCTGCAGATTGATCACTGCTGGTGCACATACACCATTCTAAAAATGAATCCAAACTTTCGTTTCATTTTTTTAAACCAAATGTTTTGTATTTGCATCAAACCAACACCAGCTCTTTCAGAATTTAAACCATAGAACTATGGCTTTGAAATAGAACTGTAATACTTTATTATCAGCTATGCTTTTTTATAAAGGATGACCAGATACCATTTTCCCCATTATTTCTGAATTATATGTTGATTTTTCTTACTTGTTTTAAAGTTCCTCTTGACTTTAACAGAGCAATATTAGCACTTTGTTTTTGGTCAGTGTTTCAGCTTTAGGTGCATAAAAATGCATAAAAACATTGTTTATGACAGAATATGATCTTACAGATTTACAGGCTCTTTAAAATGAGGTTTAAAGGGACAAGTTGAACATATTGTAAACGCTCATAAACTAGCTGTAATGTAATGTCTAGCTTAAAGGTTTTAGCAGAAACTCTTTGCATTAATGCAATTGCACTAACTTTAAGTGGCAATGTTTAGCTGGATCTTTTTGTGTCATTGTGTAGCAGCAACCTTTAGCATCAGTATTTAGCGGCACCAGTTAGCCTCAGTGTTTAACTGTGTCACTGTTTAGCAGGATCAGTGTTTAGCAACTGTTAGCATACATTTTTAGCTGCATCATTTTTAGCTGCATCAATTTTAGCGGCAATTGTTGAGTTGAGTTGAGTTAAGCTTTATTGTCATTCCGCTACATGTGAATACATACAGTGGAACGAAATGTCGTGCCTCACAGGACCGCGGTGCTACATAAATACAGACATACAACCAATACAGACTAAAGATTAAAAAAAAAAAAATCCAAACGTTTTGGAGACAAACAGACAACATTAAAAGACAAGAAAACACCGTCTTTAGTACCTGGAGTAGCCGCTGCGTCTGAACGCGCCGCGTTAGCATCAATGTTAAGCCGCATCTGAGTTTAGTGGCAACGTTTAACATCAGTGTTGACCACTTGATTTTAAAGATGTTTTATTAGTGACTTGTTTTAAAGGAACCTCTTGATTTTAATAGCACATTAATTGTTTTATTAACTTTATGGAGCCTACAGTAAGAAAAAAAAACATGTAAACAAGGTAACTAAAACTCAAGGCTCAAGTAAGTCCAAGGCTAAAATGAGCTTCTGATACTGGTCTATAATTGTTATAGCTGGAGTAGACAATATTTAATATCATAGACAAATACACAAATTTGATTCTACCTACTGAACCTTCAAAATGTGCTTAAAAATAGTAAAATGTAATTCCTGGTCCTAGATTCCTATTGATTACATTGATATTGGTATTTATGCTTCTGTTGTTGCATTATTCTTCCTCATGTTTAACTAATTAGAACCACCCCAGGCTAATTTAATCTACAGCTCCACCATTTATTTTATAAAGTCTTTCCAACTTGTTTTCCTGTATAAAAGAAGTGTGTCTGAAAAGCTTTCATGAGCCAGTTTTCACCTTTGTGCTAAATTAATTTTCCAGGGAAGCTGTTTTAAGCGTTTGTTTAGGTTACAGGGACTTTAAGAAGTTTTGTTTTAATGAGACTTTGGTGGCAACAAGTGACTTCCAGATGCTCACTGCTGTGTTAACAGTGAAGTTTGTGCTGAAAGACAGTTTACAATATGGTAAATCCAGCTGGTGTTGCTCAGTGTCTCAGCTGTAACGTGCATAGGTATTGAAGACAATTTTATTCAATGTTTAATGAGAAGTAGAAGTTAGTGTTTACCAAAACCTTCAGCAGCAACTTTTAGCATAAATATTTAGCACAAACCTTTAGCAGCAATGTTAAGCTAACACTGGAGAAGCTTAGCAATAGCCTTGTGCTAATCATTGAGTAACAATCTCAAGGAACATAAAATACATATTAAAATATATATCCTCAAAGTCAATTTGATTATAATTTATAGAATTATTATTTAGCACACTCACCTCTCAGCAAGAAGGTCCAGGGTTCGACTCCTGGGTCGGAGTTTGCATGTTCTCCCCGTGCTCGGGAGGGTTTCCTCCGGGTACTCCAGTTTCCACAACCAACATTAAAAACATGCTGGGCACCCCCTGTTGTGGCTGCTGACTCGAAATTTCCCCACGGGGATAATAAATAAATAAATAAATAAATAAATAAATAAATGATACACTGCCATGTAGGCTAACTCTAAGGAAGTGTGTACACTAGCATCTCACAAGAACAAAGAAGAAACATTATGTTGCTGTCATCATTCCTCAACAAAACAAAAACAACCCACATTTGCAAAAAAATACAATATTAGACTAAATAAGATGTAGTGCCATAACAAAAATGCTTACTCTGTCTTTAATAACAGTAAAACTTATTAAGTCTAGAAGTAAATGTTATTAAGTTACATTGTCAACTGGATTTCCTGAACTTCACAGCATTTCCCCTGTCAATCCTGCGCTCAATGAAACTTTGTGTGTGTGTTCTCTCCGTGTGTGTTCTGGCAGTGAAATATTTGTAGCTGTTACCTCTGGCCTCTCATGTCCTGGCCGGCTCTGGGCCCAGCAGGAGTTTAGTGTTATTTGTGTTGGAGCTTGTGAAACGCACGGCTCTAAAAACACAGTGATTATGAGGTTTGTGAGACAATAAGAGCCGAGTAGGAGGGACGCTGAGCAAATAGTCTGAACAAAGTGAAGAAGAGAGGCGTTATGGCACATCATTCAACACATTCGCACATTTGTTTTGGCTAGAAGACTCGAGTCATCTCTGTCAACGCCAATCACCTAACAATAAATCTCAAGGCAGTGCCGAATGACTGAATGATGCTCAGATGGAAGAACCTAAAATATGAGTGTGCCTTGGGACACAGGCTTTAAATACATTACCCAAATTGATTCACATCCTATATATGCTGTATGAAAAAATAATGGAAGATAATGGATTCATAATAGGCCATATGTTTTATACCAGCTTGGGTTAGCATTGTTAGCCACATCTCAAAAGTGAGGTGCTGTCAATGGTGGTAAATGTTGCCTGGTTCACCAATGACTTCTTGTAAAGTCATATGTCCCTTTTGCTGTGTCGTATAGAAACAAGGGGTTAGCCATATTAACTACAACCCCTTTTTCTCTGACTGACACGTTGTTTTCCACTAACTTGTCCATCCCACAGTGGCCTCAGTTAGCATCACTGTTTAGCAGCAACTCTTAGCATCAACTTTTAGCATGTGTTTAGCCCCCACTGTTATCAACATGTGGCCACTTTTAGCATCAATGTTAGAGCTAAATTTTAGCGGCAATATTTGGAGCCAACTTAGCGTCAATATTTAGCTGCAACTTTTAGCGTTAATGTTTGTAGCACCAACATTTAGCAAAGTTTAGCTGCAAAGTAAATAAAGAAATGCACACAGAGAAATGCAGTAATACAGCATCAACCGTTTATGTCATATAGCTGCCAGTTCAGTAAATGGTGAGATGGGTCATTGTCTTCTATTCATGCAATCATAAAGCAGCTTGCCACTGTGGTCCATGTGGTCTACTTGTTCTGTTTAGACAAACTGAATTGCACTAGAGCAGACACATGAGGTGAGGACAGCACTGTAGCTCCTAATGAGGCCCAGTGACAGCGGACAGCCAAAACGTGATGACAGAACAGACCGACAGTAGAGCCCCGCAGTCTGTTAGAATGAGTCTCTCTGTCCCATAACTCACCACACCGCCTCTGTTTCTCCACAGTTAGCAAAAGTCAACATTCTTGTTTATTGGAATTAGCAGCTGTACTTGGCAGAGGAAATTAGAGCCTCTGCAAATGATGGAAGACAAAACTCTATTATTCTTTGGGGCTGTTGCTTGCTGCTTTGGCTCAATGTACAGTTCTTGTGTTTCTCATTCTTAAAACACACTTCCATTTCCCGCAGGCACTTTTAAAAGGTAAACAAGCAGGCATGTTGTTTCCATGTCAAACATCTGTTAGGGGTTTTTCCACATGGGAAACACAATGTCGTGTAAAATGGCCACACATCTGCACTTGTTCTGTAAGTCCTTACAAAATACAAATTCACATTCCCACACTTACTACTTTGGTGGTTTCTCTAAGGCCCTTAAATGTACCAAACTAATGGACATTATGACATCTGTCTATTTGAGATAAGCCTTAGACCAAATCTAGCTTTCTAAAACTAGTCCCAGAACATTTTTTTTTACCATCTGTGTGAGTGGGGCGGAGAGTCCAACAGGCTTTAATGATGGTTCCTTTACCAATTTCCTCCTAATGAAATAATCCCTGCCTAGCTTACCTGATACTGGCTCTGTAGCCTCGAGTAGAGTCTGCACATGAAATTAGAACCATCTTGTAACGCTGCATCCTGAGAATGGTGCGCCTGGCTGTCTTTTTTTTCTCTCCTCCAGACAGGTTTTTGACTGAAACCCTATGGCCTCATGTCAAGCATTTGACCTTTTGCTGGTTTTTCAAACGTCCAAGCTTTAAAGGTGCAGTCTGTTCTCATGGAAATGGGGCTTTACGGGAATGTCCATCAGTGCTGAAAGAGTGACCCAGAAAACCAAATGCACCCTGCCCAATCGTATTTAATTCCTTTGGATGGCACTTTTCTCCAGACACGCACATTTCCCTCAAGGAAAGGCTACCTGTTGCTAGGGTGACTGCAGCCAAACATAGGGGTCAGACAAGTGTGTCGGTGTCATTCCTAACGTGACGGTGGTTTGCTAGAGAGTGGTAATGATACTCCTGAGTAGTGGGCATTGCTGTGGCCTGGCGTCCGGCTCTGCGGACGCATGGTTAGGGCCCTGTCCAGGGAAGTAATGCAGGAAACCGCCGCTTCCAGTAAAAACATGTAATTAGAAACACATTGACTGGGAGTTTTGGCTTGATACACCCAGGAAAGTAGAAGACGTATGCAGCCAGTGATGTGCG
Source organism: Perccottus glenii (assembly GCA_024416835.2). Taxonomy (NCBI): domain Eukaryota; kingdom Metazoa; phylum Chordata; class Actinopteri; order Gobiiformes; family Odontobutidae; genus Perccottus; species Perccottus glenii. Next base: position 10,858,234 of record CM044559.2, read on the forward strand.
GCAGGAAGAAAAATGATTGAAGTGGAGGACAAGATCACTGGGTTAATAGGTCAGTTGGAAAATCCCATGAGGGAATGAGATAAAAATGGAAAAGTGGAGACAAATGGAATGATGGTGACAGGCAAGACAATTAGAAAGCAGAAATAAGAAGCAAAGGTACAAGGTCTCAGACAGTTTGGGCATGCGGCTGACAATAATATTCCACTGGTGGAAATCCTGGCCACTGCTACTGTTTACAAGCGGCAATAAAAACGCCACTGTGTTTTTGTGAGTGCCTCAATATGTCCTCGAAGTCTCGCCACTAAATAGGCGGCAGTAGACAGTGCAGACTACAGCTATATATGTCAGACAAGGCCATTGTGTCACCCTCAGAGAACTAAGTGACCAAATTTCTTATAAAATATGACTTATATAATACAACAATACTGACAGAGCATAGAATAGAGTAGTGCAAAGAAAGCTGGAAAGAAATTTTTGCATTGGTTATGATTCTGGCCTTAATTTCTCTGTTTTATATTAGCACTCCTTTAGAACGATTTCCATATTAGCATCACTAGCTACCATCAGATAAACTCTAATGCGTTATGCTTTCCAAACGCTGACCTTTTTGCAAATATTGTAATTATATTGTTGTATAAGAGCAGAGTGTATTAAGACCAAGACAAAACTGCAAGGGATTGGAACCTAGTTAAGACCAGGACTACAGCAGGCCAAGACTTGAGCAACCAGTATAAGTCCAGTATTATCCACAAAAGACCCAGACGTTGGGCAGGACATTTAATCAAATTAATTTGATTTTTAATTTTGAACAATGTTTAAAAAAGCCATATAGCAAAATTGATTTTAAGAGAAAAATAAAATTGAACCCTCTCCTGTGCACTGTGTTGTGGCTAATACTCTATGGCTAACTAACCACTAATAACCACAAGAGAAACATTACATTACCTCTGTAATCTCTTGGTTTAGTGAAGTGGCAGGAAATTGATTGAACAAGATTTTTGTGCAAAGTAGACTTGGTCTATGGAGACATAGAGGTTTAAAACTAAAATACTGCTTTATTTCTACTCTGAGAGTAATAACCACTGCTGCTGCTTTGCTGTTGTTGTGTTTTGGCATTGAGCAGAAAACGTTAAAATGAAATAATTTAATACATTTGAATAACCTTTTGTAGGTCAGTATCAAGAGGGGAAAAAAAAGATTACCCTCATAGCCCAGCCCTACCAAGGCACTAGTAATCACATCTGGCTCCATAAACTTAGTCTGTCACCTTCTGCATCAGAAGAGTTGGTCCTGGTGACGTAGATTATTGGTCCACTGTTCTGTGATGGTTTCAATTTGTAATAAAAAGCACTAATTGGTTAATTGTTGTACAAACAGAACACATTCAAAGATGAATAAAAGACATAGTTGCATGTTTGCTCAAGCCAAAACCACAAAACGAGCTTTACCAAGTTTGAACAGCGGCCCATTTGACAAACTCCACACAACACACATGAAAACAAGTTCTATCGCTGACTCCACCGCACACAAGATTCTCACAGTTCCATTCGAAGAGCGACTCTGTGAGAACCAGAGGCCACATCCACAGAGAGAAACCATCAGAGCAGCTTTGGGTTGTGTGGCTTTACAGATGAGGCGAGCGTTGACTCGGGGCTCAGAAAAAAAAGCCTTAATTAGCCGTCACTCCCAGCAGGCCGTGCAGTGCCAGCCCAAGAATAGGGGCTTAGATTAACAGCAAGGAGGAAGCGCTTCTAATCAACTCTCAGAGCAATTCCTTGTGACCCGACAAACACATAATTAAAAGCACTGGAGGAAATGACTGTTTGGTAGGTGACGAGGTTTTATCCAAATACAAACAAAAAAGTGTGAAGTGACAATTCACAGTCCACAGAGGCAGAATAAATAGTCGGAGCATTGTATTAATCAAAGGAACAGTGCGTGACAAAGCAAATGGTTCTGCAAATAAATCAGGCTCTGTAATACAGGATAAAGATTAATAGAGAACGACATGGAAAAAGAGGCACAGCGGCTCTGGAACATTTATATAAAACATACGTAATGATCCATTACAAGAATCAAAACACAGTACTTTGTTTAGTTTTTTTTGTCCCTAGTTAAACTGGGGACACAACATGTAGCACCAGAAACAATAACAATACAGTATAGAACAATATGTTAAAGATAAATCTGACTGTTAAGATTATTTTATTTTAACACTAATAAACCTATTTTGGAAGACATGTTGGTTCTCTTCACAACCTAACATGGCTTAAGGACGACTTGAACTGCTTTGAATACTTTTACAGAGTTTTGAATAAGCCTAAGGACAGGCACTCAGATTTATCAGTTCTGTCAGTGATTTATTTTAAATCATAACTCGTGTGTCTTTGAAGTACGTTTGCTCTAGGGCATTACAAAGTTACATAAAAAAACAGAATGTTACGGAAAAAGCCTTTGGTTTCTGCTTTACAGTACAATTTTCAAACTGTTTTGGTCAGTAAATACTCCTACAGTAAAAGAGGTCTGTTCGAACAGTAATACTGGTCTGAACTTTCAAACGTATTTCCAAAAACCAGGCATTTGATGTACCTCTGACCTGCACCAGACTGAGCGGCTCTGGCAGCAGATTATAATAATATCATTCCGGCCTGTGTTTGTTCCAATATCCCCAACTCTCATCTGTACAAGAGAAATGACAAATGTACAGCCTGGCTTTGTTTACCGTAATGCTCTCCATACATTTATAACAGCAGCGTCAGTGCTATCTATCCATCTCTATACAGTATATGTAGGCCATGCATGAAGCATGAGAGTGAACTTTATCTCTGGCATCAGATATCATTTTTAGCCCATGCTTCCATAATTGGCTCTAGCTCTCTGTTTCCCCGTGGACGTTCTCCATGTGCACTTTGAGGTAGTCGTTCCGGGTGAACTTCTTGTGGCACAGCTGGCACTCTGCCATTGGCCGGTTGGGGTTGTGAGTGAGCTTATGTCGGCTGAGCATCTTCTTTAGGCTGAACGACAGGTCACACACCTGAGAAGACAAACAAAGACCTTATCTAACAATATTTGCTGGCATGTGATTGCACTTGCATTCTTTCTGGACTAGAACTTCTCATACTTCAAGTCGTAAAGCTTAATCTCGGCCTTGTAGACACACAGACCAATTTGTGAGACCCACATGATGAATTTTTTCCAGGACTGGTGAGAGGGAATGCATGCAACTTAACATCCATCATAAACGAGTCATTTTACTCTGTACAAATTATTCGTCCTCTATCAATCACGCTAATCCGCCACTGGCCCGTGTTCAGCTGCAGTTCAATGCGCCTCTAGGAGAATCCCAGCATGTGTCCTCCTTGCTCCATCTGCGGAGCTACAGCACCATGAATTACATTCAGAAAAACACAGATAATTTACAGATCTGTGCCCAGGGAAAGGTGGAAGCTATGAATGCAAGAGCATTTCTGTGTGTGCATTTCAAGACTTTTGATTCAAATCCCTTCAAACAAGCTACAAATGTGCGTCAGTAAAATATTTAGAAATGTAAAAGGTGAAGCAGTGACGGGAGCCGTCGGGCCTGGAGCCTCCATGTCTCGTCTTAACCCAGATGTGACTTCTACAAAATGTTTAATGCTGTTATGACAGACGCTCTTATAGGGCCCTCTAGCTCGTCTGGCAAATGGTCCAATCCTTTTGTCTCCACTCCAAAATAAAACCCACATGTTATTTAATTCCTCTTTAATAGTTCAGAGTAGAATTATTTACATGAATCTGTCCCTTCCAACCAAGGAGGCTCCAGATGAATGTTGGATGTCGCTGCAAGACAATTTCTAGTGATGCTTCACTAACGATGAATGGGAGATTGATCTTGTGGTCTTGACAACAACTGGATACATTTTCTGGATATAAACTCAAAGCAGTGGCACTGTGTGAGGCTAATTCGAATGTTTTTTGACACATATAGTGTTAATAAGTTGGGTGTTAGAAAACGCAATCCAAATGAAGAAATATTTACTGTTTGGGATGTTTGGCAGGGACTTTAGCACACTCTGTTTTATTTTGAAAAGGCTGGTCTACTTTGATGATTTGTTGCCAAAGGAAAACTAAAGAAATAAGGTGAAAAAGCAAACTTCCTATTAAGTCTAATCTAGGTCTGGTGTTTCTAAATTAAGAATGTAATGTTCTTATTTTGATGAGAGGATAAGTAGTTGTGTTTTTGGGGACCATGTTGTGTCTCTGACAGTCATTATTAGTCCTGCTGTATCCTAAGCACAGGGTAATATCAGCCTGTGATCCTAATAATGTGTTTACTTCAGCGCAGCCCACTTGGCCTCTCCAGAGAAGTGCGATTACTATCTGCCTCTCGCTGAGCGGCCCCCTAACCCGTCCCCACATCTGGCCCGGTGCCAGAGCTGCTACACATCCACATTAAGAAGAACAGGAGTGAAAGTGTTGGTCTGAGACGGACACTCACGTCACACTGGAAGGGTTTCTCTCCGGTGTGCGTCCGCATGTGCTCGTCCAGGCCCCGCTTTTGGCTAAAGGCCTTGTTACATTCGGTGCATTTGTACGGCTTCTCCTGCAAAGACACACATTGAACCGTTACGTTACAGCTAAACAATTCATGCGCTTATTCTTCTCCTGTTTGTTCACATATGGCATAAACCTGCCGGAGAAAGTGCACACTTGTAATAACCCACACGTGTGCAAAGACAAAACAAACACATGGAAAACTCAATGTGGAAATCACACTAAGTCTCTTCACACCCTGGTGTTGTCTCTGCGACTTTATAAAAAGCTGGAATGAAAGATTGTCCAGCCCCTGCAGTAGGGAGGAAATGACCGGCACAGGGACCATTTAAAACACATGGATTCCTCAAAATAGTAGTGAAAACACACAAAGAAAATCCCTTTGAACGTGTATCAGTGCACTGGCACAGTGGGGCTGTAGAATATCACTGCTGTGACTCCACACCTCATCAGTTTACCAAAGAACATTTCCTCTGTGCCGTTCAAAGGCCCGTCTCCATGTCAGTCAAAGACGCTATCTCGCTGTGGGTATGCACAAAAACGATTTATGTATGAGTGAGGATGGAAAACAAAGGTGTGTCCTAAAGTCAAGAGGATAAAGCAGTGACATCTTAAAAACTAAAGGGAGAAGATAGTGGCAACCCGTTCCCAGTGTCACTCTCTGGGAAGCTGTTTCTGACAAATCTGGCTGATAGCAAAAAGGCTCTGGCCATTTAAAGCTTAGTTGTCATGGGAACGGGGTGAATGCAGGAAGTAAGGGTCCTGGGAAAGGAGCTATCATGTGGGCGGGGCAAGGAGCGCCCAGTTACACAGGATACAAAAGGAGGTAAAGATCAGGTTCACTGCGTGTGCGCATGTGAGCGGTGCATGTGTGTGTTCAGTATGCAACTGTTTGTGACACATTAACAGCCGACAAAAGAGAGAGGCCTGCAGGAAAGTCTTGATGAGGAGAGTAATGCTAATGTCCACTAAAATCTGCTCTTTTACAGACACATCATGTAGAATTTGTTCGCAAATCTGGAGAGAACGCTGCTGGTGTTGAGCCAGAAAGCAAATATGTCAAGCAGAATTAGAGTTCCACAGATTTTAATACTATATAACTATACACAACCTTTATGAACGAGTTTAGTAGATACTGCAATGAAAAATGCCCATTTGGTTGGCTTCCTATACATGTCAAGAGTCAATGAAAACAGTAACATACAATCTTAAACAGAGGCAGGTGACGTTCACAGTGCATGGGTTAATTTTTTTTACATATTTTTTTTGTATGAGTTCTCTCTCTAACCGATTCCTTCCCATCGAAAATACCTCTGTATGACTCAGGAAAAAACACGAGGCTAAAGGTCAAAGGTCAGAAAGCACATGGATGGATTGGCTTGATGTGGTGTACCCAGAATGCATCATTATGACCCCGGTAACATCGAACATCTGTACCTGCTGACCTTCACTCTTCAGCAGCTGTTCACCCCTTGACCTTTGTCCTGGCCTTTTCTTCTTAATATTGACCACTCTCCACAAAGAACGCATTTATAAATGTGGAATGGAGGTTTGTTATTTTTCTCTAAAGAGCCTGTCCCAATAAATATCAGTGAATTTGTAACGCTGCAGGACAAGCCTGGTCTGTGTTGTAGTCTTGTGGGATTAAGGTCAGATGAAAAGGTACATGGCTTTTTAACTTGGACTGCAGTCATTTCCTCTTTCTCACACATTTGCTCTTTTAATGGACACTTTGTATTTATTATGTGTATGTTTAAGATTGTGTCATCAGTCGGTTTAATCAGCAGCTCACTATATAAATTATACCTTTCTCTGTCCATAAAAATTTGAAATGCATCAAAACCACACACATTAACTTCTTTGACTGTTAATAATGGTGATATTTTTTTGTAGGGCAATCCCGCACTAATTAGTTGAGTCATGACCAGACATTTCTCACATTTAATCATTTAAAGTGGGTTTTTGGACAGAGACATTTCAGATTTTTATGCTGAGATTTCCAGACAAAATACTACTAATGATAATTATACGCCTGTAAATGTAAATCAATTAGGTTAAGTAGAGACAGGGATAATCTACTGTGCCCAGCCCCCACACATATTCAAAGAAGCTTAAAAACTCATTTATATTATGTTTTAGAGTTACAGTTTCATGATGAACCATGTGTTTTATGTTTATTAATGACGAGGGTGACTTTTTTTTAACTCACAAGGTAGACTTTGATGATGTGACCATGTTGAGTCATGTGTACATTAAAAGTGTGCTGTGGCTCCTTCGTCCAAATGTCATTAGTTCTGCAGCACAGTGACTTCATCTTGCTCTGCTGTTTGTAACTGTTCAGCCCATATTTCAGACATCGCTGAGCAAAGGCAGATCTGGGAATAATGGGACCCAAACATCAGCCGGTTTAATCAGCAGCTCACTATTTAAATTATACCTGTATCTGTTTCTACTGAGGGACGTCAAAGCGGGTAGCGCACTTCTATTATCCTCACAACTGTAAATGTGGAAGGCTGTGTTCTGGACAGCATTAAAAGTGGACAAATCTCTTAAATGAGCGGTGCTGACAGGGCTCCACTATCACCGTCACGGCTGAATTAACTGATGATGGAAATCTGTGATGAAATGCATATTAAGTCTCATTTATCACAAGTGGTGTGCACGTCCAGCTGCATAAGAGCGGCTCATGGAAAGAGTGGCTTTGGTGGAGAGCTTCAGTGGGTCAAGAAGTGAAAAGGAGTGGTGTCTAAAGACAGGAAATGAAATCATAAAGGTCCTACCTTTTTATTTCTCCTCCCTTTGCCTCCATTTACATTGACATCTTTAAACTCTGTTTACAGAGTTATGCATTGACACACAGTAAACATCTGCGAATGAGCTCAGCTGTTTGTATATAAGAGAGAAACTGAGCAGAGGACTACACATGTGTTTGCTCATGTGTACCTCATCTCCTCTGGATTTCTTCTTGGTCTGAGTGCTCTCTTTATGAAGGAACCTGGTGTCAAGTGTCACACTTACCTCATGATTAACGGATAGGGAGTGTCTAATGTGTAGTTTTTGTAATAAGGCCATATGGTGATGATATGTCTGGTTAGAAGTGCCAATTGTTTCTTCACTTTGTCATCATATACACTCAGGCAAAAAAAAACATAAAGAAACTAAAAGACAGTAGGCCTAGATCCAATTGATATTTTCTTGACAATTCCATTAAATACAAACTCAGTATTGTAATTCTGGTCTCATTGTATTTATCTGAACACATCTGACTACATTTCTGATATAAAAGATGCAGCTTTGGGGCTCCTCAATGGCTGAGCTGGTGGAGCACTTGTCATATAGTGAGGACTGACAGGTTCGAGAGCCAGCTCAGGTACAATTTCTCTGTAGATTGTAATCTTCCAGAGATTTTCAGATTGTTTTTTGAGGCATTGGTGTGACCATACTGATGAAAGATGCCTCTACTGTGACTGTGGTCAGGGTCTTTCCTAGCTAGCCACAAATAACTGCTGTGTTTTACATTTCTTCAACTCTGATCTATTGCCATAGTGATCACTTCATACTCCATAAAGTATTGTGTAGTTTCACGAGCCAAGTGTTTTTTGATCCTTATTGGTCTTCTTCTACTGCCTATGGTTTGAAGTACCCTGAACTACAGCTGCAAAACCAGACACTAGTAAAGATTCGGAGACAATAGAGTAATTCTTTACGTTAACATCACCACTCAGCTCATAAAAAATGTAAAATTTAGTGTATTGTGTAGATGAAAAGTAACACCATAGATGTAAAGTAAAAAAAGACAACATGAATAATGTGTGCATGGAAATGGTAAACTTACCCGAGTGTGTGTTCGGATGTGCATCTTCAGGCCGTCGTTCTTGCTAAATGCCTTGTCACAGTAAGGGCACTGGTATGGACGCTCACCTAAAGAAGATGTCGAGAACAAAAGACAGTGGTTAGAATGTATAAGATATTGGACATGTGTTCATATATATGTTACACGCACGATCAAAATTCAAAGACATTTTGCCAGAAGGTGAAAAGCAGACCTACACTGACAGGTAGCAGACAAAAGCAAATATGTGAAAATTAGCATGTGAGCTATGCAACAAAGTGTTACATCCTGCCTCACAGATGGTTTGTGTGCGTGCGCCCTTTGTTTTCTGATCAAACACAGACTGGACCTTGCTACTGCTGAGGCACACGCATCATTGCTCAGACATTCATTTCTGATCCACGCTGACTTTTCCACCGCCGAGGAAAACTCTAGCTGCCTCCGTATCTGGGCCAATGGTTTAGGAGCACACCGAGGCAGCGTGCCTTATCCCACATGGATCAAAAGCAGTCCAGCCAAACTCCCCCAGATCCTATCGGAGCACACAGCCGGACGACAAAGAGAAAGTGACGGGCTGTCAGTCAAACAGCGCTCTGACACATGGATGTGTTTACCGCCTGCTGATCCACACAGCAGATAGGAGCACCACACTTGATTGCTAATCTAAAGAGGGGACGTGATGTAACCACACTCAAATTATACCTCAACCCAAAAAAACAGCTCAAAACCAACAAGAATAAATGGGTTCAATAATTATATATTTATGTATAACCTGACTCTTTAATCAGGAAGTGCAAATACTATAGCTTGCAATAATAATACACTAGTAGATAGTGCTGTTTTGAATCAGCTTACCAAAATATGTAAAGGTACTCTTACTTTAAATGAATGTACATGTAGTCGTCTAAATTATTACTTGAGTGGTTATTAAGTGATAAGATGATCCAAGCACTGAATTATTTATTGCACAAGCAAATTGCAGATGAAATGTACAAATAAATAAACATTCCCTAAATATAGACATCTACAGTTACAAGCTCCCTTTTCCATTACAACAATCTCATTTGCTTCATAAGAACTTAATCTTTCTTCAGAGCCTGATCGCTGAACAGACAAGCCTGTGGTTTTATTGATGGGGGAGATGTTTTGGCCCTAGTAAGTAATAAGGTTAATTAGCTGTGTTTCTTTGGGATTCACAATGCAGAGATACTTATTAAATCAGAACAAGCACATGGGGAATATTTGAGGAGTAATATCATCCCAGCTCTATAAACACAACTGCATTAGAGGAATATTTCTGCGTTGCACAAAAACGTGCCGACAGCTGTCATGCTGCAGATGCACACGTTGGGGTCTCTAAGCCCCCCATAAAGCTCCCAGAAGAGGGCTTCAGAGGGGCACAATGTGGAATACAGTGACTCTAAGTAATAAACGTGTGACCTCACCGGTGTGGAGAGGGCTAAAGGGACATATGTGGAGCGATTACACACAGCGGAGCATGTGCACAGGCAGCTCGATCCCAAAATCCCCGTCTGTGCTATTTCAGCCTCTAGGAAGCCTTTTGTTGACAAACAGGAAAATCTGAATCCAGATGTGTGTTTTGAGACAGACGAGAGTAACTCCCATGTCTTATGTAGCATGTGTGGTATCGGGTTAAGGCCCGCGTTAGCCTTGGGGAGTCCTTGCAAAGGCATTAGTGCGCTAATAGCACCAGAGCTCTTAGTACCAGTGTACTCTGTGGCTTGGATCACATCCTTCCCAGGAGCTGGCTATTGTCAGCTCATACACAGCTCAGACAACCACACCCTGCCAATAAGTGCACACCAATTCACCTACTTAACCTCGACACTCGCTGGCTCTGGACATGTGGGCCTCATCTGGAAAGTGAAGGCATTTGATATGTGAGAGAGGTCTTTCACAAACTCACTCCCACTCATTTCTGGAGCTCCTTCTCCAGGACTGTTCCAAGTCATTATCAGTGATCATCTACTAATGCACATTTTCACTAAATCAGGACATTAAGGGTTAGGTTGGTATAATTTTAGAGGTGCTTTTAATCAAAAGAGGTACAAAGTGTGTTAAACAAATGTACCGTTTTACTTTGGTGCTGTTGTCCCAACAATGTGGTAGTTTCACTTTTACCGATTAACATAAACAGAGGGCCTGGGTTGTAGATTTTTTATTTCATTTGACCAACATTGACGTGGAAATGCTGCCCTTTAAACAAGCTAGTATTTATTAGCAAGAGCTATTTGCATTTTTAAATGGAGTCGGCATCTTGTGGATTTTTGAGTAAAATGATTTTAAGAACAACTAACACATTTACAGTAAGTTTTACTTTTTCTTCCATTTTCCAAGGACATGTATCAACCCTGAATATAATATGTCCCACTTAAGCAAAAGTCCACTGGGCTATCCTGCTGAGAATATAAGAGGTATAACTCTATCCAAAACAGGAAACAAATAAATGCTACTTGGAATGCTAACTTGTAACATTCTTGCTACATTTGCGTCTGGTCCTGGTGTGAGGGGCTTAGTGTCTGCCGGGGCTGAGCGTTACTGTAACTGGAGACCCTCCACTTACTCTCCAGATTGGGCCAGATTGTTTGGGGATTACGAGGGGTGGCTACAGCGCTGAGCCGGGGCTTTATGTGTGTGGAGATGGTAACTGATTTAGCATGTGTTGAAACTGTACACCATCTTTTTGACCCTGGGTGTCTCCCCCACCCCCCCGCTGTGGCCCTCACACTCCTTGTCTGCTAATCGATCCGTTTGGCACCCCCTGTGTGTCGTATATGCATGTGTGTGCGTACGGCCCGACCGGTGTCTGGTTAGCAGATGGCCGGCTTTGTCGCTCGGCCTGCGTTTGTGTTATGGAGAGCGCTTTGTAGCTTTGTAGCCCTGGTCTGAAAGACATTAGCACTGTCCGTCAGAAATTACTCCTGGCTTGCTCCTGATTGGCCTGATTGTGGCCCTCTACTGTCCTTCCCTCTGCCCTGTGCTGCATGCCGACAGGGGCCGCTGAGGTAAAGTGATATTACTGTGTTGGATATGATAAGACGTTGCTTTGATGAGCCATCGGGACGCTCAACAACTTTTACACTTGACCTTTCGATTATAACCCACGTCTCGGTAGATTTTTTTTTTCTCTCAAAATTGCTGTGTGATGTACCTGAGTCAGAAATCCTCCTCCTCACCACATCTTACACCTGCTCACAACATAAAAGAGTTCAAACTGTTTATTATTTGTGCACACAATGATTCAGCACATTTAACTTTACAAGACTGTAACCATGACCACGGTGAAGACAAACAAAATAGTCTGTGCAAAAATGGATTATGTGATTCCAGCACATGTCCTGTTGTTGTGTAGGAAGATCAAAGTTTGTTTTATTTCCAATGAGGAGCAGAATCTTCATGTTATGTTTTAATATTTTAAGTTACCAGATAATGAAACACTTTTTAAGTCTTTAAAACATGTGAGACTTAAACAAAGGTTGACAAAAAGTTAAGCCCAACTAAGACTTGCTGCCTGTGGTTGATTTAGGACAATGTCCATTAACTTGAGGCTAGATGTGATATGATTGTTGAATACAACCTGCGATATGTAAATTTCCACTTGGGTATAGTTTAGTGATGCTCGATTGATCGGCCAATGATCATGATTGGCCGATATTGACTAAAAATAGATTGATCGGCAAACCCCAAAAGCGCCGATCAAAAAAGCCGATCGCGTGATGTAAATCGTGCGACCTTTTAACACGTGCATGCACGGCGCGCGGCACAGGTAGACAACAGCAGAGCGGAGCTTGTCAGTGGCAACATGAGCTCTCCCGTCTGGAAGTGTCCGATAAAGACGTAAAGTTAGCCGTTGGCAATGTATGTCGTGATGAAATCCCTCAAGGTGGAAGCAAGCAACGTCATTTTAACACCACTAACATGATTAGGCATCTTAAAACACGGCATACAACTGAATCTGCAGAGTATGAGAAACTAAACCAACCGAAGCCAACAACATCCCCATCCCTCAACCAACCGACTGTGAGTGATGCATTTAAACGACGTGAACTATACAGCAGGGATAGTAAGAGGTGGAAAGACATTATTTAGGAAGGATGACATTGGCATCCTTATTTGGGAAAGATGACCTACAGTAGCCTTATCTCATTTTCTAAAATAAACACTTGGTGGTTCTTCAAGATCTTGACTCTAGACTATTTTTTTGTCTACAGTTTTTTTTTCTCAATACAGTTAATTTAGAGTTAGTTTCATTTCTACAAATGGTGCAAACTCTGCATGATTATAGATAAAAGATCCCCATTCCCCTGCCATTCTGTGATCGGCAGTGATCGGCAATCGGCAGATCATGATTTTGGGGATCGGTAATTGGCTCCAAAAATGCTGATCGGAGCATCTCTAGTATAGTTAAGGCTTGTCAATAAATTGTATTAATTTGAATAAATTCATTAATTAAAGTTATTTTGAATGATGTAAAAAATGCAAAAAACATTCCCTCTAAGCCAATGCTATACACCAGGAGTCATCAACTAAATTTGCTCAAGGGCCAGCTTGTTCCTTCACGGTGCTGCGGGGGCCAGACTTTTAAACTAAAATATATAAATTAATACATACCTTTTTTATTTTATTGTCAAATATCTTTCCTTGTTTTTCCATTTTTACTAAAACATGACAAATGTTTTTTGCTGACAATCAAACCCCATCTGAGGCTTAAAAATTTGAATGTGTCAATTTTAAGTATGAATGTTGTCATAACTCTTATTTCAGGGAAAACAAAATAATGACATTACGTTGAACAATGAGCATGTTACAAAGTACTGGAGAAAGAAACCCGGACTGGAGCCCTCAACAGTCCCAAGACCAACTTCCAGACAGAGCCCCAGGCCCAGCATCGCTGGTCACTACAGCCTCAAGGGGCACCTGCTGAGTCTTTTGTCCTTTTGCAAACTGCGTTTACCATAAGCAGAAAAGAGGAAATATAGACAGGTTTGTAACAGAGTGAACCTCTAGCCTACAGCAAACGCCCTGTTGCCGCATTGGGCTCATTGTTTAGCCACAGCGGGACCAGCTCCCCACAGAGCGGTGTGCGCGTCTTTGAGCTCCCGAGACCAGCCTCAACAAAACCCGAAGTCTGAGAGGGATTTAGCGAGACAGACCGAGAGGTGTGGGATTTGTACCGCTGTCTCTTTTTAATGGTGTGTTTGAGCAAATGTTGGACCAGGACAGATTTCACAGTAACACTGTCACTGACAGACACACCTGTAACACTGTCCTCGTCACACGGCTCCGGGATGAGGGGGTGTGGAGCATGGCTCTTGGTAAGTGGCTGCTGCGTGTCAAATTAAAAGTTAAACTAATATTCATTCCAGTTGTCTAATAACAACACATGTATTTTTGCTTAAATAAACCACAACTCATGGTTTACTTGAGTGACATTAGCAATTGAGTGTTTTTAAAACAGCCCATGATAAAAGACAAAATAAAAAGATTGCTGTGTTTTAGACTGTGTTACTAATAACACACACATGGTCCTAAAAGTAGATAAATACTAAACTATTGTTACAAAGGAGTGTAACATTGACTGTTTTCAAAGTGCCAATGCGTTAGTTCTAAATAATGGTTTGCTGCTAAGCTTGGTGCTGACTTTAAACTTGTGTATATTTACACCACCTCCTGACATGGTGTGGAATTTGAGCTTATGTAAGCCCATGTTCAGATTGATAAATGCCAAAAATTGCACGAAAATGACGAGGATCGGCCTCAAACGAGTGAACACTCAGACGGGTCTGAATGTATTATGAAATAATAACTTAAGGCTTAGAGATAGTTCCGACTCGGGACGACACCAGCCTCTGTTTAAAGTTGAGCCTCTTTTGCTAACACAAGTTATTGCTCTGCATTTTGTCTGTTTTGAAGAGCGTAAAGCTCAGCCTCAGACATGTTTTCGTTGTACTGGTTTCTTAAGGCCACGGCCCGGGCCGGTCTGTGCAGCAGCGGAAACACAGACGGTGAACAAGTGAACCCTTTTGCTAAATTTAAATCACTATTTCCATTGTGCAGTTTAAAATTGTGCTGATACTGCACAACATCCACCTCCTCCACTGACTGTGACAGTGACAGGAGGTGTGTGTTTCGCCCTGAGGCCGTCCTGAGGAGCATCATGGACCAACCCCAGGACACCGTTAGTTTCGTGTCTTGGCTGGGGGGCCGGATGGAAAGCTGTGGGAGACTGGATGTGGCCCGCGGGCCGCCAGTTGATTATCACTGCTACACACTGTGTTGTGGCTAATGCTAGCGCTAGAGCAGGTCAAATAATTGCAATAATCACTCTGCAGACATTTACGGCAAGGCAAGTCAATTTTATTTATATAGCACAATTCACTCTCTTTGTTTTTGTGGCCCAAAGATGATTAGTTCAGTCTTGTCTCTGTTGGATTGGAGAAAATTATTTTTGCATCCACATGTCTATCTGTTCAATGCAGTGACACAGTGAATGAATTTATCAATTTAAGACACTAATATTTATCAGAGAAAGGAATCATATCCTCTGCGATGCCTTGGTTTTGTGAAGCGGCAGAAAAGATTATAAACAAGAACAGAGTAGCACCTGTGCAGTGTGTGGCGTAGTGTGTTGATTTATGCAAATTAGCCACGTGCCTCTGAGACATTTTTGTGTCTTTTAGCAAGACTTTGCGTGGCATGTAAATTACATAAGACAGAGACAGTTAAAACTAAAAGGTATCTCACCTAAACTACTTTATTTTACAATGTGAGGGTAACAACCTTTGTTAAATTATCTGTTTTTGTGTATTAAGTGTATGTTGTATTAATATGCTTCTATAGTTGTCACTTCCTGTAAGACTTCTTAAAAATAGTGCTTTCTTTTCTCATTGGGTGTTCCCCGTACAAACAAAGATCTACCATATATTGTCAAGTAAACATCAACACATGAATATCGGCATTATCTGTGTTTTAATTGTAAATGTCTGCACTTGTGTGTTTAGAAAGCTCTGGAGTTAAATAATAATGCACATGTACTGTACATGTCAAAAGCTGTCCACACCTTGAGGAAACCCCCCGTTTTCTTTATTCCTGAAGAAAACCAGAGCACAGTTTTGGCCTTTAGGTGTATCATTTATATAAACCTGATATTAATACAACACAGGCTTTGCCAATGACGATTAGTCTATGACTGGGGTCAAAGGAAATGCACGGTTTTGTCAATGTTTTTTGGAAATATACAAGGTTAGACTCAGTAAGGGTGCAATGTTAAAAAACAGCAGTATCATAAATTCATTCAATAATTATATAAAGGTTAGCCGTCTGTGTCTTTCTTTTCACTCTTGTTAGTGTCTCCCGACAAACTCAGAAAGTAGAGGCTTCGGCGTTGGCCAAAATAAACAGCTGTATAAAGTTAACACTCGCTGTCAGTAGCCAGATTTGTTTTATTCCGTCTCGTATTCCTGCATGTTCAATTTACAAGAAAAGTGTGCGGGTTAGTGTTGTGAACAGCTTCTTCTAATGTAATATATATGTATTTCAATCAAACGTATAAATTGGCGATGAAGGGTTGAATTGCATATGAAGCAGTTTTGGTAGAATATGCTCATGGGCCCATCCCGGTGTCCAAACGTGACACGTGCAATGATGTCAGAGCGACACCGAGGGACTGGGTTCTGTCAGCGTTTCCCTTGGCACAAATAATTTTCATGACCCCACTTGGGTTATTTACCGCAGCGTGGCAGTGGTAGAGGGGGAAAATCCAGTCTCACCGCGCTCTGATGTGGAGAACAACATACTTTGATTCAAACAGCGCCAAAGCGAATTATTTGGAGACGAGAGAACCATCAATCATGCGTACTGAGTTGTCAAAGTCCTCAACAGCTCATATTATGTGGCATAAGCGCTGTCGGTGAGCTCATAACGGCTGCTTTCTGTGGCACTTCGGTTAATTTATTCAAGCTCGACACCATGTTCAAACCAAATTAAATTACAAGCAAATCCAAACTAAATACACACTTCTTAGCAACTACTTGATTCTTTCAAGTTAGTGTTTTCCTATCTCACTTGAGCCACTTCTCGTGAAAAAAATCTCTGTGATGGTAAAGTGATAGGGGAAGTAAACTCCCAGGAATCCTCACAAAGTCCTCTGTGTTTAGCAGGTAAATAATCAATGCGGACCTGTTCCTGTGAAGCAGGAAGACAAACAACATTCTGCTTTCCTGCCTGCTGTCCTGAAAACCTGCTGATTTAAAGGCCTGTTTGCTCGGCTGGTGGCCTTCTTTAAGAGATTACTAACTGAGAAAAGAGACACCTGTAGCGTTTTACTTACATCAGCAGCAGCAAACACAAACTGATAAAGGACCACATGTAACTGATAATCATTGAGGGCCAGGTATTGGTAACGGATAAGGTTTTGTAATCTGATGACAATTATTGGAGGATTTTGTTCTTGTTTAGTTCTGGATTCAGATTTGCTTTAGACTGTTTTTGTTCATAGTCCTGGATCTAGTCTTGTTGGCTTTGGTCATGGTTAAGTAGATGAGAATCACATGGCACCATGCGATACGCTACACTTTGAACTACCAATAGATTAGACTATTTTGAAATCTGTGGAGAAGTGGTGGACATTGTAATGTCATTAAATCATGTGTTTTGTCCTGGTTCCAGATTTAGATCTGGGTTTTATTCCTGGGTTTAGTTCTGGTTAAGTCTGGGTTTGGTCCTGGTTTAGTCATGCATTTTGTTCTGGTTTGGTCTTGTTTTAGTCCTGGATATAGTCCTGGATTTTGTCCCTCCTTGTTAGGTCTTGCATTAGTCCTCGTTTAGTAAAACTCTATGGGTCCTGGTTAAGTCTCGCTTTAGTCTTAGGCTTAGTCTTAATGGTTTAGCACTAAACTATTTTGGGTGTAGTTCTGGTTTTCTGGTTTAATCATGGTATGATTATGTGTTTAGTCTTTGGTGTAATTTGGGTTTATATTTTTGTTCTTGTAAAGTGTACAATGAGAAAACAAGAGTGAAGTCAAAAGAGGGGGAAAAAAAGCTGATGTATTCCCACTGTTTAACGAGACAGAGATAAATGCAGGATTACATCAGTCTGACACTGAAGTCAGAGCAGAAAGTTTATAGAAAACTCTAATGTTTGATTTGCTGTAATGTCCAGTTTGAACTTAAAAAAGATTTAAAGCAGGGAAGATCGCTCTGCTGTTGAAGGGAAGGTTTGGAAATACTTTTGGGTAATGCATCTTTAAATGTATAAAATGTTTTGGATGCATTTTGTCCTTGTTTAGTTTGGGTTTCCAGCTTTTGTCCTGACTTTGGCTCCAGTTTAGTCTGGGTTTTTCTTTCACCGGCCTCAAATCTGACGATGATGTAAATTTAAGACTTAAATTTTAAATTTACACCATCGCTCACCATCAGCCAGTTCATGCTCCACAGATGAGTTACACTTTGTCTGCGCTCGTATAATGACTCTTGTCTGTTCCAGATGAGTCTTGTTGGGTCAATGTTGCTCAGGGAACGACTAACACTTTTAACCAGAGCTTATTTTTCCTCCCTTCTTCACAAAAACACAGCAAACTCACAAAAGCCCAGTCTATAGAATGAGAGGACAGATTTACAGCCAGTCAGGGTCAAGGGTCATGTGGCTGGATGCTTTCTTGGAGTGGTCCTTTCTCTCTTTACTCCTTTCTTTCTTTGAGGTGTCGACTTGGCTCCCACCCCTCCCCCAGCATTCCTCTCTTTTGTTTATTCTATATAAATACAATCAGAGCGGCCCATGGCCCACACTAGTTTACATTCTCTTTTTCTGTTGGTTTGCCCTGCACACAGACACATGTACAGACACACACACTGCTCACACACTCGCGGATACAATGGGCGCTGTTGACAAAGCGTGGGGGGCTTGTCAAAGGGTCCCCGTCATGCCACCGCTCAAATATAGACACATACAGACACCTGGAAGAGCGCTTTTACTGTTACACAAAAGGTAGGATGTGACGGACATGACCGAAGCTAAAGCCCAGAATTATTCAATTGTTCCAGCTTGTGTCCAACTGATTCAATACTTTTCATTTTGAAAACACAAACCTACTTTTGTGACAGTTTTTGAAGAGGGCTGTACAGTCTCATGAAATACAGAAGTGTGAACACAGAGCTGACAGAATGTTTGAAAACTCCAGAGTTGCTGAGACAGACAGACAAAACGATTTTGAAAGTCGTGATACAGACACCTGTGTTTGCAGCCTGGTCTTCGTTTTGATTTGTTACCGGGTAAAAACAATACAGTATTTCAAAATGATGCACTTGTACTTCAGATTTCAAAACAAATCACCAATAAAACAACCGAAAAATTAACATGGCACTAAATTAGTAAAATGTATTGTTGATGTATATATGCTAAAAATGAACATAACTTATTACTGAGGTTCAAGATTAATAACAATAAACCTTTCTACCATGTTGTGGTAGGTCAAGGTCGTTTGGACATCAACAAACTGTAATCCTATATTATATTTGTAGCTGAATGTTGTATCTTTACATTGAGAAGAAAAAAAGAGAAAAGTTGTTAGGACTTCTGCGGGCTTTTTTTCTAAAGTGTTGAACCATGACTGAAAACCAAGTGTCTTATTCATGTGGTCCTCGGGAACTCGGAGTATCATGTGTTTTTAGCTCGGGGAAAGTCAGAACATTCTAAACCACAACAACAAGGAAGCTGGTTGCTAAGACAAAAATGTGCTAATTTTATTTTCAAACAAGTTAATACAGTCAAAGTAGCTACAACTTTTAGTAGCAGTTTAAGAAAAGGTAGTTTATTAAAAACATAAGTTAACATAACATGTTAAAACCAAATAATGGAAATAGATAAATAAAGTCTAAATAACCTAGTCTAAATAAATCTAAATCTAAAAGAGTCTAAATAAACCTATTAGGACAGAAAATAAGTTGTGCTATTATATGATCAATTTATTAACATGGAAAACATGTATAAAATATTTTTAAAGGACATTAAACGTTTGCTTTCTTTCATCATGTTGATGATGAAAATAACGTCAACACGGAATGTCGGGCAATTCCGACTTAGCCGAGTTTCCGAGCTGTTGTTCCGACTTAAGCAGGTGGAAAAATTTTCCTGAATTCCCGAGGACCACATGAATGCACCATTAAAACAGCATGAACAGAAACCGGTTTGAGATGATATTGTGGTAAAATGTGCATTGAATGCCTGGACAGCCTCAGTGGGAAAATTTAGACACATCCTAAAAGATAACACAATGATGAATGAATATGAGAAAAACTTTCAAATGATAACTGGAGTATAGAGGGAGGAAACAGGGGGAGGCAGTCCGGAGCTGAGTGAATGAAAGTGCTGAGACAAGGCCAAGGAGGAGTGTGTGTGTGGCCGCCGTGCCAGGGCCCTGCACCAGTCTGTTGGTAAGGAAACGAGCAGGAATGTGTGGCCTTCCAGTTTAAGGCAGTTTAATGAACATCCACTGCTCTATTTTTTGTGGCGGTGTACACAGACTCAAGCACGCAGTGAAACAACGACGCCGGAATTTTCTTAACCTTATAATAGCATTGTACATTTACACAGAGGGAGTCAGGCGCAGGGCAGTGGGTGGGACCAAACGGTCCAGTTTAAGTACAACATGTTGAATCACATAAAGAAGTCTTGTTTATCATAAAATAATGATAGTCCATCTTAGCTTGCGTTCTTGAAACAGAGAGTAACTTTATCTTAGGATTTAACGGAAAAGTACAGTTTCATATCAACCACTATATCACAAGGAACACTCAGTTCTAAATGTAAACTAAAACATGATACAAATTCTTAGTCCAAGTTTTGATCTTATTAGTGTCATTTTTCTCAATTATTGTAAAGCTAAGGTATTTTTAAAAGGCATATTGAGTTTGTGTACTGAGATCACCAAGCAGAGTTTAACCAAGTGCTGCTGCTTTCACTTGGGTCAACCCTAAAGTCATCACAGCGCTTCACTCTCGCGCTGTTATGGCTGTGAATAATTATTGCACTTACTATCACCTGCAGTTGCTGACATCATTATCACAATTATAATAATTGTGCAGCAATTTGTATTTATATGTGTCAAGATGCAAGATGTCTATCTCCAGAAACAAGTGAAGAATACAGATTGTTGCAGGTGAAGTTAGTAGAAGCTGATGGGTGTTGTCCTGAACACAGCCCCAGGCGGAGCACTGACCTGTGTGGCTGCGGATGTGGACCCTCAGCGTGCCGTTGCTGGCAAACTTTTGTCCGCAGTAGGGGCAGATCTTCTCCTTCTCTCCTGTGTGGGTCTGGGAGAGAAACGATAAAACACACATACAATATGGATATTGCTATAAAAACATAGTAACATTTTCACAACCTTCCTGCGTTGTAAGATAAAGTCTGCTTTAATGTGACAACTAATGTCCGATTCAAGGAGTTTCAGATATTTCTTATCAAA
Organism: Perccottus glenii; assembly: GCA_024416835.2. NCBI lineage: Eukaryota > Metazoa > Chordata > Actinopteri > Gobiiformes > Odontobutidae > Perccottus > Perccottus glenii. The sequence goes on from CM044559.2 coordinate 10,879,081, forward strand.
GACTACAGTGATATTTGATTTATGCTAATACTCTGACAAACAAAATCTTAGCTCTGCATAGATTCTTGACCCTCTTGACCTCATTTCCATATTCTCCCATAATGCCCAGTGACTAGTGATCAGCAGCAAATGGAGATGCACATGGTCACATGACAGTTGATCCAAAAAGGTGAGGATCAAAGAGCAAAGATATGCAAGAGTCCAAATCCCAGAGGACCAAAAGCCGCAGCGCTCATATGCCTTCATCTCCTCATCCTCCTCCCACTTCACCTTCCAACTTTCCACACTCTCATAAAGGCCACACATTCAAACAGGGCCCAAGTGCACTACCTCACCCTCCCCTGTTGAAAAGTACACTCTGAATTCCTCTCCTGGCCTGTTGTAAATTCCCGAGAATAATCGTGAGTATGGAAAGCTCAAACTCGGAGCGACAGCTTCAACAGCAGTACAACAATACAGGAACACCTCCTCTCTGGGCCCCCATCCTTTCCTCCATCACCCCACTGTGTCCCTCTGACACCTCGGGTGTTTAGTTACAAAGGCTCCATCCACACTACAGTCCCACACATATATCCAACTAAAACACACACAAACAAATATAGACACACAAATGTGTCCCAGATGGAGCAGTTGTCAGTGACTTGTTTGGACAGAAACAAAATGGCGAGTATTTTACAGTGACAAACAGCCACTCTGGTTAATTTTACATTCTAAAGGCAGTGTAGAAACTATTGATAGAGTAGTAGGTAATTATCAAAAGGTTTTATTTCTAAATGACTGTAATTAGATGAACACCACCTCTGTCATTTTCAGTGATGTGTGCATTCTTTTACAGTGGCAATGACAGACATGGGCTTATGTAATACACAGAGCAAAACATACACAGCATGTGTATACACGTCTGCACACACACAAGACTGATGGGAGAAAGCACTCAGGTACAACAAAGACCTGCTCTGCTGCAGAGGCACTATCACATACATATTTTTATCACCGATATCATAAAACGTAATAATAATTCTCAACAAAACGAATACTTGAGATTGCAGGATAGCAGAGTAGGCCTTAAAGGTGACATCTCAATCATAAAACTGTCTACTCCAACTTTATGTTAGACCTAGACAAATTTAAACATTTAAAACTCAATCATGTATTCTCAAAATCTTTATAAATCAGTTATTTTTATATTTTTAAGGATGGTAGGAAAGATGCAGATGTTTGCATGTCTCCTTAACATATATTATTTCCATTTCCATTATATTCTATCCCAACCATAATAAAAGTAATTTCTTCAGTATAAACTCTCCCAGTGGAATATGAGCTATAAGTACAATGTCACTTAAGTGTGATACTCATTTCACAATAAGTTATATTAAGAAACACTTTCATGTGAACACAGTCTCCTCAGAAACCTGACTTTGATCAAGGCCAGCGCTCTCAGCAGCCTGCAGACCCCTGTTAGCAGTGGAACAGTTCAGAGGGCTGTCTTTGGCCCTACTGTTCTGGGACAACCTCTGAGACATTTTCTTTTGCTGTGTGCCAAGAAGCTGTTTGGTTTCAATCTGGATCCATAACCACACCGGACGTTGTCAGATTTAGGCCTCATAATCTGCAGCAAAATCTGTTTGGGGCTTTGAAACCCAGCGGCGCTAAAGGACTAACTGCCATTTCTAATCAACACAAGATTTGATTCCAAGCCTTCATGGGCAGCAACGGTCAAGATGGATGTGCCTGCCAGGTCTCACTGCAACACTGTTTTTTACATTAGGGCCAACAGTTGGTACCAGCGAGGCTAAGAACAAAATACTTTTGATTTCAATATTATTGGCTCTGTTTGAGCAGCAATGGAGAGCACTAGGTAGAACTTGCCACCCAAGAATGCACAGTGTAATCGAGACCTGACACTGAGGGGCCATCCACACAGGATAACGCAACAGTCATGCTGTCGCCACTTTGCATTCACACAACAACATTATGACAAGATCTGCATTCACACTGAGCCACAAACAATGTAGTACATGGGCCAAACCAGTGGGGTGGGGGGTATATCCCCTCTTCTGTAAAGACGTTGCTTGCGCAGGCTTGTTGCACCTATGACGTCATCATTTTCAGAGTGGATCACGTTCGTCACGTTGCTCGGTTTACCCAACAGCGGAGTGACAGCTACAACAAAACAAAAACACCTCCTTGGCCGGATTCAAAAGTAAGTATTTTCGTGCAGTGTAAACGCCGGCCTTGTGTAAACGTGAGGCCAATCTACAACAGAACCCTTGCAGTTTTCGGTTGTCGCGTAAACGGCCTCTAAATGTAACTTACTCACATCCAGTGTCACTCAGAATGTTCACATATGTGACTCGTGGCAAGATTAGGTTGTTTAACTGGACTTGCACAGAAAAATAAGGACATTAGAACAACTTAGTCCACTACACTCTGTCACAGGACTTTGTAGACAGTGTTCCATTACATGAGGACGATGTTTTTCCTCCCCAAAAATTCAAACATTTGAAAATGGCTGAGACTGTGTTTTGATTTCTTGTGGCACCTGCAGCATTTTTGTGTAAACTGTGAAAAGGACGTGAGGGTAGTCAGGCTTCCAAAATGCCCTGCCCGAGGGGCTAACTTAAATGGTAAAATAGAAATTGATTTGCATCGTTTACTTTGTCAACTAGTTATCAGTTGGAAAGCGGTGGTGGAAGTTACTGATCATGGACATTGTGGACATAACATAACCGAAGCAAAGTAGCAACCTATAAAATGAGGCGCTGCTTTGGTCTGTGTCTGGACCATCTCTGAGCGATGAGTTATTTTTTCATAACGAGTCTGACTTAAGTCCATCTGCTGTTTGTGGCCTGTTGTTGTCACATTAGTGACGTTAATGTGGTTTGGTCATGAGTCTGTTTTAGGTGTTTGCTAAAGCCACTGACAGTAAAGACATGGTGTGTACAACCTGAGGTCAAATCCAGTCTTCTGTTAATTACTGTATATCTGGTCACATAAATAATGGTGTTGGTAAATTTTGGTAAGCAAATAATAACAAAATGCTTATTAAAATGTAAAAACAGAGTCGGAGAAGAATATTAGCTGCTGGCTACACACAGTCTGTGGACCAACAATGGCCTGGACTTTACTGACACTGCAATGAAGTGTGGAGCGTTTAGTCCAGCTCTAGTCTGACTAAGCTATACGTGCAGCCAGTGGCGGTTCTAGGATTTTTCTGTAACAGGGGCCATTAAGGGGCCACATGTTACATTTAGGGGCCAAGTACAGGGTACATTCACGCACACAAAATATTTTTTTCAGTACAGTGCAAATACAGCACATACAACAACATTTCGGCAGTCATTCCTTTTTCAAAGCTCTAATAAACAATTATGAGCCAGTAAAGTTTTTAATGATTTTTTCATTTATTTATACTGTGCATAAAGGACACTTTAGGACAATTTAGTGTGGATATATTTATACCTCCCAGCTTAAACATCTCATACAGTACACTAATAAGGTAAAGTGCAGCAGTGCACAGCAAATTCAGAACAAACAAAGAGGTATTTTAACATGTACGTATGTTACCATAACACTGTTTCCAGATACAATACAATTTACAGAGTGGATATATTTACCTAAACATTTGTTTCTTATTTCTCATCTTTTTCACATATTGTCAGAAAAACAAAGCAAACGCAGCACTTCTGTGATGTTCTGATTTGCAATGATCTCTAAAGCCACCATTTCTGCATAGTGCTTTTTTCCAATTAGAGAACCCTGATTCTGACCTGAATATAGACATTGGGGCATTTGGGAGCGAAAAGTGTCGACAAGGGTAGCAAAAAACAGAGTCTTTAGAGACAGAATACTCCAGCCACTTATATTCTCTGTATCAGTTCTCAATAAATGCTCGCTTCCTGTTCCCGTGCTGTGTCTTGGGGAAGACCTTGAGGACAGGTTGCACTGGACCATCTGCTCTGGACTGGGAAATGTCTGGAGAGAAGCAAAAAAAAAAGAAAATATATATTTTTTTATAACTTCTTTCTGAATTCCACCTTTTAAGTTTCAAAATCATGTCATCGCTTTTTAAACTGTAAATGATTGTTAATCAATGCATAGTTTGTTAAATGTCCATTGAGAACTTCAACAGGATGATAATATAGGCATACCATCAGGTCCAGGTGGAGCAGCACAAACTCTCTGCACCGAGCCCTCTGCTTGGCACTGGGAAATGTCTACAAGAAGCAAATGAAAAACAATTAAACATAACCACAGAGTCATCACATACATTGCCTGTAATGTTTCTCTCATCTTATTTAAAATATGCACACAATAAGAAAATAGTAGCTTACCGTTTGAAGCAGCACTATCTGGGGTCTCTGGTCTGGGTGGTTCTGGAGATCCAGGTTCGAAGTCACCAGGTTCACTCTCATTCTGGCTGTCATGGCAATCATCTGAGCCTGTGCCTTCACATAGAGCTGAAACAGAAATATGTGTCACAAAAATAATCCATTCTTCTATTCAACATGCCATCTGACAACTATACATTTAGCTCTGTGTGTAATTGTATGTAATTAAATAATAAAATAAAAAATAGTAAAATGTTATTTTAAAAGCAATAAAATGCAATCCATACAACATTAATCATGTTAACCTAGAAATGGTAACAAACAATGACAGCTAAGGCATACGTTCTTCTGAAAATTAGGTTAATATGAGCAGTTATTGCTCACTTTTCTGGTACTAGCTGCTAGCAGAAACATCCATTTTGGCGTCATTATTTTCAGACCCTCAGCAAGCAGTACATTTCTCCTTGTTGCAATTTCATTGAATACCATTTAATACATTCATTGCATTGTGTGTCTATCATTTGGCTTTGCCTACATCATGTTTTCTCTGACCTGGTGAAGAGGGGTTTGGGCTACCCTGGTGCTTAGCCTGCGGTTGTCGACGGTCTTCTGCTGCCTGCTGGCTGAGTTTGTCCTCTGACCTCTCCTTGCTTAACGTTAAACCCTCACTCTCAGTATCATCGGTTAATTTGGTAAAAAACCTCTGAATGGCTCCCTGCTGTGTCTGTCCCTTTTTTTTCATGCTGACTATATCTGCCAAACACGATAATTAACATTATCACAAAGCATGCAAAACCTCTAAAGCTAGCGCCACAGACGTTTAATAAAGTTAACTATAGAATCTTTGCTAGCGCTATCTTAGCAAAAACATGTTAACATTTTGCTAACAAGTTTAGTGGCTTACAAGTTTATTGGTTTACTTCGACAGTGCTTCCAGTGCTCCTTCCACAATTTAGTAAACAAACCTAAAATAAGTGAGAGCAGCAGCTAAATATCCTTTCATATTTTAACGACAACAACCAACACAATGATTTGTGACTCACCAAGAATTGTCTTCAAGTTGGAAAGATCACAGATGGATTCTTTCTCCCGCCTACTTGTATAACTTCAGAGAATGTTATGGTATCGCCCGCGCTGGCCGCAAGACCTCTGCTTCTTCTCCCAAGTTGCATCATCGACACATAACTGCAGCGAGTGCCGCCAATTGTTCGGGGGTGGAATTGCATCTGTGATCGTTGTGAAAAAATCTCCGTTTGTTCTTCTCGTCGGCGATTGATGGAACGGGGGCCAATCAGGGGCCAATCAGATTTCAGCAGGGGCCAGGGCCCCTGTGGCCCCGCCTCTAGAACCGCCCCTGCGTGCAGCATTTGCTTAACAACAGGGCCTTATCTAGGGATATCAGCTTAACTAATAGAAATTCAACTTACAAGTTATGACAAACTTAGACATATACATGCATTTTGTCCAGTTTCAGTCAGACTAAAAAACAAAATTACAAATTTCAGTAGCGTCATGTAAACTATCACTTACGGTACTCTGGAAAGTATTAATAATAATTCTGCCCTGAGAAGCTTAAATAATAAAATTGTTGTTTTCTTATCAAATATCTGTTGTTGAACTCAATCAAGGACAAAATAGCAGCCATAGCAATCTTTGCTCATAATAAAGCGTCTGGCCTGAGTTGTTATTGTTCACCTTCTTGTGACTTTTGAGGACTGACGGTGTGACAAAGGCCTTCTCGCACAGGTCACACTTGTACTTCTTGTGTCCGTCGTGCACCACCTGGATGTGGACGTTGAGTGTGTCCTTCCTCTTGAAAGTAGAATTGCACTGGTCACACTTGAATGTCCTCTCACCTGTAGCAAAGACAGGGACAATTGTAAAAAAAAAAAAGATATTAAAAGCCATTTCCGACTTTCTTGTCTATTGTTGTGTCTGTAAAAACCCAGTCATCACGCACAGCAAGAGGGGAACCCAATTTGAGCGGGCCGATTGTGTGCTGAGAGCTACAAAGACGGTTGTTTCATTGCACCAGACAACACCACACAAAGGCCTTTACAATAGCCTATTTCAGTTTTTTTAAACAGAAGTTGTTCTTATATTGTGAGAGTTCAATTCTCGGGGGAAGCAGTAAAACAAACTGCTCTGCCATATGTTTGCCTCAGCGTCCAAAACGTGTCCCAAAAACAAGCGTGGTCTATTTTATTAATCATGCCACAGAAAGGCACTAAAACACCAGACAGACAGTGCTCAGACAGTGGGGCACAGTCTCAGCTGTTAGCAGAGCAAAGCCTGATGTTTTCCTTCACGCCTCTGCTCTCTGCCTCCATACAACAGCCGCTATTGTTGCCCAGTGGTTGTTTCCATTATATGGCGATCATTCAATTTCCACAGAGTAGTTTGGAGAGTGTGTGTTTGAGCCCAGTGGGTACAAGCTTGTTCTCATTCTCCTATCACCAAGGCCGATGATGGTCAGCTCAATAAAGTGAACAGCGCTGAAGACGAGCCCCATTGTCTTTAGATTAAATTGAAACATTCACTTGAGGATAATTAATGTCAACCATGTCCTCACTTGACACATTTCCTTTTTCACTTAGATGTAGCAGGATGTCATTCTAATATAAAACATGAGCCTACAACACTCATTTACACATATAGCAGCAAACTTTGCTTTAGGGCTTGTAGTAGTAGCAGCAAAACTTTACCCTACTGATAATTCAACATTTGGAAGTAGCAGCAAATGTTAAGACCTTTTCATGTTTTTGCTTAGTTACTGAATTTCCCCTTGGGTATTAATAAAGTTATTTTTGAATTTGTCTAGAGTAAAGCTAGAACATGCTAATGATTGTTCCATTTAAAGCAAAATGATCTCTGTCCCTAATAGCATATTAAGAATGATTTTGAGGATATTTGAATAAGACTGACTCATGTTGCTTGATTTGAATTAATTATAGTTTTCCTTCGGCTATAAGATGACTTGGCAGAAAACACAAGTATTTGCACAACTGTTTTAAATGTAGTCTGCAGCATTTTCTTTAATCTTCCAAACCCCAAATGAAACACTATCTGACAATGTAGCAGTGATTAAGGTCCCTTTTGAAAGCGCAGGAAGCAAAATTGAAAAAAAAAAGGTGGCAAACATATTGCCAGTTTCCACACAAATATCTTACAACACAGAAGGTTATGTGTAATAATGAGTGGTAGACAATCCTCCATATTTGTCTTTTCCTCTATTTAACTTAATTCTTTGGACATAGGCTACTTATATTGAAGTTTAAAAACAAAATTCTGGTGCAAAATGTATGTTTTCATGTACACAGACACCAGTGGGTCCAGACAGGATGGCCGTCAGCCTATTAAGTTCTGAGATTATACTGTCCTGTTGTCACTTGGCCGTGACAAGTCAGATTTTGTAAAATGGTGCGACAATAACCACTTGGACCTCAATGTGGAAAAAAAACAAAGAAATAATTATTGATTTTAGAAAAGGAAACCCTGACTTTAGCCAGTATCATTCATGATGAAGTAGAAATGGTGGACTCTTATAAATACTTGGCCACCATGTTGGACTCAAGGAAAAAACTTGACAGAAAGAAGCAGTTGTGAAAAGAGGCCAACAACAAGTTTATTTACTTCAAAAACTAAATTCTTTCGAAGTATCTTATATTTTGTAACTTGTATCATTGATTTATTGAGAGTTTTATGGTTTGACGGTCCAAGACAAAATAACCTTAACAACATTGTAAAATTATGCTCTAAAGCAGACAAAGTCCGGCCCGGGGGCCAATCATGGAACAAGATGAGATTTTATGCGGCCCTCAGCTTCTGTAATAAAATGTATTGTTTATTGCCCCAACAGCCGCGACTTTATACAAACAGGTTCAAATCCAACTGAAACCTGTTTAAATCCAAGTTAAATCTGTTCAAATTTGACTAAAGTCCACCTAAAACCTATTTAGATTATACTAAAACCTGTTAACTCAAACTAAAGCCTGTTCAAATCCAACTTGTAGAGTAAAAATAAAATCAGAAGAGACTGGAGGCCCTTGATAATTTTACTCTCATCAAATGAGGCCCTCTTTGCAAAAGGTTTGGACACCTCTGTTCTAAAGTCATTGGCGTGCATTTGCCTGATCTGAATTCTCTGTGGAGCCAGCTGGTGGTCCAGAAGCCTAACCCGCATCATAAGCTTTCCTGACCACATTCTTCAGCAGGACTTTCCCTTAAAGCCCTCTAGGTGGCGCTATCTTGCTCCAGCAAGGAAAACAAACATATGCAGATTATTTTATTCCTTTTGCCATCAGGCTTTTAAACAGCAATATTTGATTATATATATATATATATATATATATATATATTTTATGATTTTATTCTTGTATTATCATTGCATTATCCACTTGCTGCTAAATTTATAAATTCTTTGCACTTTATGAAAAGCTTAGTTCAATGTTGTCTATGTATCCATATTAGTCTGACCTACTGAATGAAAGGATTAGTGTTGACATGTGTTTGTTTATCTCGCAGCAAACATTGCAAAATGAATTGTCCTAATGGGATCAATAAAGTTTTCTGAACTGAACAAATGTGTGTTTCTTCTATGATAAAATATCTGTAGCTGAGGGGCCGGTTACACAACAATAAAGTTTCCACTGATCTTTTGATGCCCCAAAACCCGCTTACTTCAGCTTGAATACAAATATGTATGGTATTAGTATGGACAATTCCATAATAATCCAAAAGACAGTCTGGTTTCTTTGAGCTAGGAATTTTGTCTCAACTGTACAAAGGGGCTGAATTGTGACATAAGGGGACTTTGACACAGTCTGCATGCATTCATTGGTTGTTGTTGCTGCTCAGTCACCTACAATTATGCATGCCTTTATATACCATTCCCAAAACTATTGCTATGTTGTTTGTATTTTTTTCTTGAAAATATAATTGTAAGATGCTGATAACTTTCTGATTTTGTTGTACCTAGATGCCCTCTCCTCTGCAATCATTCAACAGTACGCCTTTTCTTTCACTTCTGCTGAAATCAAACCCTGGATCCTCCCGTCCCACATACACTCCAATACTTGATACAGTATACAAATCCTGATATTATGTTGCCAGCCTCCTGAGACATGAGCAGGAAATGCCTTGAGCTTTACAACCTCTTTGTTATCTGTCTTGATTAGAGGAGCAGCAGTGCATCCTTCCACTGCTGGACTGCAGCAAAACGCTTTAGCCAGATCAGCGCGCCCGAGGGGAAGAGCGGGCTGCCTGCACACTTTGTGATATCTACATAGTGGGGGCTTTTATACAGGAAGGGGATTAGAGGACATCTAGGGTTATTGTAAATATGCGGAGATTAGCGCCTTTAAAAGACTATCAGTGAAAGAACATGTTTACAAAATGTATTTCATCCAGTGTCCAACATGTCTGATGGGAAAAGTGCATGCAGTTGGACAAGGATTACTTCACAGGCCTTTACAGACAAAGTGAAACATATAAAAGTGCATTGTCGTCTAGTTTTCAGAGTTACTGGATTTTTGAGGGCTGGAGGGAAGAAAGAAATCCTTACTTTTAAATACACACTACGTTTACATGCAGCTCATAGCTCGATTAAGCCCTCGCAGCTGGAGTTCACACCTTGTCTCAGTTTACATGGGCGAGATAACATAAGTACTGTGCCTGCTTAGGCTGATGCTGCATTCATGTGTCCTTAGTATTTCACAGCATTTGGCCATTGCTACAAGGATAAAAGAAACCAATGTTAAACCTGACTTGTTTGTAGCGTTGAATACTGATATACCAGGTTGATTTGTTCAGTAATCATCAAGTTATTAATAAATATCAACAGTAACTCACCGGCTTAGGAAGTTGTAAACACAAACTAAGAACAACACGTTCATTACTTTGTAACTGCGGTGTCCATATATATATATATGTGTGTGTGTGTGTGTGTGTGTGTGTGTGAACTTCTTGGAATTTTATGGTTTTCTGAATGAATCTGTCTTAAAAAGTGATCTGATCTTCATCTAAGTCAAGGGTATTGACAAACAGGAAATACTGACAAACAAAAATTCTGATTTTTCATGCCTTCATTGAGAAGAACCAAAAAACCTCATAGTGCTTGTGGAAAAAGGGCACGGCATATCATCATGAAAACATCATCCCAATGATTTGAGCCTGCTTTGCAGCATCAGAGCCTGGCCAGCTTGCAATCATTGAGGGAAGATGAATTTCCAAGTATATCAGACAATTCTTCAAGATAATGTGAGGATGTCTGTAAGTCAGCTGAAACTGTGTAGAAGGTGATGCAACAGGACAATGACCCAAAACACTGGAGCAAGTCCACAACAGAATGGCTTCAGAAAAACAAAATCCACCTTTTGGAATGGCCAAGTCAGAGCCCAGACCTCAACCAATAGAGATGCTATAGATTGACTTGAAGATTGCCGTACAATGAGACGTCTAAAGAATATGACAGAGCTAAAGCCATTCTGACAGGAAGAATGGGCTAAAATTCCTCCAACGATGTGCAGGTCTGATCCACAGCCACATGAAGCGCCTGGTTGAGGTTATTGCTGCCAATGGGGGGGTCAACCAGTTATTTATTCTAAGGGTTCACTTACTTTTTCCACTGCCATTTTGAATGAGTGTGTTCAATAAAAACATGAAAGAACAGAATTCTTTTGTGTAATTATTATTAGACACATTAAGTTTGTCGATACCCTTGACTTAGATGAAGATCAGATCACATTTTAAGACAAATTTATAAAAAAACATGAAATTCCAAAAAGCTTAACATTCTTTTTCTTGCCACTGTATATGGTTTAAATATACACTAAACGAATGGGCCCAGGTAACAAGGCACATTGCCATTAGCTGTTCTTCAACAGTGTCTAATAGTGGAATTTTCTTTAACACTCTTTGTATATATGTCTTTGTTGGTCTAAAAAATGAGTGAGAATGTTTCTAAACAGTTTTCTTGTTTTTCTCATTTGTTTACATGTGCTGCTGTCCGGCTCAGGAGCATGCTCAGTGCTGTCTTGACCTTAATCGGAGTAAGCCATATACATGCAGCAGTAATCCGACAACAAACCGCATTATCTAGGTGTGTTACTCCGAATTTAGAGAAATTTGAATGACTGCACCCCCAATCGGATTAAGGTGTTTACAGCAGTTTAAAAACAATTATAATCAAACTAAGGCTAGAACTTGGTTTTCAAAACTTGCATGTAAACTACTGAATGAACTGTAAAATTATCACACTTGAAACTGTATCCAACAGAGGGTGTTGTCTGTGAGGGTGTTGGTGCACTTCTCAAGATACTCACTTAAGGTGCATTTCCACCGAGCGGTACAGAAAACAACATACAACATATATGTCACGGTGGAAATGCAAGGGTTTGTAGTGATGGGCTGAACCTTTATATACTTACTATTGTGTATGAGTAAGTGACGCTGTAGAGAAAAGGGGGTTCGGAACAAGGCTTTGCACTCCTCGCACTGAAAGGGCCGTTCTTCTGAGTGGGTCTACAGAGAAAGAGAGAGAGATAAAAGAGCCAACATCAGCGTGTTTATAAAGTGTAAGCCGAGCCGCGGCCGCTCATGGCACTTCTTGAAGGGATGTGAGGGGGATCATGCTTAAGGCTCCAGAACTGATTGTGTTTGTTGACTTGATGAAGACAGGCAGCTCGAGTGGCTTAAAGTTCACAGTGCTTCTGTTTTTCTGGACCCCCCTCCTCCGTCCACCACCCCCTATCTGTCTGAATGACACCTCAATCCCAAAAATAAACATGGGGGAAGCTCTGTGGTGGTGCTGTCCAGAGACCCCACAAACAGACTCCAACGAGCGCCTGATTGATCGGCCACAACCACAGCTCCAGCTTAGCATTAATGAAAAATGCCTCTTTGTGTAAAACATAGATGTCCACTTACCTTCTTGTGGTTCTTGTAGACGTTCCGGTGAGCAAACTCCTTCCCGCACAGCTTGCATTTGTAGGGCTTGTCCTCACTGTGGATGATCTTGTGAGCCGTCACCTGGTCTAAACGCTTGAACGATCGGTTGCAGACCTCACAGGTATACGGTCGCTTCTCTAATCAGTGCAGGAAAAACAAAGATGCATCCCCAAAAAAGACAATCTAAACATGTTTAAATCACAATGTGTCTTTTTACCCGAGTGTGTGATCATGTGGCGTTTCAGCTGATTGGTGGAAATAAACTTCTTGTCACAAGCGTGACACTCAAATATTTCATGTATCTGAAATACAACATAGAGAGGGTTAACATTTTGTCATTGGTTGATTATTTTTCAGTGTGAAGTGCTGTGAAAAAATTAAAGGGTAACAATAGTTAACAGAAAGTAGAGCTTGTCCATTTTCACTACACTGACGTCTACAGACAGAAAAGCAATTAAAGTGATGAAAAGTTTTGCTGCTTTTTCCCCGCTTCGAAGCGTGGCCCTAATAATAGTTCGATGAATAGTTCCCAGACGAACATATGCTAATGTAAAGCGGCTCCCTCTTGTCACGGCCGCGAGGGCAAGAGCTTGTTCAGCTAAATGATGATAATGGCAGCGTTAAGCTTCTTTGGGGCTAACTTGTCATTGTGTGGAGTTTGATTGCTCCTCTCGACGAGTAATACATTTTGTAACGGGTGTTTAATTAAAGCTGAGTATGTTTCACATTTACTGTAACAAGGCTGTGTGCTTTTGAACAACTTTATTAACTGTCTCACTCAATAGAAACGATTAGACTCCAGCTTAGAAAACACAGCATAACTTCCTATTTGAAAAACAAAAATTCACATTTAGCACATGGTAAAAATGAGGCCACATTGGAAAATTACAAGCCTGGTTTCTAATACTCTGGAGATTAAACATAGTTATGAAGGACACAGCCAGGTGAAGAAGGTCACATGATGCACCGCCTATCTATTTTATTTCCAGGTGACATTAAAAATGTAAAAAGTTCCCAAATAGCTTAGTGATTAAATTGTTGACGGAGACAAATGAATGGCCTCTTGATTAACCTGGATGATAGATATTGATGGGATGAAATTAAAAGCAACACGACAGGAAATGTTAATTAAGAAAGAAGATAAATCATTGTCTTGTCTTATTAGAGGGTCACAGCTAAAATGAACAGCTCGATGTAAGTTTTACAGCGAATGAGGAGAAACTGCATGATCAGAATATGTGCCATGCAGCAAAAAAGACACTACTGTAAAAAAGGATGACGCAATAACTGTTTAAGCCGATTAAATCCTCTCAGACTAATGCCAAGTGAGTCGATCATCGGAGCAACTTGTCAGACTTTACCTTCCGATGTTCTTGCAAATTTAGCGAAGAGGAGCACTTTCTGTTACAGATGGTGCATGTGAGTTTTCGTCTGGCGCTTCCTGCCAATGAGAAAAAAAATGGATGAAAAACACCCAAAATAAAACAAGATGGGTGTAAGTTGTAAGTGGACTGAACATAACTGTGGTGAGGAGTATGTGTTAAAGAGAGAACAAAGGCAGATAATAAAATAATAATGATGTGTGAAGTTATTATCTCATCATTATGCCACAGAACGTACCGAAAAATAGTAACAGTTTTACTCATCAATAAACTTGTTTTTCTATTTTTTTTAACCAGAGCACGCTATTTGGGACTTCTGTCACCCACCCCTTTAACCTATCTGAGTCACATGACCCACATATGTCAAGTCTGATCCACTTCCTGCTCGCCCACACAGCCCCAGTCCTGACCACACTGGTAAAACATAAAGCCCCCCATTTAAGCTCTATTCATCTCCAAAATGAATGTCTTAATCGTTTCTTAAAACTTGATTCAGGCTTCACATGCCCCCACCCCCCTCTCTGCCCTGCATCTAATCTCACACACACACCAATGATCTGAAAGAGTGAGCGGCCCCAGAGCACTCAGGTCAGCAATTACGCAGCCCGAGTAATTAGACATTAGTCTCAACATGGCAGTGATTTCAAATGATCCCAGATGAGCACTGTTACTGCAGTTCCCTGAGTGCTGAGGCTGCTAATGGACAATTAACTCCACGTGACGTTTGAGGAAAAGAAAAGAGCATGGGAATATTTTTTGCGATATGAGCTGTATAGAGAGGCACAGATCTGGTCTTTCACACCAGCAGAGTATTATAAACCAGCTGCCACATTCACGCCCCAAAATTTATTTAGATTTGTTCCCAACTTAAACAAATGTGGGTTTTTCCTTTGGTGTGATATATTCTAAACTGCCTTGTGCACAAACCTAACTTTAGTTCAGTCTAAACTGGTATGAATGTGGGCAGCAGACTGAAGACTGTGTGGACTTTGCATGGTGTCAAAAACCATCTCGGGCCATAACACATGTTTTGTGTAAAATGAAAATGAATTAGTCTGAACATTGCCTGTGTCGACATCTGAGCAGGATGTTAACCTGTGTGAACGTTTCCTTTGTGCTTCTTCAGAGCGTCTTTGCTTTTAAATCTCTTGCCGCAGCTCTCTGCCTTACAAATGAACCTCGCGTCTCCTTTACAGGCTTCTTTGTGCTGTTCATAACTGCAAACAAAGAAAAGATATGGGGAAAAGCTTTTAGATACTCAAACTATCACATTGACAACTTCTCCAATATCTACCTGGACTCTGAACTGAATGTGTTGTGGCACAGGAAACACTGGTGCGCTTTAGAGTCGCTGGATGGATCCAATGATTCAGAGCAGTGCAGAACACTGAGGAAGGATTTCAAGTCAAAACAAATTAGGCATCTGGTGGTAAAACATCAGCATTTTGTTCTGCAGAGACATAACAGTTTAACCGAACATATTTAAGACCTAGATTATGCCTGAATGAATAATACTGTATCCATTTCAGACATCTTCAAGGCCAATGGCACACAGTCAAAGAAATGATGAACATTAAACGACAACGGGCTGCAGTGAGTGATGGAGCTGTAAACTCACTGGCGCTGTAGAGCCTGTTTGATGGGGAATTTCTTGCCACAGTTCCTGCATTTGAACTCCTTCTCCTCTGTGCTGGGCCTCTGGTGCAGACTCTGGAGGTGGGCAGCCAAGATCTCCTCGCTGGGAAAGCTGCTCTCGCACAGCAAACAGGGGTGGTCCTCCTTCTTTATTACCAGTTCTGCCAGAGTGGATCAAAGATAAAAATCATTTCTGTGGTTTTATTTTTGAGGTGTTTATGATCATTTTTGACAGTATGTAATTACACAGAGAGCTGGATTTTGAATTCGTACCCATTTCAACAAGATGCTTGGCGTCTTTGCTGTTCTCGTCCTGGTCTTTGATGTCGTCTTCCTCCTCCTCTTCCTCCTCTTCCTCCATGTCGCTGTCCAGGTAGCCAATGAGGAGCTCCGTGTCCGTCTCAATGTCGTCCACGGCCAGGTAGAAGATGTTCTCGCCATCCTAGAACCCAAGAGAAAAGATACCATAGACACTTCTAATTATGGGACTGACTGCCTGTGTGCTGTCAGTGAGTGGGACGAGAACATTAGCAGAATGGCTGAATATTTATTTGTGAGAATTTACACCAACTTAAGGCTAAAGAGCTGCAAGGAACTAAGTGCTTAGGACTATGTCATGCTAGACTTATTCAAAATTTTGTTTCAGGACTTTCAAATTGAGTTCTGCCTGATAAGATTGGCAGCCATTGCAAAAGTTATTTGGTTGAGCTCTTAATTTTTTTTCATAATGGCAACACATTATGTCTGATTGCTAAAATACACATTACCTTTTAAGGAAATACACAATAACTTTCTGTAGAGGTTGGCCAAATGTTGAACTCATTAGGCCAAAACAACTGTTAGCTAAAGGCTGATTGAGGCCAGAGGTCAAAGTTCAAACCGCTTAAAAATGTTATCATTAAAGTTCCTGTCCCGGAGGTCACGGTAATAAAATCAACCAGTCGTTTTGCTTTATTTTGGGATTCGAAATATACATAAATAATGATTAAGGAGAGGAAAGGCGCACAATAAATGTCAACGCTGATGGAAGACAGAGCTTAAACACACATGGACAACCTTTAAACGACCAATCACTTTCGGACATTTGTGTATTAATGGAAGGAACTTCGCCCCTAAGACCTTAAATGTTCATCTTCTCTTCGTTCAGACTCGATTTTTCTTATGCCATGAGAGAAAATTCCTTTTTATCTTTTACATAGAGAAGCGGGAGGTGACATTTTCCAGAGACATAATGTGAGGGTTGTGCTCGGCGTTTGTCAGTGTGTGTTGGTAAGGCTTAAAATTAAGATTTAGAGTTAGTTAGAAATGTTTGCTTTTCATGAGCCTGGACAATGTTGTTTACACAAACCATGTTGATTTCTGCAAAAATGTAGAAGAAAACGCTTTCATTAAACAGCACATTTTATAAAGATTCCAATATAAATGAATATATACGTATGCAACCCATTCAAAATTAGAATGTCTTTTTCCTTTTATGATGACTTACTGGTCGTTTAGGGATTCATTGTCCACTGAAAAGAAAATATACCTGAATGGCAGCCAAGTTCTTCTGCTCTTGTGAAGGCGCCTGATGGACAAACCGCAGCCAGTTGGCATAACGTGGGTTACTCGCATCCAGAATATACAGTACATCTCCTTTACTGCCACGGACCTGAGAGAAACACGTCACTGGATCAGCTTTCAGAATAGAAAGTACTCACGCTGTTCCTTTGTCTTGTTACATCAAAGTGTCTGGCTTCAACATATTAGCACATAATCATGTGCATGGGCCTCCACCTCACAATGTGGCAACGACAGATAACTACATCACAGCCTTTGTTTTCTTATAATGTGGGGAAAAAAAGGTTTTAATTGGTTTTTATGTGCTATCCATCTACATCATACTGTATAATTCAATTAAGGTCTTTTATCACTTGAAACACATGCATATGGATAAGGACTACTAAGAAACTGACAATATTGATGTATTTTGGCAGAATGGTGCAGTCAGATGTGTGTGCAGTCACCTCCCACATAAGCCTTGTGTCTGAGCTCTCATCCAGTTCACTAGGCAGCTTTTTCTCACCGGCAAATGGGCCAAACTTTTCTCCCTTAAAAACAAAGAAAGGGGTCACATGTCAAACACACTGCCAACATGAATTGTAGCTAAACACTGTACACTCCAGGAACTATCCAAAACTGTTCTTTGCAGTGATACAATTTGGACCACTACAGTAGTGTGCTTGATGTGACATGGGAATACATCCCTCTGTATTTTTTTTTTCCTTTTGAGTTTCCAAAAGTTTCCTAGAGTCAGGGGGTGTGGCCTAAATAGTTCATCCATGTATTACAACAGTAATACAAGTATCCTATGGCTCACATGGCAACGTCCACCTCATTGTACATGAGTAACAAATAATTCATGAAGTTTCCTGGGACATGTCATCGTTTGAGTGGCTTCAATGGAGAATGTCTGCTGCTTTGTATAAAACATGTAAAGTTGAGAACAATAGGCTGAAAGTGACAATGCAGCCTACATAATGTAGCCACTTTTGAGGCACGAGGCAGTCGCGCGACCCTTCCTCCAACATGAATATATTGTTGTGGAGCTGCACGAGACAAACGAGCGAAGTTACTGTAGCTACGTGGCACTTCACGTCAGAGCAACTCGGGGCTCACTCCAGTTCTGACAGCACCGAGGAGGAATACGGCGGACAAAAACGCACCAAACTAATATCATTTGAACTTACATAAACTTTTGCTCGTGTTAAAGTTATAAAACTGCCCACTGAGGAAAAACAAACCTTTTTCACTCGCCTCGCCGTGTAAAGACCGATTCCATCCTGGACCTTAGACGATTTCAGAGAGAATCTGTCGGGCACGTACATACCCAACATTGTCATTACTGAGGAATGTCTCCTTCAATGACAATAAGTTGGCTATCGCATATGTCAGCGGCTGTAAAAGAGCATTGTCAATGAGATTTAGAGCGGAGTTTCTGCGTGGAGCGGTCCAGGTTCAACTTCTGTGTCTTCTGCTGCAGGAAAGCTAGCTGCGTCCTGATTGGTCCAAAGTTTGTAACCAGAAGCAATGCTTTCTGTCCTGCTGCTTGCCGCCTGTCAGACCGCTGCTCAGCTGGCAACGCTGCCCTGGGACAGTGGTAGCTTTAGAGATAGGCTACAGCATAAAAACTGGGTTTAGATAAACAAAATAAAAAAAAAAAAAAAAGGAAAAGGGATATTTATAATCACTTATTAATCAAGTGATGTTTGAGGCGAGTACATTTTGTGTCTCCCGTTTACTCCAAAAGTTTTCAAATATTGAATAACACAATGAGCCTCAAAACACATTAAAATATAAAACCACATTTCTTTGCACTGCATGAGCAAATCACAGTAAAACTAAATTTAGGGAGACAAACATATATATACTGTATGTTTATTTCCCTTTAAACATAAACACGGGCGGTCTCATCAATCCAAGCTTCATTTTTTACCGCTTAGTCCTGTTAGGGGTCACGGGTGACTGGAGCCTATCCCAGCAGCTTTGGGCTTGAGGCAGGGTACACCCTGGACAATGGCCAGTTAGTCGCAGGGCTGACATGTCTGGTGTTCTAACTGGAATCTGCTGTAGCCAGTCCTCTAGTTTGGGAGTTACTGCTCCGAGTGCTCCGATGACCACGTTGGCCTTGGTATTTCTCTAGTTTCTTTATTTTTTTTTTTATCTGATGTAACCATCACTTGGTATTGGCTTTCCTCTGCTGTTTATCCACCACCACAATGTCCAGTTGGTTCACCATTACCATTTACCTAGCCTTATAAGTAAATTAAATTGTATGTAAACGCATGTAGAATTACATTTTATTTACATTTATTTATAAATAAAATGGACAAACATTAGCCTGTATTATGGGGACAGTTGACATTTACTTAGGGACTGTTGGAACTGGCTTTTGGGACAGTACTGGGACCCTGATTTGTGAAAGAATAAAAGGGCACTTGTTCACTTCTAAAAATCTAATCGTGAGATGGAATTGTGAGTTGAGTGAATCATTACATCCCTAGTGCAGTCATGATTAGTGCTTCTGTGCTGTACTTCAGTCCAGCCCTTTCTAGCCTTTGGTAGTATAGTAGTTCTTGATATCAGCCACTTCATTTATCTGGCGGTGGTACAACCCATGTAGGGGCGTACCTCCAGCACCTCTTCCTCTTTTTTCTGCTGCCTGAGACATTCACTAAGTACTTTGTCAATTGGGCCATTTTTCTGATTTATTCAAGGATCTTGGAGGTTTCATCCTGGATAGTGGTTTGGACACTCACTAGACTTCTGCCTCCTTCATTGTGCTTAGTGTACAGTCTCAGGGTGCTGGATTTGGGGTGGAACCCTCCATGCATGGTGAGGAGCTTCCTTGTCTTCACTGTCTTCATCTGTGGTCTGTTTCTAGTATTTTAACTTCATAACAAATGTTACAACAAAAAGAAGAGATGTAATGTTTTCTAAAAGGGGTTAAATCTTTTATTGTGAATATACCCATAGAAAACAGATTCAACTCTGAACCATTAAATGAAACCCTAAATTCAATAGTTAGAGGTTCATAAGGGTAATGGTGAAGGAAAAAAAGGACTTTCACAGTACGATGTACATAGGTACCATTTTTTTCATTCATCAATAACCTTAAAAATCTCAGTTTACTGTGTTTGGCTTTTGATTTATTGATCATATGATTCAGAAACCACACTGCCTCAACAACATGTGGACATGCTGACCATTTGACTTCAAAAGGCTTGGACAGAAACCACAATTTACCAACATTCAAATCTATAAAGACACACAGACCTTATTCCCTGAAGATGCAATACCTCTGTACAGCTACACACCTACATCTACACATTGCAACTGTCAATATATGTCATACATACCCCGGCAGAATTTGTGATTTCTTTTTGGGCCATTTTTAAGAGAATACGAATGATAACACAAAAAACTTTTTTTTTTACTCATAGTTAGTGGTTAGGTGAAGGCATTTATTGTCAAACAATTGTGTTTACTCTTTTTAAATCATAATGACAACAGAAACTACCCAAAAGACCCTGATCAAAACATACCCCAGTTCTTAATACCATGTATTGCCACCTTTAATGACAGCTTGAAGTCTTGTGTGGTGGTTGTGGATGAGGCTCTTTATTTTTTCAGATGGTTAAGCTGCCCATTCTTCTTGACAAAAATACTCCAGTTCCTGGAAATTCTTGGGCTGTCTTGCATGAACTGCACATTTGAGATCTCTTCAGAGTGGCTCAATGATACTGAGGTCAGGAGACCGAGATGGCCAGTCCAGAACCTTCACTTTATGCTGCTGTAGCCAATTTATTTATTTTAGGGACAGTGCATATTGATAGACAGAAAGAAAACTGAAAATATGCCAGAGTTAGCCAACAGGACGACAGGTCAACTTGGCCTTGTGCTTTGGATTGTTGTCATGTTGGAAAGTCTAAGTTAGTCCCATGCACAGCTTCCGGGCTGATAAGTGAAAATTTTCCTCCAGTATTTTTTGATAACATGCCGCATTCATCTTTTCCTGTGCCTTTTGTAGCTCACACATCCCCAAATTAGTGATCCACCTCCATGTTTCACAGTAGGAATGGTGTACCTTTCATCAAAGGTCTTGTTGACTCCAGAGGTTTTGTGGCTCATCTCTGTGCTGTTTAAGTATTGTAAGTGGGATGCTTTATGACATTTGCGTAGTAATGGCTTTCTTCTGGCGACTTGACCATGCAGCCCATTTTTCTTCAAGTGCCTCTTCATCGCGCATCTTGAAACAGCCACACCACTATTTTTCAGAGAGTCCTGTATTTCAGCTGAAGTTATTTGTGTACTTCTCCCAGTGGTGGACAAAGTATACAAACTAAGTACTTGAGTTAAAGTACAGATACACTAGGTAAAATATTACATCAGTAAAATCCAAAGTACTCCCTTTTAGCTTTCATTTGAGTAAAAGTACAAAAGTATTTGCCTTCAATTGTACTTAAGTATCCAAGTACTATCATTTATTATGGCTATAATACCCTTATAATTTTTGTCAGTCTCTTGCTTAAAACAATTTAATATGCTTTTTGCATGTCATAGATGTAACTGATTTCAATAAATCTAGTGATATATTTAAAAATTATTCTTAAAGTAGATCACTACGGAGCCTCAGACATGACATGCAGAAAAAAATAAGCTAAATTGTGTTCCCTCGAGTTTCAAAATCATGCACATAATTTATAAATCGATTATTATAAGCGAAATAGTAATAGTGCGCACGTTTTAGTAAATCAATCTGGGGGAAAACACAGTAATGTTAAATCGTGCACAATATTTTTTTTCTTGCATGCCATGTGCAGGGCTCTGTACATCACAGTCTTTGGAAGCTGAACTTTTAAAAAGAACGATCTCGGTTTATAAGCACCACTCCACCTTTCAACTGTTTAGCATCATAAGCTGCATATAAAACTAGTCAAAATATAATTTATATTCTACCAAAAGTGTTAACATCAATCGACTGTCATTTCACAAAATCGAATCACTCAGTTTAAAATAAATACTACAAACGTTGGTGAAACAGCAACCAGAGTTACCAGACCAAGTTCAAAACAGAGCACACGCTGTATCCTGATTGGTGGTTTGCCGCGTGATTGCCCTCTTCAGTTTTTTTTCTATCCACTCATAAATAAAAAGGAACGACTCATTTTGCAAAATTTAATTGAGTAAAAAGTAAGATATTTGACTTTGAAATGTAGTGAAGTTAAAGTAAAAAGTATCCCCGAATGGAAATACTTCAGTAAAGTACAGATACTGGAAAAAACTACTTAAGTACAATAACGAAGTAAATGTAATTCGTTACTGTCCACCACTGGGTTTTCTTTGCTCCCGAACGATTTTCCTGGCAGTTGTGGCTGAAATTTTTGTTGGTCTACCTGACCTTTTCATTTTTCCCTTTTTTAACAGAGTTTGAACACTGCTGATTGGCATTCTGAATTCCTTGGATGTCATTTTATATATATTTCCTTTTTATACAGTTCAATTACCTTTTCCCGCAATCAATCAGTTTACAAGTCCAAGTAAAGTCTTGAGTCCTTGTGTCTGAGAATAAACGAGTCCAAGTTCAAGTCCAAGACATAAAAAAGCAAGTCCAAGTCCGAATTGAGTCATTGAGGCTTCCTCTCGAGTCGAGTCACAAGTCACAAAAAATGAGCCTGATGACTCAAGTCCCAGTCCAGGACTCAAGTACTCCATCTCTGATATGTATAACGCTGAACATTTGTGAGCGTGTATTAGTAGGTACAGGATAATTTGTATTTACGTTAAAGATGTTTTTCTGAGCTGTTTACTGTATAAGCTGAGCTATGGATGTGTTTTTCACGGCATAGAAATCACCACCAATAAATTGGCCAGTGTAAAATGTGAACTTTGCCAGGCAGACCTAACATTAACTTACATCATGTCATTCCCATCTGGCCTCACCTTGATTTGTTGACTTTCACTCATCACAGCCAGATTAGATCCTGTCTAATCACTGACTGTTTGTGTATATTGTGTTTTCAAACACCTCTTCAGCAAACCTCTTTCCCCTTTAATCAGCCTTGTGTCAGTGTCAGGCTGGTTTTGTTTACCGTGTCTGTAGCTGGTGTTTATGCCCGTGGCTTCCTGTTGTTTTGCGGCCGTCTGCTTGGTGATTGGTTAAGGGGAGCACTTACAGTAAAAGGCTAAATCATGATGTACATGTTTACCTCAAAGTCAATGAGCTGGTGCCCCTCAGTGTCTCTGCCAGATGTTCCTGACTGCTCTCCAGTCAAGAACAGACAAAGCTGTCAAGGTGGGAGATTAAAACCTTGTAATAAGTCTTTCTCAGTCAGTGACATCAGAGCCACAGTGAGTTTGTTAAGGGGTAACGATAGAAAAATAAAAGTCAATGTCATTAAAGTAGAGTAACAATACAACCAACTGATATTAAGGAAAAACACTAATATGCCCCCATTTTGAACAGCCCCTGACCCAAATGGTCTCATAACACCTTTTTGTCTTTTTATAATGAGCTACGCTGAGCTTGACTTTTTGAGAGTTTACAGCTGGACCTGTCTTTGTGCCTAAGAGACAGTTTTTTTGTTTTACAGAGGTCCAGCAACAATACAGTTTCTCAGAAAAATACCAGCTAATGATTATGCAGCAATTTGCATATTCTGACAGTTTCAGTCGCATACCATAGAAAAGTCATGTTTATCGCGGAGATGTCTCTAAACCCTTCCCCTATATTTACAATCAATAGAGAGTCGAGACACCAACTTATTTGACATCTTTTAAACTAAAAACTGTTTCCTGATCCCTTTACCTGCCCTTTTGAAATAATTATGATTATAACATACAAATCTAAAAAATTGAATAATTTAATCAAAGATGTCCTTGTTTACATTAAAGGGTTAGAAAATACAATTCAGTAAACTTGGCTAGTTTGAAGGAGTTTTTATGATTTCAGTTACTTTTCTGATTATGAGCATCACCTTGTAGCAACAGCTTGCATCTTTGATAACATTATGTTTTGTATTTACCCAATTCTAAGTGTATTCAAGATAAGCCAACCCCTGGATAAAGTTTAAAGGCTTTGGTGACATCACAGTCTTTGTCCCCAGAGGCTTGCAGAGGTGAGTCCTACAGGGAGACTTAGAGGTTGATCCCAGCTCTGAGAGGCTCTTTGTGTGTATGTCCATCCCACCCATGTCTTTGGTCCATTTGGGCCTCTGTTGATCTCTCTGTCAGAGATCTGGCCTGTCAGGGCAAGACAATTAAATGTCACGACCCCTTTTTTCTTCATTTGCCCTTTGATGACCCTCAAAACCATTAACTTTCACTCAGCTTTCACTAAAAGCCAACCCTGATCTGCAACACCTGCAAAAAACACACTCAGGATTCTTCTCTTAAACCGAGGAAAGTACATTCAGGATCATTTTTTCACATGGTTCATTATTGGTACAACAAATAGGGCCTTATTTGGAATATCCTCACCATAATCCACGATTATCAGTAGAAAAAGAGCTAACAATCTATTGTTGTAACATTTAAGTGAAATTAAAAAAGATTTTATTACACATTCCTGATTTACAGTGTTAAAGTTATTGAATCCTCTCATCAGATGACATGAAACATTCAAATACAGGAGTTACTGAAAATTTTACATAGGATTGAACACTCTCCCATAATGGAAAATTAGCAGGACAATACTGGCTGCTTTGATGAAGAACACAAACTCCAAGGGACAGCTCCAAACCTGCATGGACATTTTAGTATTGCCTGTAATGAAATAAAATCCTTGAATAAGGACAAAACTTTTCATGAATAATGTTAGAAGACAGCACCAGCAGACATCAGACATTCAGGGTTTGGGGAACTATGAACAATGACATCAGAATTATTGGTCCCATTGGACTAACAGTGAAACAAACCGTAAGCTGGAACTGCTCGGTGGCTGGACCGCCAGTATGAGAAGGCCGAACACTGCAGAAACCACATTTGGGACATGGTGAAGGAACAGAGTGCATTGAAATAAATACTTTCAGGGATCCTTTTTTTAAGTAAATATTTTCTCTGGAGGAAAACCTCAGTTTGGCAAATGGTTCCATACAAGGTTTTCCAAATGAGAGAGCATTTTTCTGAAATCTCCCAAACCTGATACTGTAGATTGAGAGGCCAGACCACCTTTTGTTTCATGTTTCACAAACCCCCACAGCCCCTCACCACAGCTCCCTATTTCAAGGCTGTCGCTGAATAGCCAGTAAACCATTTCCTGAAACGCCGAGGTCACTGGATAAATAGTGTTTTCATTTGACAACCCCGGGTCACCACAAAAGGAGGGTCTTCAGAGAGAGCCTTTTGAAATTACTGTACTGATGAAGCGTGAGAAATTACAGGCACTTACAAGTGATTTCATGAGCACAAGAAAGCAAGGGGACCACCCCTACGCCGCCGTGGCAAAGTGTACACAAACACACAAACACACTGGCTTTATATAGTGCATATCTGATACAGGAGACACACACACAGATTCACAGCAGTTAAAGCCTATTCCAGCGACCCTCAGCTACTGCATAAATCATGAGTGTCGTAATAACTATAACTGCATTTAATTCCACTGACCTTACATTAAATTATATAGTGGGTTTAAATGTCATATTTTTCATTCGGGGTCCATTATGGTTTTTTTGCTGCTTGAGTTGTCCTAATGTCGATCGTCTGAGACGGGCAATGCCCAAGGGCCACTGCTCCCTGGCTCTCCACCCTTCCTGGGAATGGGCTCTCAGTCAGGATGGGTTTGGAAAGAAGCCTCTTATTCCTGCCGATCCCTCTGCTAAATCAGAAATATGTAGCGCTGGTTTGGACCAAAGCCTTAACAATGATCCATCCCTGAAGCCACTGCAGTGGAGTCATTTTCATTATGGCAGTCTCTTCTTTACATCACAGCTGGGGTTCCTCTGTGTTCGTGTATATGACCACTTAAGAAAGCTTTCAAAGTACCAAGCCTCAAAATTTCATTTAGAAGTTTCAGTGAGTTTGGCTTCACTGCAACACTACGTAACATTTACCTCATTCGAATCATATCAAAGTTTCATAAAACAGGGAGAATAACCCATCTCAAAGTCTAACTGATCAGTTTACAGTGGCAACTTTAGCAGTAGATTTACAACTATATAATGTGTTAGACTGCTGACCAACAAATACTTATTATTTGTCTCTAATTGGGAAAGGGACAATCTGGCTGTATAGTGTACATCCATCCGTCATATTTTAGTTCCTGCAAAGTTCTAATATCTCATATAGACCTACCTAAAATATGCCAGCTTTTTATTGATTTTGATCTTGTTGTAAAAAGCCCAACCATAAAAATCTAACACTAAAACACTAGAATTTAAATGCCAGAGATATGTTTCTTCATCCTCTTTCTTTGAAACCCACTGCTTTCAACAGTGTGTGCCAGGTGACAGTACACCTAGGGCCCTCTTTGTAGTGAATATCTGAAAACTGTTTTGAGTTTTTTTCCAGTGTAATGCTACTGAGCTGTACAGATGTGTCAACGCTGTGTTGTTTCACAACAAGCCTCTCCCATGGAACCTCTAAAATGGTCCTCGTGTAAGGGCGCCGCCATACGGTGATTTTACAGCGAAATACAGCGATATACCTCCGTCCACCAGAGGGCAGGCTCCAAAAGCGGAAATATAAGGAGAAACCCAATGGCGACTTTACAAGAGTAAAACTCATGTTTACAGCCTGGTACAAAAGATGGCTCCGGTCTCTAGAGCTAAGTTTTTACTACATGACAACTCTGGGGGGAGTGAATTTTTGATTAATATGTTTGTTTAAGCTATCTAAAAACTATTGATTTACTATGGAAAAAGCCAGGCTGTAACGGCCATTTTATTGCCCATTCGTAATGACAATATTGGTAGGGGACCAATGGGCGGATATCATCCATATTTATACTATCTATGTTTCACAACATATTGTGCTCCGGGATTTTACAGTTAAATGGTAAATGGTGTGCATTTATTTGCTTTATTGCTTTTCTGTACCCTTCTCGGGCACCCAAAGTGCTTTACATGATGGTGTGACATCTTTACTTGAAGCAGCTTGGCTTCCTCTGACTAGTCACTTTTAATCGTCTATTATCACGTCATGTGTATTGAAGACTGGTAGACTATGTTTGTTGAAAACGTCGTAATGATTTTCTATGTAACCTATACTTATGTATATTGTTGAGTGTTTTGGGCACAGTTGTTTTTGTCTTTTCCTTTTGATTGCTGTAATTAGGGCATGCATGCTTGGTTTGACAGGTTGGCAGATGGTGGCCAACAGTGAATCAGTTACTGTCAACTCACAGCCTGCTAGTCCCTTTTTTGGAGCGTCTATTTATTCTTGAAGTGGTTACTACATCAAGTTCAAGATTCAAGATTCAAGATTCAAAGTGTTTATTGTCATGTGTACAGACAGAAAGCATGTTTCCCTGTACAATGAAATTCTTACTTTGCCGTCCACAGTAAAATGTCACACAAGTAAGTAAAAATATAAAAAAATAAGACAAATATACAAGTGATAATAATGCAGTACAAAAAATACAAATATACAAAAAAAATACAAGAGGGCAAAAGGAGTAAAGTAGTAAAGTGAGGTAGTGCAGTTGTGATGGTGTAAAGTGACGGTGTAAAGTAAAGTGGTGTAAAGTGAGGTAGTGCAGTAGGTAAACAATTGTTCATGTAATGTTGTGATTAGAATGTAGACTCCTATCTGCTGTTTAGGAGTCTTATGGCCGAGGGAAAGAATGAGTTCTTCATTCTGAAGTCCTGCATTTCACACTTCTGTACCTCCGTCCTGAGGGTAGAAGTGTGAACAGACCA
Source organism: Perccottus glenii (assembly GCA_024416835.2). NCBI lineage: Eukaryota > Metazoa > Chordata > Actinopteri > Gobiiformes > Odontobutidae > Perccottus > Perccottus glenii. The sequence continues at coordinate 10,906,774 of CM044559.2, forward strand.
TGTTGGGGGTGGGAGGGTCTTTGAGGATGGAAGCAGCTCTTCTGTGGACTCTGCGATGGTAGATGCTCTGCAGAGAGGGCAGTGGAGTCCTGGTGATCTTCTGCGCAGTCTTCACCACTCTCTGCAGGCGTTTGCGGTCCATGACAGAAGTGCTGCCGTACCACACAGTGATGCAGCTGGTCAGGACACTCTCAATGGTGCAGCTGTAGAAGTTGCTGAGGATCTTGGGCGACATGCCAAACTTCCTCAGCCTCCTCAGAAAATACAGCCGCTGTTGAGCCTTCTTGACCAGCTGCGTGATGTGAGGTGTCCAAGTGAGGTCCTCATTGATGTGGACACCAAGTATTTGAAGCTGCTCACCCTCTCCACTTCAAGTTCCCGGATGAACAGTGGCTGAGGCGTTCTCCTCTCCTCCTCATGTCCACTATCATCTCCTTTGTCTTGTCCGTGTTGAGGGTGAGGTTGTTGTCTTCACACCATGACACCAGACTGGCCACCTCCCTCCTGTAAGCTGCCTCGTCACCGCCAGCGTCGTCCTATCACTGCGGTGTCGCCAGCAAACTTCAGGATGATGTTGTCCTTGTGAGAGGCGACACAGTCGTAGGTGTACAGGGTGTAGAGGATGGGGCTGAGTACACAGCCCTGTGGAGTACCAATGTTTGTGATGGTGCTGGCTGAAGTCCTATTACCAATCCTGACAGACTGAGGCCTGCCAGTCAGGAAATCTAGGAGCCAGTCACAGAGGGTGGGGTGCAAACCAAGTGTGGACAGTTTGTGGGTGAGTTTGTGGGATGACCGTGTTGAAGGCGGAGCTGTAATCTATAAAAAGTATCCGTAGGTATGAGTCTTTGTTCTCCAGGTGTGAGAGGGAGTAGTGGACGGCAGTAGCGATAGCATCTGAGGTGGACCTGTTGGGCCGGGTAGGCATACTGCAGGGGGTCAATGGTGTCGGTATGCTGCTCTGAATGTGGGCCAGCACCACTCTCTCAAACACTTCATAATGATTGGAGTGAGTGCCACTGGCCTGTAGTCATTCAGGCAGGTGGGTGGGTTCTTCTTGGGCAGGGGGACGATGGTCGTGGTCTTGAAGCATGGTGGTACAATGCGCTGGCTGAGGGAGAGGTTGAAGATGGAGGTGAAAACATCAACCAGCTCGTTGGCACATGCTCTGAGGGCCCGCCCAGGAATGTTGTCTGGTCCTGCTGCGGGGTTGATCTTCCTCAGAGCTCTGTGTACCTGTGTTGTTGAGATGGTTGGTGGAGGAGGAGGGGGTTGGGTGAACCAGGTGTGTGTGAGCTCCTCTCTGCAGTGTTGCTGGGAGCCTCAAAGCGGGCGAGAAATTGTTGAGGTCATCCGGCAGGCTGTCTGTTGATGCGATGTTGTTGGTGGTGGTCCTGTAGTCTGTGATGTGCTGCAGGCCTTGCCACATCCGCCCTGAATCGCAGTAGAGTAGAAGCTGTCCAGCTTCTCTCTGTACTGCCTCTTGGCCGCTGTGATGGCTTTTCTCAGTCCATACTGCAGCTTTGTACTGTTCTCATTGCCTGATCTAAATGCAAGAGAGCGAGCACGCAGCATGTGACGTACTGACTGTTTATCCAGGGCTTCTGGTTGGGAAACTTCCTGATTTGTATGGTGGGCACGATGTTATCAACACAAGTGCTGATGTACCCGGACACATACTCAGCATAATCCTGTACGCTGATGGAAGAGTCCTCCACAGTGGCTGCAGCTTTAAACACATCCCAGTCTGTCAGCGCCAAACAGTCCTGCAGGGTGATCTCGCTCTCCGGGTCCAGAGTTTGATCTGTTTGGTGACAGGGTGTGCTTGTTTCAGTCTTTGTCTGTAAACAGGGTACAGGAACAAAGAAATGTGGTCCGAGTGTCCGGCGGGGCGGGTGCAGCCCTGTATGCACCACGTATGTTGCTGTAGACGTGGTCAAGAGTGTTTTTATCACGGGTGGGAATGTCAACATGCTGGTGGTATTTGGGGAATACAGTCCGCAAACTACAATGGTTAAAGTCAGCGGCAACAATAAAAAGAGCGCCAGGATGAGCCGCTTTCTAACGCGCTGATGACGCCATGGAGTTTGTTGAGTGCTAGCGGAGTTAGCACTCGTGGGATGTAAACAGCGCCAAAAACACAGCAGTAAATTCCTCGGTAGATAATACGGACAGCACTTCAGCAGTAATAACTCCACATCTGGTGAACAGTGCTCTTCAACAGTCCGTATATCTTCGCACCATGAGTTGTTTACAAACACACACACACCGCCACCTTTACACTTACCGAAGCAGCCGCTCGGTCACCTCGGTGAAGCGAGTGAGTCTGTAGCTGAATGGCGTTCTCTGAACTCTATCTGAGAGCCAAGTCTCTGTGAAAATCAGGGCGCAGCACTCTCTGATTTCCTGTGTTAAAATCCTGGTTCGTAGCTCGCCCAGTTTGTTTTCTAGGGACCGCACGCTCGCTAACAGGAGGCTGGGTAGCGGTGGTCGGCTAGCGAGCTTTAGCCTAGCATGTAGCCCTCCCCTCTTGCCTCGCGCGCCACCGTGTCCGGCACTCTCCTGGGGTCAGCGAACTCACTCGAGGCCGGTGCCGTGGCCTCTGTAGCCCCGTGGTGACTCTGTGGGCGAACAATGAGTTGTAGCTCCAGCGAATAGAACCACTAAAAACGGTTTCGTGAGTTGGCGATGTCCAATAATGCCTGTCGGTTGTATGTTAGCAGTGCATGGCATTTGTGCACTGCAGAAAGAACGAAAAACGCACACAAAAAAAGAAAAGTAAAACATTTAAGCGTGGAGCGGGCAAACACGTCTGCCTCGGGGGGCGCCATGGTGTTTAATATATTTTGTCAAGTATTTTGTCACGCAAGTTTTTTAGGTGGCTTACCATCTAGGCCTGTGTGGTAATATTTTGTTTAGTTGGTATAGCTAAAATTGTTCAATTACCATGCAGAACAAACTGTTAATATGCTAATAAGTACAGTTGGCAGTGGGGTTATGCAAACTTTAGCTAGCATTTGCGTTGTCATGTGTTATGTTTTACACATTTGCTTGTGTGACTTTAGAGAATTCAAGTTTATTTTTTGTTTTTGAGCTTCTGTTTAGTTCTTGTAGTGATTATTACATTATTAAAAATTTTGTTATGCATGTCATAATATTTTAGCCTCAGAGCAAATAATGCTAGGTGCTGCTAACAGTTCACATAAACTTCCTGTAGCATTTGGTCGTAGTTAGCAGAGCAGCTGAAATTGTTTTGTAAACCTGCTAAGTACAGTTAGTGTTGTATTTTTGCTAACTTTAGCTAGCATGTGCATCTGACATGTTTTGCTTTTCACCCAATTGCTCCTGTGGCTTTAGAGGATTCAAGATGGCGACTGTGTAAGAGGTAAAATGATTGTGAGCCTAGTTTGTACTGATGCTAGCAGGTAGTTAAACGTTTATTTTACAGTTATTAAGAATTTGGACGTTTGGGAAAGCCATAATTCATAAGTCATAATTATACATCCATATTTTGGGTACAGTACTTTTCCTTGTAGTAATTAAGTGCATGCTTGAGTTGACAAGTTGGCATAGCGTTGTCAACAGTGAATCACTAATTGTCAGCTCACACCTTGCCAGCACTTCAGGGAATACTAGATGGAGACGGAATAAAAGTGGTAAAACGGCTTTGAACCAGGTGCTACCCAGTTGGTAGCTGTAGTATATATTACATACATATATTTATGTACCCATATTTTGACCACAGTACATTTGATTGTATCGCTGTAGTATGTTACAGTCTTCTACAGTTTAGGGGAAACTTGCCCCTGGTAAGCTTGCAGCTTACTTTGTGGATCATATTTATGCACTCACCTCAACAGCCTTTTCCCCCAGCTTGGCCATTTGCCATATGCCATCCCCCCTTTCCTCCATTTCCTATCTATCTAATGTCTCTATCCATTAAGGGCAACAAGGAAAAGCCTATAATAGTGGAATTATAGTCAGGGTTGACCTTTGTTGTTCATGCACATTTTGTTTAGTCTGTGCTCCCATAAGTAGATTATGGGTAGTAGGCTTAGCATGGAGAATGTAGGCTGAGTGCTACTGTTCCATATCATTATACGGTATAACAAAGTGACATAGCATACAAGTCTATTTTCCTTTTAACCACTTCATGTTTTATGAGTAAAGTCAGCATTTAGGCTACAGTGTCACTTTAAATGTAGGCATGATAAACAGCATACCTTCGCATCATTCTGCGTTTCAAATGACTACTTACGCATCAAGTCTAATCTAGTGGCAAGTCAAACCAACCCGACCAGGAATCGGAGCCAGGTCTTTCGTGTACTGCTGTGATTACTGCACCACTTACCCGAGCGCTACATGTCTGTCTCCACTCCCTGTACGCACAAATATACAAAACTGGTACATCAAAGCTCAGCGCTCATTACCACGCACAGGATAAACATAGACAGCCCTGCAGATGGTTAGCTCTCGAATAGTGGCTTCTCTGTATGGGGATGTTTGCATGTGTTTTTGTGAGTCGAGTTGGCAAAATGGAAGTGTCTGTACTGTTTCTTTCCATGCAGGACTAGTGGAGCTGACCAGAGGATTTCCTTCACAGCGGACTTCATTCACACATGCCGGGTATAACATTCACGCAGCTTTATTGGTGGCAGTTTATGGGGGCTATCCATGACTCTCCTGGAAGCTCCTCCATATTATTTCAGGGTAACTGCAGGTTAATCTAAGCCAGGTGGGCCCTCCCTGTATTGGCTCTGATCGGGAGCAGCCTGATTGACAGTGAGTTGTGGTGGTGAATCAGGAGTGTAGCTACCCAGAATCAGGGTCAAGATGGAAACATGGCCGTTCACAAGCAACAGCTGCTTTTCTTGGCCACAACAGAGCGAGCGTTTCAATTCACCTGAGACTACTCTTAATTGGAATGTGTGGAGACATGTACTGGTGTGTGTCTGGCTTTTCTCTTTACTTACATGTGGTTAACTGGCTCTAATGGTCAAACAGTGTTCCAAGCCACCCATTGTCCCAATATTCTAACTTCCCCTTTAGAAAAACTGGATGTATTCACTGGAAAAGAAGCTAAAGTAATTGTTTTTTTTGCATTTAAAAATTACTTCCAGGCCATGCGCTGCTCACCTCTGCTGCATTCTTACATAACATCTACCCAACTTGAATGTTTTACGAATGTCAAAACAAATCAGAAAAGGATGGACAACTTTGACACAGACATTAATGTATCTTTGACTTACATTTCCAAATCACGTGACGCAAGTGAAACTCGATTGCATTAGTCTGTACGTAGCCCCAAAATGTAATCTAAAGCTGCAATAACGTGGTCCAAGAATCTAAAATCTAAAATGTTGAATTTATCAAGAAATACTGGTATCTTTTGTGTATCTGGACTCTTACTCTGGCACAAAATGCTAATGCTCTGATCAGTAACATCCCTTGTGGTCACATTTGTATCTGATCACAGTGAAGAAGACCAGCTAGGCAACAGAGCATAAACACATTATAGAGTCCCTTTATGTAGAAACTATTGAAGGGAAACAGATGGGCTTTAAATTTCAGTAAAGAGTAAACATTCCTGCGATACCTTGCACTCAAAGTTACTTGGGCTATAAAGCAGAAAATGTAATCATATGGAGATGGAATAGATGCTACTTTAGGAAGAATGGCATGTACATATGGGTTATGTATTGGGTATTCTAATGTAAGATCCATTGATTTGTCCCCATTTATCTATTTAATTCAGTTACACATGGACCCAATGATAAAATAATTCTGTAGCTTATAAGCCAGATTTAAAAATACATTTAAATACACTTCCAGGAAGAGAATTATACTCCAAGCCACTAACCATTTCAAAGATCAAGTTCTGGTGTGAGTATTGTGTTTCACTTATGCAACTCTAATTTAGGTGTCTCAACCCATAAACACAATACGCCGAGCACTCTTTCTGCTCGCAGCCATGATTGTGATGTTAACTGCTTAGCAAAAGAACATGACACCCAGGGTGACACAGGGATTACTGGTTCTATATTTAGTGTTTATGTACATGAATATTGGCAGGACAACTCTGTACATGTGACACACACACACTGCGGTACAGTGATAATAACGCACATCTCCAGCACAGAACACATTTACAGGTGGGCCAACACTGGCTGAGATACATAGGGGAATGTCTCAACTACAACAATGTCCTCCAAAAACTGAAATCTCATCATAACAGTTATTATTGTCATCAATAAAAAACAGACAGAAAAAGATAAAAAGCATAATAATAATTTAAATTCCACCTAAAACATGACAATGCTTTGAGAGGTCTATACAATGCAGGTAGCTACTGTATCTCCCTTCACTCAAAGTGACATGAAACTGAAGCAACGGACAGATATGACGGACAAAAGCAAATGTCATGCAGCAACAAAGAAACATGGAGGATGAAACATTATCTCCTTTTAAGTTCGATCTCCCCGGTGGCAACCTAATGTCAGGAGAACAAGTCTGGTAACACAGCGCCTCGCAAAATGGGCCACCCAGACGCGCCACCGTCCAATGTAAACATAAATATACAGGTTGATTTCTCTCTACCAACAGTTCAGTCACTGCCACAGGCCCATCAGCTGTGTGAGTAGTCAGTCTGAATACACTCCTTAGTAGAATATCACTTCGAGTTAAATAAATTTATTTAATATATATATATATTTATAATAGATTTATCTTTGCAGAGTCATTTAACAGTACTTCCTTGTTTTCACCAGTTTGCTCTGATATTTCACAGAGTGACCACTGTGTGCTACTACATAAACGTCCAGCAGGTAGGTCTTGCCTTGTTCTAGGCCCATGATGGTCTCTGTGGTCACAGCTTTCTGCAGGTTCGGACTATGGAAGTACTTGCACAAGACTTTTTCCGACTTCCTGCGTGTTTCTGGTCCAGCGCACTGGTTCTGTTCTCTCCGCCGCTGCTCCTCGCCGTAATTCTCAGCTACTTCCTTGCGATAGATGCAGTATTTGTTGCGGTCCTGTGTGCCCAGCCAGGCCACAGTGACCGAGGAGCAGGTGCGAAGCTTGTCAAAGGCCTTGATGCGAGTATCCTCAGGAAGTGAAGGAAATGGCTGCTTGCTGCTGGGTTTGGTAGTTGCCAAAACCTTTAAAGTAGAAGCTCCTTTCCTACTGCCCCTCAAACGGATCAGATATTTTGCTTTGGGCTTCCCTCGCAGCTGGAATTGTCGCACCCCTTCCACATTTTGGGAGAGCAGCATTTTCCCATCACGCCTTACTTGAACTTGCACGGTATCTAGGCAAGCATGGACGAACAATGTAACCTTTTGGTGAGATGACACGGGGGCAAAGCGGAGGAATTTGCTACCCTTTCTCTTGATGAAAACATCTGTTACTTTGCCATCTTTTAGCTCCACTGTCTTCTGACGAGCTTCCTCTTTTGTTCTGGCAAAGGTTCCAACGTACGCCGTGCTGGTGTTTGTGGCAGAGTTCACAGCAAAAACGTCAAAGTAGTACTGTGTGTCGGGCTTCAGCTCTGACACTGTGAAAATGTTTTTATTGCCGATACATACCTTTTGGATATCGGATTGTTTGGGCTTGACTGTGTATGCCCGCGAGATCTTGTTACTAGTGAGTCCTCTGTCTTTGCCAAACCCATTGGAGGGAACAAAGCCAAAGTGTGCAAAGTCAAATGGGCTAAAGTCTCTGCCAGGTTTGGGAGCCAGCATGAACGCATCATCAGCACTGATTTTAGCTTCAGCAGCGCACATGCTCTTGAAGTTATGCTCCTTGTTGATGACCACACAGTACTGAACAGGCTGGCCCATGAGAAAGCCTGTTGGAGTTGGTTTCCATGCTAATGTCACAGTGGTTCGGCCAAGTGCGGTCACATCCACCCGAGGGTCGTAGGGCAGCTCTGGATAAGGCTGGTCGGATTCAGGAGTGGTGGTGGCGTACACTTTGAAGTTGCTGTCCTTCTCGGTGGATAATAGCTCCAGCTGATAGAGTCCGGACGGTGTGCTGGTGGCTATGTAGGACTCCACATCGTTTCCTTTGTAGGTAAACAGCTCAGTGCCCTCATCCACTGTCACCTGCTGCTTCTGCTGGTCCAAAGGCTCGGGTTCTCCTGCAACACAAAAAACCCAATATGAGCTGTTTGTTTAAGACCATCCACTCATGTACTGCACATGACACTCTAACACATAAACGTTTTTGGGGGGTGTTTTGGTTGATGATTTAAAGGATAATGCAAGATCCACTAATCACAGCGTAAAAAAAGTTTCCTTCCTATTCTTTTATTAATGCACAAAAAAGTAGTTAATCTCAAGCTTTAATGCCAATACAGCTGTGGCTGTAAATGTACTAATTGTGTTGAGTCACCTTAAAAGTTAGTAATTTAAAAATTTAAAGAATTTTAAACTAATGACTAGTGAAATTATTTTACATAAGAATAAACACATTTTGGGGAATTTGGAGATTTGTCTTAAATCAACAGTTTATAATGTAATAAGGTCAACTGAGTATATATAGAAAATTGGAAACTTGGTTATTTTCTTGTGTCTCCACACTAAAACTGCCTAATGTACTGATGTTGTAGGGTCAGGGTAAAGGTCAGGGTAAAGCTCTGTAAGCCTTATGGGCAATTAGTCCTTCACATGGGAGCCATGTTTTTACTGCAAACATCCCTAAAGATCATAGGCTTGTATTCACTCTGAGGCTACAAAGAGACGCCTTGTAACTCGTACATAAGAGAGACTGTCCGAGCTCTTACACTGGCTTCAGGAAAGAAACCATAATATTATGTTTGTCAATCAAAGAGTGTGCTTAGTGGTGTACTAAAAATTAAAGCTCAAAGATCTGCTCCCAGTAGAGACGTACAGCCAAAGAGCACCAAAGGCAGGAAGGAGTTAGCTAGCTTAACTCTTAAAGCCATGCCTATGGGTTAGCACATTAAGTTATCATTAAGTTTCTACTTTTCTTTTGAGGTGTTAACTGTCCAATAAATCATTTGATAATATTTGATGGGACTAGAGCACTGACACGCATTCAAATAGAAGGACTCATCACACAGTTATGCTGTAAACCACAACTTTAGACCACAAGAATCTGCTGTGATAAGAGGACACACTCCAGATGGAGAAAGTTGTCTGATGTCAAGAAAAAAGAGGAAGACAGGCATCCAGTCAGAGGGAAGTAGAGAAAGAAGGTAGGAAAGAATTACTGCAGGATTTACCTGGGGAAAACAAAGACAGTTTAAGTAAAGGGATGCTAGGCTTTGATTCAGCTGGATGACTAGAGCAAAGGCCTTCTCTGAAATTATAGACGTCAGCATGTCTTAGGCAGACATTATGAGTGGTCAGACCAGACACTACGACTGTGACTTAATTAAAACCCCTGGAAAATCCAAGCCTAACATCACTGCGTGGGTTAACTGTGCATGTGTGGGGGGGGTGTGATACATCTACGTAACATGTCATTAGTCACTGGTGTCACGTCTACCTGATGCCTCTCCACTGGCCTCCTCTGGCAGCTCCTGCAGCGTGAGTTTCCACTCTAAAGGAGCGTCGCAAGGTGTCACAGTCACAGACAGAGGCGTGTTGTCTTCTTCCACCACAAAGTAGTACCTGCAGAAAAAAAATCATAGGCTATCAGGAACACTGTGAGCAACAGTGTTAGCCATATTTCAGCATAGTTACATTTTAAATGATCTATGGGCTGAATGAATAAGCAGAGAGTTTCCACATAGTGAAGTAATTCCACGCTGACCTTGGTCTGTCTTACTCTGAGACGACAGACACTCAGTTACACCAAGACTACCTACTCATCAATTATTTAGCTTTTTGCATCAACATAAGGATCATGTTCTGCTGTTTTTACAGAATGTGGCTATCAGCTACTTTAACATTATTCCTGAGCTTGAATTGGACTAAAGTGGAATTACACATTTGTCATGTAATCCTTAGGTTATGGCCAGACTGATCTGTTTTTTTTAATTACATGTTACATGACTAATAAGAGAAGACAGTCAAAAAGCAAACATTTGAAACTTTCTTAAAACGTTGGAGCTCTATAGTCTTAGCAAATCTTACCTCTTGGGTGTGTCCCTGAACAGGTAGCCACTGATCTCAGCTCCATCAGGAATAACAGAGGAATCATGGAACAGCGATTTGTCCCGGATCTGCATCTGGAAAAGGCCTTCATCCCGTGTGGGGAGTTTCTGGGCCACAGCTCCGAGCACCAACAGCACCGTCAGCGCTGCGCTCCAACCTTTACACTGCCTCATTCTGAAAACAAAAACAAAAAAAACACACACACAAAAAAAAAACAATTTGTCAAATGTTGTCCATATCCTTAAGACAGAAGTGGCTTTTTTATTGGCCGTTGATCAACTAATATTAGAATTTTAGGGCATGGCTAATGTTGACAGCAGAGAAAACAATATAACAGTTATTTTGTTTCTTAGTTTAAAGGTTGTGTTGGGTAGAGTCAATGCCCCCAGTGGATGGAAAGTAAACTACAGTCACTAAAGCATTGCTGTAACTGCAAGATGTTTTTAAATCTTTATCTTTTCATTTTTGCCGTAATTTTAACAGAAATTTTAACAGTAATAGCAGCAAATACAATTTACTAATAGATTTAATTTTGAATCTCTTTTTCACATTGTGCTTTTACCTTAAAGTGCCCTGTTGCTGTGATTAACAGAACATTAAAAGTGTCTGGAAACACACTTTCCATCTGCCAGATATTGTGGAGTTAAAGACTAAGAGGAGAGTGAGTGGGAACCACAGGCCACATCCAGGAGAGGGGATTAGATTAAAACACACATGTGCGAAGGAAAAGACATTAGGAAGCTCCAGGGAACCACATCATTTTATATAAAAATCCCCAAATCCGTGTCATTTCACTTTTATTGACAGCCTTGTGGAAGTGTTAGCGCTGTAGAGCAGGCCGTGGTGCAGCTGACTATGGCTCTCATGTATCCCCTGTCTATTGATTTTGCTTCATTGATTGCAGCTGATGGGAACAGCCAAATCCCTTGTGATTTAATCAGTGTAATGATGGCAGATTTGCCAGATACTTTACTGCCATTTAGTGCAAGCAAGATGGTGTCCTTTTAATGACCCCTCTGTGTCTCCCTCTCTCCGCTTAGCCCCTTTTGTCTCTCCATTATCAGGTTTTCTCAGCAACAAGTAATCTTTTTTCTCCTTCACACTTGTCCACACACAGCCTGCCCCCCTGCTTCTTCAAGACATCCCTAAAAAAAGCCATCTAAGTAAAACCAGAGGCCTGGACAAGCCCCTCACTGCAAACATGGCTTCATTTTTACATTTTTAAAAACAGCCAGGGAAAATCCCTTGACAGTTGCTGTCAGTGTGTGTATGTCGTGCAGTGGTGTAAGCCCAGCCTCCCGTCGTACAGCCACAAGCCAGACTTCACAGAGCTCAAGGAAAGCCGCCTAAGTGGTACTTTGAGGTTTGACTCACACAGAGAGGGGAGATCCTTATCGCCTCGGCTTGTCTCATTCCACTTCACAAGCGTGTCGCTTTGAACAAAGACATGTCTATTAATACTCAAGACAGCACAGAGGTGGTATGTTCTGAGTTGTCTCTCATTCCTACATCTTTGCAGACACAGGGACAACCCCGCCCCACGCTGGTGCCAGTGCACATAACGCCAGCTTTCAGTCATACAGTAACAGTTTAGCACGTCGGATGGTCACATGTGGCGGGGCAGTATGACCTCCAATCAACATTATTAACTTGATACAAATAGTGAACGACTTTATGTGCCATAATAGTCCAGTGAAAGTTCACCCTAATCTTTATATAACTGATTGACAATGTGCTTCCTCATTTTAGTTTAGGAATTATACTCCTTGAGTATACTTATTTGTGTACTTGTCTGTCTCTTACAACAATTTTTTACAAATAAGAATAGGGTAATTGACAGCTACTTTGACCAGCAAAGGTTGGCAGTCCTTGATGTGGAAGAAAAAAACATCCTGACAGCTGAAGGTAAAAGCCATGTGATGTTTAAGGGCTTACACATCCTTTTTTTAGAGTCGAATGAGCCTAGGTCACACCACTTGTGAGGGACCGCAATTAAAAAACATATTTTAACACCAAAAAGGCCATTGTATGTGGAAAGTCCTAGAAAATATGCCAATTTATGGACTGTTAAAGTCTCATACTGATGACACCATGGTCTCCTTACATGCACAAGTTAAAAAAAGAGACAAAATACTTGTATGGCTTATAAAATGGTGATGGGAGAAGTGTCCAAGTTTAAAAGAATAACAGGGGGCGGGATTCCTCTGTCTTAGTTATAGCAATATAGTTTGTGCTGTAAACACAACTAATACAGCCAGGATTTATCTATGAAAGAGTGCATATTACTTTTGTTTTGTTTATTTCATCATGGGTCCCTTCAATATTGATTCACTTTTGATTATATCCCAAACCCTACCTGCCAGCACTCAATCAAACCCCATGACTAGTCTTTTCTTCTTTCCCACATGCACTAATCCACCGCGCACCGCTCACAGATGACATGTGCATGTTACAGCAGTTGTCCTGGGTCAGTGCGGTTTCACAGACCAGCACAGAGTCAACACGGTCGCACGCTGGATCTTGCTTTTTTTTTTTTTTACATACAGCCATGCGCCGTTTCTCATACCACACAACTCCCTTACCAAAATAACACTTCAAAACCTTGCATATGGAACAAATACAGCCTAATGTTTAATTAGAAAGCAGAAGAATGTACGACGGCAATTTGAGGAGGGATAATTTAAAGGCGAGGTCAGCCGCAAAATTGTGTCAACTTTGTTTATTTATACATTAGAAAGTTTTTGTTTCACTTTTACTGGGATGAGATTTTGGGGTGGGAAACATCGTGTGTTGGCCGGCATTGGAAAGCTGAAAAAACGACAATGGCTTTAATCAAAAAATGAAACTCTTTAACATTAATCAAACCAACTCCACCCTTTGTGATTTTAAAACAGTGCCCTTTCTCCTGTAATGGCTTTGACCCTGCTCTCAATTGATGTGATTACAAACCTAATGGGAAACCAAGTGCAAAGCCAAAACTAAATGTTTGCTCTATCTTTACATTTCCTGAATCTCTTCAGTAACATTAATCAAAGCTGGAATACTTACACTTTGACAGATAATTTCAAGAGAAAAGTAAAATATAAATACTCCCATTCAAACTCTATATGTATCCACTTGGTCAGCTTATGTGAAGTGGAAGCGTACTGATTATATCCTGTATGGAGGTGTTTCTCAACGCACAGCAGCCGCAGCGTCAATCCAGGTTTGTTCGTTTGTGCGAGTACACGAAGCGCCAAACTGCCCCTGACCTCTCCTTCCTCCTCTCACTTTGTTCAAGCGGCCTCGCCTCTCTTCCTTCCAGCTCCTTGTCAAGATGGATAAGACTCCTACTTGCTGCCACATGGACCTCATTAACAACAACGGCGGGGAATAAAAGACACTTTAATTTCAACACAAATAAAGAGACATTTCGGATTCCACCCAACTAGACGCCGGGATTTGAACTCCTGTGTGTGTGCAGATTTATGGTAGGGCTTCTGTAGTGAGCTTTATCATGGCTGTCACTTCAGGGCCAAAGAGGGGATTGCTCTGAGTGGAGTAGATGAAAGTGGGATCTAGGGATGGAAATACACACACATGCGGACTATTTGGACCTGTTTGGAGCAGGTTTGGTGCTCTTGGACAGCAAAAACAGCTCATTAATGAATTGGTAGAGACTGTGGTAAGGGGCACGCAGCCAAAACATAGAAAGATCGTATCTGGTATGTCCATATGCAAACACGTGTCCAAACCATAGTGCAGCTCCACAAAGAATACACTTAAATAAGTTTAAATTATTGCTCGGGAGCTGTCTTCTCGCAATCCACAAAATCACTCGCAGTTTCTGAACTATCCACATCATCAGGGACAGGAAAGCTGGCACAGAAGCACAACGGGAAGAAGAGCCCAGTTTCCTTTGCCTCTCATCTGCTTCTTCTACATCTCTGAAGCTCGTATTTCTAATAAATCTAAGGCTGTGTTCACACTGACGGCAAAAGTGTATCATACAAATAGGCACTTCCACATGATACAAAAAATGTACCAAGACTTTTTTACTTGGATTTAACACAGTTTGATTTTTTTTTTTATTTGTTTGTATTTTCACAGGCAAAAAGCAAATGTCCATCACAAGCACGACAATAACATGTGTTCTTTATGGATATTGCAAATGATGATATCGCAATAACAATAAATTTGTGATATAATGTGTATAATGTAAAGCCACTATTTTCAACAAGCTTTAAAGCTATGGTAGGCAATTTCCCCTACAGTGTAAATAACTATTTCGGATGAAAAGGAACATATATAACTATATTCACTTTTAGGACTATTTTCACATTTGCATACTGCACCTTTAATAAAACAAACTTAAAGCCATTGTTCACTTTCCCATAATAGCTGCTTCTGTGAGTGCGTCCACACAACAGTTGTTTAGTTCCTGTTCTCTTGGGTCACTTCAAGACCTAAACACCGAAATCTAATATAGTCAAAGTAAAGTAATGAATCTGAATTGAACACTAATTGTATTGTAAATGTAACCTAAGAGAGGGGTCAAGTCCGATTCGCTTCCTGCCTGTGAAACCAGCCTTTTCTAACACAAGTGAGGGGGGCGGCTCTGACTTATGCACTGGCATTGTGGCTGCGAGGGAGATTATAGATTAGGAGAGCAAATGGCCCATGGGAAAGTCACCCACCCACTGCCTATCATGCCGGGCACAGAGAAGCCCCGGAGAAGGCACTAGGCTGTCCGCTCTGTGGGAAAACAGTCCCATCTCGCTCCTGTGTCTCTAACTAGTGTTTGTGAGTTGGCCCGCATAATGAGGTGGATATAAATGATGAATTATATGAAAAGGAAAAAAGGAAAGTGGCTAATGGAGCAGTGACTCTAGATAGGTGAGATCCAGTGTGGACAAAAGCGATGTGGATGAGACTGTATACACTACTATACAACTCCAGCCTGTCACTAGCGCTGTGGACGCAGAAAGGCTATAGCAACACAGCGCTGGATTCTTTCAGCCAGGAGTTTTCATATGCAAATGACGGTTTAGTTACGGTATGCGACGCAGACCTTCCCATTTTAAGACTTTTTCCTCTCTTTTTTTGTTGTTGTTCATGATTCATTCTCTTGAGAAAGCAGTAGAAGGGAGGCAGTGTGGCTTTGCCCTGCTGCTAAATACAGTTATTCAAATCCCCAACAGCAGTGTATGTCTTTCATTAAACACACCAGAGGGAAACAACTCCCAACATGAGCTAAACTCTCATCTATCTCACTCTAATCATTTAAACGAGGCTGTGGTAAGTGAAGGACACTCATCTTCCCAGTTAAACCCTTTGGGGAGCCGGGTCTTATTTGCCCTATTACAGGTGCATACAAGCAACACACTAACCCTTATTTGGCAAAAAAAAAAAAGCACTCAACACTTAATAAGACAGTCTAGTGTTTTGTAGAAGGTGGTCTATAAAATACTTGGATAGGCAACTTATTCCCTACATTTGTCAGATTTCAGTGGATTCCCAGTTTTGGAGACGCACACAGGAGCAATGACATTACTTTTGTTTTATGTGCCTGCCAATGGTGCCAGTAAAAATGCACTTTTAAAACAATTAGCAAGGCTGCTGACACTTTGAACTCTATCAGTGCAAGAGCACCTGACATATGCATTCATTTTTTTTATCATTTAAATGCTTTCTTTATGTTTCTCACACAACCCCACATTTTGCCCTCCCCAGCACAAGTACCTTTATGTTGCCATTAGAGCCAATATTTGGGCTGTTTGTCAGTAGGCGCAACACACTGTGGAAATGTCCTCTATGGAACACACAATTAGGCATTAAAGTAGTTCAGTGTTTAAATGTTGAGGCTTTAAAATTGAACTGCAGCAGTAGGCTACGTGGTTTAGAGAACTGAAAAGCTATCCAAAAGTAGCAAATAAAACCACTTTAATAAAAAAAAAAAAAAAAATCCTTTCAACGAGGGTCAACGAGGCAACGCGAGGCAATCTGGTCTAAGACACAGATTTAGTCGCGTCTCATTTGCCCGATCACAGGTGCGTAAAGCAGCACGCTAACCCTTATTCAGCTGAAAAAGCAGCAGCGTTCATCTCTTAAAAAATTAAAAATAACTTTAATAGCCCATGTATATAACGACAAACTCTAAGATTTAGGCTAAAATAAAACATGCATTTTGAGACTTAACTGAAATGCTTTTAAAACTACTATTGACCGCACTTAAAAATCGCAACATTTCGTCCTCTGTTCTTCTTCGGCTCTTTTATTTTTGGCAGACGATTAAAAGCCAGTCGGCCACTGTGAATTTACACTCAGCTTTATATAAAACCCCTCTGAGAAGTTGCTTAAACAGGGAAAGACTGACTTTTTTATCTTTAAGTCAAGCTACGCTTGTAAAATGTAAAAAAAAGACTCTCAAGTGTCGCTGTAGTTGGTAATAAAGTAAAAATAATGTTAGAGCATTGCTGGGGGAGGCTTACCTTCACTGTTCAACGACGGGATGTTCCGAAGAAGGATGCCGCTTCTTCAAGTTAAAAAAAACAAAAACACTTTAATATCAACCAAGAAAAAGTGCTTCAAAAGTAAAGGCGAATGAAATAAAAGCACAACACAAGTCGTCCTCTTGCAAATGTCCAGTAGTTTCCTCACTTAGCCTCCTCTATTGTCGTTGCCTATTATTCGGATTACTGCTCTGGTGCGTGTTTGCAGTTTTCTTGCAGATTGAACTGGTCTCTAGTGGGCTGGAGAGTGTGTGTCAGTGTGACTGGGTATCCTGGCTGAGTGCTGGCTGCCAGTGCGTCCCTCCCCTGCCGAGGCGCTGCTATTGAAACCCTCACTTTGATTGGAGGCTAAACTTCTACTACTTCTTCTGCTGCTTCTTCTTCTTTTTCTTCTTCTTTGGTGCGCTCAAATGTAGGAAGACTCCAATGCACTGAACCAGCCCACTTTGTCCCTTTCAACACAAAACCTTACGCCACAGCTATCACAGTCCTGGGCTTTATTTTCAACTAGAACATAAGTCATAGGAGCAAAGCAGGCGTACTGTGATTGAACTTACTTCTACAACAGGGTATTTCCCCTCATACCTTTTATTTTTTCCTCATTTGTGCACTTTGCTTGAAATGATTACTTATAGGGTAGCAGCGCCCTGTCACGCAACCCTGCGGGCTAAATGTGTGTAGAGGCAGGTTTTATCACGGGGTTAATACCTGGTTATGCAGCAAAATCATAATAACAGAACAACAGAAACGGTGTCATGAAGAAATATGTGTGGAAATCCCCCCCTCCCGAAAAAGTCCGTTCCTGGTCTGAAACACTGAGAAAGCAAATATTTAGACCGAGATAAGAGCCATTGACTTGAATGCAGTTGGAATTGCACCGCTCATTTATGGCTGGACGACGAGGTAATCTGTAGAGGATGCTGTTGTTTCATGTGCCTTCGTCTTTAGGTGGGGTCTTTCACCTACCACTTTCACACACGCGCGTGGACTCCCATTCGTGAGGGACACTCCAAGCTTAAATAGGAAAGAGACAGGTAACAGAGGTTTCGACTTAAACTATTTAGAAAGGGGGAATTGTTTGTAAAAGATTGTGTAGCATATGCATTTGGTAGGTTTAGCTCACATTCATAAAATGTAAATGCATTTTAGACAAGTGTACGTTGCTAAAGTAGTCATTCCCTATAAGCACTCTCTGAGAAAACAGGCTGCCTAACCTCTTTACAGTATTAGTGCAACAGCGTCATCTAGTGCCCACCAAATAAAACAAATGGAGCTTTATTCTGAGAGACTAACCTTTTCTAAAGCCCTTTCACTGCATTTGTTAAAAGAATGATTTACAGCAGATAGGACTTCTACAAAAGAAAAATGTCCCTTTCGGCACCATTAGTCCATAGTGCTCTTTATTGTTCTTAAGTAATGGCAGACTGATGCATGCCCAAGCACATATGTTTAAGTGGTGGGGGTTGATTATTACTGCTGTAACTTGTGTGATTAAAATAGATGCTATTAGCCACACGGACAAACTGTGAAAAGAATCCACTCACGGGACGTGTGCACACAGTACACACAGAGACAAAGAGTGACCCAGCTACAAGGCTCTGAGGTTGAAAATGTAGGCCTATAACACCAGGGACAGTTTAAGTTCACATGAAAAGGAAAGTTGGTAAAACGCGTCTGTAACACTAATCCTTCCGAAGCATTTTACACAAAAAGAGAGATTGGATCAAAGGACTTGAGCATTCGCACAAATTACCAACCCTTTATCTTCGTCAGTTACAGCCTGTGGTTCACCTGACTGCACTATACTGGGGGTAACTGAGGGGCACAGCTGGAAAACTAATGGGATGAATTTGTATGTTAAAGGAATCAGGTCAGAAAATGTTTTCAAAGTCAATTTCAGCTCTGGACAAAACGTCGTATTTCTCCTCAGACTTAGGGGCTGTTTACACGACAACACTGGTCAGAAAAACGCAACAGTCATGCCATTGCCGATTTAAATTTATTACGACAATTACAATATGATATGCATTCACACCAAAAATGTCACACCAAAACGATATAGTAGCCTACATAGGCGTAGGTTGACGTTGGTTGTGCGTGCCTGTTGTGCATGGTTTTCAGAGAGGATGTTGTCTTCACAGTTTACGCTAGAGGTGTGTATCACGATACACATGCAGCAATACAATATATCCCAATAATGTATTGTAAGACAATATATTGCGTTTTTTTAATGTAAGAATCTGCCAAACCTCATTTTGTACATTTTCACAAAAGCAACAGTGTATGAAATACATTTTATTTTAATTAAATTAGTGCAAACTGAAACTGTAGCCTACCTCACAACATTTTTAAACATTTAGGGCATTTATTTAATAAAAATTTAATAAACAACTTATTGCTTTCAGAATTTTTTTTTTCAAAAAATACTCAACACAGTGTTTGATTTCGATTTGAAAAATAAATAAATAAATAAAGTTTATTTTTCAATAAAAAAAAAGATTTGGCTATAATTTGAATCAATACAAGAATTGCGCAATGAAATATCGCAATATTTAAAAGAATAAACTTTTTCTCACACCCCTAGTTTACACCTGAGCAGAGCAGCGGCCCCGACAAATCAAAAACACCTCTTTGACCAGATTCAAAAGTTTGAAAGATTTGAAAATACTGGGGTTAATGTGAAAATACTGACATTGTGTAAACAAGAGGCCTACCCACAACAGAATCATTGCGGATTCGCCAAAACACATTGTCGTGTAAATGCCCCCTTAGAACTCACTATGACAACATTTTTAATTTTGTGACACTTTTTTGACAATCTGCATGGCAATTAAAAGCTTTGTATTAGCTAACAACTCTCCCTACTGGCACAAAGTAATATAACAGCCTACCCAAGACAGCACTTTCCTGAGTTTTGTGTTTAGATATACATGTGAGAGAGTAGGGTTTACACCTGATTACCAAGGACAAAATATGTGTGTTAATAACCCAAAGCTGTTAAATTAAGGAGCCTTTACAGTAACAGCGGTTAAGACAAACACTGTTAGCACTCAAGGTAAATAAATCTTAATTGCAATTCATGGTATGAGACTGTAGAGATGTGCTCAGCCTGAACCAACCATATTGTCCATTTTTATAGTTGATTTTCTCTATATTACATCATATTCCTTGTTCCCTTCTAGTGTGAGAGTTCCCAAGGTGTAATATTTTACAGCGTCATGTTTTGGTGGCATTAGCTTTGGGGGATGCTGCTGTCATTGCGTGTGGCCTCTCCTAACTGATCTCCTTACGCTTCCCCTGACGGCTCAGGTAATCCTTTAATGCAGGGAGGAAGGACAGTTAGAACTCATAACATGGAAATGCAAGCGCTATGAGCCTGCTGGGTGTAATCTGCATCGCTCAGCTCCCATCCATTTTACAGCATCAGGGAGGCTTTGTGTCAGCCGGGAGAGCTCCAGAGACGAGACAGGGGCTGATGACTTCCTTTTAGCCCTGTGAGTTTATCATTAACTCAGCAGAACTAAGAGCTTACTGCAGGCAAACATCCACTCTGTCAACATTTCCCCCTGTTTTTTTTCTCTGGTGTGTGCGCTGGAGGGAGAAGAAACTGGTGAGAGATGATTCTGCTCCAGTTAACTGCATGCAAACACTTGGAAGTTGAGGAAATTAAACATCATTGTGATGTTTTTTGCCTTTTAATATAATCAATTGTCAAAATGGGCACGAAGCGTCCCAAATAAGCATACCTTACTGTACCATTTTGGTGTCCCGTTGGCTGTGGTTCCAACAGTGTTGGACAGTTGCTAAAAGCTACAGTGAAACACTGCAGTCTGTTAGTTTGGCGACAGCCCTGAAATAAACATAGGGCTAAATAAAAAAATAAAAAATAAAAAAAATGCTAAATGCTGTACATCTTAGTGATTAAACAACTCTGCATTAAACTTAAGTCAAACCTGTTACATGAGTGATCATCGTCACTAGTTAGCTACAGCCAAGTTGTGCTAGCAACTAGTGTATGCACTGGAACCCCATTTACACCACTTGTAAATATGACTTTTATTCAAATTAAAAGAATAATGATTTTTATCTCATTATGAATTTTCAAAGTCAAATTATTGTTTTGTTTTTTTAGAGAAAAAGTCATTATTTCCTCTAAGAAATCCTAATTATGTTCCAATTTCGACCTTTAAAATAAAAAAATATAACATCCTTATTTAACTATGACTTTTCATCTTATAAATATGACTTAAAAAATCAAAAATGTGATTGTCAAAATCATAATGAGAACATAAATTGTCATAATTTCTACATTTAAAGACAATTATGACTTCCTAACTTTAAAATTGGGCTTGGGGAATCGGCTTCCTTTTTTTTTCATTACTGAAAATTGTTTTAAAAAAATATTAGTTACTTAAAGCGGCACTGCATAACTTTTAGCCACTAGATGGCACAGATCCCTCTACAGAGTGTGTATGTTGTTGAGAAAACTATCCAAAACCGGCAAGTGGGGAAGAAACACTGTGAATGGAGTGAATGGAAGCATCATGTAAAGCACTTTGGGTGCCCGAGAAGGGTACAGAAAAGTGCTATATAAATGCACACCATTTACAATTTATGTGATGCAACTAGCTAAAAGTTATGCAGTGCTATTTTAATTTCATGTGAATTCTTAAGTAAATGAAGTATTTCCTGTTAAGCCTGCTCAAAAGTAGTATCCATCTCTTCCAGGGAGGTCTTTTGGACACAACCTATGGTTTACATTTTCCGAAATGCTATTCACCTCTGGCTCCATTATCCTAGCAGTAGCAGCACTTGAGTAGTTTTACAGGTATCTTGAAATTGAATAAGGGTTATGTTCTGTTGTGTTAAAACTTACTAGGTACTTAAATAACAATATAGTTTCCCACAGACACTGACAAAGCAGCCATGAGACCCCTTTCCCAAACACACATGTGGGAATGCAGCTATGGTACTGTAGTTATCACAGTGAGTGACAGTAAAGGAATCATCCCGCATTGAGATAGAGGGAGGGCCGACATGAGGTTACAGTTCAAGGGAAAGAATGAGGGAGGAAGGGATGGCCAAGAGGGGAAGCAGATTTGATTGAAGACAGCTAGTTTTCCTCCACAGCGTGCCCCCACAAGGCTTTATAGCAGATAGTGCTGTCAGTTTACACTAAATGAACCTGGGAAGATGATAATACAGGCCAGTGTCAGAACCTTCTCTCTGGAGGACAAGTGAAAAGAGAGACATCATGTTGACAGCAGACTGTTATAGCTCTTTAAGTTGTGTTATATGTTATTTTTTTGTGATAAGCTAACCTAAAGGTGTGTAAAATATCTCAGTATATGAACACAATGGGACACAGTAGTGTATAATGACATAAAAATAACACTCTTTGCACTTGAATGTCTTTGAAAAAATGACATTTACGGCTCAAATATAGCTACATATAACCAGTGGAAGGTCCATTACTTACTGTCTACTGCTGCCCAAAGAAGACAAACTGAGCACTGCTGGAGGAAAAGCACACATATGTTTATTGATGAGGAAACATTCCTGTATGAAGGTTCAAGGTCTTTATGAACAAAATTTCCACTTTGTTCATAGACAACAGTGTGTCCCTACATGGCTACCATAGCTGTTTACTTGCTCTAAAAAGGAGTACAAGGTGTTGATTTGCTGTTTGTGCCTTCACCACCAGCTGCCACCAAATAAAATAGAGGAGCTAAACACTTCAGTCTGGATGGTTATTAATTAATAAATAAAGTAAAAGATAGAGACTGCGTGAGCAAACGCTGTCAATTGTAATTCAGAGTTCTGGAGCACAGTGGGTTTAATAAAGATTCTCATGCCATGTTGGTAAATCTGGTGTTGGTAGATGAAATTATGTCAAAACTACAGAAAAATACAATAATTTAATATAATTTTAAACATTTTTGACATGCAGTATAAAAGCCAAGTCTGGGGATGACAAAACATGAGGGGACTAAAGATGTTGCTTGACGTAGTACACTTCAAAATACATGTTAATCTGATTATAAAATCACACCCATGTTCTGACTGCATTGTTGTATTTTCTGATTTATGGTTTCAATTATCTCTAAACATGCTGATAAGAAAGATATGGCCACTGACGGGAAACTGTCCTAATACACTTCAAGAATATGGCACCCATTCGAAACTGGCTCTTCCCTTAACCCACTCTCACTCATCCACTCAACGTCTGCCGCTTCAAAGGCACACTGTTGGGAGAAAAAAAATAAGACCGAAAGCCACAATTGAAACCAGACGAAAAGAAGACCCGAGTGAAGAACACATGTCGTGTCAGTGTCTAACTTCCTCCTAATTAGCCGAGAAGAGTGCAGTTGTGTGAGCATCCAGCCTTCATCCCATTATCCCGAGAGGGGCTGCCTTAATGCTCAGGGGACTGCACATGTAAACACTGAGCGGAGTTTACATCCACGTCCGAGTCAAACAGGAGTCTGTGCAGGGCTTTTTACTGAAACTCTAGAGCCGAGGCGCTCCAGGCGTGGTATGTCCCGTGTAAACACAGCTCGAGAAAGGGGCACGGAGCATGAAGGAGGCCCACTCTGCACCACTCTGCTTCTTGTCTACGAGCCATAGGAGGACAAACCGCAAGAAACATTACATCATTTGGAATGAAGCACAGATTCTTCCACAGCATCCCAACAATTCCCTCTAAATATTTTCATACTATGGTTATTATTTGCATGGTTGTCTAATTTAATGACATGTTTAAACATCATACATTTTTATTAAATAGAGGTGAAAAACATGACCTTTTTAAGGCTACCTTTAAAAGCAACCATTTATCTCTCAGGGACAGCTTCTAAGTTTCAGAGAATCGACGGAGAGGACTAAGGACACTCGTGTTTCCATCTTTTTACACTGACAACATGACATTTTGAGAAATATTTGGATTATTCACTCCAAACTTTGAAGAGGTCGGTTTTAACATAGTTTTTAAATTCACTAGGCCTTCCAGTCTTTATTCTGAATAGTTGCCTTGAGCTGAACAAGAAAAGAAGAACTATGAATAGAGGGAATTTTTGGGCAGGGTCAAACATTTCATTAGGGTATGGGTAAGATGTAAATTGTTAAAATGTCATACAAAACATCCTTGCAGTGTTATGCCTAAGATATCAGTGTGTTTTATTACAGCGATATCAACAGTCTCAGAAAGTGCCGTCCAATGTAAACTGTCACAAACTACAATAGTACACAGTAAATTTGCCTTCTTGTCAGTTCTATTGTCAGTTTTATTAACCTAAAGACATTGTTACTCTGGGGAAATTTCATTAATATATTAATATCTACCATTTATTAGCACCAGCTGTTTCCAGTTTTAAGCTGAGCCATATGCCGTATGGCACTTGCTTCTTCAAAAATAGAATAAATGGAAATAAGAACAATCCCTTTGTATGGACACATCTAGTTTGGCTCTCCAAAACAAACGGCTTGTGAAATGATGCATACAGAATTGCAAACAACTGTACAATAAAAAACAATTGGCACCTCTAAAAAAGGAAATACAACAGAAATACTATTTATGCAACACATACCATTGGCTCAGTACATATCATCATATAAACAGATGCTCACTCAGATTTTTACATTAATATCACTCATGGGGCCTAAAACACATTGTTCTCCATAAGTCTCTGCAATCTCTGCTTATTGTGTCTGCCTTTTCTGGTCTAGATATTACCTTTTACTGATAACTTCTCATGCACATGGAAGATGCGCCACCCTGTGACAAAAGCTGGTACTGTACAACAAATGTTCAAAAACCAAAAGAAAACAGGATTTGTAATAAACACATTTTACAGGTACTATTCTTTCACCTGGTTACATTTATTACTAATTGTAATCAGAGTACTGAAGCATGCTGTATAATCCCATGCAACACTGCCCTCTGGTGATGGCAAATGGAATTATGTGAAAACCCCAGATAATCTCATAAAAATATAAGAGTGAAAATTACATTCAGCCCATAAGCCAAGCCTGGAATAAACTGTAACAATGAGGACTGTATCTATATGACATGCACTCTTCCAGGTGAGCACTCCGATCCTGAAACTTGAATAGTTAGGCAAATAATCTAACGGTATAGGTTTCAGTCAGAACAAAAGATTTGACATCACGACCTGTTCAGAAGTAAGCACAGTACGACCCAGACTCGGAGCATCACGTACAATACCACACAATTGGACAAATGCAGGTGCGAGTTATAAGTGCTGACTGCGATAAAAGAAAGGCACAGCCTGGTCTCTTTTCAGATTCCAACAGGTTTCATGTTTCACAGATAATCAGGTGAACAAAGAAATGTTCTTTTTGTGGTCTGGCAGTCTAGACTCTGTGTTTCTTATTTCTCAGCCAGACAGTTGTTTATGAAAAGAAGTGTAGTGTCTCTCAGATTAGTGTCACGTCAGAGCGAGTGTTGCAGAGATCACTGAACGGAGAAAGCCCAATGTGGTGCTCAGTCTTTATTAGATTTGTTCTGTGTGCATGTCGAGGGGAAATTCTGCAAAAACACTGATGGCCCTTGTGTCTGTGAAGAGGATTTCACTCTGTCCCAGAAGACACTTTACAGGAAAAAGACTATAAAATGTCTCAGGGACACCTTCCAACAACTATATACAACAGAAATATATAAGAGTCCACAGGAGCAAACTGACTTTATGGCAGTGATCTGAAACGGTTGAGAAACATCCTTCAGTCCAGCACATCGGACCCTTGAGAAACATTGCTCTCATAAAATACAGTTTACTAGTACAAGAGGAATAAATTAAATGCATTGTAAAAACATGTTTTATTGCCTTTTTTTACGAACACAAAAATGCAAGAATTCAGCTCTTCTCTTTCAAGTGCAGTGTCTAAGGCCATATCTGGCATTGGGTTGTACCAGGGAGTTATTAGGAATGGAAACACTGCCCCCTGCTGGACATGACTGTAAATGCAAGTTGTGTATATTCATAGAACAGTGTTATTTTCAACAAACCTCTATTCACTGAGGCAGGCATTTGTAAATCAGAATAACAACAAGAGCCAAAAACCTATCACCGTTTATTATCTGCCCTGGCGAGCAATAGCCAATCCCTTTGCAAAGTGAAATGGATTTGGGATCTCTTCTCTTCCCAGCAGTTTCATCTTAGTAGAAAACCAATTTCAGCCATTTAGAAAAAAAGAGGTGGTGGTCTTTATGCAATATCTCAATAATATCTCTAATAAATTGTGCCAAGAGGAAATCTAGGTGACTGTTGGTAGCACTCCCTGTTCTCTCTGTTATGTATATCTTGCATCTGGAGGAGTTTATTTTTTGTCTCTTGGAAATCCAACTATAATCTACCGAGACATGATTAATGCTTTGTATAAAATTGAAAAAGGATTAGGATGGTCGGCCAACACATTAACATATCTGTGGGGACATTAAAATAAACATTTAAAATATCTTAAAAATTTAAAATTTCTTGTGTAACTATTATAATGTAAAATTTATTATAAAAGTGTTAAGTTGTACACACACCTAATCAATCCAAAATGTTTATTGAGTGCATTGATACACTACTTAAATGCTAAAACATTTCTTGTATACATAAGAATGTGCAAATACAGTATAACAAATAGTAAATGAGAAGGACCTGAACATCAATATTTCTTTGTGACAGACATGCAATAGACAAACTAGACCGACCACAACAGTCATGACACAAGGCTTTGTATAGATCAATATCACAACAAGAGGCTTTACAGACAACACCCCCTGTGCCCAGACTCTATTGGTTTATTATTATTCTCATCATAAGGAATGTGAGTAAAAAAAAAAAAAATTTCTGACATGAATAAAGAGGTACAATCATTGCATTTATTTACACCAGGTGGCAGTGTTGTGTGAAAAGTTATATTCTCAAAGCTTCAAAGCAGCACATTACTAGGACTTTGAATTACAATCAGGAATATCTCAATGAAAGCAGTTTCTAATGCATGTACTTTGATGAATATTTGCCATGATATCAATCTGATCTGTTTAAAATTCTTGGTATTTATTTTATTTTTATTTTTTTACACCAAGGCTTGATAAACAATGCAGCAAAGAAAACTCCTCTTGTGTCAGGATTTAAGCTGATTGAGTGTGACGGGGGTAGAATGTTCAGTTTAACAGTTTAACATCTTCTGGACACATGCCTTATATCCTGTAACAGCTGAGGAGAAAAGGTGCTGCTTGTTCTTCATGAGGAACCTCGACAAGAACAAATGTTACATCATTTGCCTGGACATGCCTCACATGACAAGCATAATTATGTAACACATGGAGCTCGTTTTGCCTGTCTTTGTCATATCATCTTAAGCAAACCTGTTTAGGACACCATCTGGACCAGCTGCCTGCCTTCTATTCACCTTTTCTCAGTGGATAAACTGTCAAGCTGGGCCGCAGACGAGTCAACAAATCCAGAGGAAGCTTTGGCGGGGGCAGGGGCTGTGGACTATAATATCTTATAATTAAAAATCTTTTTTTACAGCATGTCATGTCCCACAGACAATGAAATGTTGAGTACGTTACTACTGTTTTTGAATATAGTAAAGTCATATTCTTAGACCTTATTGTCTTGGGGGATGTGCAAGACTCACATTAGTTTCTTTTGACAAGGCAGTATGATGTTTGGTTGTGCTAAGTGTAGTGTTCATTTGAGCGTGTTTCCAGGTGATTTATGGCAATTTGCATTGTACCTCATTAGCATGCTACATTAAACAAAACCATCTGCTATACAAATGCACAGCATGTACTCAGATCATTACTTCCAGCTCACTGTAGACAAATACATTTTCACCACCAGTTTATTATATTGTATTTGTGTAATCTAAATTGTTACTTCTCCACAATGTTTTGACTGTTTATCTAAAAAAAGTGGAATATTTGTTCCTCTGGCTTCAGAATAAGTAAGGGCACAGCCTGCAGTCATTGTCCAAATGTAATTAATTTTACTTAAGAATTTATTTCAGTAATGTCCTAGAAAGATAACAGAATGGATTCCAGAAAGTACACCATGTATTTTGCACATCTAATGTCACAGCCTTCTTCCACCACCAGGTGTCAGTAATGAGCAGCAGTGTTTTTAACCATCGCAGCAAATAGTACAGCATCAGCACATGATCTTAGGGCTTAATTGGATGCAATTGTTTAATTGTTTAAGAAAAAGCAGGCCCAATTTAGCAAAAAAAATATGTACCATGTGTCTGAACTCATTTAAGGAAGTAGGAAAACTCACAGAATCTTCAGCAGTATTCAGAGCAGAGCTTGCCTCTGCTTCATCCAGTTTGCCATGTCAGATCTAAACAGTCCAACACATAGCATCTTGGGTTAGCTTTAATGGCTATATTAACCACACCCTTTGACAACTATAATAGCTAGCTAGTTAGAACAGCATTAGCAACATAACTTGATAACTTAAGTAGGCTGTCAACATCAACTTGCTCCATCCATTTGGCAATAAAAATTCTCATTCCTCACATTCCACCATCAGCTGTCCTGCTTTGTTGTTCTCCGCTCTCTGGAAATATCTGGTAAATTGCAGGCTAACAGCTGAACTAGTCCTTCATGTGTGTGTTGCTGAAGTTTTTGAAGTTCATGATGCAAAATTTTCTCAGAAAAAAAAATACAACAAAAAGTACAAAACAAATAAGATTAAATATAGAAAATGTAATTTAAAAACAGAATGTGATGTTTTTAAATGCTTTTATGAGAGACAGCATGACAAAAGAACATCTAGTTCCTCATGTAACCTTTATTGGAATAATAGGAAGGTTGAAGTGATTGTCTTTAATAACCAAGGTTATCCCCACACCTGCTAGTTTCCCACAAGGCATCTGTATGGCTGGGACACCTGTCCTCATTGACCCTTGACCCCAGCTGGAGCTCTGTTGTGTGGATACTCGAGATGCCGTTTTGCCTATGTATGGTGCGCACTTACACACAGGCGCACAGACAGACATGCACCTAATCATATTACCTGCAATAATGTAATATAGAAAAAGACCGGTGCTTTTACTGATTAAACATGAAATCTCTCCGTGTAAGGCTGGAGCCATGGAGGTTTCTTTGTTTCTCCTCCAAACAGCATTAAAAGACGTTGCCATTTGTTTGATGCACATAACATGTGTCTGTGCGTGTTTGTTTGCCATTCAACGTATTTGTGTGCAAATAAAGGGCCTATGAAAAGCTGAAGGCTTAGGGCTGTTATCTGTTCATGTGAATGTTTGCTGTTATAACATTCAGAGAAATTTATTATATATGGTCTGGCCTGTTTATTGTTGTTTCAATTACATGACACAGAACAGAATAAAATTATTGACTTACAGGCTCAACTTCGAGTGAAGCTAGCGCAGAGATCAACAGGAAGACCACCACAAATCCCTTTCTTTTTCAGAGGATTATAAGGCTATCACCTATCTCCACACTACAAAAAAAGTGGACCTTATACAGTCTAAAGTTCAGGATAATGACTTGAAAATTTCCTCACTCAAACTAAATGTAAATTTCACACACATATATGTATATATACGTATGTATACGTGTGTGTTTTCTACATATACACCATAATTAGACTGGAACTGGATTAGATCTTCATCAGAAAAAGAGAAAAACCACTACAACAGCAAGACCTATAAATCTATGCAGTTTATGATACTAGCTAGCTTTCTCTTCTGAGCCTAGAGTGATGGACAGAAATCAGTCCATGTGTAAAGTGGCAGATGTTCTAGTCCATCTTTAGAGAGACATCTAATCAGTCCCTCAAGCCTTCTGCAGTGAGCCATAAATGCAAATGTGTGCCATTCTGATACCAACATCATTCAACCTAAAAGAATAATAACAATCATAAACAGAAGCTTCTTGTAGTTGATTGGAAACAATAACAGTGGCTTCATATGGAAAGTTCAGTAGGTGTAACACCCAAAGCCCAGCTGAGATACAAGATAAACTTGTCCAAAGACGTCCTGTCAGTTTGTATGTAAGCCCCGATCTGATGTGGATGTAACATCGTTAGCGTCACCTCTGCTATTGTTTGTGTGTGCATCTGTGGGAGTAAGATGACTGTTTGCAGAAGCTTTATCAGTCAGCAACACAAAGAGCTATTCAGGGCCCGGGGAGACACAACAAAAGGATAATTTACTGCAACAAAGACACCTTCGTTCTACAGGCCACGCCGGATGAAACCCTGAACAAACTCTGCTACTGCCATCATCTGCCATTAAAACCACACACTGCCATGAAACTATAACCTCAGGTAGAAGTATTGTATGTGTGGAATGTACGAGGATTAAAGCCACAGTAGGTAAAATATGAAAAATTAGAATATATTGCTCATTTACACTGCTATTACTCAGTACATTATAGAGATCTGGTATTACTGAACAATCATTTTCTAGGGTTAGGGTTATGGGCCTACCATATATAGCTTGTTTGCTAATAAGATGTTCTCTGCCGCTACCACCAACCCCGCCCCCCCAAACACACACACACAGGGCCAGGACTCGCCCTGTTGTTAAATGTTATACATTTTCAAAAAACAAAGCTAGCATTTATAAGCTAGCTGAGATCTCTCTTTAAAAACACTGCACTTTCTCTCTAGATTTAAGAGCCTTAATGATATTGAATAGTGAGCCCCTAAAAAAGATACAGCTTTACTGAAAGAGATGAAATAGTAAGTATTTTAAGTGGCGTTACATATAACACCCAAAATTGCCTTCCCAATTTTATTCAATGTATAGCAAGTTGTCATCATCAGAAACTTACTGAGGAGATTAGGATATTGTCTAAATTAGACTAAATTAACTTAGAGATACCTCTTACTGAGAGATAACCTTATGGCAATATTATATCTATAAATATCTTTCTTCCTGACTGATTAAATAGATTATAACATGAGCCACTGGGGGCGCAGTGGCTCAGTGGTAGAGCAGTTGTCCTTCAACCGGAAGGTAGGCGGTTCGATTCCCACTCTCCCCACAGTCCTTGGGCAAGACACTTAACCCCCCTTGCCTCCAGTGGTGTTCCAGCTGTAACACTGGTGAATGGAAACTTAATGTAAGTCGCTTTGAATGAAAGCGTCAACTGTAAATGTAACACTGGTGAATGTAAGTCGCTTTGGATAAAAGAGTCTGCTAAATGACTAAATGTAATAACATGCCCCCCCCAAAGAGTCTGCCCTGTTGATCGATAGGTCTGTCAAACAGGATGAGCTGATCAATGGCCCAGCCCTTTAAGTGCACACAGAGTAAGATGTGGACTCAGCCCTCGGTCAAACACACGCATCGAGCACACAAAAGATAATGTAGATTACCTGTTGCTATGACGACTGAAGCTGCAAGGTAACAGTCATCTGCTCTGACAGTGGTCTTAATAGAGCCAGATTTGCCCAACAGACTGACATTTGATATTGAGTCGTCCAGGTGCTTTTCCAATAACCATTAGCATTATGAGTGTATAAAGAGGTCATAGCAAATGGTCTGGTACGGTGGAAATTTATGTAAAGACAGGCTCTGCATTGGATATTAGAAAAAACCTGTGAGATGCAATAACTATTGTGAATATTGCAAAAATGATGTGACCTCAATACCTCTTTTTACTTATAGTAAAAAGTTTAACTGATTTAGAATATAATACAAGGCTCTGGAATTCACTTTCACTCTTCAGAGCTGGAGCTAAATTAATATTAAAGACTAAACCAGGACTAAACTCTAAATAAATCTAGAAATGAATCAGACAAGGACTTTTTTATTTTGTCGCACCACAGTTTTTATAGATAATGATTTTCACAGGCAAAAAATGTCCATAACAAGTGTGACCATAACATTACTTTCATCCAAGTAATTCTTTGCAATACTAATATTTTGATTGAAAATATTGCAATGACATTACATTTGTGATATATTATGCAGCCATTTTACATTCTTACTCTACTTTAATGTGTATGAAATATACCTCAGAATACAAATGAGTTAAAATATATCACATAATACAGGCAAATTAATTAACACACCTTCACACCTGGGGCAGACAGAGAGGGGGGCTGCCATACATAAGGCGCTCACAGCCTTCTCCGACCACCACTAAACTCACCTCTACAATCACACACAGTCATACACCAGAGCTGTAGCATCAGAGGCAAAACAAATTTACAAATGTAAGGAAGTAATAACGTAAATGGAGCAAGCCAAATCAAAGTGCAGCTTTGATTAATATGTCACATTCTGCGGGTCAGGGCAGCTTGAAGTCAGAGAATGGACCCCTCTCCACTAGTCACCCCCACCCACCCTGGATGACCCCCTCCCCCAGTCATCATCATCAGACACCAGCAGCTGGCAGCCTGCCCCATTTAGCTCCCTGCAGCACTTACAGGGCCCCGGCTAATCACTGAAGCTCTGCACCAACCGTGGCCACCACACCTGCCCCCTCACTGGTGGGACTGGCCCATCTGGGACCATATGATAGAGAAAGCTGGGGGGTGTCCTTTTACTTCCCAAAGCTGCCTAAAGTACAGTGAAATCAAGACATCTGGGACTACAGCCATTTTCTGCCATGGATTACTTTCATATCATTAAAGCTTTTGGAATTCCAGAAATTAACAATGATTGGAAATGGATTATTAAGAAATGGCAAAGGTCGAGGACTGTTTGCACACACATATGCAAAATCCAACCACATATAAATCAATTACAATAAAAAAGATACAATGTACTCTTTGGCCTTAAGATTAAAATATTAAACTTTGAACTCGCATACAATAAAACAGAAATGCTTTTTGCTTTTGATTATGAAGTAGTATTGTAGAGGTGACAATGCAGGGTGGAAAGCTGTGCACAGTTTGTGCTGGGATAAGCCATCATCATTAGTGCAGAGCAGATGGTAGGTTGATCTTGCACATTGCTCTGCTCCTGTAGTATCTGTCTTCCTCATTAGAAACTACACTTGCACACCAGAGAGTGTAATGATTAATTCATCTTTTGTTTAAAAAAATGCCCTGAACTCTACTTTTACCTGGGTGTTTTGTACAAACAAAAAACTGAAACTATAGTGTTGCTCATTTGCATTGGACCAAGTCTTGACAGATACCTCTTTTGCAGTATCTGAAAATGCATGAACACATTGTACATGCATTAGCCAAAACTCTCCTAAGTCCTCACATACACACACTCTCTGGTGCTGCTGGCTACCATTTATGAGGCAGATTATGGAGCTGGGCTGAGTTCAGAACAGCCGCTGAATATTCATCTCCTTTGACATGCGCTGACATAGAAAACTAAATTTAGCTCCAGGCGTCCATGCGTAAAGTGATGCTGGAGCAGATGCATACACACTGACTGTGGACTGAATAAGGATAGTCACACAAGTTATAGAGAAGTTAATAAATGGTATTAAGGAAAGCTATTTAATATTTTATCAATATTAGACCATAATTAAATGTAGCCAATAACAACAAGTCATTCACAGTAGTTTTTCTTGATATGTCAGTCCTACAGCTGTAGCCTATACATATATCATCTCTATATAAAATATAAAAATACTGTAGACCCTAATAGTTTCTTCAGATTATAGAGCGTAGCCTAAACAGTAAATAGCTGACCCAAATGTGACCTTAGAGTTGTCAATCACAGAAACCACAAAACGATTTGTCAATATATCCAGCCATGCGTTAGGCAGCAGTAAAAGTCACTGTTAATATGCCTACCCCATCTTTAATACATTCATTACTACAATGTATTTAAGTTTTATTACTCTTTTATTTTGATTCTAGAATAGGGTATGCAAACCACACATGTTCGTGTAATTTATGTTGTTTATTTTTTTTTTGTTTATGTTAAGCTTATGAGTTCTTTGAAAGTTGTCATTTTATAAGGTTTTACTACTAGTCTATGACAAGCTACTATTAGCAATAACGAAACTGCTACTGGGCTGGTACTACAAACCAATGACAATACTACAAATAAATGACATAAGCCTGTATTGTGGCTAATTGTCATACCATACTAGGTCATAATAGTCCTAATTGGCTTGTACAAAGTGTTGACATGGCACCCTAAACAGGAAGCACACTATGGAGATATTTGTTTGATTTGAATACATTGGTGGAGAACCGGTGTCAATGTGGGCTTGGTCCCGGGGGTTAAAGAGGGTGGAGGCCTTCTGCCCTTTATGAATAATGAAAACATGACGTAAACAATGCGGTCCTCTTTGCAGCTCGAGCTAGAGGCGCGCGCACCGAGGCGTGATGCGGTTATGACGTAGACGACGTCGAGGATCTTTAATCCTGTGCCGCAGCAGCGCAGCCGGGAGGTAACAGAGGAGGGGGTAGCACGGCCGGACCGGACACAAATGGAGCTCAGAAGCTAGGCTATAGACTGCTACCAGGCCCGAACCACTCGGACTTTAGATAAAGCGGCATACATTTCATCGAGTAAAACATAAACGACGACTAGAACGAGCCGTGTGTTAGCTTAGGCCAGACCCCCTCCTCTCTGCCTACATACTATTCACAGACGAGCACTGTCAAAGAGGTTTCAAAGCGCTGTTCGAAATATAGTCACGGACGTATTCAGCGTTTATATCGACTGCTGGAACCGTCGACGTTGTGTCCCGGTTCGCCCTTCAGCAGCGTCCCCGCTGTCTCTGTCAGCTGCTGCGCATCAGCAAAACATGCAGGATGAGCCTGTGGGGGTGACAAGCACGCACTTAACCCCGTCCACCGAGGAAAAGGACCGCAACTACAGCACTCCGGAACACAGAGACAGTCAGCTGTTCACGTCGGTGTATAACCTTCTAAACCAAAGGACTACTTTCATCGAGCCTTTTTTCAAGACGCTGACTATCAGTGACCTTCAGCACAGTCATAAAATCCATCAACAGTGTCAGCAGCATAACCACCTACAGAAAGAGACTGAAACCTATTATAGTGATTCTTCCCTGGAAGAGACAGAAGCTGATGCTGCGTCGCCATCGCCCACTTCCGTAGAAGCGATCCAAATGGACTCCCCCATCGTCCACCATAATGGCAATGGTAGCAGCACCGCCAACATGTTATCCGGGGCTCTCGGAGCCGCTTTTCCCAATGTCCCCACCCAGGAGATGCAGAGCGCCAGCGGGGGGTCGACCTCACCTTCCCTTCCTGGTTTCGGCACCCCGTGGTCGGTCCAAACCAACTCCTCTCCCCCTCCGGCACCCATCAATCCCATCCACCCCATTAACCAGATGCCCAGCACAGACTCGGACTCGAACAGCTTCTACCCCGGTATCCCCTCCTCCATCAACCCAGCCTTCTTCCAGAGTTTCTCGCCGGTGTCAGCTAATCCGTGCGCCGGGATTAACGTGCAGGGCTTCAGCGGTCCTTTCTCGCCGCAGATGAACGTCCCCCAGCAGCAGCCACAGAGCCGCAGGTCCCCAGTCAGCCCCCAGATGCACCCCCAGCAGGGAGCCTTCCTCCAGCAGAGGAACAACTATAACCAGCACCAGGTGAGCACTCGTCACATGCAGGTTACACATACGACCGCCATTACCTCCTTCACTTCCGGTTAGTGTCTCTGCCCACATAATGACCATCAATCTGCTTCAAGTGAACTCAAGATTGTTTTTTAATAATCACTGTACCTTAGGCTAAGCTGCATCTTGTGACATACAGTTGCATAGATTAAACCTAGCCTACCTATACATTTGACAGTCGTGTTAAACAAGTCACTATTGACTACAGGGGCATGTTCTGACATGTTCAGTCAGGAGTAGACAATCCCAACCAATAATTTTGTATAAAAACCCTAGGCCTACTTATGTCCAACTGTCAAACCATCATAAACCAAATGCAGTTCTCCCAACAAAGTATGTATAATGAATAGGGATAGGTTTTCTATCACATGTGATATAATATGGACAAATTCAAAAGTAAGGTGAGCACTGAGAAAAAAAGTGACATTAGAAGAACATTTTCAAGTGTAATGCATAACATATCTGACATTAAGAGGAAAAAGAAGGCAAGAGGAATGACTCAATGTCAAAACGTCCAGGCTTTAAAGGATAAACCAGGTTTGTCTGTTTTCTACAGTCCATAATTAATTTGTCATGTTACTTGCAAAGACCCGACCAACTGCTCTGGAGGCAAGTGAAGGGAGGGGTGAAATGGTGGAACAACAAGGCAGCATCTCTGAATCTAGCTGTTGTTCTTTCCTGGAAGCTGGCAGTGGGATGTGGTCACATGACACTGGACCATCCCTGTCTTGTGGTCGACTCAGAGACAATACAAATATTTATAGGGTTCAATCAAATGGTCAAATGAAGACTTATGGCATTAGTGGTGACGTTGGGGGGCATTTAGGGTGTTGAGGGGGTTGTGTATAGACACAGTTGTTACAGGCAGGATGAGATTAGGCTGTGTGTTCCCTGCAGCTTTAGTTTTCTCCTGTGATTTGCACATAGGGCGTGTATCCCTCTGTGGCTGCAGCTTTTGCATTGTGCATCTTTGACCTTTGCCCTCTTATTGCGATTAGAGTCCTATGCAAATACTTCACTTCAAGATTTAAAACAACACAATTGCGCTTCATGCACCATTTTAGAAAAAGTCTGAAAATCGGACGCTGTCTAGTATCCATTTGGAAATATGTCATAAAAGCAATTTTACATTTGAGACAAATTTTATTATATATATGCCACCTTTTGACTAATATCTATCATTCATACAGACATAATTAATGACATTACATATGTAGTATACTATAATACAGAAAAATGTAGTTCCTCTATTGACGTTTAAACTAAATACTTTATTGGGGGAAGTTGTTCTTTGAGCTTTGGATTTCCTGTATGATTGGTAAAATATATTGATATGCAAAGAGATAACTGCAGTTTAAGCAGTCTTCTGTACTTCCACAATGATCACAATGACAGAATATTTGCAGCCCTTCTGATTCTTTGTACCCGCAACTGCAGTCATAGTTTGATATTATTTAACTGTATTAAAGATTCATAGTCATGCCACTGTCTGAGATTACACAGTAT
Organism: Perccottus glenii; assembly: GCA_024416835.2. NCBI lineage: Eukaryota > Metazoa > Chordata > Actinopteri > Gobiiformes > Odontobutidae > Perccottus > Perccottus glenii. Next base: position 10,943,445 of record CM044559.2, read on the forward strand.
GCTACAAGGATTTATGTGACTGCGGCAAACAGTGGGGTTGCTGTGGCCTGTGTGAAATCCATGTGAAAGCGTGTCCCATTAAACACAATATCTTTCGGTGTAAATGCTTAAGAGTGAATACGACGACCAGGTGGAGAGAGAGTGTGTAACTTATACTCGCGGCATAACGGGATGCTTGGTATTAGTCTTAAAGCCCTAAATCTTCTTATCGCCCCACCCGTTACAGCAGCAGATCAGGCCCGGACAGATCGTCCCATGGGATGATGCTACAATCACATGCCGGCAACAGAAATGTGCCAATGGTATCACCAAAACTTAACCTTTCTCCCACCCCCACTCTGTGTCCTTTAACACCTCTGCAGCCTATGGTGAAGCCCTCTCCGTGGAGCAGTCACCAGGGGAACGGCTGGGGCTCTGGGGGGATGTCATGGGGCCGGGACCACCGCAGAGGGAGTGGCATGGGAGTCCCCGGCTCGGTCAGTCACCTCTCTCCGCACAAGAAGCCCTTCTCTAGTAACGTCATCGCTCCTCCCAAGTTCCCACGCTCCGCTGGATCTCTGGGGCCCAAGTCTTGGATCGAAGAGAACATGTTCCGCACAGACACCAACAGCAACACTCTGTTACCCCTCCAGGTGAGTGTTACAGGTACAGTATGCAGCAGCTGCACGTAGGAAAGAATAGGCCTTTTGTTTTTTAAGTTCAGTGACACATTGTTTTAATGGTGGGAAAGAACAATCAACAAAAGAGAAGGGGATGTGTGAGCAATGGGGGGATAATTAAGATACAGTGTGATTTAGGAACTGAAAAAAAATGACACAAATGAGAAAATCACCTGGGAACAAATAAGAATAAAGTCTTTCAGCTCCCAAACTGAGCTATTTGATTTACATTCAAAAAGCTTCAAAGATTCCTAAATGATAACTGTCAATACAAGGAAAGGCTCTTGTTGCTCTGTCACAGCATGTAGGAGACGGGCCATGTTGTTTTATATAGCGTCCATCCTGTTAAACTTGCGCTGCTTCAAATGTCACATTTTTACCTAAAATTTATTTGCCTTTTCTGTCTGCTTTTAAAAGTGTCTGAATAGACCAGTTTGTGATATTATTTATAGCTGACAATCAAACATCCAATAGCAAAATACGTGACCATGGAGCTATTCTTTTGTTGTTGTAGTTCATTGCAACATTCACACCGTCAACAGGGCGATACCTGTGAGGAGACGCTGTAATGTCTTTGTTTAGGGAAGTTACCGTTACAAAGTGGAATGGGGGCAGGGCGTTGGGAGCCGTTTGTATGCTGACACTCATCTCTATTGAAGTGTACCGGTTTACGTTAAGCATATCAATCAAGATAGGAGGGGTCCTAACTGATGGACTCAGCAGTCCTCAGTTTTTACTAAAAGGTGTAACATGGGCGCCATTGCTTTTCATGAGATGGCACACAGGTATAGTTTACAGTAAAAGACAGAAGGAGATAATCATAATTTACTGTGAGACATATTGTTGCTCGAGGCTCACAGAAGTCCAGCAGTGGTCAACTTATGCTGCTGCTGGCTTCAGTTCTGAGTGACGTATCTATAATTAGTGTCTAGCAACATAACATTAGGATTCAGCAGGTCACCATGCTTTGATCATATCTACATTACCATTTACTGCTCCCTCTCTCTATAAAAAAAAAAAAAACACAACATATACTGACTGACTTCTAAAACCACACAGACAAATACGGCATGTGGTAAAATGGCCCCACTGACCCCGTTTCATTTTGTAATAATACTTTACCTTCTTTGGCAGATTGTTCTCATTTGGAAGAAACAACAGATAGGATTCTTATTAGTTTTATTCTCACAAAACCTATTTATGAATATGACTCATTCAAGGAAAAAGAATCGCATGACAGAGTTGCTATGCGCTCAAATTATTATTAATATCATTGCCAAGAAGCGGAGTACTTCCTATTCCAGGAAACAGGCCCGACTCCATGGATTGTTCATTTCCATAAACAGAGTTGGATCCAGGATTTTTCAGATTCCAAGTCTTTTCCTTCCTTCCTCTCTGTTTAATGTTGAGCACTCACGGATACGTCTCTATGCGGACATGTCTCACATTTCCATTGTCGCACAGACAGGTTAAGAAGGAGGAGGATGGGAGAAAGTCAGTGTAAGTGTTAGTGAGATAAGTGCAAGTACAAGAGTACCTTCAAAGAAGACATTCCCCTGCCTGACACACATTACTGCGTGTTGTCACCATTGTCCAGAACTGACACAGCTTGGTATTTTAGCGACTTAGTCATCAGGATATTAATACAAAACTGTCACACTTCATCAATATGGACAACTATCCCACTTCTCATGGGCTTGTAATAACCTTCATCTCAGCGCCACAGCTAAATGTCACTCCTGGTTTTGGTTATTATTCTGTCGTTCTCTGGGAACAAGTCCAACAAATCCTGGGAATTTGTTGTTGCATAGGCTGCTCTCAAACATACCTTCAGACTCGTGAATAAATACGGAAAGAATGTTAATCCGAGCGTTAGTCACACTCTTAAATCTCAAACATATTAAGCCGAACATCATTATTACTAAATATAATAGGCTTACATGTTTGACAGAAACGTGAGGAAATGAGAAAGTGACATTTTGTAATGTGGCATTATACAGTCATTATATTGAAGAAAGTAAAAAGTATACAGCCCCAAATTCAAACTGTGACCATCAGTGGAGAAGATATAATGTCCACCTATAAATACCTGGGAGTGCATCTGAACAACAAGATGAATTGGTCAATAAATACAGATGCACAATAAACTGCTGCAAATGTTTTATAATGCGATAAAGGCTAATAATTTTTTTATGCTGCAGTCTGTTGGGGGCAGTCTCAGAAAAACTAGTAGAAAGGGCTGGTTCAGCTATAGGTATTAGGTTGGAGTATCTGGTTGAAGTAGTGGTGCAACACCACAGGATGGATGCTATGCGGAACAACATAGACCATCCCCTGCACTCAGCTTCTGAACCACAGCGAGCAGCCAGTGGACGTTTGAGCTCTGTGAGCTGCAGGCTAGTGACAATGCTAGTTCAGATTAAACTGTCTGCCATTGTTTCCAGGACCGCACTAGGATGTACGACAGTCTGAACATGCACTCCCTGGAGAGCTCCCTGATTGACATCATGCGCGCTGAGCAGGATCCGATGAAAGGTAGGATTTCCTTTCCCTTTCTATCTGCATTACAGGGTCAAAGGGAAGTGATCGTTTTCCCCAGCAGGGCGACACACATACAAACATCACGCAAAGTTGTATTTTGTTTTTCCACGTAGATCTTAAGACGTCTGCCACCAGCTTTATGACCTTTACTTGATATCCTTAGAGTAGAGTTGATATTTCACATTTAAATATCTGGGAACGTCTATGTTTGAGATTGGCAGCAGCAAGCAGAGAATGTAGTTTGACACTGGCCCGGCCTCAAAGGCTCAGCTGCTGGACATTAGAGCAGCAGTGTCCAATAACCACCTCTGAGTTGGGCTGGTCCACAGCTCACAGCTCGCTTTATTATACCACTCACCAATAACAAACCATGTCTACAGTCAAATTTAAGCAAAGCATGTAGGTTTTTTTTCTTAAGTGCTAGCAATGCTTGAAATTTTTCTAATGTAAAAGTGCATCTATTATTGCAATTGTATCAAGTGAAAGAAACACATAAACACAAAATAAACTAATATAAAAAAAAAGAAAAAAGAAGAAGCACTATTAGTGGTTATTTAAAGAATATTTCAAACATTCTATCCAACTGAAAAATGATCAATCAACCAGGGCAAAATTACATCAGATATTGGTTAGAAAGTCTTTGATGCCTTGATAACCCAGCCATGTTCAATGTACTTTAAGGCTACACCTGTTTCTGGGTTAGGTTTATGTTGTTTTTCAGTTGGGGCAGATGGAGAGGACATGGGCCAGTGTGCAGAACAGAGAGGGGGGGCATCCAGAACTAATTTTAGACGTGATCACACTTTGACACTCTGCGTATGACAGCCGAGAGAGGAGACGAGAGGGAAGAAGGGCCATTTATAGCACAAGACCACATCTAACAAAACACAATGTGGGTCGGCAAGGGGGTTCAAAATGAAGGAAAGATAATGTGTGTCAAAGGACTCGTTAGTATTTTAGAAATGACAGTACATTCTAATAAGGCTCACGTCAACATTAAAAACATTCTAGCAGCATATCCAACAGATAAAATCCCACAGTCTGGTCCAGTCGGCAGGATAAAGGGAGCTTTTCTGACCATGTGCCCACACTCGACATGTGACAAAGCCGATGTGGTCTGCGCTCAATTGTGAGTTAAACTGTGCCGCGCAGTACTCTCATACTGCCCTCTCCATCTGCTCTGTCTCGTCCCCACTCGTCTGTTTGTGTGTGTTTGTGATATGTGTGTTTTCCGTGTCAGGCCGTGTGGGATGCCCTTACCCCGGGGCTGACGGCCTACTCATGCTCAATGGTAATTATCTTTTAGCACCATATCCCTCTGTGTGCACTGCTCCCATAATGCATCCCACTCACTATTTGGACTCGTTAGACTTAGTAAAGTTTCACGTGAAAATAACTTATATTAGGTCTATTCTAAGTTCCACACAAAGGACATTTTTAGACATCTACCTTTGACGTTTAATGTGAATATTTGTTACATTGCACAATTTGATGAAAATAGGGTTATTACGTGCTATGTTTTAATGTATTTTTGCCGAGCCCTATTTACAGCATTTACAGACATATTTTTTCTCAATTTAGTGGAAACCAGTCACACCACAGATATTATACACACAAGACATTTCCAGCATTATTTATTTGTTCTGCATCATGAATAAATGTGTGTTTTCTGTCTCAGTGGGACACATTTCTAGGTCAGACAGCATTTGCAAATTATTATGAAAGTGTGTTATTTTTTGAGGTTTTCTCCTGAGGCCCACCAATGAGACAGTTTTAGCTCTAGATATATATATTTTTTTATTTGAATAAAAAGGGCATGTGCAAGAAATATACTCTTTGAATAAACCATTGTTTCTACACTGACAGTGACCTCATTGACCTGGTTAGAGAGAATATTTTAGCTCATAAAGGTTATATTTGCTTTATGACAAATGTGTGTCCTGCTGAATTCTGCACTCTTACTTCTCCACATGCAGCTAGGAGCTTTGGAAGACGTCGAGGTAAAGTCAGCTTTCTACACAATCTCTTGTGGCTTCTTGTATCGTGGCATGCTTGCAGCTTGAATGGACACCAAACTGAGGCCTAGAGTCTGGATATTGTCTAATGAGAACAATAAACAGAGGCAAAACCAGTATTGGATTTGACATTTTTGATGATATTATGAATGGTGTCTATGGTCTCAGCGTTGGTCCATTTATCTAAACGGCTCAGCGGTGGCGTTAACAGCTCTGTTACACACAGCCTGCCTCTCCACAACTGCTTCCTCAGAGTCCAACAACTATAAATAAAATGGCGCAGTATCTGTATTTTGCATTACCTAAATGAAAACTCATGACTTGTAGCTGAGAAGTAACGATGCCTAAAGGACAGGCAGATAGTGTTTGTGACTGCTCCTGCTTGGTGTGTGAAAACATTTGAGTTAGCCGTCGTTCTTACCTATCACCTTTTCCTCCACCAGGTCGCTCCTCGCTGTTCCCCATCGACGACAATCTCCTCGATGATGGCCACGGCAACCAGAGCATCCCGGGTATGCTAGGCTCTCCCAACTGCTACCCGCACCAGAACGGGGAACGCATCGAGCGCTTCTCTCGTAAAGTGTTTGTGGGAGGTCTGCCCCCGGATATCGACGAAGGTTAGGGGAAGATATTAGATTGTCATGACATTGTTCACCATTACATAGTGTTGACCTGTTTTAACCTGGCTTTTATGTCTTGTAGATGAGATAACAACCAGTTTTCGTCGCTTCGGTCACCTGGTCGTCGACTGGCCACACAAAGCAGAGAGCAAGTCCTACTTTCCACCCAAGGGTAAGAGAAAAATAAACCATATTCTGGTGGCAACACTACACTCCTTTTTTTAAGTAATGCAAATGTAAAGACACACAATCACCACTATTTATTATTGATGTAGTGTACTTGGTTCAGCTGCACAATATAAAATCTTACACAAATAACACACTATGGTAATACTTAGTGTTCTTTGATTTGATTACATTTTTTTAAATAGAAGGTTAACTCCCAGCAGCAGTGATATTTGAGCAAAGACAAACAGGGGGTTGAACATATGTCGAGTGTGAAGGGCTCTTCCTAAGGCGGTCTGCGTGTTTGCGTTTCCTAGGATACGCATTCCTGCTCTTCCAGGAGGAGAGCTCGGTGCAGGCTCTGATTGAAGCCTGCATGGAGGAGGATGGGAAGCTCTACCTGTGCGTCTCTAGCCCCACCATCAAAGACAAGCCTGTGAGTCCTGCTGCTCTTGCCTCCTCATAACAAAACTGCACTGTCCTTTACTGCTGCTCTGGGTTAAGCTCATTTTCAACCATCCCTGCAGGTTCAGATCCGCCCTTGGAACCTGAGCGACAGTGATTTTGTTATGGATGGATCTCAGCCTCTTGACCCCCGCAAGACCATCTTTGTGGGGGGTGTCCCTCGTCCCCTGAGAGCGAGTAATTACACATTATATTTCATTGTTTTGTTTTTTCAAGCTACTTCTGGTTATGAATATATTTCACACTATTCCATCTGGACATTACTGATGTGTATAACTGTCTGTCTAGTTGAGCTGGCTATGATCATGGATCGTCTCTATGGAGGAGTTTGCTACGCAGGAATAGACACAGACCCTGAGCTCAAGTACCCAAAGGGGGCCGGACGAGTGGCCTTTTCAAATCAACAGAGTTACATTGCTGCCATCAGCGCAAGATTTGTCCAGCTTCAGCACGGAGACATTGACAAACGGGTACAGCGCCTCTTCTTTACAAACATTTGTGATGTGTATTTTGTTCACAGAAGTTGTATTTTCTATTTTCTATTTGTTTAACTATTTTCCACCATTATCACCAGGAACATTAAAACTATTACTGGTACACTTTGCCATTTAAAAAAAAAAAAGTTCTGAGTTCTGGACCAAAGTTAGTTCCTATTTCCATATTTGGTCACCTTTTCTCTTTTACACAAACACTTTCACTTCAACTTTCAGAAACATGATCTCTTTATAGCGTCCTCTAAATACTGCGATGTTTTATTACTTGACTACTGACTTTTTGAGGCAAAAAGAATACAATTTACTAGACATAATGGTGCCATCAAAATTGTAAACACTATATTCTAGAGTCTTTCACAAAAAATAATAATATAAAAAAATATAAATTTTGTGTTATCGAGTAAATAATTGGAGATACGAAGGCTCAGGGTTTGATTCTCAGGTCGGGCAGGACCTTTTTGGGTGGAGAGTGCATGTTCTTCCCGTAATTGGGTGGGTCTCCTCCGGGTACTCCGTTTTCCCCCACCGACATAAAAAAAAAAAAAAAACATGCTGGGCACCCTGCTGGTAACTGGCGACTAATAATAAATGTTTAACAATACATTAAAAAGCCTAGATGAGGGGAAGGAGTGGCTTAGCCCACCTAGCCCATTGATACCAGCTGCCCATTTTAAAGAATAACTATGTGTACGTAACCTATGCATTACTCCACAACTAATAACTAAAAGATATTTTAAGTGTTTATACTGAAAATTTTCCAAACTATCATCATTAATAAACTCAAGCACATGACAATCAGAAGTGCTTGGAGAAAATACTGCAAATTAAACTTTCAATGCAACTTCTTACATGGATTTACATATTGAGTTTGTTTCCTGAGGTTTAATATGTTTAATATGTTTTGTCCAACTCTTGTGTGCACAGGTGGAGGTGAAGCCCTACGTTCTGGATGATCAGCTGTGTGACGAGTGCCAGGGCGCACGCTGCGGAGGAAAGTTTGCTCCCTTTTTCTGTGCTAATGTCACATGTCTGCAGTACTACTGCGAATTTTGCTGGGCCAACATCCACTCCCGCGCAGGTCGAGAGTTTCACAAGCCCCTGGTCAAAGAAGGCGCTGACCGGCCACGCCAGATCCACTTCCGCTGGAACTAGAGATGCCCCCACAGTCAACCACAGTGACACAGTAAAGGGAAGGGAAAAGGAGCATCTCTCTGCCTCTCCTGCTTTCCTATCAATATAATCCTGTACGTAGCACTAAACAGTATATACTATACACACACACATATATATATATATATATATCTATATATCTTTTGTAGCAGCCAAACACCACAAGCCTCAGTTTTTCACCAAAACCCCCTTCACATCTCAGGCTGATAACTCTACAACTCTTTTGTGGTACTTTCATCTTTTGTAAGAGGAGATTTAAAAAGAGATTGATTTTTGTAGGTTTTTTTATTACCATTATTTTTGTATGTGAGATTTAAAGTAGATACGGGAATGTTTTTGCATGGGGGCAGCTTGTCTGTCTGTCTGCTGCTAGCCACCCTACAGTGCGTGAAGTGCACACTTGTTTCTGGGAAAACCTCAATTCTCAAACATTGACGCCTGTGTAGGTCTGTACCAAAGGTAGCAAAAAATAGGTAGGTAAGTAACTGATACATTTACACTGTTTTTAATGTTGCCATGGATCTCTTTAGAGAGCTGATTCAAAATTCTACAGTCACACAGACAATAGTATAATACCTCAAAATCCCAAATTTCCACTAGCTATATCCTCAACAATTACATGAATATGTAACAAGCTGTTTTAGAAGCTTTGCTGCTATGTATACATAGATATTAGAAGATGTTGGAACTATATTTAATGTTAATAAACAGAATCATGTCAAATAACATGCAGTATGCACTCAACCACTTCTGGCCCCCATTGCCGTGGAAAGTGCATGTGATAACAATAGGCTTAACTACACAAAAAGCATGCAGAAAAGATGTAAATTAAAAAAAACACTGCAAACACAAAATATAATAAGTAAAACAAACCACTGAGGCGATAATTTAATACAAGCTATTTAATTCATTAGTAAGTAGCATGACCATCTAATACAGATGTCTAATTGACACATTTAAATAATTAAAAGTACTATTTAAACTTGCATGCGTTGATGTTTATCTGTCGTTTGAGCCGTTTACATACTAAACAATACAAAAAGTGATATTGGTTCTACTGTAGATTTAGTGGACGCCATCTTTTTAATATGGCAGTGGCTTTTATAGCAAAAAAAAAAAACAGAATCAGAGTGGTGTTCAGTGGTTTGTGTTTGTGTCGTCCCTGTGCTGTGTGAGTCCTATTAATGTATGTTGACTGAGGCTCTAGTTTAGTTACCAAAAGGAACATGTAGAGGAGAATTCAAAACATATAACTACCCTGCCTTCATTCTTCTATAATGTATCGTACGTTTCCAAAGGTAATATCATTTAGCAGTGTCGCGGCAGACCAAATTGTCGAGCACAGAGTTCTAAGTGATCAAAGGTGTCACTTTAGACAGCATCTTCACTGGAACATCTCCTCACTAAGCCTTTATGAGGACGTAAGAAGATGAAAAACTGGTCTGTCAATATGCTTATGGTGAACTATATTTGTTTTTTGAAAGGTTTTTTGAAATACTCTTAAAAACTTATGGGACAATCTTTACGTGAGGACCGGTGCTCGAGCCGTCCGTTCGGTACTGTAACCGTGTGTCACTTATATGTTGTCGTGGTTTTGTGTTCCACGCCCCAGTGTATTCAGTGTTCAGGTGTGTACTGTTACAAAACTAAGATGAGACTTTTCGATTCATTGACTCGTTGCTGGCTAATATCATTTGATGTTTGTGTGAACTACTTACCTGTCACTGGTCCCTTTATACCCTTTTATATTATGCACTACTTTTCTATATCCCACCCATTTTCTTTCACCCCTTAGTGATTTCAGTGATGTGGAGTCTCCATAAAAAAAAATTCACCTATTTATAATTCTAGAGATGATTTATAAAAGTTTTTTTTATTTTTTCATAAGTTAGGATGTAGTGTGAAGCAGTGGTCTTAAGTTATAATATTATGTTCTGTATGAGTAGAGACAATATTTTCTAATATATTCTAACGTAGTCTTGATGTTGCGGGCGGCCGGCTGTAACGTGACTGATATTTCACTAACTGCAGCAATGTCATGTCTCCTGTCGTCCCAGTGGCTTTAGTTCTCATGGTGTCACGAGATAACATGTCTGAATATATTGTCACCTGTAACACTTGACTTTTGTGCTGTTTTTTGTGAGGTTCTATTTTCTATGTTAAAACACTGTTACTTTGTTCTGTACGTCTTTGTTTTTGTAAAAAAAAAGAAAAATCATATTTATTTCACTATTTTTGTAGACGGAAAACTTGATTTTGATTGTATTTTTCTATTTATATATGATAGGATTTTATTTCCCCCAGTGCTAATTCTGTCAAAAAACTTATGTTGGAAGACAAATAATCATGTCATTAGGAGCAGCATCAAGTTTTTGATACACATTATGTTTGATTTGAAGGAGGCAAACATGAAGGTTACATTAAGTTCTTTGGAAGACACTTGAGATTCTCCCCTGTCGCATCCAGGCCTTGGCGGCCGGTTCTTGTAGATGCTCTGAAACTTGAATATAACACATTTTGAAAGGCTGACTAACCTCGAATCTGTGTTGTGACGTGCAATACTGTTTCTAATGTTTGTATAAAAGTAAGAATTACAGTGTAAACCTTTTTAAATGCAGATTTATTTTTTTCATTGCATATTTTGCAAATTTCTGATCCACAGTGTCATTTTTTACTGTCAGAAAAGAAAACCCCGTTTTTTCATTGCAACTATTTTTAAATCCAGATATCTTTGTACTGATGTAAATGATTGTAGTTATTTTGGATAGTGTTTTGCTAACAAAAGGAGAGACTTTTTCATGCATATTTCTATTTCTTTTCATCTTGTTTTATCCCACCTTTTTATTTCTTATTTAATAGTAGCAAATTTCTTGAAATAATTTTTCATTCTAAATGTCTTTGGTATTATTTTGTACTTTTATGTGAAAAAACACTATATGTAATTTTAAGAAGCTATTTGCTTATATATATAATTTTGAGTTTATTTTTAAAGCTAAATATTTGTAATTTTATTGTTAAATTGACTAATTTCTAAATCAGAGTTTGTGTATAAAGTTACAAATGTGATTTCTGGGTTGCTTGTATTGTAATTATTACTGAATGGTTCTTTGATATGCAAAATTAATATCACGTTTATTTTTATTTTTGCTGGTTTTGTATTTAAATGGGGGTGTTGATTGCAACCTTTTGTTTCTTTCACTTCCTAAATAAAGACCCATTTTGTTTGGACACAACATGTCTGCTCATTATTGTTGCCTTCATATAGTAGAGATAGAAAATTTATATTGCTTTAGCTTTTGTAAACAGGAGAGCTCCCCTAATATCCACATCTCTACCCCCATCTAGCGATGGGATGCTAAATAAACGACAAGAGACTACTGTTGGATGCTTGTGGCAGTAATTAGTATAAAACTATTATTTGTGTATATGCCTAGCTATTATTACTACATCAATTAATTTACCTTATGCAGCAGGATTTTTAGAGATTCTTAGGAGGAGATAAACTTACACGTTAATGTATCAGTATCAACGACAAGTTGCTAAATCTGTGACAGAATAATTAACCTTAAATGCTTGAAAAATATGAATAGATAGTTTATAATAATCAAACTACACCTTTACATCTCATTTTATACAGACAAACATATTATGGACAAAATATAAAATAATAAAGAGTCTGCAAAGTCCTGGTTTAAGAGGTATGGACCTGACTTCTACGTTCTAGAAGAACGTTTTACGTCACTCTGGCGCTTGCTGCTGCTTAGCAACATCCAGTAAACAAGTTCTGAAACAGCTAGAGATAAAGGTGTAAAATTAGCTAGCTTATGACTAACGTTTGTTAGCTCATTTTATAATTTATGCTCCATTGTTATTTGTCTAAAAGCCATTAGAATTTCAAACCAGGCAAGCAGGTAAGAGGCTCTCTTTTATTTTTAACTCAACCGATGTCTGTTTTAGACAAATCTGTGAAGGTTCTCAGTCATCCAGGACATCTTGGTGAAGACTTTTCGTCTCTAATTCCAAGAGACTTTATCAATTCTGAGATCAATTGGTAAGAGAGCTGAAAACTAAGTGCAGATGCTTTTACTTCAACCTTTTTTGCGTTTTTAGACATAATGTTATAGATCTGCCCAACATCGGCTAACAGCTAACTTAGCTATCTCTTAAAGAATTGTTAGCTTAACCTAGGCTACTTGTTGTGTAGAGACAGTCTTTTTTTACAAGACGACTTTGTTTAGACATACTGTATATAATGTGTTAGATTTTTGTAGTTTTCATTTTCACATTAAACCTAATAAACTACTGAATTATGTGTGAGGCAAATGTTCTGAAGTCTCTATTGTGTCAAGATAGCTTCACTTCTGCCTTTCAGCCGAGATGCACCGCTCAGCCACGCCCCAAGCTGGACGGAAGTCAGTGACAGCGCCTCAGACCCAAGACGCAGAGGTAGAGGAAATTATTCCTGGCCGTTTAACACAGACAGAATGGATGGGCATGCTGGTGCAGGAGGAGGCAGTGAACGTAGTGGCAGAACTCATGGAGGAATTACTCTGCCGGGTCATGGACTCTTGTTTCAGAGTGGACATTAAACACAAGGTAAATAAAACACAAAATGCTTTATTAGAGTTATACTGTAGTTTAGTAATAGTTATTATATCCATTCACTATGCTGCACTATGATTCCTTGATGCTTTGTCAATCAGCTGGCTCCCTTTACTACAGCCTGGGTTAAGAACTGGGTAGTACAGAGGGTTGAGCAACAATTCTTGTGCTGCGATGAAGGAGATGAACCAGAGGATGTAATGACAGAAGACACTGAGCCTGAGCCAGCAGATCCAGATGCCTGGGCTCAGGGATGTGTTCCTCTTGTGATTCCTTCCCAACCACTTAAACCTATTTCAGCAAAGGTAGTTCGGCACATCTCTTTTACTAAATTGGCTGAGTGGTTATAATCATTGTTCTTGTTCTTGTTGTTCTCTTTGTAACAGGAGGAAGGTATCCAGGTAGAGGCGGATCCAGAAATACTCCCTATAATTCCTCAGCCTGACATTTCTCCAAAGTTATCAACAAAGAAGATAAGCCCTAAACCTGTTGGTAAAAAGATTTACAAAATGAGCAATCCTTTTCCACAACCAAAAATGGATCTAAAGAAAAGTCACCTGGACCCTTTACGTTCCAAAGCTGGGAAGTTTCTACCACCTTTGTCCCATTCAACAGAGAAAAAGACCTCGAAGACTGAGATTGAAAACAGGACGTCCTCTGTTAATAGTCATGTGACAGCATCATTACGTCAACACAAAAAACCTCCAGCCATACAGAAGCTTGATCCTGCAAGTCTTCCTGACCACTGCATTTTTCCTTCATATGAAATTATAGATAACCATTCAGGGCACAAGAATGTAAGAGAAACTAAATTAATGCAAAGACATAAAAAGCTTGAATCTGATTGGAATGTGAAATTACAAAGAAAAGAAGCAGATGTCAGGCAAAAGAACACTTCTGAACATAAGATTGAGGGCATTGTGACCTCTGGACCTCTCAGACTGGACGCCATGACTTTGGCCAAAGGTGTCTCTCTTTCAAATGCACAGGCGGTAGAACTTAAGCAGCCCACAGGTCATCCCCTGACTCCGCCAGTCAACCTGAAGCCTATAAGAAGCGATCCAGCCGTGTTAAAGTTCTCTGTCGAGCGGTTTGTTGGGTCCACAGATGACCCCATTGTACCAGTCATGTGACAAATTATAAAATGTAAATTTTATCACAGTTTCTATAGTTTTTTTTTATTTTTTTAGTGAGGCTACTATATATTGTTCATGAATTGAATGTAATTGATTACAACAACACAACATCTTTACAAAATTTTTATTATGTTTTACTATGATATGAAACACAATATGTGTGTTCAAGTATTAAAGGTATTGAAGTCATCCCAAAGGCAGTGCAATTCAGAACAGAGTGTAGCTCTACGGTGAGACCTTGCGCCAAGAGAAACAACACTGTAATTAGGTTTTTGTAAAATATTCAGGGCATATTTCAACATGTCAGAAATTAAGTCAAAGAGTTATTATTAATTTTAAATCAGTTCCACTTCTTAATACCTTTAACATTTAACATTTATTCATTTAGCAGACGCTTTTATCCAAAGCGACTTACATTACATTACCAGTGTTACAGTCACTGGAGGCAAGGTGGGTTAAGTGTCTTGCCCAAGGACACAACGACAGTATGAACTGTGGGGAGAGTGGGAATCGAACCGCCTACCTTCTGGTTGAAAGACGACCGCTCTACCCACTGAGCTACTGCCGCCCCCTAAAGGGGGACTGTATGCATGCAGTAAAATGCAGCTAAAGTACAAAGTTTAAACTTTAAACTACAGTCACAACAAAGGTGGCCATCACTGATATAATCAGAAGAAAAAAAATGTGTAAATATGTCGTTAATAATCAGCATTTGGTTAACTTTTGTTAGTGCCCAATATTCCTCATGAATATATTAAATGTCTTCTCTGTTTATTTGTCCCTTGCAAAGTGAATTGGAAGTGATAGTTCTGCTTGACTGTTGGCATTGGGGATGTACATTCTTGCACAATGTTGCTAAGATCTGCTAAGTAAGAAACTGTGTCAAAACTACATACAAAACAATTTTAATTAGTTGTTCCAAATGTTTCTCTGTCAACAAAATGACAACTCTGCATTAAACATACAAAACATTGTATATGTCAATCAATACAACAGTAAATCTCAAAAGTTCCAGCTTTATGCATAATCCTCAGCCAGTGCGTCAAAATAGTCTGTGTCAGCGTACAGGAGGAAGCCAGAGAACAGGCTGTCGGCCCACCCCGGGTCTGAGAATAATCCGTTCTGGTCGGTGTAGAAGATCTCCAGCCACACTTCATCCTCTGGGTTCAGGTACATGACAGTGGAGCCTGAGGCCACGTCATGGTTCCCTGTGTTGGCGTCAAAGGTTTTGACCCGATACTGTCCATTCTGCACCAGGCCGATAGCAAGGTGTTTATTGGCCAAAGTGATGTCATAGGAGAAGTAATAGACGCCTGGGTACGCACAGATGAACTTTCCCGTTTTAGGGTTGTAATGTCCGCCCTCGTCGAACAGGACCTTGTTGAACTTGATAGGGGTCTTCTCTGTGGGGTAACTGCTGGTGATGCCCGCAGAGAAGGCAGATTTAGGAAGCAGACTGCCACATTTACAGATCCCTCCCGTACCACGTGCACCTTTATTGCCCTTGTCCCCCTTGTGTCCGTCCCGTCCCAGAGCACCAGGAGGGCCCACTTCTCCCTTCTCTCCTGCGGGGCCTTTTTTTCCAGCAGGGCCACGGTCTCCTCGCTCTCCGATCTTACCTGTGGGGCCGACCCTGCCCTTTAACCCTGAAACAGAAACATTGGGTTAGTTCACATAACAGACAATAGAACATGTTCCCTGCACCAGTGGTTCTCAAGTGTTGGGCGGCAGTAGCTCAGTGGTAGAGCGCCGTCCTTCAACCGAAGGTAGTAGGTTTGATTCTTGCTCTCCCCACAGTTCATACTGTCGTTGTGTCCTTGGGCAAGACACTTAACCCACCTTGCCCCGTATGAATGTGTGCTATATAAAATTGTTGTAATAATACTTAGGGTGTTTTATTTTTTCAGATTGAAATAAAATTAAATACAATTTTTTTGTTCTTATTGCATTGTATCTAAATAAAAACAACTGAAACTACCTAGCTTGAAACCTGTTAAAGGCCAAATAAAATCACTTTAAACCTTGTAGGTCCAAGTAAAAAACCCTTAACATCTGTTACGGTCCAACTAAAACCATTTAAAACCTTTCAAAGAATAACTACAAGACCACAAAGTCACCATAATATCAACCTTAAAGTGCTTTACATGTCTTAAAGTTAAACCACTTAAACCATGGCCAATCACATGCTCAAAAAAGGAGCGCTGTCATTAGTTTAGTAGTCAATAAGAAAGTACTGGCTGCTGAAAAAAAGGAAAGATATTCAGCTCCAAATATGTCTTTTTACAGAAAAATAGAACAAAAATAAAAACATAAACAGAGAAAAGTGAGGCAACATGAAAGGGATAAATATTGGTAATATAAACCTACAATACAAAAAATTATAATCTCCGTAGATATATCTTTGAGCCCTATCATTAAATGCCTTTTCTCACAGAACCAGAATTAGGAAATGCTTTTCATACAAGTACAAACCTATCTGCAGTACAATGTTGAATTCCTTTTCTTCCACACAATGGAAAATACAGTGTTGGTGCTGATAGATTTATTACCTCACTTTGACTTTGAGTAGTTTAGATGACTCTAGGCATTACCTGTGTCACCCTTTTCCCCCTTCTCGCCTTTCCTGCCATCTCTGCCGTCCGTCCTGGGATGCCCACATTGCCCTGAGCTCCTGAGGGTCCGCTAGGGCCAGGTTTTCCAGGCAGGCCAGGTGACCCAGGGACACTGCAGATGAGACGAGGGGCTCCTTTCAGTCTGGCCTCCATCAGCTGAGCAGAGACACAGTGGCACAGACAGGCCACTCCCATTAGCACCCACATGTTCAGATCTGAGAAGATAAAAAAAAAAAGCATATTGAGTATAGCAAAGAATAATAGGATGTTATTTTGGCATCTTTTTAGCCAGAGATAGAAATGTTGTTAAATATGTTGTAGAGTATGTTAAAGTGACTGGGGAAAGTGATTGTCTGTAGTATTAGACCAGACTGAAATAAAAACTTGATCCTAAAGCTAACTTAGCAATTGTTTCAGCTGCAGCTTTAAACAAAGTTGTATGGCTTATTATTATGAAAAATAAAAGCCCCAAGTCAATAATTAAAACGTAAAAGTCAAAATGATGTAATAATGTATTTTAGCTCATAGACTTTCAAAGTAAAAATCATAATTATGGAATGAAAAGTATATAGAAAACCATTTACGCCACATAGGATAATAATAATATGTTTTATTATGACTTCCTGTGGGGGTGTCTCATTATAATGACTTTAAAAGTTGAAGGTTGTTGTCTTTTCAAAGTTATAATTTTGACATATTAATCTTATGTGGTTTTAGAAGGCTGTGCACCTTGTGCATGGCAACCCCACTCTGTCTGCGCCTGGGGTGAATGTGTGTGAATGGAAGCATCACGTAAAGCGTTTTGGGTGAGTTCAAAAAAGCGCTATATAAATGCACACCATCCATCCATCTTCTACCGCTTATCCGGGGCCGGATCGCGGGGCAGCAGTCTAAGCAGACTTTCTCCAGCACTTCCTCCAGCTTTTCCGGGGGGTACCGAGGCGTTCCCAGGCCAGCCGAGAGACATAGTCCCTCCAGCATGTCCTAGGTCTTCCCCGGGGTCTCCTCCCAGTGGGACATGCCCGGAACACCTCCCTAGGGAGGCGTCCAGGAGGCATCCGAAACAGATGCCCGAGCCACCCCAGCTGGCTCCTCTTGATGTGGAGGAGCAGTGGCTCTACTTTGAGCTCCTCCCGAGTGACCGAGCTCCTTAACCCTATCTCTAAGGGAGCGCCCCGCCACCCTGTGTAGAAAGCTCATTTCAGTCGCTTGTATCCGGGATCTTGTTCTTTCGGTCATGACCCAAAGCTCATGACCATAGGTGAGAGTAGGAACGTAGATTGACCGGTATATTGAGAGCTTTGCCTTACAGCCACATGGCAGCTGAGTTGGGGGGCTATGAGAAAGCCCACACCAGCCCGCCGCCTATCACTACAGGCAACTCCAGAGTAGTGAAGAGTCCAGCCTCTCTCGAGGATTTGGGTTCCAGAGCCCAAGCTGTGCGTGGAGGTGAGCCCGACTATCTCTAGTCGGTATCTCTCAACCTCCCGCACAAGCTCAGGCTCCTTCCCCGTTGGTGAAATTCCATGTCCCTTGCGCCAGATTCCGTGTCCGGGGATGGGGTTGTTGAGGCCTCCGCCTTCGACTGCCACCCAATCCACTTTGCACCAGCCTCTTACGGCCCCATGTCGCTCCTTCGGGCTGAGCCCGGCCGGGTCCCGTGGGGAAAGACCCGGCCGCTAGGCGGTTGCATACGAGCCCCAACACTGAGCGTGGCTCCAGGGTGGGGCCCCGGTTGCGCCATACCAGGCAAAGTCACGGTCCTTGATATTCCACTATCCATAAAGGGTTTTTAACCGCTCTTTGTCTGGCCCGTCACCTAGGACCTATTTGCCTTGGGAGACCCTAACAGGGGCATATAGCCCCCGACAACATAGCTCTTAGGATCATTCGGGCACTCAAAACCCTCCACCACGACAAGGTTGCGGTTCAAGGAGGGGCAATGCACACCATTTACCATAAATCTGACTTTTAAAGTCATAATTATGCCTTCCTCATCATTTTGATTGTCAACTTTTTATCGTCTAATAATTTTATTTAAAATGTGAAATTATGGGATAAAAACGCAAACTCAAATTGCGAGAGCAATCTCATAATTTTGACCTTCAAAGTCATATGCTTTCTTGTGTGAATGTAACAGTAAAAATCATTGAGCGGTAGACCCTGGTTAAACCACTCCCTCTCAGGGACATAAACTCATCTCAAAGAACAGTCCACTCCAGAAATGGCAATCAAAAGAGAACGACAAAATGTCTCCAACTATGTCAAACTATGTCCAGATGCCTTCTTTTTAACCTTTTAGCGTCCTTGAAGGATGTCCATTCTTAGAAACATGGATGGTGCAGCAGTTATCGAAATGATTGTAAGCCATGTTTATCTTTCTGCTTCATCTATCTCTAGACAGTACGTATTGCACCATAGTGTATCTCATGAGAGCCAAGAACTAAACAGCTTTGCGCAGCAGCTGAATTTAGACGTTTATCTCAAGTCTGGCCAGAGTCCTTGTTGACACTAGCCATTGACCTTCAGTAAAAACAAGTTGGTTAATAGTGCTCCACATGACGCCAGTTGTGATTCCTCTAGTGAGAAGCAATGGCTCAGATATCTTCATCGAACATACTATTGCATGTGGGGCCTCAAACTAAATCTTTCTCTCTGTTCCAGGCACGTTCCTGCCAAAACATTCCGGAGCTCTGACATAACAGCTGACACCATTTTTGTCAAGTGGAACCTAAACATGAAGCAATGGCACATGAACAGACAGAGACATAATTTACTGTATATTACTCAGACGAGGAGAGCTGTGCCATGTAACCACTTTCATTTCAAGAAATATTTCAGGGAGGACAAGTGGGGTTCAGCACAGATAAAGATCCTGCAGTGGAGAATGAAAGACTCCATACTACAGTACAATAGACCACCTGCACACAAAACATGAAAATTTTTGTGGGCGTGAGAACTTTTGATTTTGCATCTGTTGTTTGGACGGCTGTCTTTCTGGCAGGGGCGTAGGAACATCAGCGTCAAGTTCACAGAAGAAGGTCATCCCATATGAATGCATGTCTCTATTGCCAGATGTTCGCTGAATACTTGCCAGCACGTTTGATTTGAATGTCAAGTGGAGATGCTAGGGCCGCTGACAAATGACTCTAACACAGCACAAAGACACATGCAGCAGTCTATAGCTGTAGTATGTACTGTAGTATGTTTTCAATATAATCAGAGATCCAGTGTAAGTCCGGTGTGAGAGTACTCCGCCCACTCTTTCTTGTACTCAGAAGTAATCAGCTTTTGTAAATTGCAAATGCCATGCTTCCCTGCACTTCAGAAACACATGAAATTACAGAGGAAAAAAGATGATATGCTTAACAGAAAATCCCCTTTTTCATTAAAACCTGTCTGGTGTGTTGCTGTATCATTGCACGTAATATAAGCTCTTAGCATGTTAGTCAGATATTGTTGCATGACTTTTTCATGAGAATGTATTTACGTCCACTGCATTTTATATGTTTAATTATCTCAGGTCAAAATGTTTAATCCTTATATGTGCTTATCTAAATGCAATTTTACAGTGTTTTTTGTGGACGTCTTGTGCTAATATTTTCAGGCATGTTGTGATGGGATGTGTCCGTCCCGACCTGTGTTCTTACCCCAGAGTTGGCAGCCGTTCATCTGCAAAGATTGTCTGGGTTTCAGTGTAAAAAGCCCTGTTCCAGTCTTGACAAATTCCATTCTTTTTCGCTATTCAAGTCGTTGATGAACATGTTGGTCGTCCTTTTTTCTCAGCATGCACAGCACAGCTCGGTTGTTTCTCTGCATACAGTCTCATGTAAACCAGAGGAGGCAGCAGCAGCAGTTTGGGATGACTCCATCGAGCTCTCCCCTCCTTCTTCCAAATGGATCCACACCCTCCTCTTTGCCCATAATAACGTTCCCAAGATAAACAACTGTCAACAGGGAAAGTACGGAATGTTTGCAGAAACTGATTATTTCATAGATGAAGACACAGGAAGTGGATAAGTCAATCCTACATTTCATGTATGCCTTGTATCAACCTTTGTATTCCTCCTCTTTGTAATTCCTTTTCAACTATAGCACTTTCTAATAATCTTTATGTGTGACTTAATGTGGTTTTAAATATCAGGCTATAGGTTTCTATATATTATGTATCCAATACAGAGTAAATTCAGTGGAATTCTGGCTGTACTAGTAAACATTACCACTGTAATGATTACCACATCTGGTGTTGAATAAAGTATTAGAATGAACAAATAGGTATGTTTGGATGAGTGTAAAATAAAATGCCAGTGTGAAAAATTACTCATGGCATATTGTATTGAAAAGACTTCAAATGAACCATACCAGCCATTGTCTAAACATCATTTGTACTTGCATTAATTTCGGCTCAGTAGCTTTTTCCTAGTTGGAGGACATCAAGCCTGAGAATAATGTGCATGTCAAATGGGATCTGAAAGAAATTTGAAAGTTTTGGAGAATTCTTTTCCTTAAAAGATTTGACTTTAAATCACATAAAAACTGGTTCTAATATTAATAGATAAACTTTTATAGTCTACGATAGATATTAGGAATAAAACACATATATCAACATTTGAGTTATATCTCTAAGCAATTTAAAAACATCTACCGTAGCCGATAGGTTGATAATGCTCATAGATTGTAAATAAAAATAATGCTATATATTGATTTTGCATAATTTTATCTAAAATATGCAAAATAACACACACAATTGTAGATGCGACATACCCCTTCATACATTTATAGACGTACACGAACATAGATAATTCTAAGTTACATTAAAAACGGTTTTTTCTGACTGTTTCTGACACAACCGGAAAAGGCGGGACTTAGCGCCTCTACACTTGGATTGACGGTGCAGCGGACAAATGAAATCCTAAAATAGCTGCCAGACGTTAGATGTATTATCAAGGTAGGTTACAGAGTAGTTTATCTGGTTACTAGGCAGCAATAACGGCGCTTCTTTGCAATATGTGGGAAAATATCTTTCCTTTGTAATGCAGCAGAGTAATAAAGTTTTAAAATGCGGTTAAAGTTTTGAGTAGTTTTTTAGCCCGTACTACAGCAACACTGTTTGTAAAGAGAACCACAGTCGTCTATGGTGCCATGGCGTCTTCTTCAAGGTAAGATTCTTTTCTCGTAACTTTATGTTCAATAAACTATTGTTGATTACAATAGTCAGTAACTTAAATCCCAGTATGCAAGTTTTTAAAGACAAGCCATGTTTGTTTGTAGTGATACCCGGGTTAAACCGCGAAACAAACGGCGTGCCTTGCAAGAAACAGTGGTTAAAAGAGAGAAAGAGGAGGACGACACCCAGGTAAGAGAACGTTTTTTAACCCGCTAGCTCCTAGAAATGTCTTTCTTTGTCACTGTTTACTATTACGGGCTATTAGAGGGCTATTACATCCAAAACAACCATTCTCACCATTTATGTCACACCTGAATAAATAAAGTAACGCTGGTATTACAATCAATACAATGTTATTACTTTAGGCTCTTAACGTTGAACTTAACCATATATATCTGTGATATATCTCTTCCCTCCTGATACAGCTCATCTTTAAGTGTTTTTTATTGTCGTGTCTATTCAGTCTTGTGTTCTTTTTGTTGAATCTCAGGATCCTCCGAGTAGTGAGAAAGACCCAGGAGAGACTCTGAAACGCACAATAAGGGCCCAGAGACAGAGGCGGAAGAAAATGGTACTTCTTCTTATACTTTTGTCAATAAATTGCTTTTATTATTAGCTTAAACTTTTGTCTGTAAATTGTATCTAGCTACTTGACCAGTCCTCTGCCCAAGACTCCACTGATGATGTTGTGGAGGAAATCGGCACCATCCAACAACAAAGTGACGATACCAAACCAGCTGAGAGCTCTGCTGAGCCTGTGGTTCTGTCTAGACCTCCGAAAGGCTCTAAGAGAGGTTTGCATCCAAATTATATCTAAACCTTTATCACATTAAGGCAAATTAAGGGTTAATAATTACCAAAATGTTCAGATCTTACTATGATTTGATTTGACATTTTATCCGTTAAAGGCATATGCTATGAACATATTCATAAACTTTAGGACAAAGACATTAAAAAGAAATACTTTTTTTTGCGTTTTCCATTCAGGTTTGTCTTCAAAACTTCAGCAAATGCCCGGTTCACAACAATTAGATGACTTTATGACACAGCGTTTGGAAGAGAAGCTGAGAGCAGCCAGAGTAAGCCTATTATTATTATTATTATTATTATTAGGCCCAAGCTGGCGATGCGATTCTCTAAATGGCATCCCTCATTCAAAATTTTATACCTCCTAGGGTTTTCCTCTAGGAAAGGCTCTAAATTTGGTCGGTATCATCTAGACACATGTGCCAACAAAAGTTATTGATAGTTTTTTGATATCTTAATGGGTGTGGCCGCCTGGCTGATGCGAATCAATAATAAGACAACCATTTTGGGGAAAATAAAATCCTGTGAATGTTGTTGGATTTGGTTGGAACTAATTAAGAAATGTGCAAATTATAGGACTTTCTTTAGAAATGGCCCTCCAGCGCCCCCTAAAAATTCTGAATGGAGACTAAAGAAATTGCCCCCACACCCGCAAGGGAATGCAAAGGCTTTTATCTCCGCTTGCAGCTTTAATTTCACATTATGTTGTCGTAGATTTGTAATAACGTTTCTTATATTTGTGTACAGTCTAGAGGAGAGAGCCTACAGCAGCAGGAGCCCTCTGTGAAGCCGCCCAGCCGACTGCAAAAATTAAAAGACAGAGACACTGTTACAAGGTTTGACAGAGAGGTAAGAAACTGCCATCTTGAACTGTCTTATACTTGTGTAATTAGTAGAAAACTTTGTAGAAAATTTGTAGAAAACGCTTATTTTCATATTTTCTCACAGGCTGAATCCGAAAGACAAGACATCCCTGTGTCCCTTAGCACCAGAGTTAATTTCAGAGAGACTGCAAAACGAGTAAGGCTTGTGCTATTAAGACAGTAATAGTAATACAATATATTACATCACCAGACACATTTCTTTCAACAGGATGATAGTGGGCTCCCGACAGCAGAAGAAGCATATAATTTCTTCACATTCAACTTTGAACCAGAACCTTGCGAAGAGACTGAAGAAACGAGCAAGAAAAGTCCAGGACTAAGAAAAACTGTTGGCGAGGACCAGGGCAGTGAAAGAGAAGAGCAAGAAGATTCTGACATAGATCAAGCCAACCGAGATCTCGATCATGTACATTGCTTTTTCATTTTCACAACGTATAAAATAATTAGTCAGAGTTGTCATTTAAAAAGCAGAAAAAATAGACATATTTATTGTTGTAGAATGAAGAAGCTCCCCTCGTGCAAGATGACAGAGACAATTTATTTGTCATCGAACAATCAACCCATGACTTCATTGTGGTAAAGAAAGCTGAGTATATTGGATACCGCAAACGCCTTCAACAAGAGAGCGAGCTCCTCTATACTCCAAGTTTTCAAAGAGGTATTGACAAAATATATTATACATTGCATGAATAATCTCTATATATAATATTAATTATATCTTCTCGCACACAGTCCCAACATCTATTAAACTGCCTGAAAATATTAAGCCTCGCTATCCGGAGGATGAAGGTCTGTATGTAGGAGAGAGGCCTCCTGTGTCCCTGACCAATGAGAACATCTTGGAGAATCGCATTTTAAAAATGGAAGAGGTAATACTGTTTTCATGCTTACTATTTGATAACACTTTTCACTAAATCTTGTGTAACAAATAATTGCTTTGTTTCCTGTTTTTAAAGGGGAAAAAGTGGTTTGGAGATGACGGCAGAATTGTAGCTTTACCCAACCCCATCAAGGAATCATCCACACGACCTCCTCTCTTTCATATGGAGGAGGACCTCGACCCTTTGCTACAAACTGTCTTCAGGAAGGTAGACATCTTTACATTTAGAAACGTCAAACCATACAAAGCATAAACAAGCACAGAAAATGTTTTTATCAACCATTTATTTCACATTTTCTTTAAATTTCCAGGCAGTAAAGTCCAAGCATGAAAATGTGTACTTCGCCGGTGTAGCCGACTCTGACGGAGACTACCAGCTGGATGTGGACGTTTCTGGGCTGATCTTCTCCCATCACCCACTCTTCAGTCGGGAACACGTTCTAGGAGCGCGCCTCGTCCAGCTCTATGATCAATACCTCAACAGGCAACACAATAACCTCACAGGACACCTCACAGATAAGGTGCACACATATCGTCATCATTAGAGTGCTTTTTCTGATGAGTCCAAAAATGTCTCTGTGAATAAATAATTAGCTTTTGTTGTCTTGACGGTTGTAGTTGAAAGGACTGAGGGCTGCGCTTCAGAACATGGTTGAAATCCATGGTGGACAGATCCTCACTGAGGCCATGCAGCAGAGGATTTTGGAGTACAGTGTGGAGGTTAGGTAAGTAGCTCGGATTAATAATTTATTGGAAAATAAAAAACATTATATAGCCAGCTGTGGAGAAAATTTACAAATTGCAATGGCAAAAATATGAATAAACAGAAAAATATCACTTTCACACAATTGCGACACCTGTGCACTTATACAGGACACTCATTTTAACAGCAGAAAATTAACTCAAAGAAACCGCTACCATGTCGCTCCAGTAACACCAGCTAATCCCTTGTGTCCACTATGGCTCAGAGAGATGACAGTTTTTGAACTGTCCCAAAATGCAAGAACCAGAAAAACTCTAAAACAAGGCAATGATATCCAAAAGTCACAATGAGCTGCTGTAAAAAGCTGCCAACCACCTGGCACTACGCTAACATGGTCTTTGTGATCTGTGTTTCTGTGGCCATTGCAGACACACTCGGCAGCTGCGTGACAGTGAACAGGAGAAAGACAGAACTCTGTTGAAGAATATAATCAAAGTGTGGAAGGACATCAAGACTCTGAGAGAATTTCAGAAGTTTACCAACACACCATACAAACTCCAGCTCAGAAGGTAAATCTTTTTCACCTCAACACAGGAATATTATTGTATAATAAAGATTATATAAGATTTTGTCACAATTCTTCTCTCAGAGAGATTGTAGACCGTGCTTTAGATGAGCAGGAGTACGAAAAAGAAATCTTGGCTGAGGTTAATGAGTTAGAGGCAGAGACTGAGGTGGAATACCAGACAAAGTGGGCCGAGTACAAGAAACAGTTGGAAGAATGGAAGCTGTGGAGAAGGAAACAGGTGCATTTTATCAACACATATTCATTACGACTTAAAAAATATAGTAATCAAATCATGCAACGGAACAATGAATGTTTTTTAATGGACTACAGAGAGGTAAAAAGAAGAAATCAAAGAAGAAGAAAAAGACAGCGGCTGACACAGACGATGAAGAGGATGAGAATGCCAGTGAATCAGAGGGACCTGCTGAGGAAGGTCCTCCAAAACCAGAACCTCCCGAGAAACCAGACTTTGACTCTTTGGAGCAAGTAGTGAGAGAGAAAGCCTCCAGGATCTGCAGAAAACCAGGCGAGTCCATCCTGATTCCTGAGCTGTCTACTTCTGGCAACATCACGGCCACCGAGCAATGCCCCAGGTATGAGCGAAGAAAAACAAACACAAAATCAATTATTATTACTACAATAGTGATTTTCTTTTATGGTGATTGTTTAGGGCTGAAATGGCTCGGAGGGAAGATGTTGGAAGACGCTCTCTTTTCATCAAAATCCTGTACAACAGCAAAGAAGTCTCTAGGACAAACAGTCGCTCCTTGAACTCTGACTTTAGGGTGCACTTTGGACAAATCTTCAATCTAAAAATCATCAACTGTCCCCAAAGCATCTGTCTTCAGGTACACAAACCTCTTTCTCTAAATCACAAATATACCCTGCGCAATCCAGTAATGACTCTATTCGATGGGCTGTAGGTGTTTGAAGAGACTGGTTCGTCATCAAGTTTGCTGGCACAAGTGTTCGTGCCCGTGCCAGAGCCCTCCGTTTTGACTGGCAGCGCTCCCATTGAGAATTTTGAGTTCAGCAGCAACCAGAGGGTCATGTTCGACCACGAGGGAGTGGGAAGTGGTATGTGTTCTCGTCCCAAGCCAATGTCCCTTGATTCATTTGCACAGAAAAAAGTCTATAATTTCTCTTGTGTTGTTTTCTGTCAGATGTACCACTGTCCTTTAAAGCTGATGGCAGTAACAAAATGACTCTGTTAACCTCTGGAAAAGTTGCATGTTGCGTCTCTTGGGGGATTGGGGAGGATGATGTACCACTTGCTCCTCCTGTGTCTCAACATCCAGGTGGTTTATACAGGTAACAGAACCTTTACACATCAAGTTTATCATTGTATGTTATGTTAAACCATATTAACATGTGTCACATGTGTACTTATTTTAGTGGTTTGGGACCTGATGCTGTCTCATGTATTGGAGCATCTGGCCTGTATGACTTGAAGAAAATTGGGGAGTGGGCAAAACAGTCACGACTGGACCCCAATGATCCTAAAAACTCCTCTATCATGCAACTTTTAAAAGTAAGTACCTCCAGTAACTACCACGTAGTTACATAAAGCGATAATCAAAAGCCTGTTTTTTTAACTCTCCTCCAGGTTGCTAGCAGCGGAGAGGTGACCGCGCCGGATTACTTCCGCCTCGAACAGCTGCAAGACGAGTTTCACTTTGTGACCGATGACGAGTTGGACTGTTCCAAGAGGTACCGCCTGCTCAGGCTGAGGAACCAAGGAGTCCCGGAGTTTCGTAATTACAAGTTTGTTCCTGCTCTGGAGAGAGAAGTGTCTGATAAGATATTCCAGGTAGGTTTATTGTTTATTGTTCTACTGTATGGTCTGAGCACACGAGTGTTATTTTATTTATTATAAAATTTGAATATACCTTAGGAATACGAAAAGAGACTGAAGGAGGGAGAGATAGTTGACACAGAAGAACACCTGGATTCACATCGTGCATTAGTGGCTTCTTACCTTAAGAAAGTGAGTAACGTTATTGTTCTTCTCATGTTCATTGTAGTGCGTGTGTTAACTATGAGTGTGCACTTTATTTACGCAGATCCGAGAATCGGTCTTAAACAGATTTCTTCTCGCCAAGCATCACTACCTTATCACAGACTTGGTAGTAGAAGAAGAGATTCCAACTATAGGGTAAATAATACACCGAAACATCATTCATTTTATAGAATTACAGTGACATTATATTTCTGGCCATCTTACAGTTTGTATTTATTTTTACAAAATTCTTCATATCTCTGGCTGAGTATTGCTGTCTGGAGCTGTTTGACCGCACCCCCCTAACACATGGAGCTAATAACAAGAAATCTATATAATTTTGTCTTTGGCAGAGAGAGGGTTTTTTTCATAAACGTATTGTGCAAGTGTTGCCTAAAGATTTTATATGTTTACGTGGTCATCATTTTTCTGTTTAATGTTCTCTTGTCTCATCTGCACTGCGTTTATTACAGTGGGGCAGGTGCAGGGTATGTTCTTAAAGTGATTCTTTTCTCTCACCCGGTCTGTGCTCCTACTTTCCATTTAGCGTAAAACTTCAGTCCAGTAGAAAAAATATAGACTCTGTGTAGATTTCAGTCTTTGACCGTGGGTTTTAGGTACATCTTTTACATTCATTTATGAGGTATGTTCACTCTTCGGATTCTCTTGCCCCCTCCTAGTGACCAAGTGTTTTTTACACTACAGTATACTGTGTCTAAAATTCCACAATTCCGAGAGCTCTAGTTTTAGTACGAAAAAGCTGTGATCTCTATTTGTTGTTCTTTTAATGTAACATTTCTGTTGATGGTTTTTGTATCAACCAAATGTGATTATTCAGACTTCTGGGTATTAACATTTTCAAACTGGCTGAGCCAAAGCGACCGCTGAAACCACAAAGGAAAGAACGAAAGAAGGTGACCGCCCAGAACTTGTCTGATGGAGACATCAAACTGTTGGTCAACATCATCCGGGCTTATGACATTCCCATCAGAAAACCTCAGACTAAGTGAGTGCCTCCTGTCAAATGTACATACTGTTGTAAAAACATAGAAATATGAACAAATTCTGACTTATTACCAATTTTAGTAAACCAGGACAGTCATCTCAGAGTGTCATTCAGGGCAGCGACTGGCTCCTCAACCAGGTACAACCCACATTAACCAGGATATGTTTGTTGCAGTGTCATTGATGTTATGTGTGTGTTCTGCAGGTACAAGTGAGGCCTTTTGTGGAGGTGTCCTTCCAGCGAACAGTACTCCAGACCACCACAGCGGATGGACCCAACCCGAGCTGGAATGAGGAGCTGCAGCTGCCTTTTAGGTGCAACGTCAATTTTATACTCTACACTTCTTACCTTTGCCTTTTTCATTAAATATAAACGGCTTTTCCTCAAATTAAACCCCAAAATTCTAAAAATCTGGGTGTTATATTCTAAACTTCAACAAACAATTACAGTATCAGGTCCAGTCTCTGCCAGTTCTGGACAATATCCAAAATCAGGCCCTTTTTTTCATCTGCTGATTTTCAAAAAGGTTATTCATGCAGTCATTTCATCCAGGTTAAATTAATGTAACTCACTAAACATTGGAATCTGACAATCGGCAATAATTCAACAACAACTGGTGCAAAATGCAGTGGCTCGTTTATTAACAAGATCTAGGTAGCGTGAGTGAACCTTGCAGCTTTACACTGTCTCTCTGCTCATTACAGAATTACATTTCAAAATCATTTTAATGCCAAATATATCTGAGCTCCCCGTCCCACTATCACCACACAAACACTTGTTGACAGAGCATTTTAGATAGCTGGCCCTCATGTGGAATTGAACCATATCCTGAATTCAAAATGAGTCTGTTTGACTTTGAATTTCTGGTCTTTGACTTTTAACTGCATTTAAAATCTTTTATGGTAAATGTTTGAAGTGTGAGATTTTGCAAAGAAATGGGATAAAATAGAAACTTTAGCTGATTGATTGTTGATATGTTAATACATAAATGAATTCAGTACATATGACAGTGTTCATTAACTTTTTTGTAGTGCTCCAAATGGAGACTACAGCACTGCCAACCTCCAGTCAGTCAAAGATGAAGTCTTCATCAACATATTTGATGAAATGGTCTACGAAACAGGAATAGTAAGTAACATCTTTCATCTAACTTTTACCTTATTTAATATTTTTACATTTAATTGAATCATTCCCTCATGCGTTGCTTAGAACGAGAGTGACAAAGACAGGGGGAAGTCAATCCACACTCGGATAGAGAGACACTGGTTGGGCTCTGTCAAGATTCCTTTCAGCACCATATATTCACAGTCCAAGGTGAGGATGAGTGTCGTGTGGTGTGCTTTTGATTACACTTGACAGATTATTAAGTAGTGTTATTACTTTTTGTCAGATTGACGGTACTTTCAAAGTGAATACGCCTGCAGTGTTACTGGGCTACAGTAAGGAGCGAGGCCATGGTCCCAATGGTGGTTATGATAACTGGAGCGTTAGTGAAGGGGCGTTCATCACACTCTTCATCACTATTGAACCTCAGCTGGTGCCTGGCGAGTCCATTAGGGAAAAGGTACTGCGTCACAACTTGATTTATACTTTCAATAAATGTGTATATTACATTTAGCTGTGTCGTTTTATATTATTTTTAACATCAGAAAATTATCAAGAGAGATGCTTAAGCCAACTCACACTGCCTTTGTTTTCAAGTCATGTGTTTATTTTTGTTTTATCCTGTCATTATTCATTTGGAATTAATTTTGTTTGCCACTTCTTGTCATAAATTTGCTTTTGCACTGCTGCATGCACTAGTTAAAGGAAGTAAAGGTAATCTTCCATAACATGAGCTTTATGTTTTTTGAGTTGTGGCACTTTTAGATCACAAATATGTTTCTTCTTCAGTTTGACAGCCAAGAGGATGAGAGTTTACTGCTGGCTTCAGAGAGATTTGAGAGAGAAGCGGCTCACAGTCACCCTGACAGACCCTGCCTTACCACTGTTATTGACCTCAATGGAAAGACTGTTTTCATCACTCGGTACATTCGACCACTCAACCCTCCTCAGGAAATACTGGATATGT
This sequence comes from Perccottus glenii, assembly GCA_024416835.2. Lineage (NCBI taxonomy): Eukaryota > Metazoa > Chordata > Actinopteri > Gobiiformes > Odontobutidae > Perccottus > Perccottus glenii. The sequence continues at coordinate 10,974,009 of CM044559.2, forward strand.
TTCCCAACAACACTCAGGAGGCCACGGTCAGTTCAATCAAATCCAATGCAGGAAAAGTTGATCGCAATATATGACAATTTCTGCTTTAATTTTTTTCTCTGCATAGTCCATGGTCGCCCAATTTGTTTCGCTCATCCCGTCTTTACCGGATAGAGTTTCATTTTCTGGTAACTGTGACCTCTGGACCACCTGTGATGTAAGTGAAGCCTCTTTCATAATGTAGCTACACACCAAAAAAAAAGGCCAAAATCCAAGTTCATATATATATATTTTTTTTGGTTTTAGCAATTTCTCACCTTCCTGGCAGGAGATGAAGAGGAACATGCTGTACTTTTGTGCAACTACTTCTTGTTTATGGGCAAGAAAGCCTGGCTTATAATTGGTACTGCTATACCAGAGGTGGGTGACAAAGAACAGGGACTTGAACATACAGTTGTGGCAGACTTTCAGATTTTTTTGGCCATTTTTCAGAGAATAAACACAAAAACCTTTCTTTCCCTCGTTTTCCCTCGTTTTCCATTTATTGTCAAAAGACTGTTTACTCTTTTTAAATTATAATGACAACAGAAACTACCCAAATGACCCTGATCAAAAGTTTACATGCCGCAGTTCTTAATGTATTGCCACCTTTAACATCAATGACAGCTTGAAGTCATTTGTGGTAGTTGTAGACGAGGCTTTTTATTTTCTTTCTCTTGGGCTGTGTTGCATGAACTGCACGTTTGAGATCTCTTCAGAGTGGCTCAATGATATTGAGGTCAGGAGACTGAGATGGCCAGTCCAGAACCTTCACTTTATGCTGCTGCTGTGGCCTTGTGCTTCGGATTGTTGTCATGTTGGAACGTCCAAGTACGTCCCATGCACAGCTTTAGGGTTGATGAGCGTAAATCTTCCTCCAGTATTTTCTGATAACATGCGGCATTCCTCTTTTCCTGTGCCTTTGTAGCTCACACATCTCCAAAACATCTGTGATCCACCTCCATGTTTCACAGTAGGAATGGTTTATCTTTCATCATAGACCTTGTTGACTCCTCTCCAAATGTAACGTTTATGGTTTAATTTTGGTCTCATCACTTCAAATGACTTTGTTCCAGAAGTTTTGAGGCTTGTCTGTCTCTGTGTTCGGTGTAGTGTAAGAAGGATGCTTTGTGGCATTTGAGTAGTAATGGCTTTCTTCTGAGACTCCACCATGCTGCCTTTTTTTCTTCAAGTGCCTCCTTATTGTGCATCTTGAAACAGCCACACCACTTTTTTTCAGAGAGTCCTGTATTTCAGCTGAAGTTAGTTGTGGATTTTCTTTACATCCCAAAACATTTTTTTCTGGGAGTTATGGCTGAATTTTTTGTTGGTCTACCTGACCTTTTCATTTTCTACTTCTTAATTAGATCTTGAACACTGCTGATTGGCATTCTCAATTTCCTGAATATCTTTTAATATCCCTTTCTTGTTTTATACAGTTCAATTACCTTTTCCCGCAGACCCTTTGACAAATCTTTTGCTGTTCCCATGACTCAGATACAGAAACATCAGTGCAGCACTGGATGAAAGATGCAAGGGTCTGTCAGGACCAGAAACTCACTGACCTTTTATAAACACACACTGTTTACAAGCAAACAGGTCACAGGTGAGGATGCTTACCTTTAGTAGCCATTCAAACCTGTTTGAGTCAACCTCTTTTGACCAGGGTCATTTGGGTAGTTTCTGTTTTTGGATAGTTTCTGTGATTTAAAAAGACACAGTTGTTTGACAATGAATGGCTTCACCCAACCACTAACTGTGAGTGAAAAAAAAGCTTTTTCTGTTATTATTCATATTTTCTGAAAAATGGCCAAACAATCACAATTTCTGCCAGGTTATATAAACTTATGAGCACAACTGTATGCTTAACCCCTTGTTGGGTTTTTGTGTTTTTTAGTCTAAGCTTTGTCTTGGTTGCATCTCAAACTCTGCAAATTGGCAGTATTGCTCTGATGCTTCTAAATATTTGCTAAAAATCAAAATGTTTTTTTGGAAATTGAGATATCTTTTTTGTGTGTCTTTTTAGGGGCCCACAGCGTATGTTTTGATGTATGAGCAGAGCCGCTACCTGATCTGGAATCCCAGCAGTGGACAGTACTACGGCCAGTATGACACCTTCTGCCCACTGCAGACAATTGGCTGTCTGGTCAGTGCTGACAACGTGAGTGATGTTTAAACTCTCATTTAAATGAATTACTCATAAATAATAGTGCATAATAGTGATATTAATAATCATTAAATTAATAATGATAGTCATTTGTTTATTGTTTTGACTTTTTCAGGTTTGGTTGAACATTCAACAATACAGTTCACCGATGAGGATGAGTTTTGACACCTCAAAGGCCAATCTGTGGAGGCCATTTTTCTCTCGGTCCTTCACTCATCCTGGTCTGTCCAGTGTTCAGGTTGGGGTTTGTCATTTCTCTATAATCCTTAAGTATCTAATTTGTGTGTATATGAATGAATGATTGAATAAATAAATATTGTTCCATGTAACATTTTCTATAGCCTGAGGAGCTGGTGTACCGTCGCATTGACAAAGCAGCTGCTGCAGAGCTTCAAGACAGGCGAGTTATTTACAGAAATTTTAAATGAGAAAAATTGGTTATTTGTTATATATTATTATATAAAACATACAAATCATACTTCTTTTTAGAATTGAGAAAATCCTAAAGGACAAGATCATGGAATGGCGCCCTCGACATCCAACCCGCTGGAATCGCTACTGCTCCAGCACCTTGAAACAATTTCTGCCTAAACTGGAGATGAGCGGCGGACAGGACTTGGCTGAAGTGCACAGACATGAGCTGCAAAGCCTTCTGGGAGACCACAGGGTAAGTAAGAAATGGCAGTGACTGAAAACACACTAGAGTTGACTTTATACTAATAAGAGTACTTCTTTTTAGATTTCAGGGTTTCCTTTGAACATGCCCTTCTCAGAAGTCCGGCCCATCATCGAGGCAGTGTACAGCACAGGTGTTCACAATGTTCAAGCATCTAATGTGGAGTTTGCACTGGCTGTGTATGTCCACCCCTACCCTAGTAATGTCTTATCTGTGTGGGTTTACCTGGCATCACTCATGCGGGATTGAAAACATAAGTAATAATTGTTCAGCAAATACTATGTGGCATCCTTATTCATGTAAATACTATATTACAGATGTTTATTTTAATTTGCTCAAAACTTTTTATAGTATTAAACCATTTTTAATAAGATTGAATAAATGACAGTTTTAATTTCAAGGTACTTTTATTGATCTGCATGTCACTTTGATATTTCCCAGTTAAAGCATCATGCAAAACTTTGGAACACACAAATCAATCCAATAGACTGACTAGAGATGGATTACAAGCACTGAACGCTAAATACAATGGGGCCTTTTCCCAAACAAAGTGTTTTCAATCACCCCCGCTTATTATCTTGAGTTCGAGGCTCATGAAAATAGTTCAGAACATTGGTCTCACCTTCCGGAGTGCATCATGAAAAATAAGAGCTTTATGGCATTATGAAACTTACCACAAAGTGATCAAGGCTATACTGTAACTTGGATTCCTCTTTCTATACATTTTTCCATGGATTCCTCTGTCTATACATTTTTCCATGGATTCCTCTGTCTATACATTTTTCCATATATCAGAACATTATTACAGGTGAGTACTTGTCTCAAGTCAATGCAGTCTGTGTAGGAATGTCTATTTGAACTACGTTGATTGGTTGACAGTTTTAGCTTCAACATAGGACTGTAATCAGTTTCAATTAGGATTATTACTCTGATCTTGCATGAAGGATTTCTAATTACATTGTGATCACAAGTTAATGACCTATGCAATGGGAGAAGCAGATGAGTGTAATTTTTTGTGACAAGGAAAAGGTAGTAACTACATTAAACACAAAGCATTTACATTTTCTAGTTACGAACCTTTGAATTTTTCCAAAACAAACAAAACCCTCTATTTACATTTGCATTGACACTCCAAATTTAACCTCACTTACTTCTTCTTAAGGTTCATTTCTATTAAAACACAGAGGAGAATAGAAATACCAGTAGCAGAATTAAAGTTGCATTAGAAACCCTTCTGAGTGACACAAAAAACAGCAAATGGTATTTCTAGGATAAAGTGCAATAAAAAAAAGTAATGGAACAATGAAGAGAAGCAGCGTTTGGCAAGATCACTCTCCAGAGCGACAGCATGCTCTGAAGCCACACTGCAGGTTCTGGCAGCCGCTGGCCGTGTCTGCATGAGGACCTAGAGACAATCGCCACACACTGGTCAGTCAGAAAAGAGCAGCCACTGCCTTTTTACATTTCCACACAAGCACTAAATTAAGTGTTAATTACACTATTGCGGTGACATACATTCTGATGGGCAAGTTTAAGAGATGTACACATCTTACTGGCTACAATAAGATCTACTTACCTTTAACATCAGCACCATACTAGGACATATGCTGTTTGGGTTGGGTTAATATTTGTTACAGCTCAACAGGTGTATTTACAATCATTTACAACTATTTTTTTTCCAGTAAAGCACACTGGAGCACACTGGAAAGCACACACTTTAGAGCCCCTAAAGTCCTAAAAAGGTGAAAATTTGAACCTATACAAACCAGTAATATCTTGTACAAACACTAAGTTAACTATCCTGTGTGAATAATAAAATTTTCCAGTTTAAACAGAAAAAAAATAAATAAATCACTAGACATATCATTATATTATGTCATATCATTATATATATATTATAGAATTACTACAAGCATCAGCAACTTTAAATGCACAGATGGAAAAATCCAGACCAAACAGCTCAGGAGTGCAACTCCCCAACTCCCCGTTTTGAGATGCATTGAGAACTTTAAGGCTGTTGTTTTGACTAACACATCTGTGGTTACAACATAGTCAAATGCTGGAGTAATTTGAATGAAGAAAACGATTTATGCCATCATCAGACAAACATAACTCTGAATTAACTCTTATAAATGAAATATTGTGACAGTTATAAACTAATTATTGTGTTTCAAGATAATAGGAGATATTTTGTTTGCACAAGATAATTCTCATGTTTGAACAAGATACAATTTTATCTGTAGTACTCCCTGGCCCTGGTGAGTGTTCATGTTCACTTGTGATTGGAACATAAAAAGTGTCTTTTTAACCACAGAATACACAGCCTACATAGATATACAGTCTACACACACACAGACATGATTTTCTTTTCTTGATTACTAGATACTACACTATGTAGTAGTATAATGAAACAAGTATGTATGTGATGGAGCACGAGAACCCTTCTGGCCAGAGAAAACTCCCTGTTTATAGGATAAATATTAGCAGGCCCATATGCATTTTTGTATGTGTAATTTTAGTGGTTGAAGTTACGTATTGTTGATTTTATGACCCTGTGTTTCCCTGCAAAAGTTACCGTTGATATTGTCGCAGTAATAGAAGTGCTCATCCTTGAGTGAAGGACAAACTGACACCAGCTCCTGCAGCCCCACCTCAGTGATGAAGAGGCAGCCCGACAAGTTTAGATGTTCCAAGACAGGAAGCCCCCCGCGCTGTGACAGGGCCCTAAAACACACAGGTGTAGTCTCAGGTAAGACAAAGGTGAACTTGTTAAAAAAATAATGCTGACCATCTCACTTATTATATGATGATAGTTTAGCCTCCACTAAAATGTAATACGAGCCAAGCCAGATACGTGAGTAAAGTTGGAAGGAGGAGCTGACTAAGCTACGTGACAAAGTGCTTGTACAAACAACCTCACCCGTGTGATTACACCATCTCTGCTTTCAGTTGGAAGTACAAGGATGTATAAATGATGCAGCTAAAAAGTATAAGCTGCTTAAAAAAGGCTTCTTTAAAATAAACCCACTTCAACAACCCTCATCATTTAAAATACTCATACTTTTTTTCCATCTGCTGTCACTGTTGAACAGGCTTTTTACCTTAATCCCAAATCTGTGACTTGATGACATCCAGAGAGGCTAAGAAATCTCAGCCAGCGCTTTGCCTCCGACTGGTCAGTCCAATTTTCATGCTCCAGACACTGCAGGCCCCCCATTATGGAGCATTTAGTCCGAAATTCTGCAGTGTTGTTTCTGCTGCCTGACTCATACTGTGGCCCTGTTAAAGTCCTGAGAGCCGTGTCATTAGTGCAGCAGGTGGAGTGGCCACAGAGCACTTCTGCAGACATTGCATACTGCTGTTGGAAATAGGAGACATTAGAGCCAGTCCTGTGCCCACGTCTCCTGCAACAGCAAGAGCCTGCTACAAGCTGCGTCTGAACAAAGTGGTCTGCCTCAGGCAGAGACAGTCCACCGCGACGGCTCCATTCTGCCGCATCTTCAATATCGGCGAGATTTGATGAATCCAGAACCCAGACTTGAGTGGGAGTGCTGCCTGTTGCCCATTGACTGCTCCTCTGCCTAAAAATGACAGCCTGGTGTTTCCTCACCACCTGATGTATGTTTCTTCCATCCATGAGTGCGATTGGTATCGTGGGACATTTGAGAAACTTTGCTCGTTGATCAGAGTGTATGTCTAAGCTTGAGGAAGACTTGAGGTCACCCAGTCCAACAGACAACTTCTTTAGTGTGTTATCAGTTATCTTCTCACAGCCAGACAGATCCAGGTACTCCAGAGAATGGCAGGCTCCAAATAATGACCAGCTAGACAAGGCAACAGAAATACTATGATGAGCATCATTAAATGGATTATTTTAATAAACATTTAAATTAGACCTCCCACAGGCCCTCTAGAAACATAAATGTATCTGTACCACACTTTCTTTTGTATTTCACTTCATTTTACTTGCTTGTTTACATGGAAGAGATAAAACAACAATTTTTAGAACCTAACAAGATAGTTTCATGACATTGTTATGAACTCTTTAGACCCTTAATCAAAAATGTCATGCGAGTATGTGCACATAAAAGTCAGTGGTTCAGTGAACAACCAATTTCTCTGCTGAGGAAGTTTTGCGATTGAGTAAATGTTTTTTTTAAAGGTTACTCTAAGGACAAGACATATACAGATCACTGCAGAAAATAATAAAACATTGATCACAACTGGCCACAGCACCATTTTTATAACTTTGAAGTATTTTGTGACCCAGACTTTAAAACATACCTGTCAAATGCAGAATCAGTAACATCAGTCTGCGTCAAGTCCAAATGAGCAATATTGGGACAAAGATTAAGCATTTGGCGCACCTGGATATGTAAAAACATAAATAAAAATAAATTTAGTGTGACCTACAATAACATGTTCATAATATTATTTTGTGCAGTGCATACCATTTTACTGGAGACTGTAGAACTGAATGCCAAGACAATGGACTTGACAGAGCCACCCACAGCAGGCAAAAGGTTCTGGATAATGCCATTCAGGAGCCTCTTCTCTCTTTGAGCATTGTTGATGGCCACATAGCCCTCTGTATGGCCCGATGCATCTACCAAAAGAATAAACAAGACTAAGGATGAGTACACAAAGGCAATAAAGACTGTATATTGTATGTAGAGGAGACCAGTCTGTCCACAACACACTTAGCTTTTCAATGTCAAAAGCCCTGCCTCAAAGAGGTTTGGCACAATTAGCTCTTTATCAAACGGTTGCTGTCACAGTTAATCACCAAACCAGTCCAAATTATGATTCTTATGATAGAACTAGGCATCTAAGTAGTATTGAGATAAAAGTAAGTATTGCAATGTAGATGCCTCACACATTACAAGAGTTCCATATTTTCAGAAAAACACCTTACCGGACTCATCAACATCAGCATCCTCGTCCCATTCCTGATAAGCCAATCCCTCCTTTTGGCGGCTCTTTACCCATTCCTCGTCTGGCTCCTGGTCCTGATCTCCAGGAAGGCCGTTATAATAATCACCTGGAGTAAACAAAAAAAAAAAAAAAAACACATCAGCTCAACTGTGTAGGAGACTAAAGAAAGAGCAAATTTCACATAATATATTTTTTATCTTTTTTGCTTACTTCTGGCCCAGCGCACAGGGTAAAGGTGCCTCCACAGAGATCCAGTCTTGGCCAAGTCTAACCAGGAGCTGCACACTTGACTGCAGCGACACAGATCATGGGGCCCCAAATAGTGAAACAGGCGCAGCATGATTTCGGCAGGAAGCTTGGAAATGTGGGTTGAAGAGTTCCTATTTTTTTCCACTTCAGAGAAAGAAAAGCAAATGAGTTTTAGCAAAAAACCTAATCCAATTTGGGACTAAAATGAGTTACAAATAAAACTTGTCTACAAACCATAGTCAGCCTTCTCGTGGTCAGAATATTTGAAGGCTTTGTGCAGCTCCTCGGCCTGGCTCAACAAAGTGAATCCCTTAAGCACCTCTGCAGCGCTGTCCAACTGCTGTTGACTGCAGTGCTGTGCAATCACCTGTTTTTTGATGTCTTTGAGCTCTTCATAGGTGAAGTACTGCATAAGCATAGGCTGAAAAACCTACAAAAATGATGCTCCATTAATAAATGCTTTCTAAAATGGCAACCTAATCTGATTATTAATAAGACTCTATAATACCTCCTCTTCCTCTTTCATGTGGGGTAGAAAGTCTTGGGTAAAAGCTTCAAGTCTCTCTTTAAGCTGCTGGACATAGTTCAGCTGCTCATATTCATTCTAAAAGCCAGAGAGGCACATTCAGTGATTTGAAGGAATCCTTTAAAAGACTATTTGTAAGTCATGTTTTGACTTAAAGTATGAAAAATGTTTAGAATAACATAAGTTGAACATGCTAAAAATAAATAAACTCTGAAAACTAAAAATATTTGGAATTTTCAAATGATGGATATGTACCATACATTGTGGGCATTACATTTGTAAACCTCAGTTTCTGATTTACCTTCACGTTGTGCAGGCCTTTTTCAAAGAGTGACAGCATCTCTGAGAGCTTATTGTCAGCGTGTACATTGTACACAGTGCAGCAGCGCTGCTGCAACAGGTTGATAATGTACTCATTTTCTATTTGTTCATGCATCTTGAATTCCTTAAAGGTCACACACAGAGACTGCAGGAATGAGCGGAAATCATTGTTGTTGGAGAAATTGGTTTTTGATAGCTGTGAAGACATGAACATAAACATGTATTTCGTAATATAAATTATCACACTTTACAATGAAATTATTAATAAACTTTGTTTATTAATGTGTATATCAAGCAGCTTTACTACAACATACGTGGGTGGCTCTGATGCATGACTCGTTTAGCAGCAAAAATAAATAAATAACTAAATCTCCTAAGCCTAAAGAAAATCACCTGCCTACAACCTATTTCGGGGTGTGTTTCTTATGTTGCATAAGAAGCATGAATGTTGATTTACTAAATTAAACTAAACCAAGATGCAGAAAAGTGATACATTTTATTTCAATGCCCTCGCTACAATAATTTTCACTTGTCTTTAAACACCAATGGTATTAAGAGTCTTATTAAGTCTGAGAGCAGTCGCGAGGCAAACGATAGTTTTGCTTTGACTAGTGCTGTGTGCCTGCTAGCTAGTTTCGTGTTAGCCCGTGTTTACGCCTCATTTGAGAACACAGCTTCACATATTCTTCCTAAAACCTACATTTCAAAAGCCTTTATTTATTCCTACATACCTTTTCACAGTACAGGCCCACCAACTGCTTCATTCGCCAGTGTGGGCCAGTAAAAACATCCACCTCGTCCGGAAAAGGGGCCATCTTCACACTCCGTTGCTCAGTGCGTCATCTGTACAGACGCTGATACAATCTGGAGACTTGCGCCATGCACGTCCCAGTCACATGACCATAACGCGAGCCATTCAAAAGCGTCTATATTTAATATTCTCAGGGTTTTGATTAACTTTTTAAATATAAAAAATCCATAATTAAAGACGGTAAATACGGTATTTATTTTGATAGCTTTGTTTAAATATTACGTTCACGCACTAAAATCTTTAACTCTTACTCACATACTTTTTTCTTGATTAATAGAAATAGATGTAAACGAAAGAAAGATGTAAGATTGCAAACACGACCTGATAAATTCTGTATTTGATCATGATTTTGATACAGTCGTTGATTCACGTCCACGGTGAGCGCGTGGTTGCTATGGAAAATGTTCACAGCAACAGCCTTATTTGGGCGGTGCTGTGAAAAATAATGGACTGGTGTGTCGACCAATGGGCTTACAGAAAATAAAATCTTGACCAATGACAAAGCAACAAAATGACTTATGTTAGAGTGTGATAACAGTAGCATGTATCCAAATATCTGGGAAAAAGCAACGAAAACACTAATGGTAAGATTTAGCACTTTAGGTTCATACATATTGTTAATTGCAATGGCCATTATACAATGAAAAAATTGTTTTAAGCTGAATAGGACTGCTTTTCAATTAGCCACCGTAACAGTACCTTTAGCTTTCAGGCTAACTAATAGCGTTAGTTGTATATGAGTGATGTCTCTCCGCAGCATCACACTCTTTCTTTTCCCGACACGTAACGTTATTTGAATGTTTCTTTTGGATAGTGCTGTATTTACTTAGCGATATACATTTGCCATTGCTTAGTAGCCTATTCCTTGTAAATCCCTCAAGGAAATTCCTTGCATCTATTTTTTATTCAAATTGCCCATCAAACAATTACCAAAGCTTTCAGCTTTCAGAACCCAGCTTTCAGCGTATTTCTTTTCTCCCGCAGACCCAGCATGACAAGCCAGGCAGTGCTTTAATATGGACAAATACGAAAAGGTCAAGAAAATAGGAGAAGGCTCATTTGGAAAAGCTATCCTCGTCAAATCAAAAGAAGATGGACATCAATATGTCATCAAGGAGATTAACATATCTGGGGTAAACACTCACATCAATATTTGACTGCTGAATTTACTGGCAACTATAACCATTTTATTATTATTATTATTTACTGTAAAGATGTCAAGCAAAGAGAGGCAAGAATCACGAAAAGAAGTTGCTGTACTTGCCAACATGAGTCATCCCAACATAGTTCAATACAAGGAGTCTTTTGAAGGTAAAACATATTTAAGGATTTTACTGTGAATTAAAGATTTTAAATTTTAAGTACACCAGTGAATGAATGAAATATTCCTAGAGGGAGGGTGCCTCTACATTGTGATGGACTACTGTGAGGGTGGAGACCTATTCAAGAGGATTAATTCTCAGAAGGGGGTGCTTTTTTCAGAAACACAAGTAAGTTTTCCATTATACTTAATGTAACTGTCAGTATTATATTGATGTTTACATGCTATTTCTCTCCTAGATCCTTGACTGGTTTGTGCAAATTTGCCTGGCACTGAAGCACATACACGACAGAAAAATCCTACATAGAGACATCAAATCACAGGTATTCCAAACCTCATTCTATTTTTTCCTAGAAAAAAAAAACATATGCTAACCTTTACACTTTTGTCTACATAGAATATATTTCTGACAAAAGATGGCACTGTCCAGCTTGGTGACTTTGGAATTGCAAGGGTGCTAAACAGGTTTGTATAGTGTCATAAGACATGTCTTTAATAAATAATAAAAGCCTAAAAGCCTGCAAAAGTATAATACAATTGATTATTTTTACTTTTTATTTCAGCACTGTGGAGTTAGCAAGAACATGCATTGGAACACCATATTATCTGTCACCAGAGATCTGTGAAAATAAACCCTACAACAACAAAAGGTACTTGCACCGTCATCCTGGATTTGGTAACTTTAGTTGTTGAGTCATTTGTCTTTATTATTTTACATGTTAAAAATTTATTTTATGTAAAATGAGCTGATGGTTTCTCAGAGGTTTAACTGATCTCCTTTTTTACTGACTGGTCTATTTATGCAAAAAACAGGAGAGGGTTACTGATTTGTCTTTTAAGTCTGTAAAAGTATGTAATTTGTCCACACCTTAACTTCTCAGATGAAGAAAATACACCTTTACAAAGTTATTGCTGTTGTTTTTGTTTGTGTAAATGCAATGATTTCCCAGAACTTCTCCCTGTCATGTATGCTTCTACCTCTTACTTCCCCTTATTCTCCTTCTGCAGTGATATTTGGGCCCTAGGGTGTGTCCTGTATGAAATGTGCACTCTAAAGCATGCTGTAAGTATTGTGTGTCTGTATTGATGTGTGTGTGAGTGATGCAGATAAATTTAAATGTGCCTTATATAATGTTGCAGTGCTCTCTGCTTTACTTTTATCCCTTTATTGAGATGCACTGTGATGTGACAAGGAATTAAAATATTCTGAAGTTGACCCTTACTTTTACAAATAAACTAATGCTTTACTATTGTTTTTTTCGTAGTTTGAGGCTGGCAACATGAAAAACCTAGTTCTGAAAATCATCCGCGGCTCGTATCCACCCGTGTCTGTCCACTACTCCCAGGAACTGCGCTCTCTTTTGGCACAGCTGTTTAAACGGAGCCCAAGAGAGAGACCCTCGGTCAGCATTATACTGGACAAACCATTCCTCTCCTCTAGGATAGAAAAGTTCCTCACACCACAGGTACTACACATGCTATAATAATAACAACTGTAACACATATATCTAAAGGTTTAGTAGCATTGTTTATATAATTTGTAGTAAAAAAATATACTGTTTCTTCACATTTTAGATTATTGCTCAGGAATTCCACCATACTTTTATACACAAGCAGCCTAAAGCGGCGGGGGGGCAGGGCCAACCAGGTAAGCACAAGTAATGTTGTAGATACAACTATTGCAATCTTTTTCTGTTTTGCCGAATCTTAATTTTTCAGGTCATTCCTGAGAACATTCCATTCTCAGCATCTTGATTTTTAACATTCATGTGTGGTTCATGACTCGCATATAAAGTCTGTACATGCAACAAGGGGGTGTTGCATGTACATGTTTGGTAAAGCAGGCAGAGTTAGAGTGGAATTTTTAATTAAATATGAAATTAAGTTTTCATCCAACTACAAGAGACAAAAAAAAGACCACAATCCCCAAAGGTCTTGGTCTTGAACTCATTTTTACTCAGATGTCATGAGCACATACTGTATGAGTAAAAATAAGTTCAAGACTACATCAATACTCTGAGGCTAAACATTTTAATGACTTCATATATACATGTATGTGTATTGCATGTATTTTATGGTAAAAAGTTATGTAGTGTTGCTTTAAATGTTTATATTGTTCTTTTTGTGAGATGACTAAGAAGAACCCAGTGTGTTGTTTTTCTTTTAGGGTCCCAAAGAACATTATTTTTATAGTTTGTATAACCATGTCTGTGGTACTGCTAATCTACGTATTTTAGACATCTGATATCTGATACTGGCTTCTACTGTAGTTACTGCATATCCTGGCAATATTATTGATATTGGACTGACATCTTTGATATCACAGTTGTTGCGTGAATATTGTCTCTTCATAGTTTTATTTTTATTGACTTTATCACTAAATCTTTTGTTAACTAGCCAAGCGTCCAGCTCTTGGTGCTATCCCACTTGCTCCAGCCCTGAAGATCACCAAACCAGCCTGCAAATACGGAGTGCCTTTAACTGCAAAGAAGGTGCCAGATGTAGCTAAAAAGCCCGCAGAGAAGAAATCAGCTGTGAAACAAAAACAGGTTTGTTGTCATTTCCCCTCAGAGTTCCAGCCTTTTGTCATGCCCTTTCCTTCCTCTGGGTAACAAAGTAAATCGGAGGCTTCACCCAGGAGTGCCTGTGTTTATGTGTGTGTGTTCGAACGTCGTTGTGCATTGGCCACGTCTGAACCACAGTGTTGTGTATGTCACTTAGGCCCCTCCCCCTGCAGCCCCCCACAGACGAGTGAGTCAAGTGGAAGAAGAGAGAAAAAAACACGAGGTACAGCCAAGAGCCCCATTGATTTATCTAACTTCCCTGCCCTTTATTGTTTACTCACACACAAAGCTACCAGTTATTGTTTTGCTCCTGGATCTAGCGGACTGATTTGTCCAGTGACAGCCACGGTTTGTTTTTAAATGAAGTGCCTTTTGCTTCTTATTTTTTTCAAACCAAAATGCTTTTCCCTACAGGATGGTATCAGGAAGAAAAGGATGGAACTGATCGAGAAAGAGAGGAAACAGCGAGAGCAGGTGAGCAGATTGTTGGATCTGTCTGTGAAATAAAGTACATAACATATTACTTTGTACATTATTTGAAAGCTCTTTGTCTCTTTGCCTTCAGATTTTCCTGCTGAAAGCAGAGCAAATGAAGAGATATGAAAAGGAAAAGGTATGCGACTGTTGTGTTGTTGCTGTTCTTTAAAGAGTCATTACTGCTCTCATGAGGCCAAACTATTACATTCACTCTGCGTATGCTCCATCTGGGACCAAAGTAAGTGATAAATGTGTTGTGTCTGTTCCAGATCAATCGAATAAACCAAGCCAGGGAGCAGGGCTGGAAGCATGTCTTAAGTTCAAGTGGAGGAAGCAGTCCAGAGAGGAAGGTATGGCATTTATTTCTGCACAGTGTTGGTTAATTGCATTTAACATTCATGTTTGGAGCAGAACGTTTGTAGTTGTAGTGTCACAGTAACGTTCCTGTTCATAGTGCTACTTAGGTGGTGCAAACAGGGCTGCAGCTGTTAGTCCACGCCACGTCCCAAGTTCTGTCATGGGTCATTCCCCAGCTCCTTTTCAGAACAAAGGCCCCTATGAGCACTACCATGCAGCGCTTGACCAAATGGCTAAACCCAAGTCAAAAGATGGATCTTCTGCAAGCAGTGTTGTTGGGTAAGTTCACATGGCAATTAGGTTTATTTTTTTATTTTTTATGTCTCTCTGTTAAATAGCTTTACTTTATGTGTAACCAGTGTACCGGCTGCAGCTGGCCCAGTGCTACCCAATGGCCTTGACAAACAAAAGAACCATGCTGCAATCAAACAGGAACTACTGAGGCTGCAGCATGTTTCAAAGGAGGCCCATATTAACAAGTCAGTTGAGCACCAATGTCTGGTTATTGGAATACCAATAATGGTAAAAGTATTTATTCATTCATCTACATTTCTGTTTTAGGCAGCGTGGTCAGATGCCTCCTGAGCGGGCCTTTCAGGTTGAAGAGTTTTTACAGCGTAAGAGAGAAGCTTTGCTGAACAAAGTTCGTGCAGAGGGACAGTTGGTATGTACAATGACTTAATGTCTTAAACTTGTCCATCAGACTGTAGCTTTCGTGTGTCCTTGCCTGGCTGTGTTCATATAACTCACATCAAAGGTGACAGTGACAAAGATACAATTTAGTAAATGTACTGTCGACACAAAGCACAAGTTACTATTCCAACATTAAGAGAATTGAAATTGATCATGTGACAAAACCAAAGGCGTTCACTTCTGGCTCATGACTGTGGCAGTAAAAAATAAAGACTGCCTCTTCTAAAGTGTGGTTGAATTGAACGGTAAACAGGGTTTTCGGCAAAACCTGGCAGCCATCTTTGGAAACCGGGCTGGTTCTGTTCGCTGCAGGAGACCTCGTGTCAACAAAGAGGAGGAGGTAGGAGTCCAGGCCCTTAACCCCACAGTCCCTTCACTCATGGCACGTCTGGCTTGGCTCATATTCATACTCAAACCTAGCAACTCAAACCCATCCAACGTTTCAATGCGTTTTGTTCCAATATATATTTGTTTGTCCTCCCAGTCATGGCTGTTGTCATTTACTGTAAACAACTATACATTTTTATGAGTTATAATCATTTTGTTTTGGATAATAACCATGAATAATGAATTCCTATGTTAAGGTGCAACCATTTATCATTTATATTTTTGTGATTTATTTTTTGGCCTTTTGTATGTATGCCTGCACTATGTATTGAATTAATATTGTGTCCTTTCGAAGGTTGTTAACAGTTCTCTATTTGTTCTCAGGAGTACTTGGCAAGACTGAGGCAGATCCGCTTGCAGAACTTCAACGAGCGGCAGCAGATCAAAGCACGACTCCGAGGGGAGAAGGTACAGTCCTCCAATCTGAGAATCACACAGCTCCATTAATCAAAGTCTTCTCCATTTCTGTGACATTTTAGCTCCTGGCTGTTGTTGGTTTGTGTTTCAGTACGACAGCGATGGTTCTGACAGTCAGGAATCCAGTGAGGAGGCAGAACAAAGGAGAAATAAGATTAAAGCTTTGAAGGTGATTCTCATTAGTATTGCAGATACATATACTACAGAAACTACAGAAATCATTTAAAAGTAGGTCAAATGTGGGTGAAATATAATATATATTATCTTGTATTGTAATTTATTCAAAAAAAGACAAATTTATAGTAATTTAATACAAATAGTATAGAGAGACAACTAGATGAAGATGTCTTTTAGAAAGTGTACAAAGTATTTACTTGGTTACATTTGTAGTTATCAAACTTTGGTTTAATTTATTTCCTTTCAGGCCCAAGCCAATACTCGTGCTGCTGTCTTGAAAGAACAACTGGAGAAGAAAAGAAGAGAAGCCTATGAGAGAGAAAAGAAAGCATGGGAGGAGCATGTAAGCCTTAATCTGTTTTACTCTTGAGTTATATGCACCGTAAGTGGTCTTGCTGGTGCTTAAGTCGAGTAAGTACAGTATAATCATGTCTATTGTGTATTATGAAATGTGAAGCTTGCAGCCCGGGGGATGAAGGTGGGCATAGCAGCAGGCACCCCAGTGTCAGCTGTGGCAGCAGCAGCTGCAGAAATCTCTACTTCAGACACTCCACCAGCTGCTCCCTCTCAGCCAGAGCCTGCTGCTAACGCTCCAGCACTGCCCGCATCCAAACCCTCCGCACCAGCAATATCCATGACTGCTGCCCTCAAGAATGTCGGAGCTGTCAGTGAACATTGACATTTCTAACAATCCACATCAAATCACTACATTAAAGGATAAATATGTTGCCTGGTTATACTAATATGGCATGACATGTTTAACAGATCACTCCACTGAAGGAGACTGTGCCTGAGCCAGAGGCAGCTACAGTCACACAGGTGGGTATATGGGCCCATTCAGACCTGACGTTAAGATGCTTCTTCATTTTTTTTTTATCATAAGTGGCTAGCAGGCTGTGAAGTGTTCACACAAGCTATTAACATGGGTTCATGTCATCCCAATTCTGCTCTGCAAATGTTGCTTGTACAAGCGGTACCTTGACAGCGGTATATAGGAGGTCTGTCACTGGGATCTGACATACAGTACATAAATGCACACAAGGACCAGTCCTGCGACCTAAATGCTAGGACACAGGATCTGTTGAAATGATAATTTATAGCGTTAACACTGGCCACTTGGATGGATCACTTAGGATGCTTTTTACAGCTAGTTCTGTACAAGCTCTAAAATGAATTAACTGGGACGGTTAAGTATTCATTAAAATTTATCTAAATAATTTGTGATCTAAAAAGGCTAGTTTAGAATGTTCTAAATCTAAACTTGGTCATGCGTTCTGTGTAACCAGAGTGAGAAAAAGCAGATTCTGCGCAGACTTAATGAGAATCTGAAGGCTGAGAGCCTGGTAGAGGAGGTGGAGGAGACACGTTCAGTCACTGCCAAACAAAATCCTCCTCAACAACAACAAACTGCGACTGAGGACTGGCTATCTTCAAACAAAGACCGGAAGAAGTGGGATGCAGCAGAAGTGCCTGTACTTCATTTACCTCACAATTTAAGTGAAACCTGTGCCACAACTACTAGTGAGTTAATGCTCCATCTGATGATCTTTGCTTGTGTTATCTAAGGTAAAGTAGTAACCGCAGTATATTTTCACCAGCCATTACTGAATCTCCGGAGGAAAAGCCATCCTCTGCTGGAGACAGGAAAAAGTGGGAAGCTAGAGTTCCTCTCATCCTCCCGGTTGGCCAACAAACTCTGGAGGAAACCTGCTTCACCACAATTGGTAATTTTTGTTTTCTTCAGTATAAACAGACAAAGACTGATTCCACATTAATCAAAAACATGTATATTCTTCTCATTCTGTCTCCCTGTCGTGTCTAATGTCTTAGACCAGACTGTGGGCGAAGTTATTCAACTACGTGTGCTTCAGGATGAAGGACCTAGGAAGGTGTGGGGTGCTGATTCTCAAGTGTTAAAAATACTCCGGGAGGCAGAACTTCAGCCACTTACTCAGAAGCTGGAGAACATCAGCATTTGTGAGGGAGAGTTGTCTATCAGTGGTACGCAAACGAACATCCAACCATCAAAACATTCCATTCCAACAATTTTTTTCCTTGCAACTCTAATGAGATGTACACATTCTTTTGAATCTTCCCACTTCCTGTCATCAATTCATTGAAGATGTTTTCTGTCTTAACACTGTGGAAATGTGTGAAAGAAGAGCCATGTTTTTTTCTTCTTCTTCTGATTACGTAATAATCCATTGCTTAATGATTAATCTTGTTCCTGTATGGTGTTGGATACACATTTCCTTTGCATTATGAATACTTATCAACAGCTCTTCTTATGTATTCCCCAAAGACTCAACTAACAAGACGGCAGCAGTTGCGAATTGAGCAGACACCTCAAGAAGCGCTGACCCCTGAGCCAATGCCATCTGGTGAGGTTCACGGCCCAGATGTTCACAAAGAGAGCGCTGTTGCAACAGAGGTCTCACATCAGGAAACCACTGTGGCCAATGAGGACATCGCACAGCTGCCAGCAAACATCACAGACACCCAGGGTTGGTGCGACCTGATGTAATCATTTACTTCCTCAGTGTGAGTATATTTTCAGTAAACTCTAATCCAATCTGGCTTTGCTGTAGAACCAGCAGATGTGGAGTCATTAGTTTTGGAAGAGTCCCCTAAACAAGTTCAACATCCGCCAGCTGGTGTGCAGCGGGCATGGGAGCAGGAAGTCCAACAGCCAGTGTGAGTTTGCTGTCATAATCAGTCTAGTCGTGTACTTTACATGACACTTTCTATGCTTAACATTGTGTATTCTCTTTGAATTTTTAATGGTGGTCACTTTTTTTACCACTTTGGCAAATATGTCAAAGTTTTTGCACTGTTGTAAACTTTTCCATCAACCTTACCAGATGATTTCTCTAATATGCACTTCCTCTGTAGGCCAGCAGAGGGCGATACAAGACCATCAAACCAGGAGGAGAAGTGTGTAGAGAAACCAGCAGCATCGACTGGTGAGATTAATGAGCAGTGAGAGGAAGCAACTTTTGTTTTGTGTTTATTATCTTAATTAAATCTGCCCCTGCCTTTTTCTCCCAGGACCAGCACAAAGCGAGGAGCCTTTGTTTATTAAGTTGTGCTCCCCGGCCCACCGACGCACCGCTGCCCTCACCATCCTCTCGGCCCAGTCCTCCGTGGATGAATCATCCTCCTCTCTGGCCTCCCGCTCACGCTCGGTCTCACCTCTGCGTTCCAAACACCACAACACCCTCCTCATTGGCCTTTCCACAGGCATGTTCGACGCCGACAGCCCCAAGGTGACTACCGGCTGCTCACATAACACTTTTAATTTCGGTTGTGGAATGAAATATCACAATGAGGAAAAGTCATTATCTGAAGGATCACATGACTGTCTATGATCCATGACAGTGTTTGATGTTACACTGATCTGTTGAGCGGATGTTGCAGGGCTTCAGGAAATTGCTCTTGAGCGGGGTGTATATGTCAACGCACGTGTGGTATTTTTAGGTAGAATTTCAGTCTTCTTTATTAATGAGGGGGTCTGGAATGGAGCCAGAGCAATTAATCACAAGTCTAAACCTGCAATGGGTCTGATAGGACAGAAGGAGCATCCATCAACCTATATCTTTCAAAATGTTCATCAGGGACATTGAGAGCTACAAAACCTGGCTCCTTTTATTACATAGACTTGCATGGCAAATCTAAGAACAAGGACACCAGTGTCTGTGGTAATCTAAGTGGATCGAATGACATGTCATGGTTTAGGCTTTGACTCAAGCAGCCAAAAAGTAAGCTCAAGTCTTTCTTAGCATTCAGAATTCTTACATGTGTTGCTTTACGTACAGAATCTCCAGGCTTGTTTTATATTCTAAAACAACATGCCTATCAGGTAAAATTTTAATTGAACATATCCTTTCTTGCAAACAAACCCAACTGAGGGCCACTGGGATTGCTGACTCTTAGGAATTAATCATCATCCATCTTATGGCAGCCCATTTGTTTTAGCAGTTCTCCAGAGGTGTAGCACAATGGCTCAAGAGGAAGATCCAGTGTATTTACTTTGGCTCTCTTTTACCCAGCAGTCTACCAGGCTAACTTTTAACGCAAACCATCATTTTTTTGTATTGTAATCTCTGGGAATACATCTCTCTAATCAGTGAGACCTCTAACAAAGCTTATGCCTGTCAGATGCTGCGGACATGCTCTTTACCAGACCTCAGCCTTCTCTTCAGCTCCCAGCGAGACTCCACAGTGACTGTTGATGCAAATGTTGCCCCAGAGAACAACATGGAGATTGAAGACCTGGAGGAGGCCACTAAAGATGACCAGTTTGAGCCCGAAGAGTAAGAAAAACAAACATAAAAAACCATCTCCTTAAGAAATAGTGGAGGATTCTTTGTAATAAATGCAATATATTGATGACTTTATGATTTTTGGTGCTACTTTGATGTTGACTATATTTCATAATACTATGTTGTGTCTCTTAGCGTGTATGAAGACGAGGACCTGCGGGACATCCGGGCCTCCATGGAGAGACTGCTGCAAGAAGAAGGTGACCTAATAGAAAGCCCCTCAGAGATTGGAGCTGGAGACTTTAACGGGAACCCCCCAGATGTACAACGGCAAGAGTTTTTCCACAGGATAGAAGCCGAGATGGACGAGAACAACCTGATGGCTGTTGATGATGATGATGATGATGATGACGGGAAGAAGAAGAGGAGGAGGAGGATGAAGAGGATGAGGAATGCTCAAATGGGAGTCCTGGTGACGAGGAGGCGGGGGAGCTGCTGAGCAATGGCGTGGGAGAAGAGAGCCACAGCAATGGCGAGCAGCTTAATGAAGAGTGGCAGTCAGGTAAGAGCGGTCTATTATTACAGTTATTTATGCCTGTGGGTAATGTTATTTGCAAATTAAAGCAGCATTTTGTAGTTTTGAATATTGACTTCAGTTAAACGACAGCAGAACTATAGAGAGTACCTAGAAACATTTGTTTGTAACATTGTACATTTGTAACAACTCATAAGAAGAGGCTTGAATTGTCAAAAAAATTCCGGGAAAATTATTTTTTGAAAAGAGTAAGAATCCTGTTAGAAGTTGTATAACAGGCTTCTGACATCCTTGTAACAAAACATATTGACATATTTAGGATGAAGACTTTACCCTAAGGCTTCTCTAACCCATCGCTCTAACTATTATGCGTTGTTTTTAACACTAAAGCTAATTAATATATTGCATAACACCCATCCTGGTGTTCCTAGATGGCAGCGGTGAGGATCAGGGCGGTGAAGCCGAGCAACAGGACAGCATCTTCAGCCGTCTGGAAGAACTGCGCTTCAACTTGGAGCAGCAGATGGGCTTTGAGAAATTCATTGAGGCCTACAACAAGATTAAGGTATATGTCTTTCTTGCCAATGTACTTTTGCCATTACTGTAAGTCTTGGAACTTGACACTTTAAACTGGTCCATTAAACACATCTTATGTCTTGTACAAGGCCATACACGAAGATGAAGATGAGAATATTGACCTTGGCTCCAGTTTGGTCCTGAGTATTCTGGGAACCGAGCACCAGCATCTGTATCCCAACATACTTCATCTTGTCATGGCAGACGGAGCATACCAAGAAGGTGAGCATCGACCGAAAGCACAGTGGTCAGTTTCCACCCCGCTGTAACTCGCATGACAGGGGTTAGTGCTGTGGTGCATTCTCCCCATTATGTTTGGTCCGTTTCAAATTTATCTCCGCCTGAGTTATTAGGCCGCTTGTGTAAACCACAAAAATGCAGCTGTTTCATCCGTTCTGGACAGCAGCCGCGTTAAGTTGTCTTTGTCAGCAGCAGCCACACTGGTTTGTCATCATTGGTTTTTCCCACATCATACAGCTGTGTCAGTGGGGAGCATTTAATCACTGAAATCTTATCCACTCCCTTCGTGTTGGTACAGCTTTATGACATCAAAAAGGGGCTAAGTAGATGTGAACACCCTGAACCCTGCCTGCCCTTTTATGTTCCACAGTACCCAGTTGAGTCAGCTGTCAGATAAGGCTGTTTCTTTTGTGTTTGACAGGCTTCCCTAAGGATGCAGTAGTTTTTAACACACACACAGAATTTGTTGTCTATCCTTTAGTTTCTATTTTTGATTTCTTTAGTAGAACAAATTGAGTATCCAAATTACATATTTCTCCCACCGTTGTAAAAGATGCAAAAATTATCAGCAGCAACTTTGCTTTGTATTAGCCATAATAAGCCAACTGCTGCTTTGTTTCTATGGTGTAATGTTTTCCAAAGAAATATCTCCTCCTGACCTCTCTAATGGCATTGCAAACAAAACAACATTGAATTATTAGTCTAAATCTGTCTCCCCCTCTTTTTTTCTTCCAGATAACGATGAGTAAGGTCTGTGGAGCTGCTGGCAGCCACGACAATCTGCTAGCTATTTAATGTCTTCCCATGACACGCATTGTTGGCGGGATCTATGCATGACAAGTTGCAGCCGGGCATCCAGCAGTGTTCAAGGCACACTTGCATGATGAATAACTACAGGCTGTATTTTATACTTTGACTATCATCCCCCGACTCAGTTTTCTAATCAGTGTCCACCTCTAAAGTGCTTTAACAAGTCTGTGTTCCTATTAACCAAAGTCAACCTCAAGGTTTGTATCAAATATTTATGAATGTCCATGTGTGTAAAGGAATGAAGCCCTTTTTATGACACTTATTTCTACATTCAGTCAGTTTAATTTTGACAGGCCTGTCCCCTACAGTGCTCTCTGTCCACTCTAAACCTTTAAAGTCCTCAAAACAGTTATGAAACAACATTTTCTTTTATCTGTTTTCACCACATGAGTAGCCAGTGTCTGACACGTGTCCTATGGTTTCAGTGCGTCCAGTTCAGATCGATGTGAGACTGTTTTATGTTGCCACGGTACTGTAGCAAAAGTTTGCAGGGTTTGGGTCACGACAATTCAGGTAAATGTTAGAGCTGAGTTGCACTGATGAAGTAAGCAATGATATAAATGGAAATAATTCATATTTACTATTAAATTATGTAAATCTTTATATGAATAAACACTTTTTTTAAAGAACAATGTCTGTTTGTTTTAGTTCATCTTTCAGAAAGTAATGCATACAGTTGCCAAATTTGCCCTTACCTTTACTGATACATTATTTCCATACAGATACAAATAATGTGATATTTGTTAAAAGGTTATTTACCACTAGAAAGGGCTCTTGTGGATATAGACGTGGCAATTATGTTTGCAAATGAGGGACTGCAAAACTAAAATATAATTTTATCAATAAGACATTAATTTCAGAAAGATTGCATTAAAATTACACAACAATGCAAATAATTTGTGCACAAAAACCACTACATTTTCACAAATATGACTTTAAAATGTTCTCATAATACAACCATTTAAATTATATATATATATATATATATTTACCACATTAGTAGCTGTTTTTGTGGCTAATTATTAGATGGTGGGATTGTATTTTGTATGTATCGTTATTCCTCTGTTAAAAACAATTTTCCACTAGACAGGGCTCTTGTGGATATAGACATGAGAGTTAATTGAACAAAAAAGGGACTAAGCAAAAACGAAAAGCATGTTACAGATAAAAATCCACTTTTTGTCAAATTAAGGCTTTTCACTACATTTTCAGATTGTGATATTATTGTTAAAATGAACAATGTATTGGAGATTGTACCTTGCGATTATCACCATAATTATATGCATCTTTAAATCATTGATAAGGGGCAAGGTTTAAAGATGTTTTAACTCTTGATACAGAACACAGACAGATTTGAAGAGACATAACGTACTAGTTCCATTAGTGGTTGGTTATTCAAGACACAAAATGTATTGTGAATGTGACATGCAACATAAGAAAAGCAAGTTACCAGTGCAACACTCATTGAAATTGTTTTTGACTCGGCTGCTGTGAGGTAAAATGGTGTGTAGCACATGCTTGCTGTTGATTTTATTGTCTCCTGTGATAAAACCCTTTCTATTAAGTTGAAATCTTTGATTCAAAAGGTGAAGGGTTCAAACAACTTCTCCTTCTTTGTACCTCGGTGTTACTGGTAACTAGAGACACTAGCCTATTTTCATCCACTGCCCTTCAACAGATCATTCACCCTTCTGTCAGCCTCCCAGATTTATTTGTAGTCCCGATCCCTGTGGAATAATACACCCGGAGCCTTCAGCGTTTTCTAAACCATGTCTGATTTAGTGCGACAGCAGAAGTGGGCGTGTTTCCGCTGAATCGACTATAGAGTTCCATATATAAAACATTAAGACATGTAACACTGCATGCTGTCTTCTGTGATAACATTAATTCTGCAATGTGCTAATAGGCTTTGAATTTTTCTCCTAAATTAAACCAAACCAAAAACATCTTCTACATAAATATCCAATTTTGGGGCATCATCTGGAGCAAGATTTAAATCGAAAGCTGTTTATTGTATACTGTGCTTGTCAGTTTTGATGTATGGCCCACTGAAGCCTGACGTGAAGCTGCTATTATTGAAATCAAAATGCAAACTAGCACGTGCATTTTTTTATCTGTCCAAAGGGCAGTCTATAATTTAGCTGTAGAGATTTTTTTCAGTGCTTTTGATCAGTAGAGAGATGCATTTTCAGTATGCCAAATGCAAATAGGCTAAAGTCCTTTTGATAATCCATGTATCCTATGTACTAAAATGTGTACCTGTTTCTTGCATCTATTTTATTAATTTCTATGTAATCTACATGGTTTTAGTGACTGGTTCCATGGCATTAGCGTTTAATGTTTTTATTTTTTTTCTAGGCTATTAGTCAAAAGCTAGAGAGAACATCACTTTGAGGTGGCTACACTTTTATACAATACACATCAAAGCAGCTCATGTAACATTTATGGGATATTGTGGCATGGATTTGTTTGTGGATTGAATAATTCTGTTTTAAGGCGAACTATCCAACTCATACTGCACAAACCAAACATGATAAAACTGTTAATATGGTGCATACTGTACTTTAAAAGTGTCTACTCAGGAGGCGTTGCACTATGGTGTTTATGGTTTTCTTTGAAGTTTTTAATTGGCTATGCACACACTCAGTCTTTAACATTGTGCGTCAGATCGAGTTGAAGGAGAGATTTATATTTAAAGCTGCAGTGTGATCATAAACTTTGCAACCCTTATAATACTGCTACTCATTATGTCCCTGGCCTTTACCCTAAAGCCATGTGTAAAGTCATTGCAAATTGAAATAGGTGAAACCTTTGGCCTGTTTGCCTTTATTTGTTGAAGACAAAGCAAACACATTAAGGCGACATAGATCTTATGTGTGTTATTCATTCAATTAGTCACTGTGTTCAAAGACTAATGACGATATGACACACACAATTATACACTCCCACACCTTGACATGAGATAAATTAATTCAGTTCTTTTTTTTTTTAACATAAGGTCTGTGCAATGCTTGATCCTAGCTCTCACAGGGAGAGAATTAACCCACAGAGGAATCCATGCACTTGAGCGTTATTATCAGGCTGTGTTCATTGACATTCAGCTATGGTCTCTAATCTAATTTGAAAGCATGTTGCCCCAGGCTGAGTTTGTAACTTTCAGAGCCTTATCAAAGTAGGAGATCACTGCGTGCAAGTCTCCTGAATTTAATTGCATATCAAGCCTGAAAAAACTTGGGCTGGTTTCAATTGAGCCATCATATTTCCAAGTCACTACCCATTCTGTTCACTCTAATATTGAACACCGTGTTTACTGCAGGTATATTCATAGTAATGAACTGTACAAGGGAGACCAATATTGCTGTCAAGACTTATCCCTTCATGGAAATTGGAACATATGTCTTGCCTGTCCTCCTATGCTTTTCACCATCCTTATTTATAGGCAGGAGCACAGCTGTCACCTTCATCATACATGGAGGCGTACATATGTGTGTGTGGACATGTAGTGTTCACAATTCTGCCCTCAGGTCTATTGTTTTATAAGGTTATTGCCTGTCAGAAATAATCAGGGTTAATTCTGTCTGAATGAGATAAAACTATGATTTGTGGAATGTGTGTGGTTATACACAGAGGTCAAGCAGAAAAAAGAAAAAAAGCAGGGGCCATTGTTTTGACTGAGGTGGAGGGGTGGAGTGTTGTCTGTTCACACTCTGGAAATATGACCTAAGGGCCTCTGCCAGCTCCCATAGGCTCCCATGTGACAGGAGAGTGCCACCTACATATAAATCTCCCTCTTTATTGCTGCTTTCGCCATCTCCTCACGCTCCAGTCAGTGCTCAACATGCGGTGTCCTAGCAAATAGATAAATAAATCACATGTTTATTGTCTGGCTGTGTCTTCTTGCTTTGTGTAGTTTAGAGACTGTGCCTTGGTGAAGGCCAAAGGGTATTATGAGTCAAGGGTTTATAATATGTATTTTATGATAAAAGCCTTTGGAAATGTGTTGTCCTTCCTCATGTGTGTCTTCTTGGCTATTTTTATATCAAGTAATGACAGGTCCACCAGTTTGTTTGGCTTCCATTAAGAGAAAACCTTTCATAATTCACAAGTTTTACAAACGTGTGTTGGCATAATGTTAATAATAATGTTATGAGAATATCTATCTTGCCTGTTACTAATGAAAATGCTTTTGAAGAACAATAGCACACAAATAAGTGTGAAGCTCTGAAGCCTAGCTTTTGTAATGGATTAGTGGTGGGGTAATAGTAAGAGTTGCTGAGGAGTAGGTGACTTTCTAAAAAGCTGAATTTCTTTAAATGTACAAAGAAAATCAAGCTACGTCTCTAAAAATGCTGTTTTGTTTTTAGCATATCATTACATATTATTATGCCGTTTAATTCACGCCCTTCTTGCCCAGCCTTTGTTTCGCCTCGTAAATCCCAATTATACCGTCAACGACATCTTTTGAGTTAAAAAACGTGTCTTTTTATAATTCTTTATGGAAAGGTGGTCATAAAAAACATAAAATATGATACAATTATGTTATGTGATTATTTTTTGTTGAAATTATTTGCGTGTAATTTAAGCGTACGTGTGTTAATCTCACGTTTTCCGTGAGGCACATGAAGCCCCCACACTCCTCCCCGCTCTGCTCGACTCCAGCAGCAGCGCGCACAGCTCAGTCTCAGAAACACTAGCATGGCGCTCGGTGGACTTCTCCCGCTGGCTTGCCTCTCTTCTTACATGTTCGGCTTTACTTAAACATATAAAAAAACTTATTTTGCGCTACGTATTTACTCCTCGGATACACTTTCAGAGTAACGAGGAGTGTTGTTAAATACTCAACGTACGTGGCAAAACGACCTTAGACGCCTGCTAGTAACTAGTAACGTTAGCAAGAATTAGGAGATACGGAGAAACAAGAGGAGGAGTCCTGTTTTGGAAAGGGGTAAGTTCAGTAGCTTTTGGTGTCCTGTTGATTTATTGTTATGCAATCGTTTGTTTGGATTGCTTTGCGTTTCATTAGTTTAAAGACACACAGTAGCTACGAGTTTAAAATGTCAAATTTTATTATTAGACGCTCATTGCAACAATAAAGTAGCCTCCTGTTAGCGAGCGGCAGTGTTAGCAAAAGTTAGTCCTAGTGTTAGTTTTACATGAAAATATGCCAATTATCTCGGTTACTATAGGTAAAAGTGTATGAGTTTAGATTTGGGGACATAACAAGACAAATAAGTATCCATACACGTTTTTTGTGTGCTAGTAAAAGTTACGTAATGTTGACATTTTCCGGAGTAACTAATGTTACGCTATGTTGAACAAGCGCGAGAAATATTGGAATGTGTTTTTATTGGGGCCTGAATACTTCTTGTTTAAGTAAAAATTTAATGAACATGTATCACCTAAAACACCCCTGGTTTCTGTTAAACAATAAATCACAGTCTCTGACTTCTTGATCGTGTTGGCTTCAGGAGACTTCTTGTCTTTAAGGATCCAGATTACAGTCTACAGGTGTAGTTACCCTCCAGCGAGTAAATTAGATTAACTTCAATCCACTACAAAGTTAATCTGTGACACTTTGATCCACTTTACTGTAGGTCAGTGGCCCTTTTTAGAAAGTATGTGTTTTTAGTATTTGAATGTAATGTATAGAGCTGTATCTGTGTCTATCCGTTACCAATTCTTGTTTGTATTGTTGATTAATCTGCATGTTATCATTGTTCTCCTCTAGCTGATGCAGATACCATGGCCATAGCCGAGGCATGGGAGTGACGTGATGACCGTGGTGCTGCTTCCAAACAAAACCCTTTATCAGCGTCATGCTTTTCTGCTGAACTAGAGCCCAAACTCCCAGAGGAGAATGGACGAGTCGGTTTTGTTGGATTTGCTCGAATGCCCCGTTTGTCTGGAGCGCCTGGACGCCACGGCGAAGGTTCTGCCCTGTCAGCACACCTTCTGCCGCCGGTGTTTGCAAGGCATTGTAGGCTCACGCGGGGAGCTGCGCTGTCCGGAGTGCAGGACACTAGTGGAGTGTGCGGTGGATGAACTTCCCAGCAACATCCTCCTCGTCCGCCTTCTCGATGGCATTAAGCAGAGGCCTCGGAGGGCTGGACCCGGAGCGGGAGCCTGTACAAACGGGACGCCAGGGGCCATTGCCAGAGTGCACAGCAGTGGGACCAGGGAGCAGGGCACCCCAGGTGCACAACCACAGCGGGCTCAGGCCAAGAGCAGCGTCGTCCGGGTTAGTAAAGTCACTATGAGCCACCACAGATCACTGAGCATGAATCTGTTTTTTCCCATTGTTAGGGTCAAGATGAAACAATGCAGGGAAAATCTGTCTGGATTAAAAGCAGCATGTTGCATTACTGCCGCTCTAATCTTTATTGCAGATTATCATTTATTGCTGTGATCTGAAACCCATCAGTTGACTAATGGCCCAATATTAGCAAGGTTTCCATGTGTCTTTTAGAAGTCTTATTTTTACTTGTCTCAGATTTTGATATAATAAAATACCAAATGGAAACAATCAACTTAGAGATAAATTTGTTTGTTTCCTGACATTACAATTGGTACCTGTTTATGGCAGCATTTGTAACACCTCCAAGTTGAGAAGGGAATTGCAAGCAACCATTATGTTCATCTGTGAGAGGGGCCAAAACCTTTTCAACTTGGAACAGAAACAGATTGCTGACTGTGCCAGAACTGCAGACTTGCCTTGCACTTGAGCTCTCCACTGAAGCGTTTGTTGCTCGTGAGCTGCTGTGACAAAGTGCAGACTGCTTGTTGGAAAGTAGGAGATGCTAAATTCATTTAAAATGCGATGCTTCCGAGATCTCCAGATCAGAAGCCAAATGAAAGGGATGTGTTTTTTAATGAATTGAAGCAGGAAATGGCATCTTAAATGACAATTTTGTAAGCCCAAGGAAACGTGGGTGGATGTGAATGACAGTGTTTTTGTGCTGTGTGAAAACACTAGGTGTGGAGGCAGACACATGGTAGAGCAAACCAACTGTTTGGGGTTTAGTGGTGTTAGGTAAACTTTATCTCAATAAGCTAGACATTTTCTCATATAAATATTTACACTCTATCTGTGTGAAGTCTAGAATAAAAGTATAGTGTGTAAAACTTGTCATAAAAGGTGACGCACATTCTCTCTGATTTTATGAATCTAATGTCGTCACAATCTGTTGTTTTTATTTAACATCACACACCCTCCAAAATTGTGATGTAAGCTCTAAAAAATGTGAGCGGGCAGATCTTTGGGCCCCTCTCTAAGCAGCACTGGTCTCTGTAAAGGAAGGATGGAGTCGTATAAAAGATATCAGGCTCCTGTGTAGAATCACTGGAATGCCAAAGTGCTGATAATGTATCTGCACGACCATGCAGGCAGGTATGAAGATCAGAGACCGAGCCGTAAAATGCTGATGGGGGACCCGCCTCATTCGCCACAGTATCACTTCAGAGGATTTGTACTGCTTTCAAAGCTTGTGTTTTTGTGTGTGGTGGGATTTCCCTTAACTCTGAAAAGCCTGATTATTGAGTTGAATATAAAAATAGTAAGCAGTTAATGGCGATCCTTTACCAGGAAGAATCAACAAAGAATCCTCTGCTCTGGCTAATTGACAGGGTTATTGACTAATACATGTCCATTCTGCTGTTTCACTGATGACTGCAAACGAGAAAAGGTGCAGTTGGGCAGGTGTTGCATTTTCGCAACATAAAAGCGCAACATCAAAGCCCCCGCTGATTGCCCACCCTGATCTGTGGTCAGCACGCTGTGGGGACTGGTCGCTTGGCTGCCCCTGGGTGACACACTCAGTCCTGCTGCTTTATTGTTCCATGTCCGTCTTCTGTTTTCTGTGGGGTACCTCACTTGCTTTGGTGCTGTAACCCTGTTCAAGCGAAGCTCCACTTCCAGTTAGAGTGCTGCCTGACAGATGCACAACAGGATTTTGTTTAGACCACCCTCTGATCTCCCTAACTGACTGACATGCGTAGGGTGGCACCAGAATCAATATATGAGTGTCATGTAATGAGCATCTACCAGAACCAAAAAAAGGAATTGCTAAATTGGTGTGAAAATAGCACATTTTACTTACACATAATTATCCGTCCAGTGTGTTTTTATACTGTTATTTTTTTTACCCCAAAGTTCACACTACTTAATGGTGAAATGATGCAAAGTTGTAAATAGTTATTCATTTGTTCAAATATAAATTGTATCATGTGTAAAAACAGCTATTTCCTTGTTCTATTTTGACCAGTGCATTGCTTGATTGAGCTGCAACTTAAGTCGGCTAGTTTAGCTGAACAACTTCACTATGTTTGAAAGTATAAAGTATCTTGAAAAATAAACTGCCTGTTTCCATAGGTATATATTTTTTTTGTTGTTCTCTGACAGTGTATTGCAGGACATGGCAAAGCGCTCAGTTCGACAAAGCTGTCTACATGTAGCGTTAGTTAGGAATCACTTTGTGTGCGTTTGCTTGAAAAGAGTTACATGCATTTTAAGTTAGGTTTAATCAGACTAAAGCAATAAAACAAAGTTTATTATGTGCCATGTAAACCTGTTGTCTGTCTTTCAGAATCTCGCTAGAGCTCTTGACACTAATCTGGTGTCACTAAGACACCATCCACAGCTACAGTCCTGCTTAAAAATCCCCAAGTAACACTTTTCATCAGGACCAAATGGAACAAATGTTGAGTGAAAAAAACCTTGCGTTCCTCCTCCTCTTCATCTCCAGGGTTGCGGCAGTTGTTTGACACTCTGCCCTGGCATTTCTTTTGATGAGGGCAGTAAAAAAAAAAACCTGCCTTGAGTTTGAGCTGTGGTCGTCGGTCTTCCACACAGCCAGGTCAGTGACTCATCTCGACACAGCTCGGTTTCGTGGATGTTTTGTCTTCCTTTTGCCCTTGTTCGGCTCATATAACAAAGTATTTTGTTCACATCAGATTCCTGCGTGAGAGCAAGTCAAGTTGTTTCAAAGCTGTCTGGGGGCCAAAGGTTGGAGTTCACCAGTCAGGGCAGTCAGAGGGTGAAGGGAGAGAAATTGGAGAAATTTTGGTGAAGTCATCAATTGGCTCTCTGGGGAAACGTGATGCTCAGTGGTAGAGCGGTTGTCCCTTAACTGGATGGTTGATGGTTTGATTCCCACTCTCCCCACAGTTCATACTGTTGTTGTGTCCTTGGGCAAGACACTTTACCCACCTTGCCTCCAGTGGTGTTCCAGCTGTAACACTGGTGAATAAATGTATACACATAGGTGACCTTTTTTTAAAGTAAAATAAAAATATTAGTAAGACTACACTTTCAGATGTATATTACTGTGCTCTGAATTGCCAGTGAGTCTAGCTAACACAATATGTGGTGCTATCTTCTCATAAGCTCCTGGGGATGTAATTAGGTCATTTACCCTTCTTTAGCAGCGGAAGCTTTATAGAAGGAAACGTTTTATCTCTTAAGAGCCATTTGATATCACTATCCCAGTGCCGCCATTTCTCTAACCCTGTGAAATTGAATCACCACCAAAAAGATGCGGAATAAACTCGATACATGCCTCCAATTGAATAATCTGCTCTGAGATTTTGCAGGTACTCCGGTTTCTTTCATTTACTCTTATCTCGCCGTACTTGATTTATTTCCTCGGAGAAAAAGCATGCTGTTTACGAGTTACTCAGAGAGCGGTATCTCATTAAAATTCCTGTGCACCTCCTTGGTCTGAGGTCAATGAGTCACGCCGGCCCTCTTTGATGACATCATACTGTTGTTCTGGGATCTTGCTTCTGGCCGACTTGCTGACCTCTGCCTCTGTTACAGAACCCGATTATTACTGCCTTGCACTGCCCGCATTCTGGCAAACTCAGGGCTTTCCGCTGAGAATTTTTCATAAACATCTCAGTTTATTTAATCCCACTCTCTCTCTCAACACACTCGCGCTGTTCTGCTGCTTCCTCTGTGTTTACCAATGAGCTCTACGAGTAGTCATGACCTTCTGGACAGCCCAGTATGGCACATTGGAGCCACCTGTAATTTTCCCCTATACTCGAGCTGTATTTATTTCCTCTATTTCATCTGTGTGCCTCCTCGCTCCATAACCGTCTAAATCCAGATTGGAGCCTGTTAAAGGTCTAATGAGATTATAGTTTATTAGACAGTGAGCTGGCACTGCCTTCCTCGTTCCGCTGACTGCTGACTCTCATTCTGTGGAAACAAAACACTTTCAGTACAGCTGTGCATGTTCTGTATCTCCTGCTCACATTATACAGGACTGGGCAGATGTTTTTGGTAGAAGAATATTTTACAAAAATGCAATGTGAGCAAACAAAAGAAAAGCTAACTCAAACGCTGTGACTTATCTCTGCTTTCAAGACTGCATACATTCTTCTAGTTACATTTGCACAAAGGTATTAAAGGAACCTGGAAGGAAGCAGGTAGGTTGCTCTGAAACTTTGTAGATCTAACCACAGAACCTATCTGCACATAGGCTCCTTGAATCTTTTTTCTTCTTGAAATTCCAGACAGACTTGATGTTGAGATTATACCATCACTTTCAGGATTTGTTTCTCTTGTTTTGCTGGCAATAGTTCCCAATAACATTGTGTGTATATTTAGAAACGGTCTCTCACATAAGATGTATTTGCAGTACACAATTGTCCAAAGCATAACATATTGTGGATCTTTCTTGTCTGCAGCTCAACAGAAGAGAGCCTTTCCCATGTTGACAGCACCTAAACCTGAAGTGTGTGACTCAGAAACACAACCAGCCCTACCTCGTGGCACAGACAGAGAGACAATGAATAGTAGTCACATCCATCACTTTTACTGCTCTTCACCTTTTACTCTAGTGGTCAGTTATTCTGTGTGAAATGACAGGGCTTTAAGTATTGGCTCACATCATTCCCATGGAGTGGTTGAAAAGGTGTAATCATGTGATTAAGATGCAGCTGTGGGAGCCTCTCCATTGTAGTACCGCCACTCCTGATGATGGGTGTGCACTTCATGTGTCTTTGTCCGTTGGAGCGCTGTACATTTTCCACTACATACTTGTATTCTTATATCTACTTGTTCAGTCTCCCTTGAAGGTCTTTTCAGACTGAGGTTGATGTTTTACCTGCTGTGTGTACGTGCAGCAGGAATGCCTTGACTGTTTGCAGGTCACAGTTTCACCTCTAAACACTGGGCTTGTCGAGTCTTGCCCTAGTTCCCGGTCACATTCAGCTACTCCAGGAAAAGCCCTCATCATGATTAGTCTGAGTCTTGCCTCTCTCCTCTGTTCTCTTCTCTTATATGCTCCACTTTATTGTCATCAGCAGTAATTGTGACAATGTTGCTGAGTGTAGTTATATCATTTAATTGTGGGTGGTCTGTCGTCCTCTCTGTCCATTTGTCATCTCGTGTCAGGTTTGTCAGTGGTACAATGGTAAGTCAAGCAGCCATGTCGTCACACCTGGCCAATGACAGCCATTCATCCTTAATCTGTGTGATCCTCTTGACCAGCAGTTGTGTCAGATACACAGCCTAATGTATCAGTTTGTTAACATGATGTTCTCATCTTTAATACAAAGTATATTTTTGTATTGATGGGTGCTATAAAACAGACAGATGCTTAAAGAAAGAAATGTTTCTGTGTTTTGTCAGCTGCTCAACAACCCTGTATCTTTTTTTCTTAGCTGCCTTCTCTACCTAAATGGCCTTAAAAGAGTAGTTTGACCTCCCACCTCGTGTTGTGATTGGTGGGTTACAATTGGTCATCCATGGGTCGTTTGACTCCTGGCATGTTAAGTGTTTAGTTCCCACCCTGAGGGCAGATTCATGATTTGGAGAGAGTCTCGTTTTCAGTTGTTTGACCCTTAACCTTTGAGATGTTACTAGCCTCACCTTGCTGCCACATGGAAATTGTGTGGTCTGTGACCTTCTGCTTCAGTGGGAATAGATTTCCCTTTTTCTTTTCTATATGTGTTTGCCTTTCCACTGCCATTTCTAAAGTTTTCTGTTTTTCTTTGAAAACCTCAGGGTGCTTTTATATTATATTTGTTCCCCCTTGCAACATTCATCACTCCCGGGAGAGGTACTGGGATATCAATTACTGTAACGTGCATTACTTACTGCAGGATAATTACAATTATTTGTTTGTGAATATGTTAGCAGTCAGGCCTTTTTAATGGGAGTATTTTCCTTTTAATTTCTTTTTTGGTCCATTTTGTGAAGAGTTAAAGATGTACTTTGAGCTCAGTTGTTTTACACAAGTGCTTGCCCCGCCCTGTGTGCCTGACAAAACCAGGTCAGTGTTTGTTTTAATGAGTCACAGAACCATTTTAGATCCATGAGGGCCCACTCATGGTATACACCCATGAAAACACTGGTGTGTAGTCTGTACACAACGTTTGGTGACAGTACAGTTTTAATATTTCACCCAAGTTTAATCCTGGCAGTCCATATTTCTATCCTCAAAATGTCTTGTCTATGCTTGTCTGTTTAAAGATAACCTCATTAGCCTCTGTTTAAAGGCACATCTTGATTAATTTAGAGTCAGCAGCATCTGCTTTGCTGCAGTAATGGTATTCTGAAGATCACTAGTCTGTGTCAGCATATCCGTCCAATGGCTCTTGTTTACAACAGAGCAAAGACATGAAACAAGGGCAGAGGCAATGACAGGCAGCAAAGGTTACCCGCACTGGGAATCAAACCAGAGATCTTGTACACGCTTTGCTCTGTGTTAGTGTCACAAAATCCTGTTGAGGCAGGCCCTCAGAAAACCCTCCCAGACAACATAATACTAGAGAGGACCCCAAACCCAGAGTTCTTATTTTTACTTCTTATCACCTGACTGTAGATAAGCAGAACTAGCAGCTACATGTTACATCTGGGTTTAGTTGAGGCTGGAATGGACAAACACACTCTTAAGAAAGTGAAAACAGTCAGAGCTGTGCTGCGTCTTGAGTTGAAGGAAATATGCAGTGTTTGTGCCTCGTCTCTTTACTATCTCTGTGTCAATATCTTGGCTTTGTTTGTCAATAGAGGCGTACAAACAGCAGCCAGTGTAAGGGAAAAGTCTTCAGCTGCCCACTGCTCGCACAAAAGTAAATTGAATTAATAAGTAAAATGGAGAATGGTTGAGTCATTAACCAATACCTTTAGGCTTTAGTCTAGTTTCTCCTCCGGTTCAGCTTTGATCGTTGCTGCCCAATGTAAATCAAAGTCGGAGGAGGCAGAGCAGGTGGCTCACTCTGAATGACTAAGAGGAACAAAAGGCCACTGACACTGCACGCTTTCAGCAGCACAGTGGAGAGTAATGTGAGGAAATGTTTAGTATGTATGTAGTTAGTTTCGTCTGGACTGCCTCTCAATTCAGAGATACTATGACATTTGTGAACCTATTCTGCTGTAATTATGAAAATGGTGCAATATTTCTTAGAGTGCCTCCCAATAAGCATTTAATCCATATTGTATTGATTAGTTTGTCCACTGTTGCACTAAATCTAATGAACGAGAGCTGATAAATCAAGATTGTCCTTTAACCTTTTTGTTGTAACCAGTTCAAAGTCGTCTCAGCTCACTGTATAGACGAGAGAAGTTGACCCACAGTCTGTAAATGCCCCAGAACTGAGATGTAGACTCGGCCCTTGTGTCCCTGCTTCCTCCCCCTGCTTCATTAGCTTTTCAGTCGTTTCATTTCACACAAACTTCTTTGCCCTTCTCACTCCAGCTTTCAGCAAGCTTCCTCTCTCTCTGAAATGTGAGTGGGTTCCTGTGAGAGCGTTTAAGTCCAGTGTATGAACTGGCACCAAATTAAAAAGCTGCGTTCTTTCAGTCTTTAGTGGGGACTTGCAGACTGGGTGATCCCATGGCCACCCAGAACCAGCCGTTACCCCTCATCAGGGCCCAGCCAGGTAAAGAAGCCGTCTGCACATGTAAGTCTATATAAAGATTGAGGGGATTTCTGTATTTTTTTACATCGACCATACTTCATGAAAACCGTACGTGAAGCAGAAGCTGTCTTCCTGCTTTCCTTCTGATGACTAATCTGTAGCTTAAAGCGTGCACGCAGATTGGTAATGTCTTTATTGTACGTACATGTGTTAAATGTTTTTATAGACCTCTCCACCTCCACGCCATGTTTCTTCAGATGGAAATTTCTTTGTTTTCTGCTTTTGCACATTTAGCCTTAAAGGCCACAGCTCTCTGCTTCAGGAAGTTTGTCTTTGATCACAGTCTAGCCCCGATATTCCCAGGAGGCCCCGGGCTACAGCTGAAGGTCGGGAACTGCCAGTAAAACTGTAGATTGCAGGGGTCAGTGAGTGGTTACCCCTGAGTGCTGAGTAACTGGCACTTAGGGACAGTGGAGATACTCTGTCTCTCTCTCTCTGTACTTGTTGTGCTCTGTTTGTTTTTGCTTGCTGGTTCTTCATTTTTACAAAGCACAATTTTAAAATGTTGCAAAAATGTGAGAAGAGTAAATTTTGTGTGACTTTTGCAATTCTTACTCAGTACATTTGCATAGAGAGCTATGCTCACAGCTTGATTAAACCCTGTCAGCTGGACCTCCCAGTTTGTCCAAGTTTACATCAACAAGAGATAATTGAAATTCTGTGTCCTCAGCGCTCCACTCAGACTAATGCTGCATTCATGTGTCTCGTATTTAAAGCAGCCCTGCGTAACTTTCAGCCTGTAGCACCACGTGACCTTTAGCCCAAAATATATTAATATATATAATCAAAATCATTTATTGGTTCTTAGACATGAGAATGGTAGAATCATGCCTATCTCACTGACAAAGTACCCTCAG
This sequence comes from Perccottus glenii, assembly GCA_024416835.2. Lineage (NCBI taxonomy): Eukaryota > Metazoa > Chordata > Actinopteri > Gobiiformes > Odontobutidae > Perccottus > Perccottus glenii. The sequence continues at coordinate 11,011,311 of CM044559.2, forward strand.
CTGGACATAAATAATATAAATATAAATAAGATATAATTCCTGTCTCTGGGACTTGCAGACATTACTCAAGTGACACCCTTAACAGCTCTCAGAGGGAACAGAAATAGGCCAATACACTGGACCCTAACAGAGTCGTATTTGTACAAAATACACTAAAATTACAATACTGTTTCAGAAGAGTTGTTTTTTCAAACTTCTGTCTGGCTGGTCTCTCAAAAACAAACGTCTGTAAAATGGCGGCTGCTGTTGTAACAACACAATCTGTAAAGGCATCCACTAGCTAGAAGTTATGCAGGGTGACTTTAACAGCATTCAGCCTTTGTTAAAAAGAGAAGAGCGGCAAACCTTAAACCTGACCCGGCTAATTTGCTCAGTAAGCACTAAGCATTGAGTCATTTATACATATCAACGGTAACACACTGACTTAACGAATTAAAAACCCATGAACACAACAAAGTAAGAACAACACATTCCTTACCTCGCAACTGTGCCGTCTGAAAGTTCATGAACACATCATACTGATACAGTACTGTAGCTTTAAGTTAGCTTAAGATTTATCATAATTATGGGGCAAAACAACCAACACCAACAATGGAAGCCTGACCCAAAACGTGTATTTGCTGGTCTAAAATGACTGAGTATTGTTTTAAATACTGTTCCTCGTGTTTTTCGTAACTGTGTTTGTGTGTTACTGTTTAATTGGAGCAGCAGTATGTGTACGTCTGCCAGCAGAGTTTTCTATGAAATATTAGACCTGTCAGTGAGTCACACACTCGCACTACTTCTGGTACTTGACAGCATAAGTTTGGTATAGTGTTTTGTATTAAGACAAATTGGAAATACAGTCGCTGACCCAGGAACACAACCGAGCACGAGGAACAGGAGGAGAGATTGGAGGACTTCTAAAAACTTCCTGTTCTTCTCACATGTGATCAGTCCTCCATCTGGTGTCCAGACTGGGCTGTGTTTTCATGCCTCTAGACTCAAGTGTTGGACCTCATTTGCTGTGTGGTGAGGGAAACAAACAAGCGCAGCAAGTTGTAGGCATGGCAATGCTTAGAGCAGTGGGCACAGTGAAAATACAGCAGAATACAGCTGGAGTCCTTAAACTAGTCTGGTACTGATTTAGGACCACCAGACGTATTTTATTATTTTATTTTTGGTAGCGTTTAGTGGCATACCTTCCATGTCACTAGATTTAGTTTTGTCTTCAAGTCTGCTCACTGCAGTCCACTGCAATACTCCCATCATGCACTGGAGCAAGTGATGAAGACCGAGCTGCAACAGTCCCCCGCCTCACATTCAGGAGCAAATAGGTTTAATCAAACGCATCCCTTGACAAATTGCCAGATCAAATAAACAGTAGCCTATCTGACTTTGTTTCAGTGCGGTCGTTGTTTGTGCTGCTACTTCGCTAAGGGGTAACACATCCACCCTCTACTCTCCTGCCCCCTCTGGACACTGGCAGCTCCTCAATAACTATTTAAGATTCAGCTTTGTCAAAAACCCATAAATAGCCCCCGAAAAAGTGTGCCTGTGTGGTGTTTCTATAGCAACCAGGGAATGGAAGTTTTCATTGTCTCGGAGGCAAACAACAGCCCCAGATGAGTAAAGCTGTGTCAGGAGGTTTTTACAGGAGAGGAGCTGCTCTGTGAAAAGTCCCAGTGTGACAGCATTATTCAGCTGTCAATGAGTCACACACTGACACACCACTATGATCGTGATTTGATTAGATTTTTTTACTCTTGATGGGGGCATATTCCTAAGATGCTGTTCAACCTATACTCTCAAATCTGGACCGTCATGTAGACTATAGAAATCTTAGTCAGGATTATATCCACATTAGGTGAATTAATACATTTCTATTGTTTCCCTAGTGGATATATTGAGATGGTTGGATCACATTTGACTTTTATTAACTATTAACCAACTTCAGAAATGGCAATGAAAGTTTCCACATTGATTTTAGTTTTTCAAAAAAGTACCCCTAAACGTTTTATGTTTTATGGTTTGGTTTATTGGTAAGTTTCTTGCAGATAGAGAAATAGAATGACTGGGAACTAGCATGTGTTCTGCCTCTTTTCTGTTGTTTATGGTGAAACCCCCAGTATTCAGATGCTGCGAAAGAAGCCTGCTGTACAGTAGTCCATTAAAAAGACTATTAGGAATCATTTAGCTGTAATGGGCTCAAGATGGCCTCTATTTTCACAATCACTCATTCTCATCATGTGCTTGTTCTACGGTGTTGGTGGCACAACAATCATCATGAACAACAAATGCCCTGCGACCATCTGTCCGAGCAGCAGATGCTGTTGGGGTCCGACTTGTGTAATGTCTGACAGGTCCTGGTGTGGTGGTGTTTGTATAAAGACAAACCAGACAGATTTACCCCCTGACCACAGTGTTTTGGCACAGTTTTGGCTCTGCTCATTTCCCACCCCCCACAGAGCCCCTGTAGGTCTCCATATGGGGCAAGATTCATGTCTGGCACTTGGACATAGGGTTTTTATTTTGTCTACATACGACCCCCAGACTGCTGATGGAGCAAAAGTTAACTGTAGCTTTAATATATCATTGTTGTAGAGCCACTGCAGATTTCTATTGTGTATGTGGCCTGCTTCAAATGACCTCCAGTAGACTTTGTCCTTAGGTGCATTTGCAGCATTATTGTGTAAAGGCTGTTACTGGAATCGTCGTCTAACCCAGTGTCACCACCAAGGCTCTACACGGGTGCATGTTGATTGTATGCCTGTCTCACTGGTTGTTGGTGTTTGGCTGCGCTGCTGTGCAGAACACTCTGTAATTCAGTTATAATCCGATGCTGTGGAAGAGAACACTAGCAGCCAAATCCCTTTAGCACACCGCTCTAATTGCATTATCTGCAGTACAAGAGTGATTGCACACACCAGCTGATGCTCTGCACCTCCGACCTAATCTCTGCAGTTCTCTCCAACTCCTCCCAAAATGGATGGGTAATAATAAAAAACTAAAATATGTTCACTGTGGCAATAATGAATGGCTAATAAAAAGCATTGTAGTGAGCAATTCTAGTGTCACATCTTAAATGATCTGTCCTGAGTCTGCTGTGCACAATTCTGGTTTATAAAGATTTTAGTATGTATGCTCTCAGTTGTTGTCAGGGGGGTGTTCAAAGCAGGTGGCTGGTTTAATTGCCTGTGTCTTCATTAACTTGTATCACATCAAGTGATCTACTAGCATATCCACCACACAAAGTGAGCTTCAAAGGAAATGTTAAATGCCCTACATATTTTTACTTATTCAGTGATGTATTTGAAATTTAGTATTTATTTAGTCTAAACTACATTTAAGTTTTCTTAGACATCTTCAGAGTTAATGAATGTAACACTCTTGTGGTAGACAACTGCTTTGATCGCTGTAGGTCTCCGCTGTAGGTTATTATGTACTTCAAAAATGTAAAGAGGTTGAAAGGCAGCGGTGATGACCCCAGATTCACATTACACACTGCAGCCCAATCGAGGCTTATGTAATGTTATAATTACTGTTCTAAATTTAACCACAGTTGCAGAAGGACAGTAAAAAGAAGGACTTCATCATTAAAAATGCATTCAGACTTGGTTTCTTTCTGCTCTCTTACATATAGCCGCATAAATGAATGTTGGATGAGGTCATGGGTTAATGTGTCTAAAGAGTGTGTTATGTGTCTTATAGGGATGGCTCGATACCACAATTTTGGCTTCGGTACTATACCACAATCTAATACCTCGGTATCGATACTAAATCGATACCACAGGTGACAAATAACCAGCCTCAAAAGTGAAATGAATTGAAACAATTTTATTAAAAAAAAAAAAAACTGCTTGAAACTCTGCTGCACCAAATGTACAAACCAAAAGTATAAAAATGTTCACAAAAAAAAAAAATACCTACAGCCAAGCCAGGGAACATACAGTAGGTTAAGATTTGAAAATATATTATTAAAATAGTTTAATATCTTCATATCTTGTCAGTCTTTACTCCTTATCACATATTGCAAAAAAAACAAAAACGTATGTAACAAACCAAAAAAACCTAGAGGGAACATAAGTTAAATTTTGATTTCGCAGACAGAAAAAAAGTGTTCATATCGTCACTTCTTTATTTTTTTGAGAGCTCCTTTGACAGCTGCAGATTTTTGGACAGGAAAACTAATGTGTCAGTATTGTCACTTGATAGTCTGGATCTTAGTGGGCTACAGATGAGCCCAGAGGTACTGAAAACTCTCTCAGAGGCTGAGCTTGATGCTGGAATGCAAAGGTAGTATTTGGCAAACATTGAAAGGATGGGGAGGCTTGATTCATGCCTTTTCCACCAAGAAAGTGGATTTTCTGTGGCATTGGTCTCTTCTATGCACTTGTACATTTGGAGTTCTTTGTTCAGTCTGTCAGCTGGGTTCTCTAGAGATTCTCTCCTCTCTAGCATGTCATTCAAGCACATTTGAGCCTTCGTGTTTACCGTATCTTATAAGTAGGCTATGTGCGCTGATCTGTGATGTAAATAAAAGTCTAAATTAAATCAGTTGAATGATGGATTCACCCGTCGATCTCTGAACTCCTTGAATAAGTCAGGATGAGCTAGAGACAAATGCTTAGCCAGGTTTGAAGTGTTGCCTCCCGTTGCTACACATGATTTCAAACAGCGTTTGCATAGTGGTGCATTCACGTCTGTAGCTTCATCTTTCTCATTACCTTTGTAGGCAAAGTAATGCCATATTTCACTCCTACTGCCGTCTTTATTGACTAATTGTGGGCATTTAAAATCAGCTTGATCCATCTTGTTTCTCCGTTGTCACTTTTTGCCGGTTTCAAGTGACCCACGTCTGTTTGATTAGCGCACTGCTACCTAGCGGTGAACTTCGAAACTGCAGCGCATCAAATACTGAATTGAGCAAAATAATGATATTGTACCTTTTGAAATATAACATATACCGGTATTTTTGCAGTACCGGTATACCGCGCATCCCTAGTTCTTACTTCTAGTCTCATCTTTATCCCTGTTTTCTCAGACTAAGGACTTGCTTCTGCAGGTCCACCTGCATAATGACCTATAAATAACAACAACTCTTTTAACAATTTTACTCTTTGTTTTAGTGCAAAGAAGTATACAGTATAATCTCAGTGCTCTCATCAATCGCAACCAAAAAAGGCAAATTTTGGCTAATGTTTTCACAAATTCACTCTGTCAATATGGCTTTGATGCTAATGCTTTTTCAGGCAATAAGGGTGCTGCACAGGGTAATTTGAACAGCAAAAGAGTAATTCTATTGCTGCCATGTTATATTCTTGGTCCCTGTTGATATGTCCTACAGTATGCCCCACCCCCAATGGCCAAATTAGAAATAGCTGTTACTTAAAATTTTAAGTTGTAGTTAAAGTCTTCTATGTAAATTTCCCACTTTCCAAATTCATTCCATGGGCCGGATCATACCATCTGGTGGGCCCGGATTTGGCACTGGGCCCGCATGTTTGATACCCGTGATTTACCCCTTACTTCCTCTTCACTATTTATTCTACTATAAATGTAACACTGCCGACTGTAATATTTAGGAACAGAAACAAAAACCAGCTCAAGAGAGCGTTAGGTTTGTTTATCTGCATTATTATTCTCATGAGAAAATTGCAAAAACTGCAAAATAGTCATGTATTGTACCAGGAAATCACTTTGCCCATCAATAATAATAAAAAAAAAAAAGATAGTGGCCCCAGTGTGACCCCCAGGAATAAGTCTAGAGTCTTGTATTTTCTGTTGTCAGGGCACAAAAGAATCTTCAAACGGTCATGAGTGTCATAAAACATATTCTTTAGTAAAAATCAATCAAATATTCTCCTCTTTTGTTTAGCCCTATTTGATATGATCCTCCTTTTATGACTGTAGGATGTGTTGTAAATTGATATTTGGTGTGAGTTAATTAACACATTTTATGAGTGTAATCACTTTTACACATGCAAAAGTAATTACATAACATTGACTTTAAGACAAAATTCTTTATATCCAAGAATTAATAAAACAGAGGGAGCAGTCCATGCAGCCACTTTGATTTCTACACTAGGAAGACGAGCATTTTATCTCCACCACGTAATCGCATCCTATTGATTTTGTGAACCTGAGGTAACAAATGGCTCCATATTCATTTGCATTTTCAGCCCCACACTCCCCACTAGGCCTGGGTGGGCTCAAAAGGCAGTTTCCCCTCAAAGGAGGCCCAGTTCCAGTGCAGTGTGCAGGGGGCTACGGTGCCCCCTCCTCCCCGCGCGCCCCGAAGGCTGGGCCAGCTCAGCACAGACAGATTGGCTCTGTGCTCCGGGCTGTGTGATTCTCTGCAGTAGGCTAATGTCACCCTAGCTCACCATCACTGCTCTTTGCTACTTTTATTCTTCTCTTACTCTTTAAACGCTTCATTAGTCTTTAACAGGACTGCGGAGGTTGCGCCAAAGTCTTTGTAAACCCCTCCCTCCCTGGGTTCCTTCTCATTTTATATTACCGTATCATCTTTGTAACTATGAATATTCCTCAGACTGTTTATCCGAAAAAAGCCAGAGGTGTGGGTGGTTTAATGCCTCTGTGGGGAAGGGCTGCAAAAATGAACGTAATGTTGCTATCAACGCTAGGGTCACGATTGTGTTGATGCGGTCTTGAGACAAAATAGGACACATAAAAGTAAAAGTTGGAAAGAAAGGTTGACAAAGCAGGTTCTCCTCGCAAATGGCTAGATGGATTATTGTTGGGGTTGATGCTTAGGGACAGCGCCAAGCTGAAAGCAGTCTTTTGTTGTTGAACACGGTGTGATAACTGTGCTGTGTCTGCTCAAGGAGAGAGTGAACAAGTGTTGTCTTGATTCTACAGTAATGCTAACATTCACAACACTGACAAAACATGTGTAGCTTAAAAGTACATGTCCTGCTTATGACTCCTTCAACTGCAAAGGTGATGCGTTTGGTGACTGTTGCGGCCCTTGATCTCAGTTTGACTCCAGTAGTGTATCCCGTCAGGTGCTGGTGCTTGTGATTCTGCTCACTGTGAAGGATGTCTAACAGCAAAGAGTGGGGGTTGGTTTGGACTGAAGCCTTCTTCATGGACACCCATCCTGAATGGAGAACATTGATGCTTGTCTATCCTGTTACTCCCCCTGCCCGCTGTCCCTCTTTCTGGAGATTGTCATTGGCTGAATGGGCCTTTCAGGAGTCCGGACTCGCAGGCCCAGATACAACAACAGCCTCTGCCACATAAAGGGACAGAGCCTCGAGCCCTGTGAAGGCGTTAGTCAGCTAGTCACAACCACCGAAGCTCATCACCCTTCAACTGTCAACACACAGCACACATCTTTTGACGGGCTCCACACAAATAGGCTTAGAAACTCTTGCAAATCACACAGTAGCTTAATTGTGTATACTTGTTTTTTGAAGTGTCAGCACAAAGTGATTTATTTTGTTCTTGATTAAGCAGTGACAAGACTGTGAATGCTGTTAATCACTCTGCTTCTTTGAATTCTTACTGCAAAACCCAGGTTGTTACACGTTCCACATTTAAAAGTCTTCGCCTTAGCCCATTTCTACACTGTGCTTTTACATAATCATAAAATTTGTATGAGTTCTACAACTTTTAACAATTCCCCGTTTTCCCTTGCTGTCCTAAACTTTCTAAAAGCACATGTTTTCTAACGTTTCCACTCTTTCTTGTTTTAAGGCTGTCATGCAGCTGCTCAGTTTGTGGTACAGAACTGGGAGACGGTGTTTAGACAAGTGTCTGTAGCTTTATTCTCCATTTCACTCACTCTTTGTTTGCAGGGTGTACCTCAGCTCCCGTGCGCCAAAGCTCTTTACAACTACGATGGCAAGGAACCAGGAGACCTCAAGTTCAGCAAAGGCGACGTCATCATTCTGCGACGCCAAGTGGACGAGAACTGGTTCCACGGCGAAATGGGAGGGGTCCATGGCTTCTTCCCCACAAACTTTGTCCAGGTCATCAAGCCGCTGCCACAACCACCGCCTCAGTGCAAGGCTCTGTACGACTTTGAGCTCAAAGACAAGGAGGCAGACAAGGACTGCCTGCCGTTCTCCAAAGTACGTATCGCAACACCTCCCTTTGCTGACTGCCACGTGTTGACTGTAGTAAAATAAAAATACCTCTCATTAAAGTCACACCAGGCGTTCATTTTCTTAAGTTATGTGTTTTATTGTGAAAATGTCAGGGTTGACAGCTGAAACGCCTAGAGAAAGTGTTAAGATTTGTTGATGAAGAGCTGTAATTAGGTTTGATAGAAAACTGCCAGAATGTGGCCGATGGTACAGAAATTGTGAGGCTTTAGAGCGGCTTTTTGACCAGATTTTGGCTTAATTTGGCAAATCTGACTTCAGCCATCAATTGTGCCACATTATCTTAAACAGTAACAAGCTTACCAAGTGGTTTGATGATTTTAATACTTTTTTAAATTAAACATTACCCCATTACTTTAATAACTTTATTCCTCTCATTCTGTATGTCTTGAATTCCAGGACGATATCCTGACTGTGATCCGCAGAGTGGATGAAAATTGGGCAGAGGGAATGCTGGGAGATAAAATTGGAATTTTTCCCATCTCATACGTTGAGGTAAGACAACTTACTTTGCTTCCCTTTGATATGTTCATATATTTCATAAAAGCACTAAAGATGTCTTTGAAGGTTTATACATCGACAGTCCCTCCCCTGAGCTATACTTGCTACCTTTTCAAAGCATTTGGATTAATCCAGGCCTGAAGCAGGAATCTTTTCAAACTGTGTACATTTTTATGGATTTATAACCATGCAGAAAAATTGTCACTGGTAAAAGTATCTGTAGGCCCTTTGTGTAGTCGACTGAAACATTTTAAATGAGGGTTGATGTTAGTCTGTAGAAGTGCGTTTGTGCAGGCTTTCTTTACATTCTTGTATATTCTATCCATAAAGCAGATTTACATTTTATGTACTGACTGTGGTTTTTACACAACCATTGTGCAGATTATTTCAAGGCATAGTGACTCTTTTCTTTAGTTTTTGTGACCTTTTTTTATGCTGAATCTTATAGAAACCCATTAACATGCTTTAACTAAATCGGTGAAAGGCTTAGTTTTGTCTCTGCCTTAGTAGTCTTATTTGCCTTTTGACTTGGTGAGACGGTAATCTGCAAGTGCTGTTAAAGGTGGTCTTAAGTCTAATGAGCTTAGTCTTCCTCACCTTGTATTTGGAGCCTAATCCCGCCTGTGCTTAATGTGCTGGCGCGCCGTGATGAACCTGCACAGGTTTGGAGGCAGTCACTTGGCTTTTATGTCTTAAGTAGGGGGAGCGGCTTGGGGCAATGTGTGACAGCGAGTGAGGGCGCTCTGTGATTAGCTCAAACCTTTTTAGTCGTGCTCTTTTGATTTTCACCATGCAGTCACACATCACAGTGCTTGAAAGGGTCACAAGGCGGCAGCTTCATCCTGGGATCAGAAGCTACAGCGCAGTGAGACCTATTATGTTGATTATGGATCTGATAGAGTCTGGTGCTCCTTTTTTAATTAATAATTTCAGTTAGGACATTTAAATTGAAATAAAATATAACCATTACTCATGTGATGCTCCTCCTCACGCCCCTGACCTCCTTCTCTCCTTTAGTTCAACTCAGCGGCACGGCAGCTTATAGAGCTGGACAAACCGGACTCCAGCGGAGACTCTGGTGAGGGGGCTTCATCGGGGCCCCAGAGCAACGGTGCCCAGCGGGCAGGGGAGAAGAAGAACGGCAGCAAGAAGCGACATTCCTTCACCTCTCTGACCATGTCCCACAAACCTATGCTGGCCCCTCCCCCCCAGCGACACTCCATGGAGATCAGTGGGCCTGTCCTCATCAGCTCCAGCAACCCCACAGCCGCTGCTCGAATCGGGGAGATCAGCGGGGGGCTCTCCTGCAGCGCACCTTCACAGGTAACGCAAGGCAGAGATGTAGAAAAGCAGTAACTGACTCGACTCTGGATTCAATAATAACATATCAATCCCTGTTTAGCTATTTATGTAACGTTCACTTGCTGGACTTGAAAGAACCCTGCCTGGGATTTTAACAGGGCAGCCCTTTATAGACATTTTACTAGGCATGTTGTGGCTTTAGCCCACTGAACTGGTTATAAAGACTCTCAACCACATGACTTGCTCTCCTATTCAGTGGCTTGTAATTGCAAAACTCAAAAAAACAAATCAAACACTACATGATCAAACTACAGACATTGTTAGGCTTAAGTCCTTCTTTTTTTGGAGGATGTTTGTTGGGTCCCCAAACCCTCCTCTTTATTCTGTCATCAGTTAGTCCTACTTCCTCCTTCCTCATCATACCAAACAGGCCATAGCTCCATTCGAGCGTTTGAAGTCATGGATGCGTGACTTCACTCGTCCGCGAAAACGACTGCAGCCTAGCCCTTAAGGTTTCCTCACTAACCCAGAATTACAGTAACTCACAGCTGCTTTACGGTTGACAGCCACTGGAGATCGGCTTTGAGTTGGTTTTTATTAGTCTGACGCACAGACAGGAAGGTCAAGTATGTAACCAACCTGTCTTTATCGGAGGCTTTCATTTGATTTCCCTGTTGGAAATAAATCACAGGGGTCAGGTTAGGCATGTCTCTGGGACAGACACTGCATAATGCATTAGTCTGGAAAAATGTTAATGATAGTGGACTGGTTTTCATAAAGTTTATGTTTAGTACCTTTATGCAGAGTTAAAAACTACCTTGACATGGCAAACATGAGTTAAAAAATGCTAATATTTTAGGATACTGATTTCTGGCATTCTTTTTGTAGCTGTTAATTGTAGATAACATTTAAACCAAGACAACGCAGTAGAAACCAGTAGAAGCAAGACTGACGGTCAGTTTGGTTTTACTTCAAGTTTATTAATCCCTAAGGGGAAATTTAGTTGTTAGACCTCTTCAAATAAATTAAAAAAGCAGATGCAGACTTTATCTTCCATAAACTAATCGTTTGTGCATACTTGGGTTGAAAAGTTGGAAGAAGGAGTTCTTGTGGCGTTCCGTCCTGCAGCTCATTGATCTCTGTTGTTCAAAAGCCCAGTGCAGGGGATGGTCCATGTTGTTCAGTATAGCATCCATTAGGGATGGCCCGATACCGATACTGGTATCGGGTATCCGATACTAATACCTCACGTACTCTGTTCTATGTACTCATAAAATGTTTTTGTTTACTTGCCGATACCACTTACTCAACCCTCCTGGGTCGACGACTGTGCTTTGTTGAGGCTAACGCCATATGAATGTCTGTGTTTGGGCTTATTTCAAGCAGGATGATGACAGCAGTAAGGCAGACTGTAAGTTATGTTCAGCTAAGGTGTTCTTTCAAGTCTTGAAAAGAAAGTTCATGCTTAACACCAGCAATCTAATTAAACATCTGAAAATCATAGTGCTGAATACACACAGTTTAGTCAAGCTAAACAAGCAACTCAGCAGCCAACATTAACACAGGTTTTACAGAAGCGAGAAGATGTCAGAGATAATCCACGGGCACTAAAAATAACAGAAATTGCATACTTTATTGCACTTGATGACCAGCCATTGTTGGCTGTTGAAAATATAGTATTTGACATCTTCTTGGCATAGTGGAGCGCGACGAGCTAGTTCAGATCACATTGCCGACTGAAATGTTTGTTTAATTGAAACAAGGGAGTTGTTACTGTGCCACATAGTTTAATTGTTGTTTAATTGAAATATGCAGTAGTTTAATTGAGACTTGCAATAGTTACATTGATGTGAAGGCAGTGCCAGTATTGAGGCTTTTTGTTTACACAGAAATATATATAATTTATTTTTTATTTGAAAATTGCCTACATTTATTATTTTACTCATTATTTATTTTAGACCTGTTAAAACAAGCAGAGAAAATAAAAACAGTCTTCTAACCTGTGTGCTAAAATAGTCTGTCTTCTTTTCTGATAGCCTGTAATTACTTTCACGGTAGAAATATCGGTATCGGTACTCGGTATCGGCAAGTACACAAATGTAAATACTCGTACTCGTATCGGTTTGGAAAAAAATGGTATCGGGCCATCCCTAGCATCCATCCTGTTGTGTGTCTGTTGCTTCACTTCTTTAACCAAAGTCTCCAAACTAATACCTCCACGTCCTGTTCTTTATGTTAAAAATGTTTTTGTTTACTTGCCTTTACACTTACTCAACCCTCCTGGGTCGCACGACATTGTTTTGTGCTTTTTGAATTTTATTTTACCATAACTTTGTCTGTGTTGATGGCATAAAATTTAGGCAGGTTGTGTATTTTGGAGTGAATTAAAAATTTTCATGATTGTTTTGTTCTTTCAAGTCTTAGAAATGCTTAAAAAAAAAAAAAAAATAAATAAAGAATAAAATAGTCCCTCCTGAGTCCTGAGTTGGCTCCCTCAAAACTATACACTACCATTCCAACACAAGCCTTAACCTGGCATTTAAGGGGTTAAGTATTTGTCATGTATGGTGAGGACTGTTAATAATAACATTAATAAAAAACAAAATTTGGGAAAAAATATGTTGACACTATTTTTATTGCAGTAAAAGAGCTTTTTTTTGTCGGTGCAAAAAGAATTAAAGGACCCCTAAGGATTTAAAAAAAAATTAAACAATTTAGTCAATACCCAAAACCTTGATGCAAAAATGTAAAATATTAATTGTCTGCTTTAAGAAACAGGAAGTTACAGAACCAAAATGCCTCCGTCCACTTGGTTCAATGGAACTTTCATTGCCAGCTATTATTATTAACTAAATGCAAAATCTTACACAATGTGCCCAAGAAGTGGTTTTACCTTTTACACTGCACGTGTTGTTGTTGGGATATAAGCAGGTGAGCGTGCACTGTGCATAGAATCTCTCTTTTATCTTAGATCTCCTGTTCCCTTTCCTTGTATTGCATAAGCCATAATCATGTTTAATGACTTGAGCTTTGGCTTTCCCACTAATGATCATCATGATACTTATAGAATTAAAGGAGCTTGTATTTACACCTGTAAAGAGATCCCTCTAGTAACCACATTGTCTTTGATTTAGAGTTTATTGTATTAAATAAAACACAGGAGAGTCTCTGTAGGCGACGTGAGCTCTTTGGTCTCTCTCCGCCTTCTTCTCTGCTCAGCTTCTCAGACGAAAAACAACAAAGGTAAGCCCCAGTTGCCTAGGGGCTGAGTTGTCTGTCTTGGAAAACAGCACCACTCCCATCTCGACAACACCAGGAATTGTTAAAGGTTCTCCTGTTTACTGTAACATACTCATTATATTGATACGGGTGTAATTTAAGAATGAGAAGAGTCATTTTGGAGTTATATTTTGCTTTCCCTTGTCCTTAACCAGCGCTCAACAGATGAGGAGCGGCGACGATGAAAGAATCAAAGGTTCACCTTAAGAGGCTGGAGTAGTCATGCATGGACAAAGCGCGGGCTTTAGGGAGGTATTAAGTGTCCATCAGTTTTGACTTGTTACCAGGACACCACTTGATAACTGCTTGGCAAGGGCACCACTTTTTGTGTCCCATAAAATATCCTGCTGGGTAGTCACCTGATGCTCATTAACAAACAGATCACCAGGCCACAGTGGTCACTGGGATAAAAAGCACCTTGTGTGGCATTTGAAAGGCAAACATTACAAATAAAGCAACACGTCAGCCTCTGAGGCATTCATGTTCCCAAAACTGAAATCACTTCCCAGTTGGCTCTGATTGGTCTATTGACAATTGCTTGTCTTTCTTTTTGACAGGTACACATTTGCACAACTGGACTGATTGTGACCCCACCCCCGAGTAGTCCCGTCACTACGGCAACGGTCTTCACATTTCCCTCAGAGACAAGCTACACGTCTATCCCTGTGGTAGGTCCAATCCACTGCCTGACATCCTTCCACCATTACAACTATTATCTCAGTGTTACAAGCACGTTCCCTGAAAACACACTCACGTCAATGTTAGAGTGAAGCTCCTCTTTAATTATTAAAACAAGCAATAGTGCTAATGTCTGCATGCTGTTGTGCGTGATCCCGAGCCATTAGGGTTAAGTGTCATGTAAGTGCTGCCATTATTGGAAAACATGCCTCTTCCACTTCACAGATACTTTTGATTACATGACAAATATGTGCCTCGGGGCTGTAATAATCCAACACTTACACTCTTGATTGAAGTTCTGTTCAGACGAAAATAACTTCTCCATACAAATTTACTTGTTCCCGACTTAACTCACAAAAAAGTCCACCTAAAAATTTCGAACTCCCTTCAGCCCCCACAAAGCGGCTCTCTCACTTCCTGTCCGTCTGCGTGTATGCTCTGGCATGTGGAGTTTCTGAATGAGCAGGAATGTGTACACAAAAGGTTGCGCTCTCGCTTCACTTGGGAACCCTACATGATGTTTTTGTACAGATGATTTCTCTAGCCCGCAGGCAACCTAATTATCTCAGCCCAAGCGCCAGCACTGAACCAAAACGCACATCGACAACTTTCACATACACATCAGCCCGTGCACATACCACAGGGCTGTCTGAGTGCTGCTCTCCTCCCCCATTGTGTCATGGAAGCTATTACTCCGCCGCTCAGTGCTGCGCCGAGCTTGGGAAGACTTGTCTTGCTCTTAGGTGTTATTCTTGCTCACTTAAAGCCACATAGTATTTTTCTTATCCTTCATGCTAGCTTAGCAGGCCGACTTAATGTTAATCCTCCTGATTGAAAACAAAAGCAATGGCATGAAAATTTGCCTGTGGCTGAAAACACAGGTCTCCTTTTGACACTCATTCAACAAGGGCTAACAAGTGAGTGGAGATAAATCTATGATTGCTTGAGCTTTTTCTTTAAGTGACATGTTTTTCACTTCATATGGTCCCCATTAAATTCAGCAACGGATTTAACATCACGCTATGTGGTTTCCTAGCAACAAACAAACAAGTGGAATTGGAGATTCTCAGTTTGCAAGGAAGTTGGGGACAAGTCAATAGCGTCTGCCAAACCACTACTTTGTCTGCAGACTGAGGGGAATAACCCAGATAACAGATGATCTTTCCTTTTGTTGCTCATAAACAAACTGGTTTTCTCCACTTACGCATAACTCTTTGTTTTGGTAGGATTGAGTTACTTCTTTTTGTCTGGTAATAGGAAGATTAATTGCAAGGTACTTTTAATCAAATACAGTGCATCTCACCATTTAATTTAATTTTTTTACAGGATGCTCTCCCACCACCGCCACCTCCTCCCCCGCAGTCTTCTGCCGGCGGAGCTGCCTACTCATTGGCCAGCGGACAGAGACCCTCCCCCAGCACAAGCGACCAAAGTGGGAGACAAAGACCTACAGTGTGAGTTATAAAAATAGTCCTACACACAAATATGTGCGCTTCCTAAATGTGCAGCAAAATGTCACAAGCAGTTTGTGCCTGGACGCCCCGCGGCCTTAATGCGTAGTTGGGAGAGAGATGTTCTCACTCCTCGCCTGAGTATGACCCAGCCCTCCCCACCCGTCCCTCAAGCTGTCAGTGTGAGACTGCGGAGCGTGAACTTGTGCACAGGTGATGGGGTCACAACCTGTGGGTGACTCTCCTGGGCCCCACTCATGCTCCCCCCATCACCTCTGACTTCCGACCCCTTCAGCCTCATTACTCGTCCAGGACGCCTCGCACCTGATGGGAATTAGATCCAGTCCTGCCTGCCCCCCGCTGTTGTCTGTGTTAGCGTGACAACTTGTCAGCCTCTCAGGCATTCATGTTCCCAACACTGAAATCACTTCCCAGTTGAGAATCCTTTCATTCTGTCGTTCTTCCTGGTTTGTTGTTGTAGGCCTGGTTTTGGCCCTGCTGTAGAGAGATGACCCCTATTAATTCCTCCAGTGCTGATTTTCTCTGGGTCAGGGGGCACAGACTCTGCTGGAGGGTCTCAGAAGAGATAATGGCAGATATTCATCCTGTCAGTTAGATTGCACCAGATCAAATGGCTTTATGTACAGAAAGCTAAACTACTCTGAAGTGGTAATATGCTGCCTATTTTACAAGTGCTTTTCCACTGCCGTTTTGACATTTAAATGACCTTTCCAATCATTGCCAGCAGGGGGGGTAAAAAGAATGAAGTCAGTAGAAATCACTTTAGTAGAAGAAAAGCACAAATCTTGATGCACAATATCTGAGCGTTTTTTGATTAAAGGTTATTTTTTCTGCTTCAAACCCAAACTAAGACAATTGTTTTGTTTTGAACAAATGGAAGTGGAGCTAAACGTTAGCTTAGCTGCTAACATCGGAACAGTTGTATTAGCACAAACTATTAATTTGTCCCTTAATCATTGTTCAAACTGCTCTCAAAGTTTATACTCTAACTAATTTAGTTTCAAAAAGTCCATAAATCAATGTTTTTTTTTTTTCTTTTTTCATTATTATTTACAGTTACATTTTCAGCATCAACTTCTTCTTGACTCCCTCTGGTGGTACAAAGTGATGAATCAGCCTTGTTGTACAAGCTTGTTTTCCCTTACCTTTTGATATAACACACATTTAAACGTTTCACACTCTAAAGATATTTCTTTTGTTAATGATAAGTTAAAATATTTCTTACCGTCCATATACAAGTGTCTAATCTTTGATGTCTTTCTGGGTTTAGTTATGTGGCCATGTTCCCTTACACTCCCCGCAAAGAGGATGAGCTGGAGCTGAGGAAGGGGGAGATGTTTCTGGTACTGGAGCGCTGTCAGGACGGCTGGTTCAAAGGCACGTCCATGCACACCGGCAAGATTGGTGTTTTCCCCGGGAACTACATGAGCCCTGTCAGCAGGTCGGTCATTTATTATTATAGTGTAAACGGAGTCACACAAACAGACTGAAGATTCACTGTAAGAAGCGATCATAGGTCAAAATGTACCCGCTTTGTTTATTTAACTCAGATTCCACTGTCTCCTGATAGGTGTGTTTGACCAGAGACAGTCAAGAATTTGAATAAATCACATCTGGATCTTTTAACCGGGAATTTCAAAAATGTGTAGAGTAATCTTTTAAATTATATTGTAATTATTAATAATTAATAATATTATAACACTTTACTGACAATGTTTTTTTGCAGACCGGAGCAAGTATTTACTCACAAAACATTTTGTCTCACCGTTAATTTAACTGCTACACAAGTAAATGTAGCTGAACTCTTGGGCTTGTTTCCCTGTAAAAAGACACTCCCCTATGTGTGTGTTCCTTATGTCCAGTCCACTCCATAATCTCAATAAAATCGAGAATGTTGTGATTTTAAAGTTGTCTCGAACATGATTTAAATTTTTAGATTTTAGGCAACCATCAAAGATTTTAAAGCCTTTAAGTGGTTTTGATCACGTTGTTGGAAATCCACTCACACGTATTACACAGAGCAGGAACCTGTCATTTAGATAGGGCTCTTATTATTTTCTTTTTTGCCAGTCTTATCTTCTGTTTGTAAACTTTGGATAACCCCTTCTTTTCAAAGAAAATTCCCTTTTTTTTTTTTTTTTTTTTCTTTACAAATCTTTGCTGGGTTTATTATCATGTTGGTTTTATTTAAACTAAATGAGGTAAGGCTCTGCCGGATGCAGTCAATGTTAAAATTAAAATCTTGGAAGATTGTGGTAGTTTATAAAATGGAAATAAGAATAAATAATTATTATCCATGGCCCGGTACTGGTCTGCAGCAGTGTGGTTGAGAACCCATATCTTATTAAAATACATCACTTACTTCACCTTTTAAACTAATTAATCAGCAGCATGTTTTTCCCACAGCTCTCACTTTTATCTTCTCATACCCTCTGCCCTCAGGACGGCGTCAGGCAGCACCCAGCCCAAAGTGCCCCTGAGTCTGTGTACCCAGGCCGGCAGAGGTGTCACCATCGTCAGCCCCTCTTCTGCTCCTCTGGGTGCCATCGTTACAGGCCCTGATTTTAACAAACCTCTCGTCGTGTGCACAAGCTCTGTCGGTGCCAACCCTCAGCCGGTGGTCGTGGTAACCTCCGCTCAAACAGCCACTGGGCAACAGCCAAAGGTCCCTATACACGTGACCCCGCAGATGACTGTGAACCAGGCTCGCAACGCTGTCCGGACAGGTACAGGACATACACAGAGAGAGACAAGGCTACTTACGTTTGTTAATGTCTAATAATAATGGGGTTGTATCTTCAGCTGCAGCTCATAGTCAGGAGCGGCCCACAGCAGCGGTGACCCCCATCCAGTCCGCGACCTCTGCGGCCTACCTCCCACATCTGACAGTGTGTCCGCAGCCCTCCTCTAACGCCGTCCAGGGCTGTAATAGAGCTGGGGTGGCTTTGGGTTGTGCTGCTGCCTCGTTGACTCCGCCCAATGTCAGCGCTGCGTCGTTAGAGGGCGACGCTCTCAGACCCACAGCAGTCCTCACTGTGCCAGGAAACAGTTCTGCTCTGAACTCTGCTCCTAACAACGCTGCCCTCACCAGCAGACTGGACAAGGACAGCAAGGTAGGTCAAAAGAGATTACGAATGACACTGCTAAAGTTCTCCTCAATATTCAATTCGATTCAATTGGGATGTATGGTGGGAGAGAAGTTGGCCTGCCTCACAGCAAGAAGCTTGTGTGATCGATGCTTGTGCCAGTCGGCAATGTTCTTTTTTGCAGGATCTGCATGTTCGTGTTCTACTGCAGTTTTTCTTTCTCAGTTGTCATCTTCCTCTCACTGACCAAAGACAAAATTGCCCATAAAAATGTATGAAATGTGAATGGTGTTCTGTCTGTCAGTATCATCCTGGTGATTGTACAGGGTACTCTGCTTTGTGCCTTATGCATCGTCTCTGCCCCCTGTAATCTGTAAAAGGAGAAGTGGTAGAAACTGAATGAATTAAATATAAAGCATAATATTAAGTATATTGGTGTAACAAATGTCCACTCGCAAAAAAATGTAGATGAGGTCAAGTTTTAAAGGGTTTGATTTTAATGCAAAGTGTTACTGTGGATGTAAACACAGTCATTTTACAAGTGCTTTTTGGTTAATCAAAGACATCAGGCATAAAAGCACCAAAGCCTCTTGGAAGAGACATTGTCTAGTTTTAAAGTGATGTCCAGATTTATTTGTGTACAATGACAAAACTATTTACCTTTATATATTGCCATTTCACAATAAAAGCCATCTCAATGCAGTGAAAATAAAAACCCAGCAGCTTGTTGCTGTATTTGTTTGAGACCGAGACTATTTCCAAATCTATTCCACTGTATCCATTCCATTGTCTGCTCAAACTGACTAGTTTTTTTTTTATTTCAGAGAGAAAAGAAGAGTCTACTGAAGCTGCTGTCCAACAAGAAGAAGTCTCGTCCCTCGCCCCCCTCGTCGCCCACCCTGGAGGCAGAGCAGACTGCTGCTGGGGAGCTGCTACAAGGCGCTGTGGGGCCTGACGCTTCCTCCGCCCCCTCCTCTGTCATCAGCATCGAGCCTGAACCTGCTGCTGCTTCTTCTTCATCCTCCTCCTCCTCATCAGTCCCAGAGTCCTCTCACAGGAAAGTCAGCCCCCTGGACGGCTGCGCTCCCATCGCGCCCCCTCCCCGACAGCCCTGCTCCTCTCTCTCATCTCAGCAGCACGACGCGCGGCCCATCATATGTGAGAGGTACGTTCAGTTTCGTGGCATTGTTAGCTCCTCTGCCCTCCGCACTGAAACTGTAACACTACCCCGCTCCTGTAAGCCTTTGTTGTGGTGTGTATCGGCCGCTGACTGCGCCTCTGGCTGTGCTCCGCAGGTACAGGGTG
Source organism: Perccottus glenii (assembly GCA_024416835.2). Classification (NCBI taxonomy): domain Eukaryota; kingdom Metazoa; phylum Chordata; class Actinopteri; order Gobiiformes; family Odontobutidae; genus Perccottus; species Perccottus glenii. The sequence goes on from CM044559.2 coordinate 11,031,045, forward strand.
GTGGTATCGTATCCTCCCCAAAGCGAAGCCGAGCTGGATCTCAAGGAGGGCGACATTGTGTTTGTTCACAGGAAGAGGGAGGACGGCTGGTTCAAAGGCACGCTGCAAAGGAACGGCAGGACCGGACTGTTCCCCGGCAGCTTCGTAGACATCATTTAATCCTTTGACATCGGCAGAACAAAGCACACCAGAGTCAGAACAATAACGGCATACTATGAAACCGCTGCAGAGAAGAACATTCGTATTAAATCAAACAAAGCACAGACAGAGAGAGCACACTACTCATGAACCTTTTTTTGTTTTGGTTATTTATATCTTTGTAACAGCTTTTTAATGTGTGCCTTGTACTGTTGCTCACTTTATTGTATATAAGGACACAAAAACGATTAGTCCTAAAATTTCCAATATGAGCTGTTGATATAGATATGTAACACACTTTAACTTATTTCATAGATCGGCCTTTTTCTAGTGCAACGCATTTGGGGTTAAGCTGGCAATGCCTTACGCTCTATTTTCTGAACACAGTTGTACTTCTGCTGCTGAACATTAGACGTGCAGCACACGCCAGAACAGACCAACTGTGTCATCATTTGTGCCAGTTTCAAAGGCATTACCTGCCCCGAGGATCGTATCAAAGAGATCTGCCACATTTCACACGCTAGCTACAACTCTCAACCACGTGAACATTGCACATAAGAATATCTGCGGGGCATTCATTCATAGGCCCTTACCTTTAATTTTTTTGTCCCAGGTATGGCTGAGGTTTAAGGACATAACCCCAGGTAGTGCTTAAATATTTGCATGTGATTAACCGAGTTACATGCAGAATATGAAGTCACACTGTTGGTATGCTTTATTTTTTAATTTTTTTTTAATGAAATGCAAAAAAACAAAAATCTCCACACTCCAACATATTGCTTATTTTGTACATGTTTTGTAGCTGCTTTCCTAACCTCAACATTAGCAGAACCACAAGGGCGACAAAAACTTCAGTAACAGCAGCACTCTTGCGCTGATTCTGAGTTTTATTTCATCAACACGTGCTGCTTGTAGAACTACGCTCAGCTCTTCGTTAAACTCATTCCTAATGTGACTTGAGGCAATAAAAGCTAAAGCACAGAACGTTTGCCTAAAGGAACATATCACTCCACGAGAAGAGCCGCGTAGATTTATTAAATGTAAGGTGTTTCTAGAAAATACTTTGACCCCCTTAATGTTTGATTTAGAGTTGGGTCTTGTTGTACATTTTCATCTATACAATGTTTTTAATGTGTTGTAATGACTTGAATTACCGTAAGTTTTTTGTTGTGATCCAAGAGGGATACGTAGTTGTGGTGCTTTAAAAAAAAAAATGAAATAGGTTGATAGTTTATATAAAAAAAATAATCAAAATAGAAAAACGTCGGAAGTTGAAGAGCAGTCTAAAGTTACACAATTTATTCCGACAAAAGCCTTTTATCAGTGCACACTCAATCAATTGTGTTATATTTTAGATTTCAGAAACTGACCGAGTCAAATCCAGCGATGTGCTTTCTTTGCTCGACGATGGGACCACTGTGTAAAATGACTGCTGGAAGATGTTTGTGTGGAAAAATGAATGGTACAAATCACTGTTAGGGCTTTTATAAATTTGTACTTAGTTCTTTTTAATCAGAAATGTTGTCTTGGCAATCACCGCACTAACCTCAGGCTCTGCGCTGCACCGTGTCTTTGCATTTCACTGGGAAGCCTTTAATGTACACATCACTCCGACACAAATGCACTACCAGAGTGTTTTGAATTCTCTGGTGTCATTCATGTGTTTGCTGCACACTTTTACTCACCATACTACAGTATACTTTGTCATTGACTTCATTTTCAACACATTCTCCTCATGCCAAGGTGACTTACTTGATTCTGTTTATTTTTTGTCAGTAGTTGTCTAAAATGATGAATTCGACATGTTTGGCACAAGTATTAGAGAGAATAGTGCATTTTGTAAAATTCGCGATAACAATAAAATCTAATGGTTTCCATAAACCCCTCCTTTTCCCAGCCTCAGTCATTGTCATAGTGCACTCTTTTCTTTTCCTGTTTACTTTAAAGAATATCAAAACACCAACTGCTGCAAATGTAATCCTGTTTATTTCACAAAGGTTATCAAAAACTCAGATGGCACAGTAAGCCTGAGCTGCACTGTAAATGGCATGCAGAAAATAATAGAGCGCAGTAAAGACACAAGTGTTCCTAATTACACGTACTGTATGTGGGCTACTGGCACACGCAGAGCCTGTCGTGCGGACCGAGCGCAGAGAGGTGAGCCTCTGCCGTGTGTTCACCAGGGAACACTGACACGAACTGACAAGCACCCGGAGAGGTCATTGTGTGTGTATCCCCCCTCAGAGCATGGGTTACCATGGAAATAAGTTCTCCCAATGAGCCAGCCAGACCATACAGAGCAGGAATAATATAAACAAGTTGTGGCAAATACGCCTACTTTAAATAATTCTGTAAATTCTTGTATCCTCTGCAGAGCTTAGACACAAGAGCAGCACTGCAGAGAAAATGGCAGCTAGTTATTGTCTGGTTAACAGCAGTATAAAGGTGGATTTATGTGCCTGTGAAAACAGAGCTATACGTGGATGTTTGTAGACTGCTTTATCTGCAATTGCTTTATAGAGTCTGGGAACTCAAGGTCAAGAATTTCTTGACAATGTTTATGCTTAGGGTGTGTCAACCATTTAACCCTACAGAGAGACAAGGTTGTCGACTTTCTAGAACCATTAATGACCTAACAAGGAGATAAGATGCATTTGAGTGAGATTTCAGAATGGAAATAATTCATAACATGACAAATAGTGGGGCCTAAATGACTGTAATTAGTCTGTTTTATTGAGGACATGTCTATGTTTTCAAACCCAATAGAGATTATATCGGCTAGAACTGGAAACACTCGTAATACATGTACACAGCCTTTGTCACACTGCAGTGTGCACAGGCCAGTAAGCAATAAAAATGATCAGGGCATTTAGTCTAAAGGAAATGGGTTCTATGTGCTCATGGTCACATACAGTATGTACCTTGTGTGTGTAAATGTCAGAAAGCAGCAGTGTGTTGATGCATGAAAGTGAAATACAGCACTGTGTCAGGCACCATTAGATCACTAAGCTGTGAAAGATGATGGAGAAATGATGCTTGGTGGTCAGGAGGTGATGTGAATTAAAATGAAAACTCTGTTTTTAGTTTGAGCTAATGAACACTTTGGGTCCATATGCTGTTTTGGAGGACTATAGTAAGGTTTATGCTTGAGCAGGTCACAGGTCCACTCTGACACAGGTTGTGAATGTGATTTAACCTTGGCAAATCAATCCTGCTTGCTCTGATGGATAGTGCAGGTGTGAGCCAAGGCCACCTACTCTCAACATCACTCACTTTACACACAGCCATGACCACTTCGCACAGAAATATATTTCCACAGGGGTTAAATGACACAATCAGGAGAATAAATGAGGCTAATAGACAATCTGTGAGCTATTTCATTCAAGGGAATATATGGAAACCTGGCCACCATGTGTCTTCATATAAATATCTTATTGAAGTAGACCCAGGGGACTACTTTATTATACAAACGCATTAATAAAGAAAACACTTCTTGCAGGCTTTAGAAGCTCACCTCCTACTCTGCTTACTACTGGTAATAGAACCATTTAGTTTTCGTGCTCTTGTTTTATCTATAGCCAATGTTTAAATTTCATAATTTTATATAGTATGATATAAATGATATAAGTATTATACTACGTAAGTACTAATACAAACAATAAAGTCGATAGAAAATGGACCACAAAACTAGCCTTAATGTTTAAACCATGCTGTCTTGGGTCGAAAAAAACACAAGTTTAATGCTACAGTTAGCCGTGAGCTCCCTCTAGCGGCCGAGGCAGTGTAACGCAACTACACACAAGAAACATGGCGCCCTCCACGAACACTTTGCTCTTCTTATTCTGTCTATTTTAACGCAATAGAACTTGAAGAGTGCTTTATCTGAAGAACACTGTTGGAAAATTGGGTACGTAAGTAAGTAATGACTACATTTATTCCATTATTAATTTATTTTACTCAAGAGGAATAATTTAATCGTGAAAGTAGCTAACTTCGTATCAATGCATCCCTGTTGTATCAGCAGTTGAAGCAGAGTTTGTGTAGTATCTCGAATGATACCTCTAAATCCTTTATTAGGTAAACTTTTTTAACTAAAAGGCTTCTGATGTACAGTATCTGGGGGGTCCAGGGTCATGTCTAGGTTGGCAGTGGTCTGTGGGGGCTCCCGGGGCATTGGACGGGCTGTGACACGTCTGCTGGCTCAGAGGGGCTGCAGGGTCGCTGTCCTGTCCAGGAATGAAGACGGTGCTCGGGACACAGTGGCTTCTTTACACGGAGGTAGATTGCAGCTCTTTAAATGTGCAGTGACACACAAGGGCAAAGGTGTCCTGTCTGATATGAGTGGGATAATAGATTGAAATCCACTCATTCAGTTTGTGCAAGGACTCACTGAATGCTTTATTGTGGTTTTCATTATATCAAACTATTCATATGATCTTGGACAATTTAGATGGTCTAATTTAATTTTCTTGTAGAATAAATGTCCAAAGTTAAAGCTGTTCCAAATCCTGAACACATATATTTGTACATTTTCCTTTTTCTTCAGATGATCATGTTGCTTTTAGCTGTGATATCTCCAAAGAACATGAGGTGCAGAAAACATTTGGAGCGATCCAGAAAAGCTGTGGAAACATCACTTACCTTGTGAATGCAGCTGGCATCAACATGTGAGCGTCTACAGCGGCAGATATTTCTTATAATAACCTGTCCTAATATTTTACGTAAATGGCTGTAATGTTTGGTTTCCTTGTCTGTTCAGAGATGCTTTGTTACTGAGGACCAGGACAGAGGACATGGTCTCTGTCCTCCACACTAACCTCCTGGGCACCATGCTGACCTGCAGGGCAGCGCTGAGGAGCATGCTGCAGAGCAAGGACGCAGCCATAGTGAACATAGGTACTACTACTTACTGTGACTGGTTATGTGTTCTGTTTGGACACTAGATGGCAGCACACTCAACCACTTCATAGACCTTGTATCTAAGTCCCACAAACCATGTTTTACATTCAGTGTAGAATACTAGTGTGTTGTCCACCTTTACATTAAAGGTGGACAACACGCCTTACACAGTGGCAGAGTGGTTAGCGCTCCTGCCTCACAGCAAGAAGGTCCTGGGTTTGATTCCCATCCAGGGCAGGGTCTTTCTGTGTGGAGTGTGCATGTTCTCCCTGTGTCTGCGTAGGTTTCCTCCGGGTACTCCGGTTTCCCCTACCACCAAAAACATGTACAGTCCCCCCCCCCCCCAAACACACATGGGGCCAGGACTCCCCTGCAAAAGAGATTTGTAATCTTAGTGGGACTGTCCTGGTTAAATAAAGGTTAAATAAAAAAATAAAAAATACACTGTTATCAAAGAAGTTTGGATTTTGGTTGGGTTAATTAAATTAACAATTTACAGACAGACACTACTTACATGTCTACAGCAGAATATGTACAGGGTATTTGGAGAAAGTACCTCAAAATACATCTTTAAAGACATATTGTAACATAACATTTTGCCTGTTTAGGTGACTGGCTGGTGAAATAGTGTGAATGCTCCTGTTTAAAATGTGGGTTCTTTCATTTTTCTAATGAGATCTGTGTGTGAATGTATCCTGTAGGTTCTGTTGTGGGCCTTAAAGGGAACGCTGGTCAGTGCCTCTACAGCGCCAGTAAAGCAGGTTTGGAAGGCTTCACACGGTCTTTAGCCAAAGAAGTCGCCTCTCGTAAAATCCGGGTCAACTTACTCGCACCAGGTACAACAGAAGACTCCACCTTTTATTAAATCTGACCCTTTTTTGTGTTTTAAAACCATCTACTTCTCTTGTGTGCCTTAGGTTTCATCCGCACCGACATGACGTCAGGACTGAGTGAGGAGGACAGGTTGCGCTCCATCCCTCTGGGCAGATTTGGGGAACCAGAGGAAGTAGCCCAGGCTGTTCTCTTTCTCCTGGAGTCTCCATATGTTACTGGTCAAGTGCTGGTGGTGGACGGAGGCCTGCAGCTGGCCATGTAGGGGACTGGTGTGTCATGTTTTTGGCAGAAAAAAGTCAAACCTAGACGATGGGAGCTGTGCTGAATCATTCTGGGTGTATCCCAACATGAATGACTGTTGACTCCAAAATGTCTGGCCCCATGCAGACCTCTGCCCAGAGGTCCCAGATTCAATCAGCCCATTAAACGCATTCTTTTTCCGTGATAGTAAAGCATTCATCGTTGATGGACAGCCTCATGTTTTGTTCCCCTCCTCGACACAGGGGAAAACCTCTGCCAGCGAGCAGGCCCACCTCTGCAGGGACCTGGCGTGTCGACACACAGCTGGAGGAAATTAAAGGTAGCAGTGGAGGTGTATTTTTAGCTTGTGGAATGTTTTGAGTGTCTGGTTACGGCTCCGGAGTTCATAGTGTGGATTGATGATGTCAGTTGTCTGTCACTGATTAGATTTTGATATTCTGCCTTAAAACAATCTGATTAATCATGACTGTGGCTCAAACTGTTTTGTAAAAAGTAGTGTTTTTAGTTGAAATCTGAAGAATTGTGTTCCCACTGTTTGTTTTTTGGCAATGTGTAATATTTTAGAAGGAGCCTGCCAGTCTATAAAAACATCTCACACTGTCTCTGCAGCCTTTTATTAACTTTCAGAACCTAAAATAATATCAGGACAGTCCATATACAGGCATCAACGACATAGAAATGTGCAAACATGTAACTGTCAGTTAAAGCAAGCGTCGGACAGACACAGATGTCCACTTTGTCTAATATTACAGAGGTGTCAAAAATAGTAGCTATAAATATACCTTTGCTTTGCACTTTTCACTCGAGTAGAGCCATAGTGCTTCTCAAATAAAGAGGGAACAGTCGTTTGGCACCGACAAGTGTCCGAGGAAGAACATGCGAAAAAATTTAGTTTGTATTCAGTGATTTAAGGCAGTACATACAATTAAAACTTGATAAACTGAATAAAAGTTAGCAAATATAACTTATCTTAAAATGGATGGGAAAGTAAACTTTTTTTTTTTTTAATAATACATACAAAAATAAGAATGGGTGATGTGACACACAAACTTTTCACAGCACCCTTTTTTGAGTGTCAGTTCACACCTAAACTAAAACCTAAAATTATCCCGCTACATACCCTGACATTTTTTACCAACATACCTCTGTCAAATGTGCTCTCTTTGCATAAATGAGATCAATCACAAAACCTGCTTTTTCAGTTCTCATCACAGCCACTGTCACGTTACACAACAACAGACTTGTCTCCTGCTTTGGAAATCCTTGCTACATCTCACCAAGTGTAAGCTTTCTGTCAGAAACCCTCGGTTTCTTTTCTAAATAAAAAAACTCTAAACATTCTAAAGATTGAAAGGCCCGGCCTTGTCCATTATCTGCCGTTCAATGCTGTTGTGACCTAACACTGAGAATGAATGTTCTAACTACATTTAAATGCTACACAATCCTTTAATAAAAGCTTTTCTCCCTCGTCTGCATAAAAAACCTTCAGTCTTTTCTGAAGAAGCTGGCGTTTCTACAAATAGATGCCGGTGTCCTACATGTGGATTAGTCAGAGCTTTGAAAATGGCACCACTTAAACAGTCATATTGAAATTGTGACCTGTTTTAATCTTTATAAAGAAAGAAGAAAGGCACTTAAAGAGACAGTTCTGTCAGGTCCAGTTAATCAAACAAGTCTTGGGGAGACACTAATGCAAATGTATATCATCAGTATAAACATAAAGACTCCGGCCGCAGCAGTTCACTTTGCCGTCTGCAGTTCAGTGAAAGAGTCCCACAGCAGGACAAAGTTACTGTGTTCACTCCTCGTCGTCATAAGAGTATCTGAGAAGTGCAGGGAGTGGGGACAGTCTTTAGGGGTTTTTCTGGTGGTGTTCTATTCGTCTCTACAGGTCATCGCTTTCTATCAGGCCGCCAGGCTGCAGTGGGCTGGACTCTGGGAAGAAGGCGGCCTTCACGTCCAGACCTCGCTCTGTCAGTGCTGCGTAGCGGCTGGTGGATGGACGCACCTTCTTGGGTTTGGGGAGGTTGGGCTGCTGCCACTGAGCTGGAAATAGACAGACAGGTTTAATTTTTATGTACCCCGTAGATACTGTCTATGATTTAAAATGTTAAATATCCATATATAGCTCATTTGTGATTAGATCTTGTAGTTTAGAATCACAAAGACATGACCACATTTACACTACACTGAAGTGAGCAATGATGAAGGTTGTATCTATAAACAGCTAAAGAAGTCTAAACTTACTGTGGACATCAAGGCGTGCAGTGCTGGACACAATGCCGGCCTCGTTCTTAGCGGACACTGTGTACCAGCCGGCGTCCTCCTTCATTGCCGGCTGGATGATCATGCACAGGTAGCCACAGTTGTCCTGGTGCATGCTGGGAGAGAGCATTACCAAAATATAAGGTTGTGATTCAAATTCTGAATGACTGAAGTGTGTATGGTGATATATTTTACCTGATTCTGTCTGTGTTGTGAGTGAAGGACTCATTCTCTCTTTTCCAGAAGATCTGAGGGTATGGGACGCCTGTGACGCGACACTCCAGACGCACAGGGTGCCCCTCTGCCACGCTCGTGTTCTGCAGCTTCTCCACAAACGAAGGCGCTTTGTGCATGTCTTTGGCTGTGGATTAAGACTTCATTAATATGTGGCCTTGCGAGTACATTATTTCTGTATGGTTCCTCTGTTTACCTGCCACAATGAGCTCCAGGTTGAAGGAGTTCTGTCCGGCTCGGTTGCTGGCGATGCAGGTGTAGATGCCAGCGTCGCGGCTCGTCACCGGCTCAATGACCAGCGAGTGGACGCCATTTTCCCTCACCAGCATTTTGTGGGCGGAGTCTGGACGGATGGTCTGACCGTTCAGCTGCCAGATGAGGTCAGGGGTGGGCAGGCCGCTCACCTATGAAATAACCAACGACCAGACTTAGTCAAGTGGAAACTTGGGCTTGTTTCTGTTGGCAGCGATTCAGAATATTAGCTGCAGAGTGTGTATCTTGGGAAAATGAAGAGAGTAGTGTTTGGTTAATGTGTCTGTGTTTATCTGCTTGTCCACATGCTTTGCCGTCCATCAAAAACATGCTGTAGACTCATTTATGTGTGGAGTTTAATGTGAAAACAACTTGTATTTGATGAAGCACACAAAGGAATGGGAGCCATCTTGGAAGTAGCCCAACACACTTGGGACATTTTTAGCCCTGTGAGTCTGGAAAACCACAAGTGATGTGAAATAAATATTCTCTATAAATACATCTGACATTGAGGCTGCTGAAGGAATGGAGTTTATTTCAGACAAGCAACTTTTCTAGTCTTTTACAGCCAGCTAACTGCCTGTTTTACTCTCTTGCACTCAGCTGTTTTCAAAGAGTTCTCCGAGTTCACAGTACTGCGGGGGAGACGAGGTGAAGACGGAGCAGATTAGGACAGAAAATCGACAAAACATGGGACGGAGAAGGAGGAAATAATTGTAGAAAACCTCATCCCACTTAATCCCCGAAAGCAGACACCTTTGCATTGTCTCCATTTGCTGTGAGCCATTCAAAACACAGCAAAGTGATGAAACACATCCTCTCTTTGGCCTTTTATTGCCTACAGAAACTGGAATTTACAGAAAGGGAAATATTTCTCTGGCATCGCTGACACGGAGCCTCCCTAAATGAAAGCATGGCCAATTAAAGGGCGGCTCTCAAAAAGCTTTCTCTATTACTATGATTAAGATATTCTCTTTTGTGCAGCCAGTCTCCTTCCACAGGCTTGTCTCTGTGTTATTCTAACCCATAGCAAGGCTTTATGTCTTATCAAAGGCTCGCTTCACTGACGGCAGAGGAGTCAGGCAAATAAAACTAAATTAAAGTTCGGTCAATTAGCCTCAGAAAGCTCCTTAAAGCTGTGGCCGCATATAAAAAGTTTTCTTCATAAAATGTAGACGCAACCTGAAAGAACCGTCTCCAAGGCCACTTTTATAATGCTTGTAGTTACCAAATGTCAGTGCCATGTTGAGATAACAAAAGTAGAGCAGTTAAATATTTCAGTGCAGAATCAGAGGTCTAACCCGAAAGACAAAAGCTTGATAAAAAAAATAATAAAAATGTCACTCGTGCAAAATGTTTTAAAAACTTGTTACCCACTCGAGTGACGTGTGTGTTTTTTACCTTGCAGTCCATCCTGCACAGTCGGCCCTCTTGTACGATGAGGTCACCGGGCGCCTGCAGGAAGTGGGGTCGGAAGTGACGCTCCTGGATGTTATCGTTCTCATCGCCGCTATCTCTGGACCTGGACCTGGACCTGAGGACACCGACAGACAGACAGAACATTTGAATTGAAGCCAGTCTCATAAACAGTGGACTCATAGTCAGTAATATTTCACTTTAAGTACAGTAGAGAGAATTTAATAAATATTAGACGTTGCCAAATATTCACCAAGTTAATGGCACTTCCTGTTGAAATATTTAACTCATTGTAACTTTAATGTTGATTCTGTTTAAAATGTCCCATTCTCTTATTTCACTTAAAGACCCAAGCAGACATGTTAACATCCGAGTTTATATCAAGGATACAATATTTTATTTGTCCTTGGAGCCTTAGTGAATCCACCCCAGTACCCATAGTCCCTCTTTTATACAAACTCATGAAAAATGGTTGTGAGCCCATTTACTATTTCTTATTTTAAAGCAGTGGTAGGTAAACTGAGGGCTGCTTAAACCATAATATGAATGTCTTTCCTGTTAATTCAGGGAACATTAACACAGACATCTATCCTTTTTGTATTTGTTTTATTTGTTCTTAGATTTCTTGTCCTAAGTGGCAGGTCCCAACCCACAGGCCTTTCTGCATCTCTGCCCTACAACAACAATGACATCACTCTCATGTTTGCACGCCATGCAGAGCGATAGAAATAAAGAGGCCGGGAAGCTCTGATAGTTATCTGCTCCTCAGTACATCTCTGCTCTGGGGAGTGTTTAGTGTGCGAGAGAACCCATCGGAAGTGTTTATTCAAGGGCGTCCTCAGTGCATATCTTTATATTTGAGTTTGGTTGAGTGCGTACAGTCGATAGAAGGTCACGAGAGAGATGAAAACAAAGCAAACAGGTGTTGGCTATCATTGTGTTCTTTGCTAAAGTTGTGCTTTACAAACGTGGGGTTGAGCCAACGACAGCATGTGTACGTGTAGTCCCTCGAGAGCAGACATTTTTGAGCAACTGACATTTCTTAATTGACCCTTAGAGGGTCAAATAGTCAAACGTACTTCCCTGTGGGTTTTACTGAAAGCATATCTGTGATTTTGCCAATTAACAACCAATTTAGTTTCTGAGGCCATTTTAAAAACATTTAGACATTTTAACCCAATTCCAGATTATTTTCATGACTGGAAATTTGATGTAAGGAAATATTATGGGACACAGACAAGAAGTGTAATACCTACAATAAATTAACCTTTGAATGTTGAGACTTATTGCCAGTTGTACCCATTCCCTATGTAAAGAGATATAGGAATGCCTACCCTTCAGTCGATATATTTTAACCATTCATCTAAAATCGGGCGAGATTTAACTGTTTTTATTTTTTATTTAACCTTTATTTAACCAGGATAGTCCCACTGAGATTACAAATCTCTTTTGCAGGGGAGTCCTGGCCCCATGTGTGTTTGGGGGGGGGACTGTTGTACATGTTTTTGGTGGTAGGGGAAACCGGAGTACCCGGAGGAAACCTACGCAGACACAGGGAGAACATGCAAACTCCACACAGAAAGACCCTGCCCTGTTAGAGTTTATTCTGTGTCTGTTTGTACTTCTGGAAATCCAAATAGAATTCACAAAGACCACAGAGATTATTCTTTGAACACAATAGAAAAAGATCAAACATATGTGAACTATAAAGTCTTGGATTATTGCATGAATGAGTGCAATCTGACTTCACGTCAGCGTCACTCACCTGCGCATCTGTCCCGGTGTGGAGCGCTGGCTGCGTCCTCTCTGGTTCACAGCCTGGACCATCATCCGTCCTGTGCAGCTCACTCTGCCCTGGGACCAGAGGAGACAGACACAATGAGGCGGAAACCAAATGTAAGTTGTCAGAGCGCCTCCATCGGTTAAACTTTTGACCCTCATCAGGGCTTTGGTTATTTCCTGTCTCATTCAACGCCCTCTTCCTAACCAGATTGAGGGCTATTATCTTGATACTCATCGTTCTCTCTCTAATGAGCACTGACATCTCCTGTGGCCCGGAGAAACGGTCATGTTATCAAAGCGTGTGTTTTATTTGACCGCTCACCTTGGGGTTTCCTGCCATGATGGTGTAGTTGCCGTCATCGTCGAGCGAGGCCGCCGCTGTGTGCAGGGAGCAGGTTCCATCGGCCTCTCTGCTGATCCGGTAGTGCTCGCTCCTCTTGGAGATCTGCTTGCCGTCTTTGAACCAGTAGACCTGCAATACATCAGAAATGATCAGACCCTGAGTTATCTGCTCTCTGTTTTTTTATACTTCCTGCAGCCTGTCATCAGCGTGTCATTACTGCAGACAGAGGCATGCAGCCTGCCCCAGGTCCAGCACAGGGCCTCCCCTTATCACAACACACGGCATATGTTCAGACTCTACATCCTCCATCGCAAACAGGACCCATCAGCACCACTGCCTCAAAGATCTGATGTACTTCTGATTAAACTCAAGTGAGTAATTACATTTCCCCTTCAACTCTACTATATCTTAAAAGGCGCTGAAGATAACATATTCACTTACATATTCATAAATAACCATCTTACAAACTGAAGATTAAGAAAGTGCCACCTTGGGAAGCCTGTAATATAACACTTAGTCTACAGCTACTGCAAAACCTCAAAGAATGAGTTGATTTATGGTTGTACAGCGGCTGAGTTCAGTAAGCTATGTAAACTAAAGGTTGTTCCCTCTGACATAGGCATTTTGTTTTGACAGTTTTCTTGCTTTGGCGCCGAATAAAACAATTTTCCTTTCAGCAAATAAGACTGAGTGTGTGTCTGAGTTGTCTTTGAAGGAGAACAATCCCAGAACATACTGGAAACTTGAAATGGAGACAGAGGTCATTTGGCTGAGAAGTTAAGGCTACACATCTGATACAACACAACACTTATTCTCTTCTGGTAGATTATACAGTATGTAGCTCTGGTCACCTTAGGTTTGGGCTCTCCTGTGACTTTGCAGGAGAAAGTGACAGGCATGCCCTCGAACACTTTGTAGTGCTTGAGTTTCTGGTCAAAGGCCGGCGCCTCTCCTTGTCCAGAGGAGTCTTCATCGTGCTGCACGTCATCATCTGACTCCTCGACGGGCGAGCGCTCCAGACGGAACTCGATCTCACTGATGAGACGCTGCTCAAAGCTTGAAACTTTGTACTCCTAAACAGGCGCAAGAGACGGACAGGTTAGTGATGCTGGAAACAGGAAATGATTTAATGAACAGTGAAGATGGTTCTGCTAGGTTAGACTTTTACATGTTTTTGTATCTAAAAGCTTCTTCCAATTTCCCATGTGTCCAATGTGCCGCTCCCTGTGCGCTCTATCAATCTGTCATCGCTGGAGCAGTGCAGAGGCAACATCTGCAGAGCTGCGTGGTTTCATGACACATCACACCGATAATGACAGGCCTCGGGCACAGCTGCACACCAGCATCTACCCCTCTGAATGCACCATGCGGCTCAACAATGACGGCCAATTGCGGTCCACAAAAGGCAGCTGCATGAGCATGTTCATCCTGATGATGTGAGGTTTCTTTATTCTCTATGAAGATACCACTTAAGTGCTATTTAAATATCAGATTCGGCTTTGCGTGACAGAAACTCAGTGAAAGTATAAAATAAAGCAGTGCATCTTCGGGTTTGGACATGCTTCATAATCCAAACTAGATACAAATGAGAAAAAGTGCACAAACCCTGCCTTGTTCAATCACTATCATTATCTACAAGCAACTAATGCACTGTTCCTGTTGTGAATAGGTAATCTAATTGTGAGTCTTTTAGAGTGAATTCTGTGAGTTAACCCTTTGACACAGTGACTGACAAAAGAAAAAAAAGCGGTGATATTGAAACTTTAAATAACCTCTTGGGGGTAAGACTCAGATAAGCTCTGTCTGTTTGGCCTGTGTGATCTGCTGTCAGAGTGTGCCGCTAAGAGCCTTTTTATAAGTGTGGGTGTTGATGCTCCAAATGAAGTGGCTTTTAAAACTGGAAATTTGCAAACACATGCGACATCACAATAAAACTTCAAGAAGCCCAGAAAGCTAGTATTCAACATCTGGCACCAATGTATAAGCAGCCACATGCAGAGTTTTAGTGTGCAAACATTCAGGAACATTCCCAGTCTGTCTTATAGTGGCTACGGTTGGATTTCTTTTGTTAGCGTCTGTCGCTCTGTAAGTCTTGGTTGCAATATAGTTTAGTGTTAAGTCTTCAGTGTTAAATCCTAGTTTAGAGTTACTTTAGTACTTTAGATTTTATTCTTGCTTTATGTTGTAGATGAGTCCTCTGAGTTAGTTCTGGTTTATTCCTAGTTTAGAGGTGGTTTCGTTCCTGTTTAGTTTACCCTTAGGTTAGTCCTGTTAAGTCATTGTTTAAACTCTTGTTCAGCTGTCGTTTTGCCCTAGTTCAAAATAAATGAATGGAAATGGTGAACCATATTTGGAAATAGAGCTCATAATTGATTCAAATCTTGATTCGGGTTATTATCTCAAAGTGAGGTCTGTTTAAAATAGACAGCAATAATCATTGATACAACACTAGGGCTTTTCCAAGTTGAATTACAAAGAACGCTTGTCTCACAGTCAGACAAATGTCTACAGAAGCCTTCAAACAGTGTCACTTATGTTTACAGCAACACTTGACTTTTTTTTTTTCATAAACACAGCTTTTTATGGGGAGTTCTGGAAGACTTTACAATGTTTATACTCTGCGTTTACAGCCCGGTGGTGCTCACAAGACAGGGTGGGGGTGCGCTCTCATGAAAAGCCAGTTCATGAGACGAATGATGAAAGGTGTGTGTGACAGATATCCATGCAGCAGTGCGGTGGTGTGGACCTCCAGGTGTGTGTGGGCCCACTGTACCTGAGTGACTGGCTCCTCCTCTGTCTCCTGTGTGTTTAAAACTGTGGCGGCGTTGTCGGCACCCAGCAGTCTGCGCGCCATCTTCTCCTCATAGGTTAGCCTCTGGAAGCAGGTTTAATGGGTCAGCGCCGGTTAGTGTGTGAGTGGCCAACACACAAAACATTATATACACACACACACACACACACACACACACACACACACAAACACACCACTTAAATATCTGAGTTAGAAATGCCTCAACAACAGTATGACCTTGAATTGTGTCCCTGTCTCGTTAACCTGTTAATGATACCACAGTCACACAAAAACAGCTGATGTAGGTAGAGTTAAATGCGCACACACATCTCGTACATACCTGTTGTCCGTTGCTAACACGCTCCTCTTTAAAGCGCAGTTTCCTCTCCAGGTCTTGGATGACAGCGTCTTTGGATCCCTGGATGTCCGAGTCAGACACAATGCGCGGCGTCCTGGTGACGGATTTTTTGGGGAACGCTTTGCTAAAAAAAAAAACATTTGTCAGCATAAAAGGTCATTCTCGCCTGTAACACACCAACACACTCCTTCATATCGGCCCTTATCTGGGCATGTCCAGCCGTAGCGGTCCACTGTGTGTCTTCTTATCTGCTGCAGGATGCCACAGTGAGAGGGGAGTCAGGGGCTATTGACAAATGACTGGCAAAGACATAAACGTGGAATGTCAGTGCAGAAAAAAAAAAAAAAAACTAATTTCGGGACCAGAAGCAGAAACACATTATCCAGATAACATCAGTTGGCCAACACTAAAAGGCCAATTGTATATGAGAATGCAAAAGTGAAATTCCCAGCTGCAGTTTTGTGGCTTCCGAGCTGATTGCAAGAGAAATATAGAACACTAAAATATACTTCCTGATCTAAATAAGTATAGCATTCTAACTGTCACCCAAAGCTAATAGACTATGTATCCTCAGCTAAACCATACAACCTAACGTTAATATTAAATACATAACTAGCTCTATTGTTGTTGCAGAGACCCTCAGAGGACTTTTGTATCCGTGTGCTTGCTGTGGATCAGTTAGTCAGTTACTTTCTACAGTTAGCACTTTCTTGTAAACATGTATTATTAAACGGGTCACCTCTCTTTTGCCTTGAAGGTTTGTGCAAAGAACCTTAATGTAACTTGATGGACTGTGTAACCAAAGCTCTAGAGCAGAGTTGCTCAATATGGAGCCCGAGGACCATGTTTGGTTGACATGTGTCACACTGTAAGTTATACAAATGCATCTAAGGCACTAATAAAGTGAAAATGCCCTTTAAGAGAGTTTGGTATGTATTGTGGTGGCTACTTACACGGTGCCATTGCCTTTGGGCAGGCCCAGAGCGTTGAGGGTCGGGCTCCCGGGCGAGGATGGATTTGAGGGCAGCACCGAGGACAGGAAGCTGGAGGCAGGAGACGGAGGCACGGAGGAGAAGGACGAGGACGTCTCCGAGTGTGTAGGGGACATAGACATAGGGGGCGGCGGTGGAGGTGGAGGAGGTGGAGGGGGGAAGTCCTGAGCAGAGCCTGAGGGCGAAGGCAGGTTACTGGAGCTGAGGAAGGGCGGCGGCGGCGGAGGGAACGATGGCGAGCTGGGCGACTCCACGCTGCTGGCCTTAGTGAACGGAGGCAGGGTGACTCTGCTGAAGGGCTTGTGTGGGGTGCTGGGGGAGAGGGGGGAGGACACGCTGGACCCGGATGACCCAGAGGAAGGGGCATAAGGGGACATGGCTGATGTCTGGGCAGCAATGAACTGCTTGGGCCGTGCGTAGTTGAAGGTGCTGGCCTGCATGGTGGTGCTGCTCTCCAGCTCCTGGAAGGACGGGGGCGGGGGGAGCGGTGGCGAGGGAGGCGCAGGGGGAGGGGCTTCGTGAGGAGGTGCTGGTTGTTGTTGTGGCGGCTGCGGTGGAGGTGGGACGTCCTGGTTTTGCTGCTGCCAGGTGGCTGCTTCCTGTAGCTCGAGGAGGATCTGGTCTTGCAGCTGCTTGATCTGGGAAGGGTTCCTGAGGAGAACAGCACTTATCATCAAGCTGAAAGCACCTTGTTTTCACAGAGAATGGAAAGGGTGAAGGGCCTTGTAGCAAAGTAACACATTTGTAAAACTGTTGCAAAATCATGCAGCTGTTTTCAATTGGGGATGACTCCAGAGCCTCTTTTCTACTTAACACGAGGCACAATACAACTGGGTTGGATGCCAGATGTTAACTGAAGAAAGTTGAACTGCCAATCAAAGTGTCAGACGAGAGCAGGACATTTGGTAGGTTTTTACTATTGCACTACTGCACGTTTCTAATGTGAGAAGAAAAAAAACACTCAAAATATGAAAGATTTTTCAAAGTCATCATCTAATTTGGCTTTAAAACAGCACATGACCTTTAGTACAGTTTTTTTAGTCAGTGGGTGTTGCAGAGTTGCAATGGCATGAGCACAGTTTACATGAGTTACCCTCTATTTCTGGAAAGGAAACCCCTGCAGCAGAAGCAGCACAGGCTGATAGGTTATCAGCATTTAACTTTCTAAAGCCTGTCTGTTGACAGTCCATCAGCTTGGTGAAGGGATCGGGAGATAAGTGAAACAGCAAGGAAAACTACAGTTCCTGTTCCCCCAGAAGGACCATCATTTTAACAGTGCTCCTGGACTTTGTGAAATAGATTAAAATGGTCCATTGTGTGGTCTTACTGAGGTGTGGTTGTAAAACCACTCCTTTAGTTTTGATTCACTGAGCCGTGATGTCACTGTGGGAAGTTAGCGAATGTTGAAATGCCATCTGAGTCAAACTTAAAGTTTGTCTTTTCTCATGCTTCACATTCACCAGGAGGCCTTTTACATAGACCAGCTTTGAAAATCACAAGATGAACTGAAGAGTGAGTGGAGGACAGAGGTTTAGAGTAAGTGCTCCAAACCTCTGTGTGTGCGAGACTGTGATGAGTTATTCATAGGCCGCCAGTAACAAATATACTGTACATCCCAGAAGTTCACGTTGTCAGGAGTCCTCCAGCACCAATGGTCAAATCCTTTCCAGATGTTGAATAATCAGTTGGACTATTTTTCATGTTTAAGAATGCAGAGCACCCTCTTCCTCACTGTAGCGTTGCCCAATGCACACGGTGCAAACAACACGAGCACAGTGTAACAAATGCACAACACGAGCCAACGACAATGCCCGATGAGTCTCTTAATTTAGAGACTTCAGTTGATTTCATATTCAAGTGTCTGTTGTGACCCTGGAGCTCTTTATACACAATTCCCTGAACAACAATCTATTCTTGGTGTCTGTCTCATTGTATACATTTTCCCTTACATTCCCTGAACTTCTCCTGCTCAGGCCTCCATTAAAAGAGTGCATTTACAGGAAGAGTTTGGCAGCTTATGAAGCCTGTAGTGCTGCACAGTCATTCGATTCCTTTTTTGGCTGTGTTCTTAGCGAGGCAGGCAGCACCCTGGCTGTGTGCTCCAGCAGAGAGGAAACACACTTCATTTCCTCGCAGCCGCATCCCAGTCTCTGGTTGACACAGCGCTGTACTGCTGTAGCATGAAGGAACTCAAAGACCTCTGGACAGCTTTCCATTTAAAACGTTGCTCAGCCAAATATCTGTGTTTATGTGTTTTGTGCTTACTTAAAATTGAGTAATGAACGGAGTAAGTGAACTCCCGCTGCTCTGCCGAGTGGTATTCTTAGCCCTTTGCTAACAGTGTCTGGCAAACTGTTGACGCTGTAATTTAAAAGTAACAAGTAAGGATAGCATAAGAATTAAAAAAAGTAACCCACAAGTCTATACAAACCTTCCCACTTTAGCAACTTTAATACTTCCACTGATGTTAAAAGACGTGCTTGATATTTGACTGTCCATAAAAGATTGTCTTATCTTGGCTGCAGCTGGAGGCCTGAATAGTTTTATGACCCACTTAAGGCTTTCCAAGTAACACAGGGGACAAGGGTCGTATAGCCTGCCCTGACCACAAACTGCACCACCGGGCAAGTGTTCAAACACGTCACCCTGCCTTCACATCTCAACTGTCCACTCTAAAGCAATCAAACCCCACAACCTGGGGCTAAATCCTGAGTGCTCCACCATTGGGCATTTTTCTGAAGAAGTTAAACACACCTCTAAGTCTTCCATCACTCCCTCTTTCTTTGTTTCTGCAGTGGAGCGGGGGCCGAATCAGAACGGGAAGTGTTCTGTCGCCATGCCAACCGCTCTGTGTTTGTGCTGTTCAGGTCTGAGCCAACTGGCCCACAAAGAGCTGTGCTTTGCTGAGAAAAGCGCCCCAGCTCCTCTGTCTGTCATTCCGACTGTAACACAGCATTACTCTTACGTCTTTGCCTTTTTCATTACCGCCTATTCCAGCAGTATAAATAGCATTTAAGTATTTTGCCTTTCCGATTTAGTCTTTAATACTTTCCTTGGGCTAGATCCTGTCTGTAAAAACTTTAAAGAAGAGGGGAATAATGTCAGAACAGGCAAAGACAATCTAGTGTGAATAACGCTAAATGGAAAAGCAGGCCAAGAACAGCTTGACAGTAACTTAAAGCGAATTGTGTTTTACAGCCCCGCAATGAGAGACGTGCCAGACACAGTGGTTCTTTACCAGCACCATCTTGTTCTAATAACTGAGCCCTCAACATGTTAAATGGCCTTGTTTACTTGGTGCCACTTGTTTGTGCTTCCTACAATAACACGTGATTAGTGCCCGCGCCACGCTGTTCCAGTAAAGCCGCTTTAACACATTGTTTTTGTGCATTTATTAGACCCAGCTGATACAGGAAGCATGCGAAGGAGGGAACAGGACGTTGTCGAGTGTTTATCTCCAATAATGAAGGCCGTCCTTCTGCAAACAACAATACAAATGGTGAATGATGCCAGGAAAGTCCGCTTTAGAATGCAAACCCTTATTGAAAGTATGACCTTGCATTTGTAAATCATTGACTACAAATTCCAAAAGTCAATAGACCTACATCTAAAAATTCCTGCATCGTTTACAGTAGAAATGTAACCAAAGTCTATGAACTGCACATGGACTTAGACGAGCGAATAGATTGAGCATATGTCTGAGTGACTTACGCACAGACTGACAGACTGTGAGCAACACGATTGTCAGTTTGAATGGATTTGCAGGAGGTATGACGAGTAGTGGGAAATGTGTCAGAGTGAAAGTTTACGCAAGTTCACAAAAGTGAGAAGAGTTAGGAGTCTGATATGGGCAGGACTGAAACGGAGTGAAACGTTTCCCATAACAACAGTCTACTCATATTACAAAAGCTTTAAGAATCAACGTGCCTTTTCAAAGTAATGCTTTGGCTCAAAATAATACTGTGCGTCAGGCATAGCAAATCTTAAATGTTAAATTCTGATTGCTTTAGTTCACATTGGGATAACTTTTAAAACATAATCCTACTCAAACCCATAGATACTAGAAGAGAAATGGATGAAGAAACCAGTGGCCAATGCTAAAGTGAGGGCTAGACGTTAGACTCACATTCAAATAATAAAGTCAATCATCTGATAATAACCCGTCTTCCAAGAAAGCTTTACATTCTTCACTTTTACTGCCTGTTAGCATCACTAACTAGCAACTTTATACCTTTTTCCCCCATTTCTAAAAATGCTTATAACTTCTGTCCTTAAAACCTCAGTCTGTCAACTTCCCAGTATAATATTTTAGACATAGCATCACAGTGAATTCAGTCTCTGCAAAACAACAGCTGTTAAGTAAAGTGATGTTTAAAAGTGCTTAACAGGAGAGAACCAACACCGTACTCCCATCTCTGTCTTGTTCCCTCTTTGTTCCTCTACTGTCCCTTGCATAGTTTCGGCCCCTCTCCTCCAGTGGTACCCCACCCCATTCTCTTTGGCTCTAATTGCACACACACCACATAAAACAGAACCAGACTGTTTTCCTTTCCCCCTCCGTTTAAAGCAGCACAGAGCGCTTTCTTTATTCAAGCCACACCAACATTTCACGTCTGCTTCAATCATCTACTTTCTCCCTGGCCCCGTTTCCCTTTCTTTTTGTATAATTACCCCTGGCTCTCACTATGGGCTCCTATTTCATATCCAAGTGTAGGTGAAGAGGGCTCTCCACAATCAGTGAGCCCTGCTTTTCACTATACACCTCCATCCATCACCCTCAACTCTTTCGCCGCCGTCTGACCCAGAGTGGCTTTTTTCCTTTTCAAAAGCAGGAATGCCGGAGACATTCTTCTCTGGATTGGAGTGGGAAGGACATGCATCAAATGGAATTAGCAGCAGGAGAGGAGGGGAGGAAGAGCCGGCGAGGGGAAAGAGCAGTTCTCACCTAACGCAGACTATTGTGTTAACTAATCCATCTGACTCCAGTGCTGAGCTCCGCAAACAAACCAGGCTAAGTGCACAAGCAAAAAAAAAAGTAACTTTTTGTTTTTTTTTAAACACTCCTTTTCTCTCTCTGCACTGAACTCATAACTTTTCAAGATCCTCCACAAATGAATAGGTGTCGCACACTGAACCAAAGTCCAGTTTCAAAAGCATATCATCAAAAGTAAACAAATATAAAAAATAAAAAAATTCTTGGAAATAACTCCAAAGTCCAACAAAAGTAATAAAACGCATTCATCAGTTAATCTTTGAACTCTGCAGTCATCAGATCATTAGTTAAGTCATACTTTTTTGTTACTGCTGAATATGTTTAGTAATAAAGTGGTAAAAGTATTACCTTGAGGGGTGCTGTTGCTGCTATTCCCAACAGTGGTGTGCAGAGAGCCAGGTGTGAGCAGCATATATAGAGGAGCGAGCAGCCAGACAGTGACAGACAGACACTCGGCTCTCCCTCACTCTGCTCTGAATCACTCTCGGTCTGTCTGGGTGCTCCGCCTCTTCACAATAAAAGCAGACTCCAGCTTTTTTTTTTTTTTTCAGAATAAAAGCCACATATACTTTAGATTGCGGGCTGGAGACCGAGGAACTTCCCAATGTGAGTTCAGAGCCAAAAATAACAGCAGCTCTTAAAGTCACAGGAAAAGAAAAGACACTCAGATCTGCTCTTTTGCTTTCCTCTTTGTTGCCATTTATATTGTTTTCTGGACAGTTTCAGACAGAGTGACTGACCACAGTGAATTGAAGGAATCACATGGGTTTCAGACAACGCTAATGCAGTTTGTCCCAGAGTGTTAGGTGAATGCACTTCAATTTGTCGTTTGTGAAGCAGCATTTTGAAACAGTCCAAGTGGAAATCAAATACACTGTTCCACACAGAAACATCTTCCAGTCACATTCACTCACTATTATTTGTCAAACATACAGCACAGGGAATGATATTTATGTAAAATGTACAGTCTGAAGGCTTTGGAAAACTCCGATTAATAGACCCGAGGTGTGTGTGCAGCGCCACCACATACATGTGGTTTCAATAAATATGCTATGTAAAAAACATGCTAAAGTCTTTGCTGTATGTCATTAACTTTTATTACCTATACATAAACCATAGATTGTGTTAAAGAAGTGTGTAGTGGTGCGCTTGACGTCATTTACATTTAAGGTTTACATTTAAGCCTCCAGTTTAGAGTTGTTTGGCTCCTGCTACATTATTTATTTGTAAGGCTATAAGTGACCATATATGGGCAATTATAGTTAGACATAGCTACAGCCAACAGAAATTCCAACCAGGCTGCTAATGGCTTTATCAAATTCACAGTTACTCGCTAAATGCTGCTTAAGTCGCAGACTATTAAGTACAGCTACACCATTTTGCCTAAAACACTAATTAGCAGGCTAGCTCTGACAAGTACATTTACATTTAGTCATTTAGCAGACGCTTTTATCCAAAGCTTCCATTCAACAGTGATACAGTTACATTTAGTTGACACTTTCATTTGCAGCGACTTACATTAAGCTTCTAATGACCAGTGTTAGAGCTGGAACACCACTGGTACCAGACCAGAGATTCTAAAGAACAGGGAAGCTTTTAAACTCTGGTATTCTTCTAAATAATTACATAAACAAAAGCTTATCATTAAGTATCCCTCAATATCAACTTACTTAGCATTTGAGACTAATTCTTATGTAGCCTTCCAGACAAACATGTTAGCTACAGCTTTCACTTTGTAAAACCGCTTTGTACCTTTACATTAAGAATACTTAAAAAGGTGGTGTCTTTTATTACTAATACTGCCTAAGGTAGTTTCACTTTATTTTATTATTTGGTTTAAAGCCGCAGTAGGCTACATAACATGATGGGTCTCATCATTCACAATCTAGGGCAGAATGGTAAGTTTTACATTTACATTTATTTTTAGCGGCTTTTATCCCAGCGACATTACATTACCAGTGTTACAGTCACTGGAGGCAAGTGGGTTAAGTGTCTTGCCCAAGGACACAGTATGAACTGATGGGCCTACGATTCACTGAGCTACTGCCGCCACTCTACCACTGAGCTACTGCCGCCCAGTTGTTTTCCTTTTGTCATCGAAAGGAGCCGTCTAGTTCCCATTAGTGAAACGTCATTACAAATTACACAATAAACATCTAACTAAAAATGATTCAAGCTTAAATTTCCTTTCCATTTTTGGGAGATGAAATCAGACTTTTGAGAATTTTTTCCTTTTTTGCCAGGAATGCTTCTAAATTTAGAGCAGCCGGTGAGTCAGGCGTGTTGATGGAAGGTGGGAGGCCCGGGCTGCTGTGTTTGTTTGTACAAGTGCAATCAATTGTCTCTGGATATTGAGCATAGGTCAAAGTGCCATGAGGAGTGAGGGTCTTCCTTCTATCTGAACGATGAGTCATGCCCTGTTTTGTCCAATCACTGACAGAGGCAAGTCAGAATAAAGCTGTAGTCATCAGCTCAGTCCGTTACTCAGAGATTAGCATGTGTAAGTACAAATTAAGCTGCTTTTACACCCTCTCATTAACATGTGCAAGTGTAGATCTGTCTATACCACACATGTAGCGGCGCACACCACTGTTTGACCACAAGTTTGGATCTAGTTTGATTGACTCCAGCCGGAAACAATGTGATGGTATGTGTTTAGTGTGTACCAGTGTTTAACATACTGGGGCGTTTGTTCCTGGGAAACAGTGTGCTCTCTACAGGCACACATCGCTGAGGCCTGTGAGTTTCCATACTGTCAAGCCTTACCCCTCATCCCCCTCTCCTGCTCCCCTGTGTGTTTCTGAAGGTCAGCCATAACAACCCCATTCCTTATTTGGAGAGTTTCTCAATTCTCAACACTGGTCACTTCAACTCCACGGTCCAATCCAGCGGTTTGTTGGTCTGGCGTCTCGTGCAATCCCCCTTTTAGGAACTGCCCATTACTCAGATGTGAAATTATCTGCTTTCTCTATGTCTCTGCTGACTCCACTGTGTTTCCTTCTGGTAAACTCAAGCCTTTAGCACTGCACGGTCAATTGAATATTGTCTGATGATAAACCACGTGCAGCGGTTTGAGTGTGCACCCTGCGCCACGTGTTTTTTTTTCTTCACACGTCCATGTTCCTCGCATGCCATAAAACCGCAAGCAACACCTCGACAAGAAAGCGATTGTTAATACTTCGTTAGAGAGTTCATGAGTTGCACCTCGTAAACACAAACACACTGCTGTGAGGAAGCTCTGAGTCATGGTGCAGGTATGCGACAAACGCTGCCAGCCACGGGGCCTTGCTCAGCAAATAAATGTCCCACGATAATACTATTCTGAGATGCTGCAAACAAAACTTTCTTTATATGGGTAACTGAAAAAAAAAGTCTAAACTGGCAGAGATTATGCCCTTATTTATTTTGCATTGTATTGTTAATTTATCAGAATCTGTCTGAAATGATTGTCCAACCCTGCCTCATATCCCAATATCTAATTCTTTACAACATGCATCCTTAATGTACATAAAAAAGTTGACGCTTCAAACTGAAAGTAAAGAAATATAAATATACTACAAGAGGTTCACAGGGACATAAATTTATGATCAGTCACCTTCTGTGGTTTCTTTTCTGAAAATATTTCTTCTGTGATGACAGAGTGATGAGGACTCTTGCTTATGGAGAACTTTGTTGCCTTCAGTTTGTGTCATGTCACCATGACGACAGCCTCACTCGGGTTATAGAGGTTTGGAGCTACTGCACAGATCAGTTAATCTTACTGCTAGGGCAATTATGTCAGTGGACGGGAATTGAAATCTATAAAAAAGGTCAAGCTGTATGCAACACAGGCCACATTAAAGTGGATTAGGCTGTTCCTCAACATTATCGCCGCACTATAGACATTTGTGGCTGGATTTAAAAGCTTTAAAGTCACTTACACACTGGAGGCATGTTGTTGTAAGCTCCTGTATGTTCTGGATCAGACTCACAGTCTCTCCATGTTAGCGCTCTGTAATCACTCAAGCACAGACCCACTGTTATTATTAACCAAAGTTATTTGGGCAAATTATGGATGCCAAGCAAAATGGGTTTAAAACTTACATAATGGGCTTCAAAATTTGTTTTTATGTGGTACTAGGAGCATTTGTGGTATTTAATGTTGGGAGTAATGGAGTTGTATTTATTTTGTGTATTCAAAATGCAAAATATTAAGACCTAAGACTAATCTATGTGCCTAAACTATGTTATATTGGATTGAGTAATTTTAATGTAAATGTAATATTCTTCCAATCTCATGACATTAATCTAGTTGTTGTGCCAAAACATGAAATTCACTGTTGTGCGCAGAAAGCTTCATGTTCTGTGGAGGTGCTGAGTCTGTTTTTCCTCATCACTAATCTTACCATACCGAGTAAAAAAAGAACATTTCTCCAAGTGAGAGTTGCACATAAAAAGCACTCTGTGGAACCCAATCCGTGCAAGAGAACAATTTGGCTTGTCAGGAGTAGATTCTTGGTTGAATGAAGGAGAGATTAAGCTGTGGACTGGATTGAGGGATAATAGTTGCCTCTGCTACAGTGTGACAGTTATGCCGACACGATCCTACACTGTAATATTCTATAGAGCCCTGTTATCACGAGCGTATCGACGTGGTTACACACCGCCCTGCAGTCTCCACTCGCACCCTTGTCTTTGGTCAAACAAATCATCCCACTACAGAATATAGAAAACCACCAGCTGTTTCCCTCTCAAGTTTCTCAGAATGTGTCAAAAATACTGAAGAACATTCCTGTGAAATATCGCACCAAGTAAATATAAAGCTTTATCAACAGACTTGTAAGACGCTGTTGACTGAATGGGAGCAGCCCTGACACCTCATCTGTCAGAGAGCTCCACACTGAAACACAAAAACACAGACCCAGGGTCATCGAGGTCTTCATATGTGGCAACATGAACACTGGAGGAACTGTAACTCTGTGATAAAAACTAATCTTAAACCCAGCTTAGATCTGCAATGTCTCACCTCAGTCGATCATTTAAGTTTCTAAATCATTCCAGCTCTTTATCAATCTGACACGTTGTATTACACATCTGCTCAAAGACATACATCAAGTATTTAGCACTGCTTTGCCAACAAATGTTACTATTATACATGAGTCTAAACATAAATCTATGTAAAGTCCCAGCTTGTCCAAATCCATGGGTGATGTTTTAATACATCATGTAACTATGTATTTTAGGAAAAACACATTTGTGCAGAAGAAGAAGAGCGAAGTGGGAATACTAATCCAAACCAAAGTCTGTTTATGGCCTCAGCCTAAATCTTTTCCTCACCTTAACAGTGTTTATTGCCTAAACCTAATAATTATCTTAACTTTAAACTGGGTCAACTCCATGCTTTTAGCAATAAAGAGAAAAGTCATAGGACTTCTTGGTAGTTGAAGCCTGGATAATATTAATTGTAATGGGACCGGTTCAAGATAAAAGGTTTACAGGAAAAACTAAGGGGATCCTCCTTGAGCAAGCACCATCTGACTAATGGAACTATATACATCACGGTTACAATCCAAATCAGACATGTTCAACATCCGGCTCGAAGGCCAATTACAATCCAAGGTTGGATTTCATACGGCCCGCTTCTTACATGAAAAAAATGTACAGTTGATAACCCACCAGCATTTCCAAAGAGGGTTAATCAAATGATACTTCTTTATTTTTTACTTGTTTGTAGATTTTGTGTAATTTCCAAAAATAAGTAATGTTTAAAGTAAAACTGAGATAAAGATGTCAGCTTCATGACAGTTTTAGGGATTACCTACAGCTGGTTCTTTAATATTTATTTCTTTGTTTGTCACTGAAAAGAAACTTGTGATCAACCTGCACATTTATATAATTCAGAAAGAAATCAGCAGGGACTGTCAGCCCTTGGACACTTCCTTAATCAATTCAAAAGTTAAAGCAAAACTATGTAACATTTGCTCCAACTATGTCTCAATATACAGTATTGTTCAAAATAATAGCAGTACAATGTGACTAACCAGAATAATCCAGGTTTTTAGTATATTTTTTATTGCTAAATGGCAAACAAGTTCCCAGTAGATGCAGTAGATTCTCAGAAAACAAACAAGACCCAGCATTCATGATATGCACGCTCTTAAGGCTGTGCAATTGGGCAATTCGTTGAAAGGAGTGTTCAAAAAAATAAAAGTGTCTGCCGTTGACTGTACAAACTCAAAACTATTTTGTACAAATGTTTTTGTTTCTAGGATTTAGCAATCCTGTGAATCAAACAAATATTTAGTTGTATGACCACAGTTTTTTAAAACTGCTTCACATCTGTGTGGCACCTCTCAGCTGTTATTCCACTCCATGATTCTTTAACAACATTCCACAATTCATTTACATTTATGGGTTTTGCTTCAGAAACAGCTTCTTGATTGGATTAAGCTCTGGGGATTGGGCTGGCCACTCCATAACATTCATTTTGTTGGTTTGGAACCAAGACTTGCTGGTTTACTCATGTGTTTGTAAGACTCATTGTATTTGTTTTGTATTGTAAAAGAGGGGTTAGTCTTTTTTTTAGGAAATGGAACCATCTCAATTATACATTTTAATTATTTTAAATATTATTATCTCTCAAAATTCAAACTTTGGACCCCATCCAGAGGTCCCAACTGTGGTCAGTGCTGAGTGTTTCCTTTGAGTCTGGCATCAGAGCAGGACCCACATACCTTTAACCCTGCTCGGCACAAAAACAGCAGGACACCCCTCCTCCCCCCACCCCGACACTTCACCGTTCTGTCTGCCAAGTGCTACAGCACACTTCCCTCACAATCACTGAACTGTTATTCAAACAGAGATCATCCTTTGCACTGTCTCCACGTGTTATTCTTATCATTTACGCTAAATCTGTAAATAGACACTTCTCGTATGACAACAAAAACTTTTTCTAGAGTTATTTTTAAGGTTATCAGCATAAGCACCACATTCACACAACTCGCGACACATTTCCTGTTGGGGAATACCTTTTGGTCTAGGAACGTTTCCCTCTAGCTGTAAGTGCTCACTAAAACAATCCGTCTTTTGGTGGTGATACTGCCTTTAAGGAAGTGCAGTTAAAAGGTCACACTTTCCACTCGGTCGAGTGAATTTATAGCACTTTGTTATGTCTGGTCATAAAGAACAGGCTGTGTCCCGGCAGTTTGTGATGCATAGAGAGATATTAAAATATGAAGAATGATTGAAGAGCCTGACTGGTCAGTGAACGTTGATACCTGAGGAACCAGAGCGCTGTGGCACAAACATGACCTCTGTTTAATGACAGGCTGCTGCTGTTTTACTGTGTAATTACTGAATGTAAAGGGAGGGGTCCACAGAGCCGTGGTTTGGGTTTTTAAATTCCCTTGCAGTTTGGAGCCGATTGTTTCAGCACTCATGTTGTTGCTGTTGTGGAAAACTCCAGGAGCAGCTTTATCCCGATCTATTTAAAGAAGTCCAGGGTGTACTAATGATCAATCTAATGTTATGTAATTAAAAGCATTGACCTTACAAATGAATATTTACCTGCCATTTTGTGCCTCCTCCTCTCTATGCTCAGCTCTGGAAGCACAGAATGGACAAGTCAACACACTAACAGGAACACATATGAACTGTGTGCAGCACACATGCAGTGGCTTTGGTTTGACTGTGCTCCAAGTGTGGCCTACATGCAACCTTACTTTCTTTTTTGCTTTACTTAAGTTAGTTTTAAAAGCATTGTGACATACCATTCATAATATGGAGCATTGAAAGGACACAAACTGTTCTGTTGGCTGAACATGACATCACAATATAATTATAAACTATAATTCAGACAGAAATTGTGTGTTCTAAAATAAAGAAAAATTCCTTGAAATGCTTTATCTGGTGAGATAAAGCCCATGCACAAGAGGCCTGTTCACACAAAGCATCTCAAACACTGGACCATTGAAAACTAAGCGATCCAATTCCCAGTTCTCAGTGAACAGACTTAGTCCTGGTAGAGCTGCAGAAAGGTGCGGAGGTAAAACTCACAAAGGCCCTTTCTGGGATGGGCATGCAGACTGAGGTCAGAGTGAAACAACA
Source organism: Perccottus glenii (assembly GCA_024416835.2). Lineage (NCBI taxonomy): Eukaryota > Metazoa > Chordata > Actinopteri > Gobiiformes > Odontobutidae > Perccottus > Perccottus glenii. Next base: position 11,060,688 of record CM044559.2, read on the forward strand.
GGAGCAGCCTCACAGATCTGTTTACAGCCACAGACAGCAGCTGGCAGACCAGCCCTGGCACAAGATGCCACTCCGACACTCACATAAAGAGAAGGAATGCTTTGTATCGAGACAAACGGCCGGGATTCCCCCTTTAACCCTTTCACCGAGCAGAGACAACGTTATCATTTACAGCAGGCTTCAGCAGCTACAACCAAACTGAGTTATTGAATGTTTCTGCAAACCATTAATGCACATTTTAGATTGTAGTTAAATAATCCAATATGTAGATAGGTTACAATGGTAGGTGAATATATGGGCCAGAATCTTACTGCATCAAGGGAGTTTGCAGAAAGGATAAAGAACCACATGCTTTTATTGTGTGTCCTGTAGACAGTGGTCTCCCTCCCAGCAGCCCTCCCTCCCCCGGGGCACTAACCACATGGGACCTGATACTCTTCTACTCACAGCTTGGGTTTGGGTTTGATGGGCAGCGGGGCGTCCTTCGCTGGGGATGGCGACAGTTTGCCGGGGGTCGAAGGTGAGTCTGACGCCACCCCGACTGGGGCCTGTGCTTTCAGGTTTGCAGCAGGTTCACTCTGTGGCAGAGGAGGAGGTGAGGGAAGGGGTGGCGTCGGCCCTTTATTTAGAGGTGATGGTGGTCTCTGGAGTTGACCATTCTGTACAGACTCCTTCATCTGTGTGACCAGGCTAGGCTGGGGCAGCGCTTTGGGAGGCAGCTCCAGGAGGGTTATCTCTGTGGGAGGGGGAGGAGGGGGGAACCCCGCTGCATCCTCCAGTCCTGAGCTGTCACCGGACAGCCCATTACTGGATGAGTCTTCAGCTGCCAGGAAGAAACACAAGGATTAGTTTAGTGCGAGTTAACATCTCCTGGTGTGGACTATCTGGATGGTCACAAAACAGTAACTTATCTAGGAATTAGAGAAGAAAAATGACATCAACTAAGTAGAGTATGTCCAGTTGAGAAATGTATAATGCCTCAACACATAATTAAACAGCATTCAAAAGCTGCTAAGACTGCCTTTTGTCTATTGAGTCTATAGCAATGATACATCATAAACTTAATGTAGATCTTAAATGTTGTGTTAAAGATGCAAGATAAAATTAAGCTTAATAAAAAGCTCATCTCAAAAGTAGGAAATAAGAAAACTATTAGTATTAGTACTATTAGTATATTGTTATCGATTTCCTACAATCCTCTAAGACACTGGTTCCCAAAGTGGGGATGGCGGGGTCATGAGATGATTTCCAGAATTTTTTTATGAATTTTTTTTTTTATGAAAATTTTTTTTTTTTTTTAAAAGGTTGTAATGATGCGAGTATACATTTAGGATAATTAAAATAAACTGAAAGTAAAACTTTGTAAAACTTTGTTTGCTCCGATTAATTATGACAGTTAAGTGATGGCTTGTTGCCAAGTCCGCGGGCTACTTTTAAAGTCCATTTTGGGTAAAAAGCATAGTATAATAAAATAAGCCAAACAAGTCTTCATGTTAAGAATGAATAGTACACAAACATTTCTAAAACTGTCTTTCTTTATTTTTTTATTTTTTAATAAAACATTCATTAATTATTTTATGATAAACATACTGTCTTAAGTGCACCCCTTTATAATCATAAATTTAATAATAGCTAAATAAATACATTCCAAAAAATAAATACAATAGGTTTAAATAATAATTAGCATGTGGGCTACATGCATTTAGCGCTGGGAAGTCGCGGATCGTCAGCAGTCTAATATTGGGGGTCGCGGTCTGAAAAGTTTGGGAACCCCTGCTCTAAGACATTTCACCTTTACCTCTTTTCAAAGAGTTTTCAGGTCTAAGGTTTCCAAAATGCAGGGAAAGTCTGGACTATTACACACATGAAGCTGAATCATCTGGTCTAAAGCAGCAGCTGGGTCCATTCACTTTTTCTGTTTATTCAGCCTTTGCTTTAACACTGCATCGAGCACTGTGCACCACATACACATTTGTGTCTATGGGAATACACAGATGTGAGTTCAGCTCGGTGTAAACAGGACAAAATTTAGATTTTAAACAAAACCCCACAGATGGGCTCAAGAGCCGTCTGAGGGCAATGACCTGATGAAGCTCCAGTTGATTACAAATGTCAAAGTGTTCAATGTTTTCAAATGTACAATGCTAGATATAACATATACTGTTTGTGACAAAATGACTTCCCAAAAGTCGGCCTACATTTGACAACATAACAGTGAAATTCTGACCAGACTTAAAAGGAGGAAAGAAGGAAATTGTCCAATAAAGATTAACATATCCCCTAAAAAGCCTCAATACGAATGTGTTCCAGATGTCTTATCCAGACTTATTGTTAGAAATGCCTTTTTAGATCCAGACAAGAATTGATTTAAGTTGTTCCCCCCTCCATCTGTAACAAAAGAAACGTCTGCACAGTGTTCAACTCCAAATAGGTAATGTAATTCTCTGTCTAAAACATTCTGTCTGCAGCTTAACAGAGTGCAGGCTTCACTCTTTTGTGTGACATCCAGTCTGATTTTGTTTTGCACATAAATACTTTTGCCTGGAAGTGTGTAGTTTTATTTATTTATTTTAAACCTCGTACTGTCCCTTTGCATCCAACAAACCTGCAGTGACCATGAGTCGGGCCGAACAGTTCACCGAGCCGTAGGGGTTGGATGCAGAGCAGGAGAACACACCTCCGTCTTCAGGAAAGGCCTCAGCAATGACCAGAGTGCAGATCTCCTCTAAAAAAATAAAAAATAAATTAAGTTAATAAATAAATCAACACTTGTTATACCCCTTGTGTGAGCTACATAAGCTAAATCACATGGTCTACATCAGGCTATGCTCTTCTCACTTGCCTCAAAAGTGACTCGAGTCAGAGCTTTTTCAATAGAAATTCAGGCCACTTCCGCCGGTTTGTTTCAGAATTAGTGTTGTCGCTAAATGTTAAAGGCCAATGAGTTACTTTGACACATCATACTTCTAATATAGTATAAATAGTGACCTATTTTAACTTAAAAAAGGTACATTGTGTAACATGGTGTAGTGCACAAGTGAACAAACACATTACGTGTTCAGTAGTATGTAATCAAAATAAGCTGTTGCCTTTGTCTAACTACAAAAAATAAATATGTACAATTCCATATAACTCAATGAAAGAAGCCATTTTTGTTTCATTACTTCCTGTTTCTGTATCTACAGCCAACTAAGCACTGCTGAAAAAATAACTACTTATTTCTGAGCACATTCTTGAATGAAATTTATGTTTATTTAAGTTTATTAACGATTGTTTTAATTTTAAATGTACAAACACCATACATATTGGTTTTGTGGTTGTTCATAGAGAGCATGTCCCATAGCTGTTCACATGCTTCATATTATTTCCATTGGATTAAGGTCAAAACATAAAATGGTTCATTCCAAAACCTAAATTTGATCAGATTTTTATAATGCAATACTTTAAAAAATAAAATAAAATACTACAGGGGTAATAACTTTTAAACTCTTACATTTTTAAGCAGGAGCAACACTTTAGGACTGAGATTAGCTCCCACCAAAAGCTCAAGAATACTAGGAATAATAACCGTTCAGTTCTATGAAACTTGTAATTGATTGGAATGGTTGAACAGACAGGAACACATCTTCTGTAAATACGAGACTGATGATGGTCAACTCTTGAGTCAGTATCTCTCAGACGCACATGACACTCTTACACACAGATGTTCAGAAACGTCTGAGCAACTCACCAAAACCTGAAATGACCTGAGTCACACAGGTGGCACATAAATCAGTACGTGTCATTGTTTATCTGCAAGCGTGTTACGTTGATGTTTAGTTTCAGACAGGGCCATGTTGCCTCACTCAGTGCAGTGATCAGTCTTATGATGCAACACTCTGACGCACTCAGGTGTGACTCTTTGTTGTCATAACCAAGTGAAAGGCAGACAATTAAACTATCATTGTAATCATCAACATCTCCCAGCAGCAGCCAATAACATTACCGATTTTAACCAGTGAGTGTACGTGTTGTGATTTACTGCAACAGCCCTGGAGGAGGTGATGACATACCTGGTTCAGCTGCAGATCTAGGCTCTAGTGGATATTATAGCGAGAGAAAAGAAAGAAGAAATATTGAAGTTAACGGCATGTACAGTTTGTGATTTCATTGCTTAAATATGTTGTTACAATAAAAGGAAAATGTCACACTTTTTTGGAGAATTCGAAAATCTGGGGAGTCCTGGATCTCCTCTCCCTCGCGGTACCATCGGACCTGCAGAGGGGGGCTGCCACGGACCCTGCACTCAAGGACTACCACCTGTCCCTCAGAGGCTAGGGCGTCCTGTAGCATCTGAACAAAAGATTTAACAAAATATATCCAAGATATGGACAAGGAAAGTCTTAGAAATATGATGTGTGTAGTCTGTTAAAGGCATTGAGAAAACGACTTATACAGCCATATAATTGTAGAACATCATAGTGCATCCATCAACATGAAGCACTCAGACCGCTAAGTCTCTCTTTGTGTTTTGGGACATGTGTGTGTCTGTTTGCATGCATGCAGGGGGTGACATCACTAGAGGCGAACATCCTCTCATTCAGATGATTAAAGCCTGCAATGCTTTTTTAGTTTAGGAGGCGAGCGGAGGGTGAAGAAAAACAAATGTTCTTTTTTGTAATGAGGTGGAAAATGATTTAGGGCTTGACAGGCTGGATGAGAGTGAAAAGAGAGCGGACCCTTGTGGCATTGGAAAGGGCCGTTTGAAGCTATGCCCCAGCCTGTCTCTAGAGCCTGGCAGTCACAAGAGAGCCTCGGGGAGAAGGAGCGAGGGGCTGTCAGGGGAGTGTTGAGCAGTCTGAGCTGGAGGAGGAGCTCTCTCGGAAATGTCTGTTTTATCTGACCCCCACTGCTGAAAGTCGCAGAGCTGTGCCGTTATAACAAGGCAAAGTATGTGTGTGCTTTTGTATGAACATGATATAAAGCCACAAATTATATTTGATGTATGAGCTCTGCCCACTGTATTGTGGTCCCTTTATGTGCTTTTGCCTAGTTTGCATAGACCACAACAATCTAGAGTGGCTTGATTGTTGTGGCCTAAACACAGCATTTACTGTTAAGAGGCAGCTGTTAATAAATGAAAATTAAATACTATATAAATTTCATTCATTCATTTCATCTAATCAGATTGAAACCCATTTCTGCATACATAAAAGCAAGAATAATGTAATAATTACTTTTGACAGCCCCAAATATAGAATTATTAATGTGTACTTGTATTTAGTTGAAATACCTTAGTGAAAAAAGGAGGGCCGGATACATCAACACCATACAGCGACGATACAGGGCTCTGCGTCTGGAAAACCACATGTGATAGTCATTATAATGAAAGGATGGAGAATGTATTAGTGTAGTATTAGTCTAGTGTATGTACAGTTGGAGTGTTACCCGTGGTGTGGGCCGAGCCAAGGTCTGGACCAGGGCGGTGCGATGGGGAAGGACCTCGGTTATTTTGGGTGAAGATGAGCGGATTGTCAAAGACATGGAAGTAGTCTTCTTCTGAATTCTAAAATTAAAACAGGCATGAACCACATATTTGTAACATGAAGAGATGAATACCTGTAGAACTCCTAATCTTTTGGATACTTTGATCAAAGTAAACTTTCATCTGCAATTAAGATGATATCAGCCAGTCTTGGCTTGTGTGAGTAAACAAAAAGAGAAACTAGGAAGTTGTCCAGAAGCTTAATCATTTGTGGGAGAGATAACAATCTAAACGTTTGGCAAATCAAATAGAAAAGAGGGCAGACAGTGTTTTGTACATTAATGAAAATACATTGTTTAAATGTGCAATTGTTTACTGAATTGTAGACTTAAAACATATGTCGGGAATGCAAGCCAGTTTTCTACCTACAATAAACCGTTTTTACTTTCAGCTAAAGAAGAAAATCAGCTGTCAAGAAAGGAAAGTGGGGAAAAGGTAAAAGTTTCCCATATGGAGAAAGGCCCAGGGTTATATTTGACCATTTTAACCCTATGTGCTGCAATTATGTAGATCGTGGCAGTGTGTTTGGCTTATAAGTCTTTAAGAGCAGGCAGCCAGCCCCGGGTCGTAGGCTCACACAGAAGCACACGTACTGAGGCATGGCTCTGGATCTGGACTTTGACGCTCCTTCTCCTTCGGAATCTGATGACGAAGCTCCTGCGGCGTGACAAAGGGGACAAGTTATATTTTACATATCTTAGTAAAGCATATCTGATTTTATTTTAACCCTTACCTTCGATGTAAACCTCAGCAGATGTGTTGTCTGCTCCGAGACTGTTGGACGCCACACAGGTGTAACGGCCAGTGTCGTCCTCAAAGGCTTCAATTATGACCAGAGTGTGTAGGTCACCATCTCTCAGGATCTGGATGTCGGGGGAATTATGCAGCTCGCGGCCCTCGCAGAACCACCTGGGGTCACAAGTGTTTTTAGACAAGCTGAGCAATAGTTGGCAAGACCATCTGCAAAATCAGCTTCACTTATAATAATTTTCTGCATGTATTCTTTTCACCGGTTTGAATTTAGCTACATTTTGTTCCCCACCTGTGCCGTCCATCTACATTGTTGCAAAAAACAGCTTCTCTGCTGTTAGTACTAACCTCTTTATTCTACTTTTCAACACAGGTCCTTTCCAGGTACTGAGGAACATTTCTAAAAGCAAAGCTCCATTTATAAATAATCTTTCACATGTATCTTACTTTACTATTCCCCAGCTGTTTTCTGTGCATCTACATAGTTGCAATGTAATAAAAGCTAAAATGTCAAAAAAAAAAAAAAATCAATCAACAATTTACTAAAGAGTATTAACTTTACAAAGAAAAATTTCAAATTGCAACCTGGGACAGAAGCCAAAAGAAATGAATGCTACAAAACCCCTCTTGGAAGCATTAGAGTATCATGTTTTTAGTTCGATTCAACAGTTGGTACGACATTTCTTAATGTTGAGAAACTGTAGCATTTATTAATTTGCACAACAAAACCAAAACATGTGGGTTTGCTGTATATTAATAAACGACTGCTATGATGCTCTGTACAAGCTAATATGCTAATAGCGCATGTGCTAATATCGGTCACATTTGGAAAGGCATTTTTCTTATATAGCACAATTTAAACACTGGGTCATTCAAAGTGCTTTACAGAAAAAAGGTCACGTTCTTCTCAGTATAAGGGTACTTTTGTACTCCTTTGAATTTAATGAGCAAATATTTTAAAGGGTTAACACTGGAATAGATTTTTGCCAACTTAAACGTAATAAATATTATGCTTATCTGTTGACCCAGCAACCCCAAGGTTTCAGACAATGATGTCTTAAATATTGCCTGTTATTTTACTATTGTCTTGTGTCTGAGGGTTTCGCTCATTTCTTGCCAAAAAAAACATAATATTCCAGTAACAGAAAACAATCCCATCATACACCGCAGTAAATACCACGTTGTTACTGAGATTTATGTCTCTATTCAAATAAATTTCATCTGACAAGCAAGGGCAATGACTACAGCTTCAGTTTAAATACACCTTTGCTGAATATGATGGAGGCCTGCCAATCCATCCCTCAAGCTCCGACGTCTCTGTGAGTTTGGACGTGTTTTATACATGTGTCATATGTACCAGTCGTCAGCACCCTGAGGTTGAGACGAGGCGTAGAGTTATGGGAAGAAGAAACACCTTTCCCCCAATCACTCCCAATCTCCACTTTCAATCAGGTCCCACAGTTCCTGATCATCTTCAAGTGTCTTCAGAGGCTTATGATTAACACGGACCCCCCCCTCAAGCGCTGTTCAACCACATCAAGGGCAGGATCAAAAACGAGTGGTCTGAACACTCACAGAAAGTCAGGGTTTAAGTGTCATGTGGGCACACTCCAGATACGGACAGTGACAAGTACTGTTTTTTCTTGTAAGTGTAGATTTCCTAAAAGCTTTTACTGATACCCGAGTTTATTTATTTATTTATTTATTTTTAACCTAATTGGTCTTTATCTTGGCTCCAACAGTGGCTCTGGGACTGGCACATGACACTACTTTCACCAGCACAGAAAATCTCCAGTTTAACAGATGTGCAACAAAATCACTATCTGAGAAATGTGGGGCATATAGCAAAAAAGGCATATATAGCAAAAAAGTTGCTATATTCATTCCATAAAGATCTGGTTCCCAGCCAAACTCATCCTAGTAATGTTATTTTGTTCTATAACTTTGCACAGTACTTACATTAATACTGCGGCTCCAAATGTATTTATTCAGTTATAGATTACAGTATAATACCTAAGTGTCTTACTATTTAAAATCAATGATAAAAGTCTGTTTGAGAAAGTAAATTATTTATCTATTCAATTTTCTTTGTACAAGATGTTGTGTCTTTAAGAAATAATTTAGACGACGGGTTTTAGGGTCGCTTAAATATTTGTCTGCTTGTTAAATTAAATCTAGTTAACACACTCCATTCTGAAAGACATTGAATACAAGTCCTCCTTTACCTCTCAACCACACATTGACAAGAAAAAGGGTTGGGATTCCAAAATAAAATCGGCTGTTCGTCTATAGGCCCCCAACCAAGAAACCTTACTTGAATTCATATACATGCTGGTATAACAGTCAAAAAGGCAGGCTGCTGGTTTGAGTCTTCCCAAAGCAATCCATCAACTGCACAGTTTATACGACTCTGCATAGTTGAGGATCCCCCCTCCGGAGGAAGAATGAGAGTGAACACACAGCAACAGAAGGTGTGCGAGTGTGACTCAGGTCCGGACCAGACAGGAAAAAAGTACAAGCTGTGTCACTGCTGAGACACATCACTATAGGAGGGCAGGGCTTCACCGCTAACCCCTCGGGCACAATTCACTCCTCAGGGCACTTCCAGTGTCTTATCGCCTGTTGAAGGGAAACTGCGGAAATTAGGCGAGCTCTATCTCACAGCCAGACGCCGGTGTGTGTTCAACAATAGGAAAGTGTTCCCAGGCACGAGCGAGGGTAGACTTGATCCACAGACATGTCATCCAGCTCAGTCCTGTCACACACACTTCAAACACAAAATCCAGACAGAGAAAGAATGAGACAGCATGCATGGGATCAAGGTTGTTATGTGACACAAGCCAAATACTTCAGTACTAAGTTTATTGTTTGAGCAAACCAATATGTCTGTGTGGTTTTGAAATCCATTTTTCCGGATTATGGCCAGACAGACGGGAAAAGGAAAACTACTCGACTGGGAGACTGCTATGTCTGGAGTGAATTGGCCTGGGAAACTCAGGTCTGCGTTTGACTGTCTTCTAAGTCATCCATCGAGTGGATCACTTTTGAGCATAAAGTTGGATGTGCATTACATGTGGCCAGTATAATACACATTCCTCCACTGTAAAGTAGACCCAAGACACACTTGACATCATTTAAGTAATGGTTTGATGATGGAGGTGATGTAGTTAGGGATACGTTTGGCCTGAATCCGTCCAAGTCACAGCTATAGAAAATACAGCTCTTCCATTCAGTAACAGTTTAAATTATAGCATAAAAAGAGTTGTGTTTCAGCTTTCAACACCAACGTATAAGTCAGGTTATGTTTTACTATTAACATTTTTAAGTACTTTTCCATTCCTTGTGCGTCTCAGTTTTACCAGGCTTCCCTTGTTGAATCTAAAACCCGGGTCGTGTGCACAGTCAGAGCGATGCAGTGGAAATGTAAATGGGCACAGTTTGATGAAACCCAGCTCGTAGTCCTCTGAGGTTTGAATGAGCATAAACTGAGGAGAACAGACCGTTCCTAACAAGCACCACAATAAAACCCTTTATTAATCAACCTTAATCATCCACCATTAGGCATTATTACCACATAAACTCATTTAGAGACAGACGGTACTGTTTATTTAAGCCCCTCTCTATTTGTGTGGAATGTGCTGAACATGGAGCTGTAAACCTAAACTGCATGTAGCTCATCGTAGCTGGACTTTGTTGAGTCACACAGCGTTCAGAGGGAGAAGGAACTCAACCATCAATAGGCTCATTTGAAAAGGAAGCACAATAAGGGAACATTTCTTGGTAGAATGTAGCCTTGCCACCCATTTCCTCTTATATAACATCATGAAACATAACTAGAAAGAACATGCTGAGAAAAGTCTTCACTGAACATACAGTGACTAACCCTGCAGTATCAACACCAGCAGCCTGTCACAGGCTTTGTGAATAAAGATAGCATGTGAGAAAGCAATTAGAAACAATTGTGGCCAGATGATGTATCAAATCCCAACAGGAGGAGCGTCTCGTTTTCATGGGGATTCTTCTTCTTCAGATCCTAAAGCACATTCCACCGAAGAGGCCAAACCAGAGCCTATTGCCCCGGACTACAGAGTGCGTGCTGAAGGCCTCGCTCTCCTCGGCTGACCCTGTTGTTATTTGCTGCTGTTGATGGAAAATTTTATGAAGCAAAGCTCAGTTTCACCACAAAACCCAAACGGAGCACGAGCCAAAAGAAAGAAGAGGGATGAGAGGAATGAAGGAGAACTAACCTTGAAGCAGAAATGATCAGGGTCATAAAGGATGTGATACAATACAGTCAAGGGATGTAGGTGTGTACACTTCCTAAAAATGGTTGACTCTGTTCCTCTTTTTCAAATCTACTTCCAGGCTACAAACCACAGAGGTCAAATAAAGTGCAACTGGACAAGAAGCAAGCACGACATCTAGGCTGTCTTTATCCCTAATTACAAACTATAACAGAGCAAATAAAATTGACCAAACTCTATAGGAAGCAACTGCTTTTATTATCCACAACAGAGAAACTGCACTCAGATGAAAAGCAGACTAGGTTTCTTCTTTCTCATGAGTGCTCACTGGAACTAACAATGAGTGAAAGCTGTATAAGTCAAAGTTTAAAAGTATAAGCTCACTATAGTTACAAAATATTTAGTCTAACCACAGACTTTAATACAGTACTTTTCCATAATTGCACATAATGCACCATTTACCTGCTCTACAGTTATACTATTGTAACCATAATAGTATAATACACTAATAGGGCTAGGATAAGCGCATCCCATTGTTTAAATTCAACGACTAGAGCTGTACAGGCCTGCCAAAAATAAACACTTATGTGAGAGGCCCATTAAATCTGTAAACACATTATGATTATGTAAATCCTGTTGCTAGGGCTTAGACACAAAACATTAACACAAAAGACGTCATCTTTTGTCAGTATAAACACTGTTACTGACAGATATGATGCAACTGTAACTGTATTCACCATGTTCTGCTTCAGTGTCAGAGGTTATGACAGCTTTTTAACATTTTAACAAGAGAAATATGCCATCTTTTTGTTCTTAGTTGAAAAACCTGGAGTCTAGATGAGCAGAATGGTAACTCAGAGAAAGTACATTAATCAACTATTAACAAGAGGACGGATGCCATACTGAACAACATGGACCATCCCCTGCATTGGGCTTTTGAACAACAAAGCAGCCAAGAAACGTCCGAGACCAAGAACAACAACTCCTTCTTCCCGACTGATATAAGACCGTACACTCAATCAGTCTTTGGCAGATGAAGTCTGAATCAATTCATTTGAAAATAGCATGTTTGTTGGATCCAACTCTATTTGTGGCTCACGGTGTTAGCATAAACTTGAGCCACAAAAAGCCATCTTTCGCTAAACCCATAGCAGCTAGGCTAACAAAAGCTAACAACCACAGTTAGCAGCTAATGAGCACAGTAAACTATTTGTCATCACAGAAAACCATGTGGTCTAACTTGAACATGCCAAGTAAATGGTTCATCCAGAATGTTCGGAAATCTTAGAGTTCATATTGTTTTAAGAGTAATTACATCAAGTTCTTCTTAAAAAGGTTCTAAAAGACCATTTTATTTAGTTTTACTTAGATTCCTGTTAATGTGGCACCGATTCAAAGGTGAGAGGTCAGGGGAATATTCTGGACGAAGGACAGCTGCACATAAACAGTCAGAGGTCTGAGCGGAAGAGACAAAGTGTAGGCCTATTTGTCTCCATGGAATTTCAAGTGAAGGGAGGGAGAGTTTGCTCCATCAGCAGAGAACGACAACGTCTAACTAAACACTACTGTTACTGCTGCAACTAGTGTTTTTGTGCTTTTCAATAGACAGAGTTAAGTATAAGGGGAATGTCAGTGGAGGGAGTTTAGGGTGTGTATTTTAGAAAGACAGTGACAGACATGGGCTGCAGTTGAGCAACACAAAGACGCACCACACGAAGATATAAAAGTTCAGTATCTTTCATTCAGCCGGTTACAGTGAACATAAATAAGGAACAATACATTTGTGATATATTGTGCAGTCCTACTTACAATCAAGACATTTAAACTCGGGAGACAAATACAATATAAGTGGTTCATTTATATGCAACAGGTGATCTTTAGGACACCGTTTTTTTAATTCCCTGAAAACATAATTACAAAGATTTACAGCATCTGAAAACTATCATTTAGCTCAATACAGAGAAAGGCTAAAGTTTTTACAATACACTACATGTGGACAACCACCTGACTAAACAAGTGACACTACAAACCAATATGGCTGCCCTTTAAACTTACCTAGATAGTTGCAGCGCTCGTCCTGTTTAAAACACAACTCACTATGGGGTTCCTACTGATCCAGGTTTGCACAATGAGCGTCTCTTCCTGACGGCATGACACACTCTGAGCCTCTGACACTCTTCCCACCAGCATTGCCACTCTGAGTCACACAGGCTCAGACGGACAGACAGACACACACTGGGGTGAGAGGCGGAGAGGGCGGGGGCAGCCCACAGCAGCCAAATTCCACACTGGACACAAGGCCAAAAGAATACATGCAGCTCATTTATATGGACAAATTGGTTTTGCGGGGTAAGAAAATCGAGGGATTAAAATTGGATTTGGCCGCTGCATAATGATTTAGAGGAATTTACGAAGTTGGTCAAGCTGTCTCCATGTCTGTTCAGTAATCTTTCTGATGGGATATGTGTGGTTAAATATAAAAACACTTGCATGACCATGAGCTGTATAAAAAAAAACTGAATCACAAACTTTGCACACCATGCTTTTGGCAGTTCTCTCTGTGCCATAATCTGCTGACCATCAAAAACACCACAGCAAATCCTGGCTTCTGTCAAATGACCCCGTCGCTATGGAAACCAGCCCGTGCTCTGATCTGTGATGGCAGGATGAGGGGAAATAAAACATGACAGTGGGTATTACAGTGTGACACAAAGGGTGGGCACTACATAGACTTAATGAGAAACCCCACATGGCGGAACTAAATAGGACACTTAAAAAACACTTAGGGACGGACTAAAATAGCTGGGATATGTCAGGATCCAAATAGAACGCTTTGAGTTGGTAGCACCTGGCACGGACCGGACAGATGGATGCGGCCACTGGGCACATTCAAAGTTAGACTCTACATCCACCTAAGTCAGCATAATAATCTATTATTTGAGGTTTGCCTGTGACCAAAGCTGATGGCTCAGTAGAACCAGAGGCTTTAGTGTGTTTTGGCTTTTAGTTCTCTGCGGGAGCTCCATTCAGCTCCAACACAAGGGGTATATTTTGGTAACTGGAGAGGCCAAAGCTGACCGCTGAGATGTGGCAGGTGGGATTATTTGTGGACCCTTGTTACTAGAATGGTCGTGCTCATTTGTGTCAGAGACTGTAGACAAGGGTTTGTGTCCTGGGGTGTACACTTAGACATTTGTTCACTCATTTGACAGGAACAGTTTTTAGTTTAATGTATTTGTAAAAGTGGAATTACTGAAATACCACATGCACGTCTACAGTAATAGTTGATTGAGAAAACATGTTACTTTTAAACAGGAAGTGATTCCATTATTTCTACCCAGGATTTTTGGATAGGTACATCTTATTTGCAAAGCACTTCCATCTTTGAGCGTTTATGATTCTTGAGACAGAACACTGTCAAACATTTGTAATAAAGTAATACCCCTTCAAGAATTCAGTTCTTGCTTAGTGTACCCAAGTCAGACAGGACTAATTAAGTTTATAGTTTTTGAGTCACACCATAATCTGTCAACAACATCTTGGCTACTTCTTACCTCTGTGTTTTGTGAAAAAATAATATTATGTCAATGGGATCTGTTCAGTTCACAACCAGAATAAAAAGAAGAGGGGAAAAGGAAAGAGTTTCTAAAACAAGAAAAATGGAAACTGAGATAAAAAAAATGGGGAAAAAACATTTGAGTTATTTTGTTTAGCAAAAAATGTGCTCAAAAAGAAACATGAGTGTACTTCTCCTCCAGCAGTTCTCAGTTTGTCCCCACTGGGCTAATTTTATCCACTCTGTGCTTTGTTAGTCCTCTCAAGGAACATGAAGAAGTGCATACTGTTAGTTGTTTTTACTGTTTGTACTCTATTGTTAAACAGGCTTTTAGTAAAAAAAAAAAAAAAAGAACTTATTTTGGTCTAATTATTGTTTTTTCTTTTGTTCTGACAACATTTGACAAATAAGCACCTTTTAGAACCTGCTACTGTTAAATTTTTGGTTTAACACTATTAAAGCCGTCTTTGAGTAATTCAAAGCATTTGGAAATACTAGCAGCTGATACTTTTGTCACCCCCGCCATGTCAGTGTCAACTCCGTTAGATAAAGATATTCAAAGAAAGACAATTTTTTATATTTGTTTAAAAATACTTGGTTATACGTTAAAGTGTAGGGTTATCAAACACAAGAATGTATTTTTAAGCCTAAAACAATTTTTAATCACTGTTTAATCTAAAATGTAGATTAAATTGAGCAGGTCAATTAACAACGTTTTAATAGAAATGATGTACATATTAAAATGCACATTTTTGTAGTTTCTATAAGCTTTGGGTATTAATTTTATTTGTTTTCATTTGACTCTTAATTTAGGCAAAAAATGTTTTTTGGTGTCTGTGTTAAAATAAATACCTTTTATAATAAAATAAAAGTGTAATGTATTAATCTAAAGAGGTACCATTTGACATTAGGCATGGGACGGAATGAGAATCTTAATTTCAAAGTCCAGCTTTTGGTGAGTTCATCCAATTGTAAAGAGCAAGTGCTCAAGCTCAGCTAAAGATTTGTTGCAATGGTAACATAAAAAGCATTGTACTTCTCCTAAGTGACTATTAAATAAAAGAGGAAGCCCTTTTACTGGATGTTAATTACTAAGCGACTTCTCTGATCTTTCCAGTGAAAAAGCAGATGGCAAAAGCTTTCCAACTCATGACTCAATATCAGGAGATTACGCCAGAGCAGCGTTTCAAAACAGGTGCATGTGGATACATACTAGAGACAAGTATGCAGATTCTTCATTTGGACGCCCATGTGTGCATCATGTCACTGTTTAAGAGGTCATTAAAAGGCCAGTTAAATAGATGCAGGTTGTCATGGCAATCCAAGGAGACGGTATGACACTAACAAAAACAGACCATGTCCTCTCATGATGTCATACTGCGAGGCTAATACATCCTCCCAAACTGTCAAATAAATCCAGCCGGAAAACAACAACGGCAGCATCGAGAAGAGGCTGAAATTAAACATATCAGCAGAATTTTTAAAATGAATGAGGTTCCACACAAAGAGCAGATGATTTTTGAGCTTAGATCAGCAGTAATTTTAGGCAGTAGTACAGAAGAAAGCCTAATTAAACCAGACATTTCCCTAAACAGCAATACTTTACAGACTTCTGCGTTCAACATGTGCTCACACCTGCGCTTACATCACATCCTTTACAGTAAATATTGCCAATTTGAAGATTTCTAAACCCTTTTCTAACCACCATCATCAATCTTCCTGCCACTGAGTACCTACAGATGGGGACAAACCACAGCACCCCCTTTGAGCTACAGTATGTATCATAAACTTCTGGGAATAACAATTAGCACATGTGCTAAATATAATCTGGAGCCACACACACACACTACACTCTACTTCATCCAACAGAAAAGCTTCTGTGCTGTTGACTGAATTATTTGTAGATGTGGAAATGAAACAGGAATCAAGCCACATGGCATATTTTCTTCTGTAGAACCAAATGAGTAAATAGTAAGTGATCCCACTTCCACCAGCCACCCACGGCTTTGCCACAAACATTCAAACATACAACATCTGCAGAAGACGTGATGGACAGACCTCAGAATGGGCAGACAACAACATCAATACGCTTTTATAGTTTCAAATCTTCAGGCGGCTTAAATACTTGCAACATTAGACACCTGAAGTGAAACAAAAATGCTGGAACACTACTCTGAAAGCAGTGTTTTATAAACATTATTAGCAAGTGTTAGCCCATAAAGCCTGGCTGCAATTGACTAAATCCATTTGTTGACTAATGTTCTGTTAAACAATCTAGAAGTCGACGTCATGTTTCCCAGCATGTGGGACGGAAAAAAAATGGTGTTTACAGTGCAATATTAAATTGCAAATTTAAAAAGTGCAATAACCATTACAAAAACATCTTGATTAATATATAATCAGTGTAAAAAGCAGCATAAGTGATGATTAACCTTACTGTGTAGTACTTATTTGTTGAGAGTTTATGTAGGTTTTTGAGCTTTTTATAGGTTCTAAATGAAGTGTGAAAACAACACTTGTAGTTGCATAACTTGAAGGGCCAGTTAGTTGGCTACCACTGTACTTACACATATTGGTTGTGAAATATGATAATGTCATAGCTACAGTATTGTTCAAAATAATAGCAGTACAATGTGACTAACCAGAAACTCAAAACTATTTTGTACAAATGTTTTTGTTTCTAGAATTTAGCAATCCTGTGAATCACTAAACTAATATTTATTTGTATGACCACAGTTTTTTAAAACTGCTTCACATCTGTGTGGCACCTCTCAGCTGTTATTCTACTCCATGATTCTTTAACAACATTTCCACAATTCATTTACATTTATGGGTTTTCTTCAGAAACAGCTTCTCGATTGGATTAAGCTCCATGTATATAATATATATTGTCAAGTCCCAACTGTGTGGGTCATTTTAGCATGTCAAATGAATTTTCACAAAGTTCAACTCATGCTCAGGAGAACTGTTTTCCTAACATTGTGCAACCATAGCCATGGCTTTGAAGACATACTATCAAAGCTTAAGAATTTAAACAAAATTAATAAAGTTAGTGTTTAGTGGTACTTCCCATAGCAACCTACATTTGTGACCCTTTTCCCTAACATGGCAAATACTTCTAACTTAATAGAACAGGTTTATTTGAGTGAGATCAGTGTTTATTGCTCCAGTTTTCTTCTACTGTCTATTTGAACTCTGTGCCCTCTCCTCAGTACAAATTTATCGCCTCAGAACAAAGCTCTAAACAGACACATGAGCCAGTCCAGAGCGTCCCCATCGTTCTGTCTCCCCCTTTTCTTCTTGTAAATCCCCAGGATACTTGTGATCTCAGGTCTGTACTTCTGGGGAAATGGGAGGTTTCTGTAAAATAAATAAAAGACAAAACACAGTGCTTCCAGCAAACAAAGATGTATATCTCCAGTTTGTGCATCAGACAGTTTAACGTGTACGCAGCTGTTATCCTGTCCCATGTACATGAGAAACAAGGCTTCGGTACGTTTTATAGATCCCATTTGACCTTGCTTCTGCTCGTAAAAACAAGCATCTCAGCACAGAAAGATTTTTGCACTGGACTTTGCCAAGAGTGCGATCAGCAGGATTCACTTTAGAGAAGAAAAGACTTGCCAACACTCTCAAAATTCCTCCACTTCATTAATGTCATCGATGCATAATTGGATCGGGCCGGACATCAAACGCAAGCTTTTTGGCAGCCGCACAGGAATCCAAAGAGCGAGGAGAATAATGGCCCAAAAATATCTCATCAAAAGGCAGATTAAAGTAAGCTGGATGCAATGGCCGTGGATTATCGAGCACAAGCAATAGAGCGAAGTTGTTCAACAGGTGAACGGAGGAATGTGGGCCTATGCTTACTGTTCACAACGCAGCTGTGGAGTGACTCAGGAGCAATTTTACTCAGTAGTGACAAGAAATTAAAGAAAAAGGATGCTCGACATTTCCGAGGCACAAGCTGTGTATACTATTCAACCAGCACACAAGCCTGATTCTTGACGGGAACCAATCACAGGATGTTTTTATGCATCCGTTTATTTTCTTCTGGCTCCAAATTGCCATTTATCTGGAAAATGGTGGTGGGAAAAGTGCCTAATTTTGAATAATAAGGAGGTGGGATTACTCAATCTATAAATAATATGTCTCCTTCTGGTCTGGTGCAACATTAGAAAAGTACATTTGTGAGGGCCATTGTAAAGCCACTAATAGTTTTTCACACTTGAGCCTTGATGGAGCACGTTTACAGATGAGGTCAAACGGCACAGCTGACCCTGTGTGTGGGAGAAAAGCTTCAGTCCGGAGTAAAGATCTATGGAGTGTCCTCTGGCCATCTCCCTGTTGAACTTGTCTTAGATTACCATCCTCCTGTCATGCATGACTGCTGCCTTTGTCCACAACAGACATGCTTCATATTAAATCTGGTATTCTACTTCTTCAACTGTCACTGATCCACTTATAACTCTCTACAATTCCCTCCCCAACTCCCACTGTACAGCCTTCTCTTTAACCACTTTGACTCTGCTAGCTTGCTTGAACAGTATTCTATACATCATTTAATCTTTTATTTAAAAAAGGAGCCTAAAAACTATACATGGAGCAGTCATTTGACAATGGTAAAGTATGTTAAAGCAACAAGTGTATAAAGGCTGTATACCCATTAAACAATGAGCTTTTCATAAACATCCAATAAATAGTCTAGTTGTAATACCAATTTGCATTGATATGACGTTTAAGTAAAAATGAATTTGAGGCCATTTACTTGCATCATATTTTCAAAATGTTGCTTTAATGTTATTACTGGCAGAATTAAGAGCTACACACCGTTCTATCCTAAACACGTATACATAAAAAAAATATATGTTAAACGTATTTGTCATGTGTCAGTGCCTTAATTATGAATAAGCTCCTTTTGGTGTAATCACAAGCCACATTTTGAGTCCAATTTCTGTTTTAGTTTAACTGCCTGTGGTCAACTTTTATATTTATTCATTTAGTTGACGCTTTTAGCCAAAGCGACTTACATTAAGCTTCAATTCACCAGTGTTACAGCTGGAACACCACTGGAGGCAAGGTGGGTTAAGTGTCTTGCCCAAGGACAACAACAACAACAGTATGAACTGTTCCGTATACTGTTCAGTATGAATTCTTCCGGTTGAGGGACAACCTCGCGCGTCACTGAGCCACTGCTTGAAGAACTTCCAAAATGATTAGGTAATGTTGTAATCAGATATTTGGGCTAAATAATTGAGCAGATTCTCACAAAGCATATAGTACAAGCAGGGAGGCAGGTACTGCAACATCACTGAATGTAGTGTCCAGAAACAACGAGTAATAGTCAAAGAGTAATTCATGATGCAAGATAATACTCCAAAAATGACTCAATGTGGTTAGTTATGTTACATGTCAGTCTGACCCAGGGCTGCTGTGGCTACAGCTTACCACCACCACTAGTGTGTGACTGTGGAGTGAAGGAATAATGCTGTGAATTTTTTTTTTTTAATTATTGCCCCTATATTTTTCACTATCAGTAGCCGCCACCAGGGTGCGCCCAGCATGTTTTGATGATTGTGGGAAAAACTGAGGTACCCGGCGGTAACCAACCCAAGCACGAGAACATGCATAAAAATCACTGAATTATAATGCCAATATAGTAGAATATGATGAAAATGAAACAATGACCAAGAACGTTCCACTTAAAATACACCACACCTGCCTGTCCATGTCCACAAAAAATAAAAAACAACACTCATCTTGATCTTGTCTAACATCCAAAGTCAATGACTGCTGATATATTGTCCCAACTCTCTACAATGCACTACATAAGGAAATAAATCATGTCTATTCCCTTGGTTGTGCTGTCGATGTGGCATGTCTAGAGAGAGTGAATTGTGAAACTAAGTGCTCAGAGGTCAATGTCTATCAATGCTTGACTTCCCGGCTGACAGCTGAACAGAGAACATTTCGCCTTGTTAAGCGGAACTTTACACGGTGTCTCTAGTCCAGCGGAGGGCCAAAAGGTCCCTGCCGAGACTTAGGAGCGCTCCATTCGTCACCAGACCCATTAACACAGCAATGAGGAATGGCACTGACGCTTGTCCATCTGCAGCCTTTACAGAGAAAATTAATAAATAATACGTCAAACTGA
Organism: Perccottus glenii; assembly: GCA_024416835.2. Classification (NCBI taxonomy): domain Eukaryota; kingdom Metazoa; phylum Chordata; class Actinopteri; order Gobiiformes; family Odontobutidae; genus Perccottus; species Perccottus glenii. Next base: position 11,080,916 of record CM044559.2, read on the forward strand.
CGCTTTCACACTGACATTTAAAATATCTGTGTGGTTAAAGCCTTGCAAAATGTTTTCAGCCTTCAGGAATGTTAAAACCATCTCACTGAAGCACACATTTAGTCCAGACTCTTATTATCCCAGGCATAAGTATGATATGACATCATCTTGGCAACATTTTTAGAGAAGCAGGTATAAAGAAAAAAAAAAAAAAAACACACTTCCTCTCATGCAGAGATCAATTGAGCCCATGAGGGGGAAACTGAAAATGATGGCTTTTCCTGCTCAGGCCCAAGCGGTGAGCATTACAAAGAGACGTCATGAGTCAGCGGTGGGTCACCTGCTATGACATCATACCACAACACTCTTTTATAAAGCAAGGGCTGCTCGCTACATTATTTACTGCAGATATTAGTCAACGAACACCGCTTTCCCTTTACCTGTGCCAAACTGTAGATGATGTAGAAGGCTAAATTTGTTGCTGTTAAAAGTCATCATTAGTCTCGATCCCATTCTTAAAACCTCCTTTAAAAAAGGCCTTGAACATAGAAAAAACACATACAAGACCATTACCAAATTTTTGAGCTTTGAAAACATCCGTCTTCAATCTGTCCAATGACAAAGCTTATGTTTTACTGTATTATTCCAAAGTCATTTGCAGAGTGCAGAACGGAACCTGTCTTATGACGCCAAACCTTTTAAACCCTTTGGAATTTTGACAGTTGTCCAGTTAAAATCATTTCCTCCAGTACTGTGTGGGTACCATCTGCGTCTTCAGTGGTCAATATTAGCTCATATGGGTGTTTAAATTTAAACAAGGATCATATATTTGAGAACAAATTCCACCGCTGCTCGATGGAATGTTGCTGTTGGAGACAGTGTTGCGGCGATTTCTTTGTAGAGAAAACCCAGCAGTCTCTCATCTTCTAGAAATTTCCTGTGCGGTTTTATGTAGCCTGTTTGAAATGAAAGAAGCTGAGGCTGCTCTGTAACTGCCTTTTTAATTCAGCTCCGAGTCAAGTTCTGAACTGCCCCAGTTTGCGCAGCAGGCAGTTAGGATAATGACATGGAAGAGCATTGAACGCCTAAAATAACATGTTGAGCACGCCACAATTGGAGATGGATTTTGTCTGTCTGACTGCAGTGCGTTGGAACTCACTCGTCAGCCACCAGCAGCGCATGGGTTGTTGTATAGACCTCCCACAGACAGCCATATTTATCTGTGATCTCTTTAACGACAAGGAACATAAAAGCACCGTACACTCCTTACACACATTCTCATTTGCCTCACGCCAACAGCTAACCTCAGCTTCGTCAGCCAGAAATGACCTCAGCCTGAAAGAAATGTGCAAATTAGATCCAACACAGTTATAACACACACGCATAATTATACTCAAAAATGATGCATAAAGCACTGGATAGGAGGAGTATGAGGTCTTGAGAAAAGCAGGCATTCAGCACCATAAGACTCACGGACCGAGACAAATTGGCCTGACCACAGAAGGCCGCGCCCTGCTGCCCCAAACACCAGGAATGCCACTTCTACTTTGCTCATGCCCAGCTCGTTATTGTGAATGAACAGAGAAGGTGAGCAAGTGCATCACCTGCTCCGACTGGCACACGCTTCAAAAGACCTGCTGGTGGGAAAATGGACACCAAAGCAGAAAACACACTTTTAAATTCAATATTTGGGAAATGAAAAGATGAATGCAGCGCAGGAATGTGCAAACATCATCTGAGCGCTGTCATAAGCTTGGATGAAAACAGCAGTGGTGGAATGTAACAGGTAAAAACACTGAAGTACAATTTTCATTAGCTTAACTTAAGTAGAAAAGGCTGAAGCAAAGGCATCTGAAATGTGTTTTTCAGGGTGAAGACGTTTCATCCCTTGTCCATGGGACTTTGTCAATTCGAATGCGAGAGCTGAGCTTTGTCTCTAGAGGGAGGGGTTTGACCTGAAGCTAACTTTGATTGGACCAGGCTGTTCTGGTCTCAGTTGTTACCTTGAAAGGGCAGTGTGACTCGTGATGTGAGAGTTGTTAGTGTCACTGTTCCATTCAGGTGGTGTTGTCTTTTTAGAGTAAAACCGTATTGATTTAGGTTTCAGAACACTGTTGCAAATGTTGCTAGCAGGTGACATCGGAGCCCTCTATTCAGTGAAGGCTTCTCCATTTTCACAAAAATGGCTTCCTTCACACCCCTGTCAAACCATCCGGCCTCTCTGGACAATGCTGTACTCAAAGGAATGCCCTTTCTCTTGGAGGTGGGCTACAAACTCAGGCCCACCAGGATTGGCTCTTCTGTGCTGATTGTGAAGCTGTCGTTGCTTCTCCAACATAACTGTCACGGCACTCTTCACTGAACAGCATAGACCACATTACTCTGTTTGTGCGAGGGAATCTTGTCTTTAGGATGAAACAGTTTATGACGCACAGTGTTCTTAGATTTAAAGTGAACCAGAATGTTGTGTTTGTAGAAAATCCTTTTACGTTTTTCAAATAAACCAGACACATAAGGGATAACTACACCCTTCCCCTTTGTCTTTGTTTTTTGAATGTCCATCTGGGGTATCCACAGTCTCTCAGGGTTTCACAAATGTGTCATTCTTTCCGTTTACCTTCTGAGGTTGTGGGCACCTCTTGTGCTCTGTGCTAAAGAGTTCTGATGACTCCCAGCTTGTGCTGCAGAGGGTGGCGAGAGTCAAACAGTAAATATTGATCTGTGTGTGTTGGCTTCCTATAACCTTCTACTTGAGAGTCCTGTCCTCACAAATAACCACTGCACAGTCTATGAAGGCCAGGCGGTTGTCTATGGCATCTTCAAGCATGAACTTGATGTTCTTGTCCACTGTGTTGATGTGTTCTGTGAAGGCTTCTACTTCCTGAGTTCTGATTTTGACCCACGTGTCATCAACATATCTGAACCAGTGACTGGGTGCTGTACCTGGGAAAGAGACCAGAGCTCTGTTCTCCACTTCCTCCATGTACAGGTTAGCCATAATTGGGGAGACAGGTGATCCCATGGCTGTCAAGATGCACACTTGAAAGAGCTCCTTACTTTTGAATTGAACACTGGGTTTCACTCAAGAATAAAACAAATACTGAAGATACAAGGTCCGTGTATAATACAAGGTCCGTGTATGAAGTATAATTAATTTACGTATGTACAAGTTTACAAATGAAAATGCTGGTTTTCAGGGTATTTCCTTGTACCAATTTAGTACAACAAATTTGGAAAAAGGAAGTCAGTCGTTGTAAACAGAGACCACTTTCTTTCAGCATAAAAGCGTTGGGGGGCTAAACAATTAACGGCATTTAAAAAGGCGAATAATCACGTTGGATTAGCTTACATATTTTGACACGTTTGGTGTTTATCAGTTGACACACACACACACACACACACACACACACACACACTAAATATATGTAATGTAATATATATCCGCTCACCAAGAATCTTGATTTTATTGGCTCATATTAAACCTGCCATTCTTAATTGAAAAAGTTGTATATCAGCAACTACCGTATTTTTCGCACCATAAGACGCACTTTTTCTTCACCAAATAGTGGGAGGAAAAGTGCCTGCGTCTTATGGTTATTATTGCAGAGCGGCAGCGGGTCCTCCCTCACCTTCCTTACGGAAGCTGATGTGTGCAGGAAGGCGCGATGCTGCTGTACTGTGTCACCGCCGTATGCTATTGGAGGATAGCATGTAGTAGGTGGTGTTACAGTACACAGCAGTGCGCATGCCCTTCACTCCAGTCATATAATTCAAATATTATTCTGTTATACTTTATTAAATATTTTATTACACTATTTGGTTCAGAATATTTTTTTCCTATTTTTCTCCTCTAAAAACCGGGTGCGTCTTATGGTGCGAAAAATACGGTAACTGACTTTCTATCGCTTAACAACTGCTTAGATCCTTTTCAGTCAGTATTCAGGCCCCATCACAGGCCGAGACTGCACTTATCAAAGTCACAAATGACAATTGTCTGAACACTGACCCGAGCAAATTCAGATTCAGATTCAGATATCTTTATTAGTCCCCAAAGGGCAACTCAGTTCTTCAGCCAACCCATCCAATAAGGTTATTAACACACAATAATATAAGGATTATAAAGTTAAAAATGTATACAACGATCACACCCTAACACACACGTACAGCACAACACACACATTCACCTGCCAGTGACAGAACAAAGCAATGGAATCCAAGAGCCATTTATGTAGTTATGAGTTCTCATTCAAGAATCTTATAGCAGAGGGAAGGAATGAGTTTGCATAGCGATTCGTTTTCCGTATTGGCACATGATACCGCCGACCTGACTGCATGAGCACAAATCCATACCTGAGCACATGATCTGGTTGGCACAGTATTCTATCTGCTTTTTGGACCACTCTTTTTTTCCAGAGAGAACAGAGATCATTTCAGATCAAAAGATTCTGTCTTAGTTCATGAGTGCAGCGTTTGATACAGTGGACCATGGAATCTTGTTAGAGAGATTAGAGGAATGGATAGGTATCTCTGGAAGTGAAAATGGTTTCATTCATATCTTGAAGACAGAAGTACTTTGTTTCAGTTGGTAACTGTGTATCAGACCAAGATGACCTAACATGTGGGGTCCCACAGGGCTCCATCTTGGGACCCCTATTATTCAATCTTTACATGCTCCCTTTAGGCCAGTTAATACGCAGCTATGATGCATGTAATCCAACAGAGACCAGATTGAACTAATCCTCTTTGGGCCACAGAAACAAAGAAAGGGTCAGCAGTCACCTTGAGTCTCTTTTTCTAAAATCTAAAAATCAAGTTAGAAATCTAGGGGTCACCTTAAAAGCATTTCCAAAGTCAAAGGGATAATGTCTCAACCAGACTTAGAGAAACTTATCCATGCTTTTATCTCCAGCAGGTTAGATTACTGTAACGGCCTGCTCACTGGTCTCTCAAAACAGGGGTTAAGACAGCTGCAGCTTATTCAGAACACAGCTGCTCGGGTTCTAACTAAAACCAGGAAGTACAACCACATCAGCCCAGTTTTAAAATCTCTGCACTGGCTTCTTGTTGCTCAGAGAATAGACTTTAAAACAGCACTGCTGGTTTACAAGTCTCTTAATGGTTTAGCACCAGAATATATTTCTGACATGCCAGTTCTTTATCAACCTTCTTGGACTCTGAGAACATCTGGGACAGGCCTTCTGCTCGTGCCCAGAGTTAGAACTAAACAGGGTGAAGCAGCGTTCAAGTCTGGAACAGCCTCCCATATGAAGTGAAACAAGCCTAAACTTTAACAATGTTTTTCTTCTGCTTAGTCCTGTTACGCAGGGGCGCAACTACTCACTTTTTGGGGGTATGTGCCCACCTGCAGTTACCACACCTCATCTCTTATGCAATAGTAAGTCCATCGCTGGGAATAGGCTATGGTATTGTGCTTATTAATAACTTTTTCACAGTAGAGAAAAAAAAAAAATTTAACAGAATTCTATCATTAAATAACGCCTACAGTCATTTTACAACTGGCGAAATTAAGAGAAATCATAAAATCAAACGTAAAATTAGATTCTTTATGAGCATATATTTGTTATAAATAGTCTATATTGTGTAATGGTAGCCTGGTAGCTATAGTCCAAAAATGACACCTGATAAAAACATCAAACATGTCAAAAACATTTTTTTTTTAATGCCGTTATTCTGCAGCGCTAATCGTTTAGCCCAAAGCTTTTATGTTAAAAGGAAATGGTCCCTGTTTTCAACGGCCGACTTCCTATTTCTAACCTCGTTGTACAAAGTTGGAGAATGGTAGGCTACATGGAAATACCCTGAAAACAAGCGTTTTCATCTGTAAACTTGTACATACTTAAATGTACTTCATACACGGACGGGCTATGCATCATTTTTATTTTAATTATTTATTTATCATTTTTATTTATTTATTATTTTTATTTATTTAACCTTTATTTAACCAGGATAGTCCCACTGAGATTACAAATCTCTTTTGCAGGGGAGTCCTGGCCCCATGTGTGTTTGGGGGGGGGACCATTGTACATGTTTTTGGTGGTAGGGGAAACCGGAGTACCCGGAGGAAACCTACGCAGACACAGGGAGAACATGCAAACCACACATAAAGACCCTGCCCTGGATGGGAATCGAACCCAGGCCCTTCTTGCTGTGAGGCAGGCGTGCTAACCACTTTGCCACTGTGCCGCCGTACTTAAACAAATTAAATAAAATATTGCACATTTAGTCTCATTATTTAGACACTAGCCTAATCACAAATAACTATGATTAACTCAGTAAACAGTGTTCATAAAAATGCACATTTACGTGAAGCCACCAAACGCCGGTGTTTGCAGTTAGCGCATCAATAACGCGCCGCATAGACATTTGCTCTTACCCGCAGCAGTCTCTTCAGAGATCGCGTGCAGTTTAGACCAAAGACTTCCACCGTGTCCACGCTGCTCACAGTAGGCTACACAGTGAAAAGAGCAGGTGCGCGCCACGCTGATTGAAACCAGCTTCACCTGGCGTTCACTCATTTATGACGAGAAGCGTGACAACGAGCGGTTTGCAGCAACAATGGCACAGCCGTGGTTTTACCTGTAGAGGTTACATCTAAAATGGAAATAGTGTTGAGACGTATACCTCCAATAAACTAAAGATGTGTCCTATAGTAGCCTAGTCTCTTCCCTACAGCCACGAGTGCTTCTTTGGTGGGTATGCAGGCAAAGAGGGATGTGACATCAAAGAGTCTCATCTGCCTCTAGTAGATGTTTGATTTTGTTAGTAAAGTCCTGTGAGTTGATGATATGGTGTTGTGAGCGGCCTACCAATGGAGCAAAGATGGAGGTGTTTGGCTACATTGTATGTGGCTGAATCTGTGCTGCTTACTATGGGTTGTAGTGGAATTCCTTTTTTGTGTATTTTAGGTAAGCCGTAGGATACACCTCCCAGGATACAGCCTGTAGTGCAGAGGTCGATCAATGACTTGGTCCTTCTCTCTGCAGACAGTCAATGACCGTCTTGTACCCACTTGTTGGATCTCTTCTCAGTGTCTCATAGGTGGTGGCGTCACTGAGTTAATAGGTTAGTTAAAAGGCTGTTAATACTGAACTGGTAGTCATCTGTGTTCAGGATCACAGTGTGTCTTCCTTTTGTCTGCTGGCAGAATGGGGATGCTGTGGTCCTTCTCCAGTGCTGACAGGACCCTCCATTGCACTGAGGTGATATTGGAGGGGTGTGGTTTGGCACTGGCCAGAGGAGCTGTGACCTTAAGTCTCAGTTTTTCAGCTTTGTTTCTAGACAATTTGTTGTTCCTTATGGCTGTTTCTGATTCTGGCTGTAATGAGATCTACTGTCGGATTTGCTTCTGATCTGGAGCTTAGCCATTGTGAAGTGAGTCAGTCTGATCCTTTCACACAAGAGGAGGGTTTGGGCCAGGTGTAGAATGTTTTTTGCTGTTTGTCCATTTACAGAGGAAATGGATGATGTTTTCTAGTCCGTAGTCTTCTAATGGTTTCATAGCAGTTGAATGGTGTCGATCCCAAAATTGGACATGTTTACTACAAACAAAACATGTTTACTTAAGTATTTAACAGGGGTAATTTTGGCGTTTACTCCACTACATTTTTACATTGATTATAATGTTATTCATGAAACACCCCCAATTCAAACTGTGACCATCAGTGGAGAAGATATTGATATAGTGTCCACCAACAGTCTGTTCCACAAAACCATCTGGGAGGGCTCCTGTAAAAAGCGCTTGGTATGGCAGGTACTTTTAAATAAATACCACGTGTCTGCAGTTTTATCCAATCAGTGCAACACAATGTTGTTTGTTTGTAACGGTCAAACTGTTGCTACATCTTCAAACCTAAAACCTGCCCAGACCTGTTGGGTTCAGATGCAAAGAATGCTTTGCTTGGAGCAGTTCAAGGTGGATTTTTGAGTTTGTAAAACGTTTGTGCCTTGAAAAAATATTTGAATATAGAATTTAATAACTTCCTCCAAACCTGAGCTTGTCGTATAGAGGGCCTCAAAATGTCAAATCTTGCAAACTATAAAACGCACTTTCTTGGCACACTTTTTGCCCTTCTGCCTTCTGTCATTCGTTCACTCCCGTTTTTGACGGCCAATTTAGTCTGAATGCCTTTTAAGAGAAAGTTCTTATGTCATTAGAATAAAGTAACTGTGTTGATAATGTGCACTGGGGGACTGGCTCACTATATTATAGGATAGAAGTGAATATGTTGCCATCTAGTGTTCACAAATGGGGTGCTATCTCAATAACGTTCTTTTCAACAATAAACTACACACAGTTATGTCATTAAAAGCAGTAGCACCAAATTGCTCATTAAAAAAATACACATTAAACTAAAACATACAAATATGCTCATGTTATTCCAACACTCATAAAGATAAGTTAATTGGAAAACCCTGACCTCATGCCCTCCACCTTACTACCTGACTTTTATTAGTTTATGTGTTATATAAAACCACTACCGCCACACAGTCTGGCCTCTCCTGTTTCCCTGAGCAAAAACATGCTACATACTACCTTCATGCTCCCCAAGAAGGTGTGGGGAGATATGGAGCCTGAAAACGCCTTGTCATTACATTGACTGCATTCCTGCGCCTGGCTCCTGTTGGCCTGTGGACTATTTATACAGGCACAGGAGAGGCCCTTCACTGCCCAAGAGAAGGATACACCTCCTGGATCATTACATGCTTTGATTACACATAGAATAGAAAACCTGCTTGCATTATGGGTCAGAAAGCAGCAGATACATCAGAAGCTCCTAAACTGAGAAGCACATTACCACTGCTCAAGCTGCAGAGACTAATTGTGGCATGAACATGGTTTAACTTTAGACATATATGGTTGTTGTGAGTCCAAAATTAAGTCTTTTTAAAACTAGTATTGATTGAAATACAATGCAACCAGCATTAATCTGATATTGTTACCAGGGCTTTTAAAAGCTACAATGGACAGCAAGTCCACAGCAGTAAGTGCATCAACAAAACCCAAGTAAAATCCAAATAGATTAAGAAATGGTCAATTAGTGCAGGTATGTCTCTAGTAAACACAACAGTGTTGACTCAGCGGTGAAGTTTACATATCTGTAAACAAGAGAGAAGTGTATTTTTAGTTTCCTGTGGAACTGGTTTAAAGCTGTTAAGGTCCTGCTTCATGTGACAGGTATTGACAAACAAACCTGCTTATGCAGGGTGGAAGTCCCCACCACAAACCAGGTGCTTTAGCTGTCAACACACAGCTCTCTGTCACCTCGAGACCAACTCCTCGGCTTTTACTTGGATCAGCCAGACTGGCTCTGCTCAGCATCTATCACGCTAGATATAGTATTGTGCTACATAAAAAAATAACATTATTAAAAAAAAATAAAGTAATAAAATTAATAAATAAAGGAAATTACACTAAAAAAATCAAAATCATGTTTTGGTAAAATTATGTTTCAGGAAATGATGTAAAAGATATAAAGCAAATATTCATGTATACTAGATATCATATAAATAGACCTTTGACTTGTCAATGTACTTTGTAAATTATATACATCTAAAAAATTCAAAACACACTGGATCTATCCTATGTAATGAAAGAGATAATGCCTTGCGACACGTTTCTTGTGCTGGGTTCACACAATGAAGTGTCCTAACAAAAGCTCAGACTGTACCTGACGAGGGGCAGTGGATTTCCTGTGACCCTGCACTCCAGTCGGATGGGACTGCCCTCAGCCACCTCTTGGCTCTTGAGTTTCTGAAGGAAGTGAGGAGGGGACAGTGATCCACATGTGGCTGGAGCTCCTAACTGTTGGTACTTTACAGAAGCAGCTACTGGTCCCGCAGCTCCAGGCTGAGGGCCCACAGTGGTCTGACTGTATGGGACTTCCTCGTGGTAGGCAGGGGGCAAAGGGGGAGCACAGGCTGAACCCTGGGGGACCGGTCGTTGACTCCTAGGAGACAAATACCCACTGTCGGGAGAAGAGGAGTCCTCCTCTACCTGCTGCTCTACGTGAGCTGTACTTTTGAAGATGGACGACAGCTCCTCTATGAAGGTGGCTGCGCGGCTGCAGAACTCTGTGGCTGACCCTGCGCGGTCATTCAGCTCAAGGCCTTCGTGGAGCAGCCTGGGTTTATCCTGCTTGTAGACTGGCTGTAGGGGCTTGTGACGGACAACCTTTTCACCTCTAGCTTCACTTGACGCCTGTACAACAGGCCTGGTGAGGGGGGCACTCTGGCAGGACAGTCCTTTGAATGAGGAACTGTCATCAGGACAGGGAGCTTTGGTCTGATGCTGAAGGTTTAGGCTGGAGGTTAGGTGTTCAATAGTCTGCGTGGGCACTGGGAGAACCTGCTCCTGGGATGGAGGCTTAGGGGGGCCTGGGTCTTCAAACGTGTCACCAAAGGCCTCTAGAGCCAGATCTAAGCTACGGTTAATCTCCTCTGCAGATAGAAAAGAAGTGAGATCTGCAAAGTCTCCAGAATCCAGCTCTGTAGTGGAGTCTAGGCAGAGCTCCCCATCGAAGGAGGCTTCAGAAAACAAGCCGGCATCGCCCTCCTGGTTTCCAGCTGCTGTGTCTTTCAGCAGCAGAGTGATGGGGAGTGGCTGGTTCCAACTCCCGTCCTGCATCCTGAAATACACAGCAGCCACATTTAGATGGTACAGTTTAGACTGAATATAAAACAGACATTAATAGAACTGCAAATGACAAACACAAGAGAAGTCATTCTCAGAAAATAGAGTACAGTACTGGGCTATAGCAGGCAGGGTGACTCAGGCCAGTGCTGTCCCACCACAGTTGGTGGGTATTAGCAAAGGCCTTTGCTTTGGTCATAGTGAAGATGAATAGCATTTTGTACTGACTCTGGCTCTGTCGAAATATATTTTTGTCATTTTATGAATCATGTGTTATAATAAAGTGGCAACTAAGACAAAAAACTCTTTTCATAGTTTCAGTAGTTAATAATAATAATCTTTTCTAGTCATGCTTGTTTCAGTGAACTGGTTACTGCCCAGAGTGAATAAAGTGAGAGTCAGTTGTTGCCTGTCACTTAATGTCTCTAAGTGTTGTGCCCTGCAATTAACTGTTAATTTCCCAGAGCCTCAAGCCCCCTGCCACCCTTAACAGGAGTCACCACAGCGAATCATCTAGTGGTCCACATATTAGGTTTTATGATGGACGCCCTTCCTGACACAACCCACTGGCTTGTGACCCCTTATGGCTAGATTCAAGAAAAACCCCACATAATTTTTTTACATAGATTCAATTAAATATCAAATCCAATATTAGATTTATATTTTATTTCAAATAAACTGCAGTTTGATACACTGTAACAATAGGGCATGTGCATTTTTAATGAATGCATTTGTGATCATCTTTTGTATAAACAAGTCATGACAAGCTGCATCTCCAAGTGCATTGTCGCTTGAGGCCCCTGCTTATAACTATTCTATTTTAAAATATGCTAAACCTATTTATAATAAAAAAAAGTCACACTACCAAATGTTTCTATGCTATATGCCGTTGTATGATCTGTAGTTGTCTGGTGTGAACCTGACTGTGTTGATGTGTGTAACACAAAGCAACACTCAGTGCCTCATGGCGTCCTGAAGACCAGCTGTTGTTATTTTTAATCCCTTGGGCTATGTTTCACAGCAGCAGCATAACCCAACCCCAAACGTGGTCCTTGAAGCAAGCACAGGTAAAACCATCAAAAAACGTGTTTTGGGATTAAAGAAGTAAACCAACAGTATTTTCTAATTCTATATTATGTCAAGCCAACAATAACACTGTAGCACTGATTAAATATAAATGTGGAAATTTGTAGCAGAAGACTTGTGCTTTATTGGCCTTGTCAGTCCCATCAACAAAAATTTTCTTTTCTTTAGATTTCTCATATAATTTCTTCAATCATATAATAACCTGGTTTTATTTTGTACAACAATGCTACAGTGTTGGCAATTTAAAATCAAATATATTTCTAAAATAACTACAGTACTTATTAATGCATGAGTGTGTAAGACAATTGTATGTAGCAACTATAGAGCACAGTTAAAACAGAAAACAATCACATAACACTGAGAGCAACATACTAACCTTGAGGTCAGTTATTCAAATGGTTTCTTCTTGTGCTCTTTGTCCCAGCTTTGTTGTGTTTAAAGTTAAAAAGAAGACAAAACGACACGTCTCTTTCTAGAAGAAGAGCCTTATTGGTCAGGCAGTCGGCAGGAACTCTCAGGCTTCGGGTCCAATTGCGCGTTGCCTCTGCAGTGGCCTGCTGTCCCATCTGTCTCGGTGTCTAACTTCTCACTGTGTGGGGCTATATTTGGCCCCTGGCTCAGGTTTCACAGCTAGAATACTGGCAAGAAGACGGGATGTTAAGGTAGCCCTGCAGAACAGAAGCTATTGCAGACATTTTTTTAAAGACTGGTGAATCTGAGCAAACATAATTAACGACCCCTAAAGTGGTTAAAAAACAAAGATGGTATCAAATTTGAGCCCACATAATCCTAGTGTATACCTACTATTGCTTTATCAATCACTTTTATAGAGACAGATTTGTTTAATTAAAAGATAATACAAAGAGTTTCTGAGTTTGTTTAATAAAGTTGTGTAACAGGATTGTTAATTTACAGAAGCTTGTCGCAGTAGCCATAGAGTCAAGCTAAGTTGACCCAGTGACCCTAGATTACCCACTTCGCTGTTCTAGTAATAGGGAGGCTTAGATTTGTTTAGTTCAAATCAATACTTCTTATAAACGTCATGTGGAGACGCAGTACTACACCTTTTGCCTTAAGTTAACAAAGGATATTCACTGTTTTTATCTGTCCTTAGGGACAAAGACAGCTTAGTTTAATGCCAAAACACTGGCTTAGAGGGAAAGAGACCCATCACTTGCCTCCGGGTCTATTTCTAGGCGACCATCACATTTTGTACTCTCTGAGCTATTCTGGTTCTTTCGTCAATCTACTGATTACAGTTAAGTGCCAGTGATAATGCTGGAAGGAATTCCAGCATTGTAATCAGTGTTCTCACAGGCATCTGTTCACCCATGAGAATGCCTATTAACATAATGTACCCCGAACTTTAGGATTGGCAGTCAATCTTTATCCCTTAAATAATTAAAGTTTAAAAGAAAAGTAATGGTTGGTTTTACATAAAACCATGTAGAACAACCATATAACCAGATGTAAAAAATATATATTTATAATTTACTTGGGATTTAAAGTTTGTATAGCTTTTAAAACCTTTTAATGGCTGTTGAAACTAAATTTAAATGTCCAATTTTTGCTGTTTATAAATCTGCCAATACTTAACATTACTCCACTCCAATTGATTGTAAATGATTGCTTCACTCTTACTCGACCATTTACGAATTGCTTTTGGCGCCGAATGTCACTCCTGGCTTTCCGTTTAAGTGCGGTGATTGGTCAATGAAAAAGAATGGCAATATCCGCGTAACGCAAAAAATAAATGAATTAGTTTATGCGTTCAAGATAAAGGGAGTCAATTTTTTATCTGCTTCTGCCTCTGTAAGTTACAATTGCTATGACTTTTCGTAGACCTGAAACATGCACACATTTTATGTCAACGCTAGCTACGTCTTTATGCTAGCACGATAACGTTAGCAATTTGCATTACGACTTATTGCCTGTCAACCTGCTTTTTATTGAGGGCCAAAGCAACATTTTCTTTTTCCACTTCATAATTGGACTATCACTCAAGTCTGGGCTACTGTTCATTATTCATGTATTAAGTAATACTGTTATTTTGCTCACTTCTCACCTGCCTAATTGTTATGTCTAATTTAGCTAAATAAAGGATGGCTTATCATCAACCAAACTTAAGAAAGTTAAGGAATGGCCAGCGTTGTAACGTAATGTTGAACTCAAGAATTCAATGTACTGTGTATGTAAAAATGGAATTCAATCTATGTATTTATAATTGTCACGACTGGGAATAATATAGAACAGTCAAAGCTGGTCTTAAAATAAATGATTGACTATAATATATCATCTAATAGTTATATAAAATTGTAACAACTGAAGCAAAGGCATTTGTTGTCATTTTGCAGCCAACATTATGCCTGCTTTCCGGCAAGTGGGAGAGAAGCAGCTTCCAAACCCTGTGCTGTGTATGGCATGGTCTCCTAAAAGGGACCTTATTGCCCTTGCCAACACAAGTGGAGAGGTGGGACCAGATATTTATTTTACAACAATGTGTTATATATAAATACTAACATTTTTTGTGTCAATAGTTACTCCTCCATCGCCTGGCTAGTTTTCAGCGAGTATGGAGTTTACCGCCAAGTGAGCAAACAGGAAAGGACATCACAGCACTTGCCTGGAGACCTGATGGGAAAAGTAGGCGACAATACTTAAGATTAATCTGCTTAGACAGAATCTTTACTCAATATTTTTTGCAGTACTGGCTTTCAGTCTTGGAGACACCAAGCAGGTGGTCCTGTGTGGAGTGGAAAAGGCAGAGATCCTTCATGTGTTCCCGATACAAACCCCTGTGACCTGCATGCACTGGATGGAGGTGACTGAAGAGAACAGGTAAGTGCCATGCTTCACACAAAAAAGTCTGTATATATAAGATGATACATGCTATTACATAGTATTATTTTGCAAATGTCTTAGTGCACTGACTACCTTCTACAACTCTGAGGATGAGTCTGTACTTTTTCTTCCCAAGTTACCATCACTTCCAAAGAGGTAAAAACAGCAGTCAATACACATGCAATTACTGTTATTACTTAGTAACATTTATTTATATGTTGTTGTTTTTTCAGCTACAGCACAACATCAAAGATCTTCAGGTGAGATCCATTAAATGTATATTAATGTTTATTTTTTTAGGTTTGATTTAAATTTTGTGTTTATGTTGTGTTACAGTGAGGAAAAGTCTGATGAGATAATGAATCTCCTGGGAGAAGTCAGGTAAACATAGTTACTGTACACACAAAACATAAAAAATGACTACTTTGGATGGATGGGACCACGTTTGTGTTGTTTGTGTGTAGACTAAACATACTTGTACTTGGAGGAGACGCTGGTTCTGTGGAGCTTTATGCCTACGGGATGTACAAGATTGCCAATATAACAGGAGTATGCATTTTTATTAATATAAAGTATAAATATAAAATTAAAATCTCTGATATTGTACATTTCAAACTTACAGGTTGCAGGAACTTGCCGCAGCCTAAGTCTGTCGAGTGACTTGAAGTCTCTGTCCATCATCGCAGAGGTCAGGTCAGCTGACAATGACCCAGAGATCTGTTACTGTCAGGTGAGAATTTTTCTATCAGTCTTGCTTTTTGTATTTTCAGTTCACTAATTTAAGAATGCTTCTTATTCTACAGCTGGACACAGGGCTGCTGTCTGACTGTCTGCCAGAGGTTACTAGGATGGCTCGTAAGTTTACCCACATCTCCACGCTGCTGCAGTACCTACACCTGTCCCTCACCTGCATGTGTGAAGCCTGGGAGGACATTCTTATGCAGATGGACCTTCGACTCACTAAATTTGTTCAGGTCAGTAGTCACAGCTGGGTATTACACTGCAAGAAATTAAGCAAGTGGTCAGAATTTAGTTTTTTATTCTCTCATATAGGAAAAGAACACAAGCACCCAAGTTCAAGATGAGTTTCTTGAGCTTTTGCTGTGGGGACAGTCAAGGTAAATAATGGCTATTCAACCTTTTTTCTATATCTGTACAATCATGTTGTAGTGCCTAAATTGTCCTGTAGATGGTAAGCCAACATTTAGTGACTTAAGAGAATATGATTTTGATACAGCCCTGAACTACAAGCTCTTCTTATGAACCAACTAACTGTCAAGGTGAGACCTATTGCAGGCATAAGTTCAAGTTAAGTTTAGATAATGTTTTAATTGATAAAATGCTTTAACTTGTATGTTTTTATTGTTAGGGCCTAAAGAAGCTTGGCCAGTCCATTGAGTCATCCTACTCCAGTATTCAAAAGCTCGTTATCAGCCACCTGCAGAGGTATTTTTCTTTGCTCACTGCACAGCTTCATAAGGAGAATCTAAGAATCTTTTTTCTCACTGTAGTGGCTCTGAGGCTCTGCTGTATCACCTCAGTGAGGTTAAAGGAATGTCCCTTTGGAAGCAAAAGTTTGAGCCCCTTGGTCTGGACTCAGTGGCTATAGAAGGTATGGTATTAGTCTACTAACCCGACTAAAAATCGATTGCTTTTACTGTCGTTCACAACTGCCTGTGTGTTTTTATTTTGTTTTTTAGGTGCAATTACAGCTGTGGGTTCATTTTCTCTAAAAGCCAATGAACTCCTACAGTGAGTCTAACCAGTTGTTATGACATGAACATTATAAATATACTACTACTAAATAAGACATAGTATGTCTTATTTGCATATTAAATAATTTATTTATGTGTTATTTAGGGTCATTGATAGAAGTATGAAAAACTTTAAAGCCTTTTTTCGATGGCTCTATGTAGGTAAGCATTGAAATTATAAATAAAGACTACTGTCATTTGTTGTAACTTAAAGTTGAGCTTATAACAAGAAGTAGGAGTAACCATGTAGTTCTTATTTGTTCCACTGCTACTGTTTTCTCCCACAGCAATGTTAAGAATGTGTGAGGAGCATGTGCCCCCAGAACTCAATAAGGTAATTTATTACAAAATTTCAATTAATTAAGGCTTCTCCAAATCACAATACTTCAGTTAACTTTTCCCTCATTCCCTCAGATGACTCAGAAGGATATAGCGTTTGTTGCGGACTTTCTGTCTGAGCATTTCAGTGAGGTCAATAATTTATAATAATTAAACTCAGAACTTTGAATCAGAACTATGTTGTTATCATCATTAGCATAAAATATGTATAACAACTTTCCTGCTAAATTTTCTTGCTCATTGAATTTACTTTATTTAATAGAATGAAGAACTTTTTGATCGTAAAGGAAAGTACTTCAATGTTGAACGAGTGGGTCAGGTAAGAGTCTTGGTATTTTATAATTATTTTTTTTTTTTCTTTTATAAAAGTGCTGCCTGACAAAATCTTCTTTGGATGTTGTAGTACCTAAAGGATGAAGAAGAGGACCTAGTGTCTCCTCCCAACACAAAAGGAAACCAGTGGCTGAAGTTTTTACAAGAGAGCACACTCCTGAAAGGTAAAGTATCATTTTTGTAAAATTATTGTTTGCAATTCTGAAACTACCTTATTGGAACACTTACTTTACTCTGTGATTGTGTTTTTAACATGTCAAATCTGTGACTGGTTTATCTAGAAAGCCCTTTGCTCTTTCCTTCATATCCCCAAAAGTCTTTGCACTTTGTCAAGAGGGTGATGGAGAGTGTTATTGAGCATTGTCTACAGAAACCTGCAGTAAGTTTGAGCCTGCTTTGCAACTCTCATTTACCGATATTTGGGTCTGAGGCTTTTTAGGTATATTGTAAAACGAGTGAGACCTGATACATTTAATGTATGCTTCTGCAGGAAGTTATTGGGAAGTCTGTAAAGCAGGCTCTCTTTTTGCCTCTTTACACTGTGCCAGAAAGGTATGATCATTGCCCTCTGTTAGCACCGTGTAAAATAAACATTCAAGTTCTTTAAAAGGTTGTCTTTAATTCTTTTTGCAGTTCAGAAAACACTCCACAACTTTTTGAGCTCCCATCCTTGTAAGTGAATTACAAACATGCCAGATTTAAAAATTTAATTGTCCTCACTTAAACTCACTTAAAAATGTTCTTTGGCCCATAGGTGGAATGACAAGAAAGCCAAAGTGCACTATGTTGTTTTCAGCATGCCACAAATTTCACCCTCCAAGCTCTACTTATTACGGAAAGCAACTGATCCACACAGGTAGAATTGAGTGTTTGACTTTCTTTCAATACTTAACCATGTTTCTGACTATATTTCTTTCCTGTTTAGACCCATTGCCAACAGTGTGATGTCCATCAATCTTACCCACCTACTTGACAATGTCGACACCAATAGTGCTGCAGCACAGTGAGTACCAGTCAGTCTGCATTGGTTTGTGTGAATTGCAGACTGAGCCCCTTGTGTCATTAACTGTGATTGTCTTTTTTTAGGCCTCATTATGTATACAAGTGCCTGGATGCTCGTTTCTATGACGATGAAATGTTAACTGTGGTCTTGCAAGGACCAGAGGAAGAAAACAGTAGGAGCATCCTGGCTCAGCTCCCTCTTGCTTCTACACTTAGTTGTGAGACTGAATTTATTTGGGAGCCCAACCACAGGTCTGTCTAAGTCACAATTAAATAAGAAGACAAAAAAGTATAAATAAAAAAAAATAGAAAAGGTATAAGTTTTAAAATAAATGTCATTTGATTTCTAGGTTGGACCAGCAAAGCAGTAGTATCCCATGCAATGCAATCCTATTGGGAAATCAGTGGAGGGAACTAGAAAACATGAAGGCTCAGTTTGTAGCTGTGAATGGCATTCGCAAAGTGGCCTGTGTGGTATGTTCTCAATTTCAGGCAGTTTTTATTGAGATGTTATTAATGACTGACATGTTCTGCAGAAACTACGCATTTGCAACAGTGATCAATAATATGAAGTGTTCTTCTATTTCTGTGCATGTGCATGTGAATGAATTAAATGGATTGTTTTAATACCTCCTATGGGCCCACCACCTGCAGGAGGAACCATAGGGGCTGGTGCACAGTGGATTGGGTGGCAGTCAAAGGCGGGGGCCTTGGCGACCCAATCCCCAGACACAGACTCTGGCGCTAGGGACATGGAATGTCACCTCGCTGGCGGGGAAGGAGCCTGAGCTTGTGCGGGAGGTTGAGAGATACCAACTAGAGATAGTCGGGCTCACTTCCACGCAGAGTTTGGGCTCTGGAACCCAACTCCTCAAGAGAGGCTGGACTCTCCACTACTCTGGAGTTGCCTGCTGTGAGAGGAGGCGGATTGGTTTGGGCCTCGCTCATAGCCCCCCAACTCAGCTGCCATGTTTTCCCTGCGCCTTTGGGTCGGGGATAGGTCTTTCATTGTTGTTTGTGCTTACGGGCCAAATGGCAGTGTAGAGTACCCGGCCTTCTTGGAGTCTCTGGGTGGGGTGCTGGAAAGTGCTCTGACTGGGGACTCTGTTGTTCTACTGGGGGACTTCAACACTCACGTGGGCAGCGACAGTAACACCTGGAGGGGCGTGATTGGGAGGAACGGCCCCCATATCTGAACCCGAGTGGTGTTCTGTTATTGGACTTCTGTGCTAGTCACAGTTTGTCCATAACGAAAACCATGTTCAAGCATAAGGGTGTCCACCAGTGCATGTGGCACCAGGACACCCTAGGCTGGAGATCGATGATCGACTTCATCTGACCTCCGGCCGAATGTCTTGGCGGGGGAGAAAGCTGGAGAGACTCGGCAGGCCCAAACGTACTTTGAGGGTCTGTTGGGAACGTTTGGCCGAGTCCCCTGTCAGAAAGATCTTCAACTCCCACCTCCGGCAGAGCTTCGACCAGATTCCGAGGGAGACTGGAGACATTGAGTCCGAGTGGACCAGGTTCTCCACCTCAATTGTTGACGTGGCCACTCGGACCTGTGGCCGTAAAGTCTTCGGTACCTGTCGGGACGGCAACCACCGAACCCGGTGGTGGATGCCGTCAAGCTGAAGAAGGAGACCTGCCTGGTTGGCTCGTGGGACTCCTGAGGCAGCTAATGGGTACCGGCAGGCCAAGCGTGCTGCAGCCTGGCTGCTTGTGGAGGCAAAAACTCGGGTCTGGGAGGAGTTTGGTGAGGCCATGAAGAAGGACTATAAGCCTCGAAGAAATTCTGGCAAACCGTCCAGGCGCCTCAGGAGGGGGAAGCAGTGCCCTGCCACAGTGGAGGGTGGAATCTGCTGACTTCAACTGGGGACATTGTTGGATGGTGGAAGGAATACTTTGAGGATCTCCTCAACCCCACCGACACGTCTTCCACTGAGGAAGCAGAGGCCGAGGGCTCAGAGGTGGACTCGTCCATCACCCAGGCCAAAGTCACTGAGGTAGTTGGGAAGCTCCTCGGTGGCAAGGCACCAGAGGTGGATGAGATATGCCCTGAGTACCACAAGTCTCTGGATGTTGTAGTGCTGTCTTGGCTGACATGCCTCTGCAACATCGCGTGGGGGTTGGGGACAATACCTCTGGACTGGCAGACCAGGGTGGTGGTCCCTCTTTTCAAGAAGGGGGACCAGAGAGAGTCAGGTTTGGGGACCACAGAATCTCGTCTCTGCTTTTTGCAGATGTTATCCTGTTGGCTTCATCAAGCCAGGACCTTCAGTGTGCACTGGGACATTTTGCAGCCTAGTGTGAAGTGGCTGGGATGAGGATCAGCACCTCCAAGTCTGAGACCAAGGTTCTCAGTCGTAAAAGGGTGGCTTGCCCCCTTCAGATTGGTGGGGAGCTCTTGCCTTAAGTGGAGGAGTTCAAGTATCTTGGGGTCTTGTTCCCAAATGAGGGAAGGAAGGAATGTGAGATTGACAGACATTGAGAGGAGCTAGCTGAGGTGGCTCGGGCATCTGTTTCGGATGCCTCCTGGATGCCTCCCAAGGGAGGTGTTTCGGGCATGTCCCACCGGAAGGAGACCCCGGGGAAGACCTAGGACACGCTGGAGGGACTATGTCTCTAGGCTGGCCTGGGAACGCCTTGTTCTCTGTGGAAGAGCTGGAGGAAGTGTCTGGGGAGTGGGAAGTCTGGGCCTCTCTGGTTAGACATCTGCCCCCGGAACCCGGCCCCGGATAAGCGGTAGAAGATGAATGGATGAAAGGTTGGATGGATGGATGTTTAAAAAGAGATTTACACTTCTCTTTTCGCAGCTGAGTGCAAATCTGAGGCACACACGGGTTTTCGAGATGGATGTCGAAGATGAGGATGAAGAAGGAGCTGAGTCTCAAAATACAACGGCTGACCAGGATGTGCTGGAAACAACTATTTCCAGTCATGGACAGGAAGAGGAGGAGGGCATAAAGGTTAAGGATGAAACTGAAGAGAGCAGGGAAGATCAAAACAAGAAACTGGAATCAGAAGAAGCCCTAGAACTCTCTTAATATCAATGAGCACCCACTTTTTTCATACTATATTTTATATAATGATACATTTCTAAAATAGTAATAATAGCAAATGTATAGAATACTGTCCAAAATAAAGACATCTGAAAAATATAAATTTTTCTTGTTTTTAATTTTAAAATTGTTTTATATTATTGTGATTGTTTTATAATATATATATATATATGGATGCCAAAGTTGTTTTCATCGTCATTGTCTAAAGTCACTGACTGGGATTTAAAGTCACTGACTGGGATCCCAAGTTTTTTAATGCTTTGAAGAGTCCTGCAAGCAGGTTTTCACCTTTTACAGAAAATATTTTGACTGTGCACTCTTTTGACATCTTGTATGAACCATACAACTGGTTACTGACTTTTTACAGTCAGTCCAGTTGGACGAGGCACAAGAATAACAATCTTAAGCCGCTACACAAATCAGTAAATAAAAAGTGTGTTGTTATACTACTGCTCCTTCTACCAGGGATTGTTGAATCCAACCCTGGTCCAGAACCTTCATGTTTGTGGACTCCTGATGATTTCAAAGCAAATTCTTTTTATTGTGAACAAGGTTTTTATTATGACTTGTGGATTTATGAGAAGAGGAATTTCTTAACAAGGTGGAACTACTTTTTATGATGCCTTGTCTGAAATTATAAACAAACTTTGATTTTTATTTATATAGCGCTTTTCCACCTAGTAGGCACTCAAAGCGCTTTACCAGTGTTACAGCTGGAACACCACTGGAGGCAAGGTGGGTTAAGTGTCTTGCCCAAGGACACAACGACAGTATGAACTGTGGGAGAGAGCGGGATGTTATGATGTTTTGGGATGTTTCGAGCGGGGATCGAACCGCCCACCCGCCGGTCGAAGGATGGGCGCTCTGCCACTGAATTTTTGAGAGTAAGAGATGATGCTTGGGCTAAGGCAAGAAAAACAAAGTCTGACTGTCTTGGTTTTAGATCGCTGCACTTCCCTTATTAACAAGGCAAAATCTGAATATTACTTCTTACTTATTAATATTAGTCTAAAACCGCAAATGACCCAAAGAAAGTTTGAAAAGTTATAAAATCTTGTTGCGAAAACATACAAACCAACGAACTCCCAACATGCATTATAAGAAACTCACTTATTCTCGAGGATAAATCTGAAATCCTAAATTGCTTTAACAAACATTTTGTTTCATAAGGTTTTCTATATAAGACATTGCATCCCATCTCAAAAACATCAATTGAACAAAATGGGCATTCATTGCCCCCTCCTTTTACCTTTGTTGTCAGACCAGTGACTGAGGCAGAGGTCTACAAAGCCCTTAGTTAGCCCCTTCAGACAATGTTATTCCTGTTGTCTTGAAATCTATTTTTTTTACCTTTATTGGACTATGGTGATCTCCTTTTTATGAATGCATCTGATTATCTTTTTAAAATTCTGGACACTGTCTATCACTGTGCCTTACGGTTTTAGACTGGCTGTGGAAACCGTGTTCACCACTGTATATTGTATGCTGCAGCTGAGTTTCCATTACTGTATGTTCTCAGGTGGTCTCAATTGCTGTCTTTCTTTGCTGCAGAGGTATTCTTGGGCACCTACCATCTCCTCCTCTGTACATACATTCGTAAAAACCAACTATCTGCGTTCTCAGAAGAACATACTGATGGTGGTTCCTAGAGTTCGAGTTGGGATAAGGCAGCATTTCAGTACACTGCCCCCTATGAATAGCCTGGCACAGCCTGACGTAAGCTCTCTGTATATTCTACATATACTGATATTCTGATACCGCGAAGACTCTAGCTGTAATGTTGTTGTCTTGGCCGGGTCACTCTTGGAAAATAGATTTTTAATCTCAATGAGGTTATCTCCTGGTTTAATAAAGGATATAATAAAATAAATAAAATAAATAATTTATTTTTCATGGAATTGTTGATTATATATTTTTTTTATCTAAGAAAAAAAATTGCAGTGTAATACCGGTTTGAGTCGCTGTAAATTCACTAAACAAATGGGCAAATACCATATTATTGACGGAAGCGCGTGAAAATAGGTGTTGGTTACGTGCTCGCTCCAGAGACTTTTACGCGGTGACGTGTGCAGTCTGCCTGTTGGTCTTTCTCAGTTGGTGACGACTATTATGAAAATGGCCTCGACCCTGAGTGCGACTAACCGGAGAAGATGACGGTGATTAGCGATTCAAGTCAACTCAACACCGCTGTGTCTTCACTGAAGACGTAGAGAAGACAAAAGTGAACAAAGACAAAGGACCCCGGGCAAAGAAAAGAAGGGGAATTATACACACCGCCGCATTCTTTCGGTAGGCTGAGAGAAGCCACTATGGAGGATATCAACTCAAATATCAACGCGGACTTGGAGGTGCGGAAGCTCCAGGACTTGGTGAAGAAGCTTGAACAACAAAACGAACAGCTCCGGAGTAGGTCTACGATGTTGTCTTCGTCCGGGTCGATGTCAGGGAACCACAGACCCCTGAGCGCCGGCTACGACTCGTCTCTGGCAGCGGGGCTGGCAGTCGGGTTGACCGGCTACACTGGGGTGGGGTTCGGCGGGCTGGTGGAGAACAGCCGCTGCCTGAGCCCCAGACTGTCGTACGACGGCATCAGCTTCAGGAGGGCGTACGACAGTGAAGGGGCTACGGGGGCCACCCCTCTGTCCAGTAGGAACTCACTTTATACAGACATAAGTGGAGGGTTTACAGATGAAAGCGAAACATCAATCTTAGATGAAGTAGAAATATTAGACTTGGAGGACATGGATTGTCTTCACGAAGACGAGGACAGCTGGTGAGTGATAGGCTTGTCTTGGGAAGTGTCTGGCCTTTACTGCCATGTGTGTGTGGCTTCAGAGCTGGTGAAACTGCCTGGGCACAGCTGCTCTACACATGAACTACAGCCACAAACGTTTGGCAGCTTCAGTAACTTCTCAGTAATCTGAAGGAGCCTCATTGTGTTATTGACTGAGCAATGTTGACGCCAAGTCATGTGAGAGCTGTCAAGCCACTCCACTGACTATACAATAATAGCCACGCTTTGTTGTACAGCCGTGTATTATTCTCTACCTCGTGTACATGGTGTGCATTTGTTGAACCCTCAGCTGTCATGACCCTAAAGTATCTGGTCAGCTGTTGCACCGCTTCTGTTTGTGTTGTGACAGATTGCTTGGTTTGTCATGGCAGCCAGTAGTGGCAGGAAATTAGCGACTACAGTTCAAGGTGAAAGTTATTTTCCTGCCCAGCAGCCATGTGGGAGAGGTAGGCATGGTTATTTTCCTTCTGTGAATACCCCTTTAGCACGAGTTGGTTGGCACACTGCTACAAGTGCTCTAAAGCTTCAACGAGGCAGGAAAAAGCTGTGACAGCACCTCATCTAGCAGGAGTAAAGTCTTTTGAACACAGATCCCAAGCCTCGTTTTTCACAGATTACTGTATTGTTTATGGGTTATCTTTGGAGATTCTTGTGGCACAGTACTAGGCTAATTTTGCCCTCTCCTTCAGCAAATGTATTTTTTATGGAGATCACCTATGCTGCAATGTATATGCAAATTTTCAGCATTATTTAGGCTTTTCACAGATTTTCTTCAAAAGCCTAATCCTTAAGCCCAACACTGAATGGATTTGAGCTGCTGTGTTTATGCTGAAATGAGTCTAAGCACTGATACACGACGTATCAACTTTGGTAGAGTTTAGAGAAGGTCCGTCACAACTGAGTAGTTATATTGTACACTGTGCAGCTTACTTTGATGAGAGGCCATTGTTACAGTATTAGAAGTTTGTTATCGGTCTTCTTATGGAAGGTTTATATGATTGATTTTGTTTACAACTATGACAGACCACTAATGGGCTGGAATGCATTCCAAGAGTACCCAGATGTCATTACATCACAAACCCTCTACAAATAAGGGTCAGGTCCACTTAAAGCAGTTGTTCTTTCCCTTTAAAACTCATATAAATGTTGTTATTCCAAGTATTCCAGCCAAACATTATGATTGAAAAGGAGTCTTTGCACTCAAAGCCTAAAGATGGGGGCTCTTTCTATAAAGCAGTTGTATTGTGTGCACAAGTCAAGTCCTTTCACTGTTTATTCCAGTGACTGAGCCTCTAACTTAGACTACTCTCTAACATTGCTCACTCATGCCAAACAAAGCCCCAGTCTTTTATTCCTTGGCTGTTTGTCTGCCCTCTGGATCAGATTGGTATTTGGGATTACCCTGTAGTGCCTAGCTTTTGCCAGCTCTTGCTACAGACTCCTGTAATCCCTGAATTAGCATTTGACTGGATTAAAATGCTGCCCGTTCTCATGCAGGGCTGTGCTTACAACAGATGCAACACTTTTGTTTTAGAGACGTAGAATCACATTTGAGTTTTACAAATTATAAATGACTGCTGTTGTTTTGAAACCATGCTTGGATTTCCTTGCAATAGTCTGTCTGTAATGTTTTTATTGAGGAAGAATAGCACAAAGCTGACAGCTGCTGACTCAGATTCCTCTCAAAAATAAACACACTTTTACACTTGCATAACTGGCAAGTATGAAAAACCCTTGGTTGTACCAGTTCAGTAAGCTTTAGATCATACTCTGTGTGGCTTTCATCAACAACTGAAAGCGTTGACAGTTGTAATCAATGAAGCTGAGTCAACACTGCACCCAGTGACTTTGGCAAAGAGACCAGCCTAGAGACACATTCTGCAGCAGGGGCCTAAAGTTGTGTGGTCCTTATCAACAATATCTAACAGGGTAAAAGGTATCTATGAGTCAGCATACGTAGTTTCTGTTTTTAAGATACCACTTTATGACTGAGGTTATATGAGAAAAGGTCTGTATTAAAGTCTTGTATCAGAAATTTTGTTGCAGTGAATCTAATTTCCCCCAGAGCTGGAAACGGCAGCTTTGAGCTCAGTCCGTTATCATTGCAGATGTTGTATTTAATGTCCACTCACTCGCTGCACTTGTCTGTATGTTTTGCAGGTTATATGAAGCCAAACTCAACAGTCCCCTACAGAAAGCCTTGAGTCCCGTCGTGTGGTGTCGCCAGGCTCTTGACAACCCTAGTCCGGAGATGGAATCAGCCAGGCGCTCCCTGATCCATCGACTGGACCTGTCCATGTCAGGTAAACTAAGCCATCACACAAAAAATAAAGTAGCAGTCTAGGTCACAAGCACTTTGCTCATTGGCCCTAAAGCCGTCTTTATCCAGACATGTTGATGGTGAGTCACTTAATGAATACTTGTTAGTGGCTTTTTACTCCAAAGTGGTGACTACAATGTTTACAGTATAACACTAGTTGGGATGTAGTTGTTTGGAATGGCAAGGTCAATGAGGTTTGTTGATTTTAGAAAGCAGATTAACAGACTTTTTTCTACATCAATTTTTGACTCCACTAATTATAGTGCATCCCTTAGTGAAAAGCACAGGTCTCAAATCCTCAGCTGAACTGAGAGGGGTCATTAAGTCATTTCCATTTTGACAGAGGCATGCTCATGTGATACTATGTTGAGCAATATTTTGTAGCCCATGTCCTTGTTGTTCTGTAATGGGACTCAGTGGAACACATGGTGCTGCTCATTGAGGAATTTGTACATAGGATTTTTCTTTGACTATTACATAAATTACACGATTCTTCCCAGTTCTCTTCTCTCCCTGTATATTTGACCAAATATAAAATGGTAGATAAGTAATGTGCAGCATCATTAGTCTAATCTTACTCATTAACGGTGATCTCATCCAGTCCTGCTGGAGAATAACCTCATCCTCTGTGGGACTGAAAATATCCCGCAAGACGACAATAGTATCTGTCCAACCCACCCTCATTTGGAACAAATATGGTCCCACAAAAGGCAAACTAAGAGAACCATTTTATGTTTTTGGAGTTAGATCCTGCTTCTGCACAGAGGGCCTGAGGAGACTTGAACAAATGTTTGGTGCTTCATGCTCAGATTCAGTAGTTTACTCCCTACAGACACACCCAATCTCTAGCTGGGCCATGGAAACCATGTTGCCATGGCATTGCTTGAGTTATTCTTATGGAAATTGCAAATAAAAATGGGATAAAATGCTGACTCATACAAGGCCTTTGCAGAGTTTAAACATGACTTTAGGTTTCAATACTGACTGAGCGTTTGGCTGTGCACACCCTGTGCAGATCCTGAGGCCAGGTTATATAAGTGCCAAAAGGGAGGAGACTACTGTGAGATAGTTGCAGCCAGTTGACTTTACAAGTCACACAGCACTGTTTTCTTCACATCACAGTGTGTGTTACAAGAGCAAACTATTTAAATCCAGTCTTTCCATAGCTGTGCTTTGACAGCTGTCCTGAAGTGTTGATGCACAGCACATACAAAAGCATAGAGGTCAAATCACTCACACAGCCTGCCAGCCCTGCTTCTGCTCTCAGAAACACTACTTTGTCTACTTCTCCTTTTCCATGTCTGTGTGATTTTTTTGCGTGAAGCATCCAGTCACTGCTTAAAGCCATGTTTTCCTTTTTTAACCCAAGTAGACTTCAATGCCAAGCTTTGTCTTAAAGGTTCCCCTCATTATTCAAGTTCACATCCAGATACTTTATTTCTGGCAAAAATGTTCTCGCTTCACTTATTCTTTCACAATGGAAACTGTCTTCAAGTTTTCACCATTGTGGATAGCCAAGACCAAAAATCTCAAATTCAGTTACAAATGGTAGATAATCAAGTGCCATTAGTTATAGTAGTTTGAAACCAGTCTTTGCCTTGTGCTTTTGTTTCAGGACATGACGATTTGGGGACAGTCTATTTCTGTTCAGTCCCTTTGCTATCTGTCCTTTTTTATACAATCGTCTTTCAAGTGATGTCAGTATTAGAGAGCAGTGATAGGCCTAAATGTTCTCTTGTGAGCATCCCTCATTATTATACATGTGTTAGCATCCTACAGTAGCTGATCTGTGCGCATGTCATCAGAGTGGACTTGATGGGTTTCCTGAATATTGAGTGCAGATCACAAGGACAGGGAGAAAGTGGAAAGAAGAGTACCGTAAGCTGATCTTAAAAGGCACTTCCACCAGCTGTGTAAACACATCCAGTCAGAGAGAGACAAAGAAACAAACACACAAAGCATCAGAACCAACTCACTGTCCACAGTCTTGTCTCAGTGTTGAGTAAAAACTCCGGCTGCTGCAAGTCTCAGAGTTCACAGAGAACTGCATTGTGCTGTGTGCGTGAGGATTGAATGGTCTGTTGTGTTGAGTGTTTCTGTCAGTTCATAATGTTGAAGCTTTCCATCAGGCCTTCAGCCGCCAAACGTGTTAATAGACCCGAGCAGACGGGTAGCACAGTGCAACTCCTGCACTTCAGAGCACAGCACACATTGAGTTGAGTTGTATCCAACGCTGGAATGAGTAACCCTGTTTGTGCTGCAGTAAATGTAGAAGTTTGACAGTGCTTAGGTTGGTACTCAGGCTGCATGCATATAATATTTGACAGATGTACAAGGCTCTAGACTAATATGAGCACTGGTTAAATAATATTTTTTCCATTCAAAGAAATTTCTCTATTTGAGAATTTATATTGCGTAATGAGATTGCTTCATATGGGCTAATGAGCTTCTATCTCTTGTGTTACTGCAGCCAATAAACGTAGAAGCTTCTATGGCACCCCCTACATCCAACAGATGGGTTATGGAAGTCCATATAGCACAAATGCAGCTAACAGCCCTTACAGCAGTGGCTTTAACTCGCCCTCCTCCACGCCCAGCAGAGTGCCAATTGTGAGACAGCAGCTCATTCCCGTAAACGCAGGTACCACCGTCTTAATGCACTACTGGGTAATCCCAGATACTTTTTACTTAATGTTGCTGAATATTTGTCAGTGAAGTGCTATCATTTTTCTAGTTCAACAGCGAAACTCTGCTGCAGAAAGGAATCCTCCTGCGGTGAGTCCCCAGTCGTCAGTGGACAGTGAGCTGAGCACGTCAGAAATGGATGAAGACTCTGTGGGCTCTTCAACAACGTACAAACTCAATGATGTCACAGATGTTCAAATACTGGCAAGAATGCAAGAAGAGAGTAAGTATCCTCTGCCGTGTGCTTTCATTCTACTGTGAGGCAAATGTAACAAGTGTTTGTGTTGTCAGGTCTAAGGCAGGATTACGCCGCCACAGCCTCGAGGCGGAGCTCTGGTTCATCTTGTCACTCTTTACGGCGCAGCACCTTCAGTGACCAGGAGTTAGATGCACAGAGCCTGGAGGACGACGAGGAGGCGGTGCTCCCGGCCTTCCACATGCCCTCCAACCGCTTCAGTCCATCCCCCCGACACTCTCCTCGCGCCTCCCCCAGAAACTCGCCCCGCTCGCGTTCCCCAGCCCGCTCCATTGACTACAGCCACAATCGAGGCTCTCCTCAGCCCATGATCAGCCGCTTACAGCAGCCTCGCCACTCACTGCAGGGCCACGGCCACGACCTGCAGACCAATGTGGTCAAGAACGAAGGTAAGAACTAAAACTGAGTGCAGGCACCGACCTGAGATCTGAGCTTGTGCTTGAATGTTGTCTTCACCTTTGTTGTAGAAAAGCTGCGTCGTAGCCTTCCTAACCTCACACGACCCTCAGTGGCAGCAGCTCAGAGTCCAGAGCCGGTCAAGAACAGTCGGAGCTGTGAATCCAACCTACAGGTGTCAAATGGCTCTCCTCGGCACCAGAGTCAGTCTGCCAGTGAGTACAGTAAAATACCAGACCTACACAATTTCATTATTGAATTTACTGCATGAACTGAACATTTGTTTTTCTCTTCAAGTGTTTTTAACATTAATCTCTTACTCAACACTATTTCACTTCAGCCTCGCTGCTGTAAAAGGGTTGTGTGCTTTGTAGAGCCATGCCTTTGGAGAAGGGGAATCCTCTTTTGTCTTTGATCATTTTCACTTTTAATATCTTTTTCTTCTTCCCTTTATCACCGTGGCACTACTTTCACTTCAAAGAAACTTGCTTCAGAGTTGGAGCACCACACTAGGCTTTAGGGTCTTAGTGGCATGAACATTGTTTCTATTGTGACTGAAAAGAGCTTTAGATTCATTTAAGAGCTTATGTCTCATCCCCTCAGTTGAGCTGCTCGGTTTGATGTAATCCTGTAGTGTGAGATAAAGGTAATGATGTTGGCCCTACTACAGGAGAAGTTATTCCTTCCTCTCACTAGTGACAGGGGTCAAAGAGCAGATTTCAGTTTGTTAAACATGTATTGACTATCTTTATCCGCGCTCAACCTGCTCTTTCAAGGTGAACTGTGTACATGGTCTGGATTATTGGACTTGTTAACACCAGATAACTTAATTAGTGTTACTGTGCCTTTGGCTGTACTAAGCATGCTGGTAATCCTGATGGCTGCCTCTCGGACTGACCACTCTTCACAGTTAAGCATGTGACTAAAACAAGCCTCTGTGCCTGTTATCGGTATATTGGCTGGTGTCATGAGTCTGCTGCTCTTTGAATGAAGCTGCTTTTTCCAGTTTGTCTCTAGAGCCCTCTAGTGGCCTCTGATTTAACATGAAGTTTAGAGCCACTGCAAAAAAAAGCTCTAATTAAATCTGAGTCCGGTACATACATGTCCCTGTTTTCCAGCAGCATCTCCACACTCAAGACACCAGATCCCTTCCTGCTCTTCCCCGAAACCCAAACAGCACCTCCAAAGTCCAACTGCCCTGAGAGGTAACGGTTCTGTCCTCGACAGAATTGAGAGGCAGAGAAGTTGATCTGCTGCTTAGAGATTTTATTATATGTATGCTACAGTTTTATATTTGCAGGGCATAAAACAGAGCAAAGTTTCTTTAAAAGGTTCAACTGGCAGGCGTACTATCTGGTTAACTATAACAGTACAATTGTTTTCAGATCTGACGAGTTTAAAGACTGAGGTATGTTGGGATGGCTCGGAGGCTCTCCTGGTTGAGCAAGTACCACATGTGTATGCACCCACACAATGCTAGACACAGTTTTCTAGTTACAATTCAGCTCCATTTCTCTGTGTTTAAGAAATTTGAAAAGAGTACTTGCATAGCCTAGGGCTGTGATGGTCATAACTAAACTTCTGGTCACACCACACTGAATTACATTCTGGACACACTCCTGGCTCTTGAATTAAGGCCTGTCTCTGTTGTCTCCGTTGTCTCTGAGCAGTCCCACTCTCCTGTTGCTTTGGAGAAGAAG
Organism: Perccottus glenii; assembly: GCA_024416835.2. NCBI lineage: Eukaryota > Metazoa > Chordata > Actinopteri > Gobiiformes > Odontobutidae > Perccottus > Perccottus glenii. Next base: position 11,112,111 of record CM044559.2, read on the forward strand.
GTGATTTCAGTGAGTATTCACTGAGGGTTTACACCTTTTAAACGTTGTGGCTGTGCTGATGTCATGCTTTGAGATGTGGCCTTGCTATTCATTAGTAAAATATCTGTGTCAGTGCATCCCCTCATCTCAATACATGTATGTAGTTGTGTCACAGACTTCATTTGTGAACCTGTCATGTATTTGGTAACTGAAAAAAACACCAAACGTATTGTATTTACCTTAAATCATTGTGCCCTGGTTCATGACTACTTTATTAAATGTAGTAGAGACGATGTTGGAGGTAGTGTCTAAACGTAATAATATTTGACTTGTGTTTGTTTCTCCGCAGTCCCTTCTCCTAGTAAGCTGCGAACTCCTGCTACCCCATCCCCACTGACCCTGAGGCAACCCGTAAAGGCTACATCCACCCCCAATTCTGCCACGTCGACCCCCACCCGCTCGCTGGCACCTCCGCGTAGTGGGCTGCCTCGACCCAGTGCTCCTGCAGGAGGGGGCATCCCTGTTCCCAGGAGCAAACTGGTACAGCCTGTGCGCAGGTGTGTATCTCGCTCACAGCTGTATCTGCTCACTCACACACCACTCCCTCAAGAACTATCATTTTTGTGTCCTGCACAGGTCTATCCCTGCCCCTCGGACCTACAGTGGAACGGCTGAGAACTGGAGAGAGGGTTGTTACTGAGGCAGTCCAGCAGAGGGCCCCACACAAACTTTCAACATCACAACATGGCACTTTATCTTCCTCAGCAATTTTGACATTGAAAAGAGAGAACACTGACCCAAAAAGCAACAGCTGTAAACAAAAGAAGAAGACGGGGGGACGTTGATGTGCTCTGAGCGAGCTGGCTCTGGAGGGCTCAGCATGTGGTGCAGACAGGCCCAAAAAGCCAAAGAAACCAGCTGCACCAACAAACTGCACATCATCTGCCTTGGTTTGACACACGTTGTCCTCTCACCCATCACTTGCAGTTTTTCCACCTCCCTCAGGTTGAAATGTCCCATGCATTTCTCTCTAATGTTCTGTGTTTAACAGATGTTGGTAAACAATCTCTATGATGATGCTGTGCAGGTGATGTGTCTCGTAATGTTAGAGAATTGTTGGTGTCAGTAATAGCACCTCTGTGTGGCTATGACATGAGTCTTGTGAAATCAGCCTGATTGTATGCACAATAGTTTGGGGAAATTATTTATTCAAATTATTTAAGATGTTTATGTCCAAAAATTCATATCAGTATTTCTTTGAATATTTTAGTTGCTCAAAGTGTACATTTTGAACCTCAGCTAATTTTCCAAAGCCTTTTTGTTTTACGTGTAGGGTTTGGGATGAAACTGATGAAATGATTATGTATAACATCTCAGACTGGGTTCATCTTTTACCACAGTTTGCCAAAATGCCAGCCCACACATTTAAGAGCTTATTCACAATGACAGTATTTATGTCACAACAAAGTAACCAAAACATAACAAGATACTTAGATCGAACCTGTTCAACTAATAAAAAACTTCAAACTGGGTTTTTATTCCTGACAGATCCTGTTCACATCATTAGAAAAAAAGACAAAAATACTTTGGCTGGCTTTTACCTCTTGTGCCATGACTTCAAAGGTGTGCCAGTGTTAGGGAAGGTGCTCTGGTCATTAGAGTGGTGAGTGTTAAACTAGTGCCTATAATTTAATGAGTTTTACTTGTTTAACACATTTGTCTATTTTTCTTTCATTTGTGTCATATTTGATTTCATTATTTTTCAGTTGTTGCATCTGCTTGAGTGATTTGCTTGCTTCATGTAAAAAAAAAAAATGTATCAATACATTTATAATTGCTTTCAAAACATATGCGCCTTCATATTTATGACTACAGTACTTACACATTCTGTAAATTAATCTATTTATTAAAAAGAGGTGCCTCTGTTAATGCTCCGATTTAGTGGGAAGCTGAAAGGAATGTTGCAAAAAGACCTACCACACCTTTTGTGTGAGCATTTTTGTTATTGAACTTTTTTTATATTCACAAACATGAAATTCAGTTTCCCTGTGTAAAGTCACATTTCAAATAAAAGCAAAAAATGTCATCCTCTGTGCTTTTATTCTTGTCTACATTTTACTACTTCTAATGATACCACAGTTATTACTGCAGGATAACCTGGTCTACGGAAAAACCACACACAAACATTTTATTTTTTTTTTAAGAATACAGTCCATTCTCTGGGCCAAGTGCCAGTGGTTTCATATTAGAGTGTAGCTGCATGACGCAGCCTGTCAAGTAAACTTTTCGAGATGGGGGACAAATTACATCTCCGGGAAAGGGAGGACACTGATGACGTCTTTAGTGAGGGTCTGGCGCAAACTGTACTTCCCCTTCAGCCACAAGTGATGTCAGAGAGACATTTCTGGTCAGTGCGACGTCAGAGGTGCATAGAACCTACTGCAATTCACCTATTTACCGTTCCCTGGACACACCGTCCCATTACATACTACACAGACAGCTGCTTATGTCATCATAAAACCACTTTTACATTTACATTTATTCACTTAGCTGACGCTTTTATCCAAAGCGACTTACATTGTTCTAATGTTATTACCAGTGTTACAGCCACTGGAGGCAAGGTGGGTTAAGTGTCTTGCCCAAGGACACAACGACAGTATGAACTGTGGGGAGAGCGGGAATCGAACCGCCTACCTTCTGGTTGAAGGACGACAGCTCTACCCACTGAGCTACTGCCGCCACTTTTTATAGACCAAATTTTAAAAACAACCAGTTACAAATTATATTCAAAACGAAAATGAAGAAAAACATGAATAAAACAATTATGAAGTGTTAATAATGTTACTGGCTGCTGTCATTGGAAACACATCAAAGGTGTATTGTGGATGAAACTGTCCAACAAGGACGTAAAATACATAAAAGAGACTTTGCCTGCACTGTTAAATATTTCCAGACTTTCACAATATTTAACTGTGTTTTTTTACAGTAAAATACTGTTTTTATTGTTTTACTGTAATATCACAGTAATGCGGATTCGCTCACTGACTATTAACTATCTGCTGTGATATGACAGCAAATAACTGTAAAAATACCTATTCAGCTGAGAACGAAGGCGCCATCTTCAGTCTGGCTACTTTACATGTAGCCAGCTCACGACGACACGACACGACGCAGGAATATTCTCTTGGCACTGACGATGCTATCTGATGTATAAAGGTAAGTTACGAGGTAAATAAAAAGTGCATATAGTTAAAAAATGGATCTAAGCAGTTATTTATGCGATGTTAGAGATCTGGCAAGCTAGCAAGTTAGCGTTTCATAGTGGTGGTTGAAAATCCCTGACATTGGCATTGGCAAAGCAGCGAAAAATGACCTTAAAACTTAGAAAAGTGCTTTACAGCAGTTGTTTATGATGAATTATGTTTTTGTTACCAAGTTTTGTTAAAGGACTGCTTGTGCAATTATTTTAAGTGAACGTAGGCTAATCGAAATGTATTAAGTCTTTGGAGAGAAGTGAATAATCTTGAAAAAAAATTTGGTGAAAGAAAAAATAGGCTTGTCTCTAGTGCATGGCTAACTTTACAAAGTTTGAAATTGAAGAATGGGCGGGATGTCCCAGGGTAGCTCGACACGGTCATCCATTTTGCATTATTATCACTGTGAACTTAGAAGACGATGCACACGAGAAGTTCTGCTGATATATTATTTACCGTGTTGACTTTATCTTTACTTCAGTTATTGCTTCAGAGGTAAAATGTACTATTTCTGTCGTTGTACTTGTATTATTTGCATTTTAAAATTGTATTGTTTCGTATAGACTTTCGTATGAGTGGAAAAAAAAAGTGCGTCATCATCCATTTTGAATAGCTATAACGTTAGCTAATTCCTGTGAATTTAAATTCAAAGACAACGCACATGCCACGAAAAGGTCATTTTTGAGAGATTCTTGACTGTAACTTTACTTTGGTTGCACTTCATAGGTAAAATAGACTAATCCGTCTTTGTACTTATATTATTTTGTTTATTTCAGGTGATATGATTAAGCCTGCAGCATGGTTGCTCTCCATCGAAGGACAAGTTGTCATGGGGCCACACGCAGACTTTATCACCGGTATTGCCTCGCTGTTTTCCAGTTACTACTGTTTGAATCTGCAATATCCAGAAGAGTCTACATGCACTCTTGAATTTATTCAAAGGTATTTAATCTCCTTTCAATGTTTCATGTGGGGTTAAAGGGGTGGTTCGGAGTAAAATCAACCTAGGGGCTTTTGCACCAAGACCTCAAGCCAAACAGTTGTTAACAGTTCGGAAAAAAAGAAATTATTTGTCATTACACTACATCTTTATGCAGCGCTTTCTGCCAGGACTTTTACGTGCTTTTCCCAAGCCACTGAAGTGACGTTGACGTCTGGGTTAGTGGCCCTTACGAAAGGAAAATATATTTACCAATATATTTCTTAAAATATATTGTGATATATTGTAATATATTATTTTCCCCTTTTATTTTCTAATATTTTATATATTTGAATACATTAAATAATATATTGATGATACATATATTATATAATATATTGCAAAATATACAAATGATTGCTGCTTTCAATATATTGCAATATATTGGAAAAAATAAATATATATAAGAATATATGCCTAATATATTACATGATATTTTCCAATATACTGCAATATATTTTTGTTTCATAAGGGGGTAGCATGAGCCATCAGGCAAGTGTTATTTAAATAAACTACTGATGTACTTACAAACTTTCAAAAGCCTTGTTTTATGAGTACAGAACCTATTTGTACTACTGTAGAAGTTTGGCACCATTCTGGGCATTATTAGTGGGGTAAATTACGAGATACATCATAGGATCCATTAGCGCCTGCACTAAGCCATCCGACTGATTTCTCTAAATAAGCTCTGAGGAGCCCAGGTTGATTTTACTCCGAACCCTTCCTTTAAGTTCTTTATCGGCCGATACCGAGTACCAATCTGATACCAAATTGTTAATATATTGTATTTTCACTGTGATGAAGAGACAGACTTGACTTGAACATTGCATCCCTAGGCAAAACACGGCAAACAGATTAGGTACAGACGTTCCTATCACCATTCCATGTCTGAAAAAATCTCACTCCATTATTAAAATGAATAGCAAAATATGTTTAGAAATGTAAATGCCATAAAGTTAACTCAAAATTCATCAACAGCATATTATAAACAATGTAAACAGTACTTATTAAAGGAACAGTTCACCCAAAAAAGATTTATTTGCTGATAATTTATAGTTTATTTCTTCATCAGAACAGAATTTAAGATTTAGGGTTTCATTTCAGGCTAAAGTGAATAGAGCGTCCAATGATAGAATGACAATCCAAAATACAAATATAAATTATCAGCAAATTTTAATTTTTAAGTTAACCATTTCTTTGAGTACTGCACATTATTACAAACTGCTCTGAAACCACGAGTCATGAATGAACTCAAACCTGGTGGATGTGCAACAGTTTTCACTTACAAACGTGCAATTGCATGTCTTTAAACTGTCACTTTTTGAAGTTTAATAATCACATTTCACTGTATATCGTGACTCCTGTCTTCCCGTCCACAAAATTAAGACTGTTTTTAAAACACCTTGGGTAAGAGTTGCTCATTCCTGTTTCTGGATATCTACCTTCCTAAAGAGTTCAGTCTGATCCAACAAAAGGTAGATATCCAGCTACAGGAATGAGCACCTCTTAAGATGTATTGCATGTGCTGTTGTGGTCAGCAAATAGCAAATTAGAAAAACTAAATGGATTATTGAAAAATAATCAGTGTAAAATATATTCTAATGTTAGACTGTATTTTCAAATATATAACAAAAATAGGGAATCTCTCAGACTTTTAAATGTTTTTTTTTTTTTTTTTGTCTTAGGTGCTTCCTGGGCATCAACCCTGACACAGGATCTAAATCCAAGAAGAAGCAGGGAGGCATCAATCAGCAAGTTTGTTCTCTGCTGCGCAAACTTGTGGATTTTGAATGGATGGCAACATAATCAGATTTTGTGTTAATTTAGTACATAATAATGTCAGTACATACTTAAGGAGAACTCGGTCAATTTTAACATTGAGCAAATTTTTTTGTAAATTTGGAGTGCTGTCAATACAGAGAACAACAACAAAAATCAGTGTTGCCTACACTTGTTATCCTCTTTTTAAAATTTGCACCCTGTTGACTTCAATGGGGCAATGTTTAAACCTGTTTTTAGCCTTTTAACATCCTTGAGGTGTCATTACAAGTGCACAGCCAATGTGAGTGATTCCTTCAGAGTGAACACGAGTGAATCTGACTGCAGTAGATGTGAAAATATGAATAAAAATGAAGTTTTTGTTTAGTATATGTTTAGTTACCTATGATCACGCGTGAACTCGACAATCGACTACTTTGGACTTCAACCAAAACTGGATGTAAATACAGGTATGGCGCTGGCGAATTAACTTCATTTTTATTCATATTTTTCACATCTATTGCAGTCAGATTCACTCGTGTTCACTCTGAAGGAATCACTCACATTGGCTGTGCACTTGTAATGACACATCAAGGATGTTAAGAGGGTAAAAGCAGGTTTAAAATATTGCCCCATTAAGGTCAACAGGGTGCAAATTTAAAAAAGAGGATAGGCAACACCGATTTTTGTCGTTGTTCTCTGTACTGACAGCACTCTAAATTTACAAAAAAATTAGCTCAATGTTAAAATTGACCGGAGTTCTCCTTTAAGTATGTACTCGCATGAAACCTGTGTGTTGGGGCTTGGGTTGCCATGTTATTTGTTTTGATGGTATTACTTTTTTCATTTGTCACTTTACTTTTTATAGCTTCATGGGTTTATCGTGTATGACCATGTCTACAAGTACAATTTACTTTTGTCATTGTTGGCTCTCTCCGTTTTTACTTGCCATATCGCCACTGAATATGTTGGACTGCCCTTCTTGTCAAGACCTTCACTTCTACTTATGTTTTTGGTATTTTCTAGCTGTGTTTTTGGATTGCCATCGTTGCCGACTCTTGCCGCTGTTATGCAATGACTCTTGCAACGTTTATGATATTGTTGTATCAATTTTATTGAAAATAAAATCAATTGTGGAAACTATTGTTTAATCTTTTTTTTACTACTTTTATGTCATCATATTGCATTACTGTATTAAATTGTAAGTTTACAGTTAATTACTGGCTACTAATTGCATTACTTTTACAGCTGAAACACAATAAATTACTGTTCAAGTTACAGCTGATAACTATATTTATACAGTTATGCACTGTGAAATTACAGTAATGATGTGAAATCAATAACTGTGAAATGACTGTACACAACTGTCATTTTACTGTAATTTACATTAAATTTCTTACCGTAAATTACTGTGAAAGTAATGCAATTAGTAGCCAGTAAATTACTGTAAAATCACAGCAGAATTATTTACAGTGTGTGGTATAGTCCATTAAGTGGGCTAAAAGAGTTTTGTGCCTAAAGGTTTACTTAACCTACCTCGTACAGACACGTGCAGATATTGTTACATACAGGCAACAGCAGACTGGCGGCCAGCTTTTTGTCAGCGTTTGAATTAAAGAAGTGACATGAAGCACTCATGAGAGCTGCTCCTCGTAAAGCGATGGCGACCCGTGCATAATGCGCATACATCTGGAACAAACAGCACCGGCGACAAAAGCAGCACACAAAGCTTTTTACAGCGCGCTGCACAAAAATAAAGATAAGCATTGTTAGTGAAGCTTGACAAACAGGTCGTAGTTTTACAAGTGTCTGTTTTTACCAGGACTCGTTTTCAAATGGCAGGCTGTCTATACACTTGATAAGATTGATAATTGGGAGCACTTTCCTTCAGAGGGGGATGGAGACACCGTGAGGGTCAGTATAAAAGGGCTGGTCGCTATTTATTGGCCCATCCTCGGGCTCGAGCTGAAGACCGTGTGCACAACCCTCCAGCGATGCGCGCGCGCATGGGAGCCAATCAGTTTTACCAGTGACTCACCGAGGGCTTTAAACTCAGTGATGGCTCCGTTGCGTCCCACGCGCACAGGATCTACAGCAGCAGCTCATTAGGCACGGCGCACCACTAGGGGACTCATTTTACGCACGAGCGCATCCAGAGCAGCCCAACTGTGGACAGTGGCTCCTGTTGCGCCATGGACAACTCCATCCAAACGGGGACCGCCACCTTCGTAGACTTGGTCATGACGCACGCTCTGGGGCTCACCGTGGCACCGGAGCAAGTGTCTACGGCGGGACCACAAGTGGTCCTGGACGCTGTGTTCGCGGAAGGGAACTCCATCAGGAACGGCGGTGAAGCGGACCTGATGGCCGCGCTTCCATCGCTCAGCCCTCACGGGATACCCGCCTTTTGGGACTCACCGTTGAGCCACTGGATCAACGTGTTCGTGGGACTAGTGCTGTGCTTTACGATGTTGGGGCTGGGCTGCACAGTAGAGGTGGCACAGCTCGGGGAGCACGTGCGCAGACCCATCGGGGTGCTGCTGGCGGTCGTGTGCCAGTTTGTCATTATGCCGCTCGTGGCCTTTCTGCTCGCGCTGGCCTTCTCCTTGGACGACGTGGCGGCGATGGCGGTGCTACTGTGCGGCTGCTGCCCCGGGGGCAACCTGTCCAACATCATGTCTCTGCTCGCGCACGGCGAGATGAACCTCAGGTAATACTTTTATCACGTGATTGGCTGTACCGTGAATAGTTCACCTGACCACTCTTGTCTCTGCACCTGGCCACTCTTGTCTCTGCAGCATCATCATGACCATCTCGTCCACACTGCTGGCGCTCGTGCTCATGCCACTGTGTCTGTGGATCTACAGCCGCGCGTGGATCAACACCCCTGTCGTGGACCTCATGCCTTTTGGGGCAATTATCCTGACGCTATGTAGCACCCTCATCCCAATTGGGTTAGGTGTTGTGCTGAGGTATCGACACACGCGCATAGCCGACATTGTGCTCAAGGTAAACCTCAGCAGAACAACCTACCTGCACCACAATAGAGTTATTTAACCACAGTGAGCACAACGTGTGGTTTAGACCAGGTGTATCTGGTTAAAGGCAAAGCTTAAGAGCTGAAGCGCACTGCGTAATTCTGTGCCATTTGTGAGTGACATCAGTGGCACGGCTCCTCCCTCCACCACTCCTGAAGGAGTCAGGGCCACTTCCCTCCCGGAGGACAGTGATCAGAAACAGTAATGCACTTAAGACATTTCAATCCAAAAACAAATTTATTATTCAGTTAATTTAAGACCAACTCGATTTACAGGTAACAGTGATGCACTCAAACCCAACAAGATAAAAACATGCTTCAGATGTGTACATAGTAAATTAAGATCCTAATGTTAGCACCCTTGAGTGGACTCAACTCACCTCTCAGGCTTCACCGGTCAGTCTCAGTTGTACACAAACAGTAACAGTAGTCCTACACATGAACTTAAGAATAAAGTGCAGCAAGTCTGACCCCACCTGTACACTTGATCAATATGATCAAATCCTATGATATCTTTTACATAGACTTATCTCTGTTGGTGGTTTTAGTTTCTTTCAGTTGCACCTCACACGAGGGCCAATAGGAGAAAACCGTGGGTATATAATGTCCTTGTGTTTCTAGGCATCCCTGTGGTCCCTGCTGGTGACCCTGGTTCTGCTCTTCATCCTCACGGGGGCCATGCTGGGCCCGGAGCTGCTGTCCACCATCCCCCCGTCTGTGTATGTGGTGGCCATCCTGATGCCGGCGTGTGGGTATGCTGCTGGTTACGGCCTGGCCGTGCTGTTTAACCTACCTCCCAACAGCTGCCGCGCCGTCTCCCTGGAGACGGGCTGCCAGAACGTGCAGCTGTGCACTGCCATCCTGAAGCTGGCCTTCCCCCCGCAGCTCATGGGGGGCATGTATATGTTCCCGCTGTTGTATGCGCTCTTCCAGGCAGCAGAGGCCGGGGTGTTCATCCTGGCCTACAGGTTTTACAGGAAGGACGTCCTGCACAAACCAGATCCCATGAAGGACAGCGAGGACACAAACATAACTTACCAGAGGTTTCAGGATGAGGACTTTGACTCATCTTATGGCGCTGTGACAGTGAGTGACCCAAACACCATCACACTGGACCCCTGTCCTCCGGATCCAACCCCCGTTTAACGTGGCCCCTCTACAAACACAGAGGAGCCTGAAGGACAATTAACTATAATTCAGAAAGAGAGATATGCAGGGCTATCCAGAATGTTCATGTCAGCATGCAAATAAAGGTGCTTCATGTCACAAGCTCCATTGAGTCATAACATCTTCACTGTACACATCTAATATACTACTGCTGCTAACTACATATGGGCCTGTTTACGTATCTATGTCTTTGTAACTGGGTGCAATAGAAGTTTCATCCAAAAAATGGAGAACAATTTGCTTAGAAACACATTCCGCTAATGCATAATTTGTTTCATTAACTTTTAGAAAATGACATAACATTGTTTTAAACCAAAATCACAATATGTTAAAATGTCTTATTAAGACTAGTGTTGGGTTTATCTATCTTTAGGTTCATTGTTTGAACCACTACGACTTCAAGTAGATGGTAATGGTCTTTTTGCTGCATTAATGGACCTAGCTAACATAAGATCATCTCAGTCTCCCTCAAAGCTTGATTATGTATTAAACTAACATATCAGGATTATTCCCAACCAGGCAGTGCCAGTCCACTTCATGTGCTAAACTAGAGTATAATGTACACAATAATATGTGTATGAAGTAAATAAATATGTGAAAACGACACTGTCCACCTTTATTGTGCATCTGTTGATAATGGCGGGAGTCACACCTGGACACACTTGGCGCTAATGCAGCGGTAGCATGACTCATTTATTTAAACAGCTACACCTGCCAGGTATGGGTCGTTGAACAAAATGGCAACGTATGCTGCTGATCCATTAGACAGCTATTTCTATTCATCTTACAACCCTTACATTGGCAGATACCCCCGGGCAAAACGAGAAACGGGCTGGAAATATAAAAGTTACTTGGCCCAATATGGCGACGCAGAAGCTTTCAACAACCACCAGCGCGCCCAGCTCAAGTCTATCCTGTCCCAAATCAACCCCAAACTTACCCCGAGACTGCGGAAGGCCAACACCAAAGATGTGGCGGTGCAGGTAAACCCGAAGAGGGACGCCTCGGTGCAGTGCTCCATCGGTCCGAGGACACTGCTAACCCTGAAGCGGGACTTGAGGCGTAGGAAGACACAGCCCGACGCTGGTTCACCTGGGAGCAGCGGCAGTCCCAAATCCCCGAGCAGTGTCCGGTACCCCCGCACTATAGCCGTGTACTCCCCCATCGCGTACCGCAGCATCACCTCTTTCCTGGTCGAAGAAAACGACACGGAGGCGTCCAGGGAGGCCCAGAGCAACGAACCAACTGAGGCCAACGGGAAATACGATGGCGACAAGGCCAAAGAGATCCGCGAAGAGGGCGACACCGCTAAAGTGACAGAACCACGCAAAAAAACCAAGCCAAAACAACCCGGCAAAAGTGAAGACGCTCAAACTACTACAGAGGGGTCAAAGGGCAAGGCGCGGGTGCGGTTCCAGGTGAGCTATAGACCTGCTGAAACAGTGGCGTCAAACAAGGCAGCTTTTGAAAACAATCATAGTCAGGGGCAGGCCTCGCCTATTACCAGTGTATTATGTTATCAAACCCTAAATAAAACGTTACATATTACACTCGCACACATAATGCCCACATAGTGATGGAAGATGTAAAATAATGGGAACACATTGGCTAGGAATATTTGATGGTTTCTTTCTAAAACTAGTTTAAACATGACGTTAAATCAGTCTTCCATTTCTCTCAAACTATTACTCCCTGGCTGAGTTTACACCAAAAGGCTCAGTTCTACTTGTTTTTTTTTGTAACAGTGGAGTAGCAACAAAGTTTTAATATTAACCTACAGTTCACAAAAGCCTTTGTATAAGATGTGTACATGTCAACAAATCTCTTGTTGGCCCACTACCTTTGCTAAAAATATAATCCTTTAATAATGGAGCACGATTGTTTACCTTCAGAACGACGCCCAAATGGAATAAACTAAATTTGATCAGCATGAATGATCTCACAGGAACAAAGTGTTGACTGTGAGCCTTTTCAGTTTCTAGAACAGAAGTACGGATATTACCACTGCAAAGATTGTAATCTGCGGTGGGAGAGTGCCTATGTGTGGTGTGTCCAGGGCACCAATAAGGTGAGCTCTCTTGTAAGACTAAAGATAATCAAACCTCCCTGTATGACCTTCACTAAACTGTTGTATGTTCCAGGTTTACTTCAAACAGTACTGCAGAAAGTGCCAAAAGGAGTTCAACCCATACCGTGTTGAGGACATCGCATGCCATGTAAGCCCTGTTTTATTTTTTTTTATTAAAAATGAAGCTGGTCACTGGTTCTGACTCAAATATAACTTTCAGACTTGCAAGAAGGCACGCTGTTGCTGCGCAGTAACACCACGCCACGTAGATCCCAAGCGGCCCCACAGACAGGACTTGTGTGGCAGATGCAAGGGCAAACGACTCTCCTGCGACAGCACATTTAGCTTCAAATACATCATTTAGAAGCTTTCAACTGAGTTTTGCCTATTTTACATGTTGCACAAGTTGAATGTGGGCTGTCCTTAACCACATATTTACAAATGCAAACCTAATGTTTGATCTTTCAATGCTTTGTTTACTATTTTGTGTTTATGAATTGAAGGTATGCTTCACACACTTGACCATGTAATAAATGGCTATCTTGCACTCTGAACTGAAGCTAATCTGTTCCTTTTGATGCAGTCTAGAAATTGGCAGCAGTATAGCTCATTTAATGCTAGAACTGCTTTTCCATTAAGCATATGCAATGTTAAAGGTAACATTGCATATGCTTGGACCATGTGCTTGTGAACTTAAAATCCCAACATAATTGAATATTACAAAATGTACATCTTATTGAATGCTAATTGGCCCCTGCCTGCTTCTCAAAAGCCAAACCTTAAACCCTGCAATCTTGTGTTTAGATCCTATGACAAAATATACACCCTTTAAGCCAATAAACAGTTCAATTTAGTAGATTTTATTTATCCAGAGAAGGCTGGTATGAGTGAAGAAAATGTATAATGCATCTTCAAGATAAAGTTTTAAATAACAGCATTCAAATGTAACAAGCCAGGGGAAAATAAAGTTCTGTGGAATGAGTACAGTGACTGATGTGCCATGACAAGATTTTCTGAAAGCATTTGTCCAGCAGTCCCAGCACACAGGGCCATTCTGAAAGCATAGCACAGCAATTTCAAAATGTCAATGGTGAGCGCTGCTTTGCAAGTGGTCAACCTACAGACAAATCCACTAAGTCCTGTTTCATAAAGCTTTTAGAGGAAATGCTGGGGATAATCAGTGGAAAGGAATGCATATGACTTGGCCGAGTTGGTGAGGTCCAACTAGAGACGAGAGGCTACATAAGATCTTACATGCCACTGTCGTTATTAAAGCCGACGAGAGACTAGTCCCAAATGTCCCCTGACGCCCATTGCAGGACCCCAACCAAGACTGCCTCTGGCAATTTTAGAAGTTGGTAATTGGATGTCAAAGGTAGAGCGGATCAATAAAGTCTTAAATCTGGTCTTGACTTTTCTCTATTACGTTAGCTTTATACATACATCCTGTTGGGATGAACAGTGCATTACACAAAAGTACAAGGGAAAAATACTGGTTTTACACTACACATTTTCTAAAATATATACAGAGTAAAATAAGTTATGTTTCCATAATGAGTTGTAGCCAGTCTGCACTTGGGTGCAATTATATGCATCTGTGTGAGTATATCAGAATATCTAATATATATATCACACAGTCAAGAGACTCTAAAGGCAGCTACTTATTTGGTTAAAGAGTAAGGTTTGCGTCAAGACCTGTTGAAGGGGATTCTCCTCTCATAGCAGATCAATAAACATATATATACTGTATCTCTTTTTACAATCCCTGAGGGCAAGTGATCCCCACAGAGTTTTCAATTACATGTTAAATATCCTAACATTTACAACCTAGGATGTTAGCTCTAATAAAAATACATTTCTCAAAAAATATTCTTGCAGCAATCTTCTCTTTCAAGCATGCTTTTGAAAACGTTAAACAAGAATTTTCTGTTGGAATCCTGACTCACAACACCTCCTTTGGGTTGCTTTAATGTGGTTCAACACCATCTCCTCACTTAAGGCCCCCAAGAGCCCGTCGGTTGGTAAGGAAGGCCTAGGTCAGACCCAGCAAAAAACAAAAGAAAACCATAGAAACAGTTCAGCCCACTGGGTCCTGTCTCTTTTCCAGGCACTCTACAATGTGACTTATTGCAACAGAATTTTGCAGGTTGGCTTGTCTGGGAAACAATGTTGGCTTTAAACGCTCATACATGTAATGTCATAGATGAAGAGTCACAGTAATTCCCACACATCCATTAGCCCTTTGTATGTGGAGTCTCTAGGGTCCTCCTCTGAGCCTCTCCCAGCCCCACTCTACAGCTCAGGTGAGGCTGGGGCAGAGCAGGGAAGGTTTTTTAGTCCAGTCTGAGGGCTTGCATGTCCTCAGGCCTATAGTCCAGTATTGATTATGGTGGTGGGGGTCTGGCAGGTCTGGGCCTGACTAAGAGCCTCACGAATCTGAAGGTTGAGCTCCATGAGGCGGGTGCTGGCCTGGGACAGGTCCCTGCTGGGGCCCACCACAGCTAAGCAGCCCGTCTGACCCAATGTCTGGTGGCGGAAGTAAATGTGCAGAAGGGTTTGGACTGCATTATCTGTTTCATTGCCAAAGATGTCATTTGGCCACAAAGACCTGAAACAAAACAGAGCAGACCTTTAGAAACGCATAATTTCCATTTATTATTATTATTGGTCTGAGAGGGTCAGCACTGCTCTTACCTGAACACCTTGACCTGCGTGAGGGCAGAGCTGAAGTCTCTGGCTCTCAGAGTCTCTATTAGAGATTGTATCGCTGTCTCTGTGTTGGTCTGGGCATTGTCTGACATGCACACATCCTCCTGACCATCACATCCCATCTCTGCCTCCTTCAAACAGCTCTCCAAGATGCTCAGCTCTTCAGACATGTTGGTAACCTAAGAAATGAACATCACCATTAATCAGGTGCTGCATAATACAAGCATCAATGTGCAAAATCCAAAGGCCCTTTACGTAAATATTAACTGGAATGGTCAACCCCATTGCTCCCTATGTGAAATGAGTTAATTTCATTGAGCACTTTAATCTGATCAAACTAGCATTACGATAATGGCAGGATGGCAATTGACTGCAGCACAGATACCGTAACGATTCTTAAAGTCTATTAGATAAACAAATGTATGCTCTACCTGGAAAACATTTACAATTCTACTTTCAGAACAGAACATCAGTGAGACAAACATCAGTGAAGAACCAAGCATTTATGGCCTGACGCCATCTAATGCAATTCGTTCTTGAGGTACATTATTCCAGATACAAAGCCCACACGGGACTTGTGACTTAGAATTAAGTCTCACCTCTGCCTCTCTCTTGATGGTGTACACTCTGCTGACGAGTTTACAGTAGGCCTGGAAAAGCAGCAGCAGCTGAAAGTGCAACTTATAGAGCCTGCGACACAGCTCGAGCTCCTGCAGACACAGAGAATGTACAGCAGTCAGGGGCGGACATAATGACTCTGGGTGCACTGAAATCATTCTGATGATCATAGATTAGACAAATGTGTCCTGGGTTAGAGACATGGCAGTAGATGAAAAGGTTAACATGGCTTCAAGGTTGGGGCCACAGAGCAAGAGAGTTGTCTACCGCTACTATGATTAGTCAAATGAAATCTCAATTAGAACATCTTTCATCACCTTGTGTGACCCTGCTTAAATGGCCCTTGTGACCGGCTGTCTAACGAGATGGATGGCCCAAAGAAGTGGGAGGTTACTCAAAGTTAAGACCCTAATCCAGGAGAACATGGGACAGCATTTTATATAGAAATGGCGTGGACTAATAAACATGCAAAATGAAGCCAAACTCAACATTAAAACAACATGTTTTCTCTTATTTATTTTTTTTCTAAATGTATTTGCAGAGGAGGTTAGATTTAGATGTAGCCAACAGGAAAAGTATATTTAGCCTATTTTTGATTGGTTGGGTGGGGGAGAGGTGGTGGATTAGATGACCGATCAAAGCCAGACAAAGAAGTGGATGGCGCTAGAGCACAGAGTGTGGTTGGGACACAGCAAAGGTGTGGAAAGAAATGAGATGGTCAGTGTTTTGTGTCTGGATGTCATGATTATTAAAAGAGTCCATAAAAGGAGAACCACTTACTGCCAGATTTTCCATTTGCTAAGCAAGAAGGTGAGCAGGTCATACACACACACACACACACACACACACACACACACACACACACACACACACAAAACAAAGGGAGAGAAAGACCAAGAATTAGTGAGCGTTGACATGGCAGCTGAGACACAGTGACCTGTTTGGTCAAGGAGTTTGGTTTTTGTTAACGTCTCTTTGTACAGGTTGGAGACGACTCTGCCAATAAACATGTGAGCTCACTTTGGCAGTAACATAAGCTTATTCTGTGGCGCTCTGGACAGATGTGTGTGCGATGAGAGAAAAAGGAGATGCAGCTACAGAGGAAAGAAAGTGCACTGTTGAGACCTCGGACAAGAGAGCTTCAGTGTGTGGAAAAGAGTGAGAGTCAAAGTAGGCGTTAAGTCCATGCAACTGTGCAATGAACTCTTGAGTACGCCCCCTTTCTACAGTCTGTGAGCACCTACGGGAGCCCTGCATGGACATGCTTTTGTCTATGCCTGAGGTCTAATGATTGCTCACTTGATTGCAAATTCATTCAATTTATTCAAGATTAGTTTTTGAATATGGGTTTGAAATAAGAGTTCTCATCAATTGAAATTTCAGTCTCAATTCTTAATATGTCATGATGTCTAAGAGATTACTGGAGTACAAAGTTAATGTTATCCAAAGTAAAACCTCCTGTGAGTGGCCATGTCCATGTGCATGTCTTCTTACCTGTGCATGAGTGCTTGATCTTTGGCTGCCGTCTTTATCACCAAATGTCTTCCTGCAGTTGTCCAGCCACTGTAACATTCAGAAGACAGCAAAGCATGAGCCAAGACAAGTGGTGAAAATACTGTACGGGGATTAGCGGAGGTAACAGAGGGAATACGTGATGGCTTCTCCCCTCGTACAGTATACTTGTGTGTATGTAATAAAGGCTGGGCAGAACGGAGATTTAATAAGAGTGTTGTACTTAGACAATTAAAAAGGGCCTGTTCCATGGAACGGGATAGTATCTAGTCCTCCAGGGACCATAGAAGTCTCATTCAATTAGCGCCCGTGCATCCCAGAACCTTCTGCAATCTCATCTCTTCTCCTCATACCCCTCCCCCCTGCTTCTGTAACTGATTTAAGAGCGCTGAGGGTTATTTTTATCCTTTCAGCGCAGAACGGCAAGAGTGATGCACTAACGGCGGCTAAATCTACTCAGAGCCCACAGTGATTCAATGTCTGCCTCACTGATGAGACCACAGCAGATTATCTTTTACATTGGCTGTTTGTCTTTATGTCTTGTTGGCCTTCATGACACAGCGGCAGAAACTCTCAGTGTGCAGTAGTCTCAGTCTTTAGAAGCATGTGAACATGATGCAAAGTGTCCTTAAGGGGAAGGAGTAGAGCGAACTGAAAAGTGTAGAAATATTGAGCTGAGGGACTTACAAACTCAGCTGCTTCTCTTTTAGCAGTGTATGTATCTAGGTGCTCCTGCAACTCCAGCACACTAAATTTCAGAGTTTCCAACAGCCCACAAGAGACAAGCTACAAAAAAGATAGAACAGCACACATTAACTCACAGAATTTCATGCATAAAATACTTTGTTGTTTATTAAAATGGCTTCCTCACCGTCTCTGCATCCAGTAACACAGTGGGACACTGTGAGCGAGACGTCATCACCTCCAGTGAGCTGAGGAACTGGTTACCCATTCGCTGGAGCCTTTCACCCAGAAAATGCACCGAAGAATGTGTGATGGAGCCAAACTTCCTTTGGATGTTCTGTATTTAAAAATTGAAATTTAGAATAATTTGAATCAATTAAAACAAGGACCTATAAAAGCCATGACAACAATCATCACAAACAAATCTAGAACATAGGATGGGCATTTACCTGGAAGAGCCTGGAGAACACGTGGAAGGTGTAAACAGCGCAGGAACCATCTGTATCTGACAACATTTGGTTGACATGGCAACGCCAGGCATCCTCCTCATTGTCATAGGCAACAGGCTGGAAGGCGGCCAGGATGGCAGAGAGAAAGGGCGAAGGGGGCGGAGAGGCCTGCATCTCTGGGAAGCAGTCTGCGTCACCTTCATCTTGACTAAAACACAGACGGGGCCAATAAGCTACAGAGCGACATGTTCCACACTCCCTCAGTCTGCACTGAAGGACCAACGTAAACACCGCCACATGCTCCACCAACTCTCAGCAAGTAAACAACAACACAACAGCTTTTCTGGCTCCTGCTGCACTCATCTTTCTGCTGCAGTAAAGAAGAGAACTGTCTACTGCAGTGCTCTGGCACAATAACAACATTTGAGCTATTAGCATTTTAGCATCATGCAAACACCCCCCTCCCGCTGTCTTGTGCCCCGTTTTCCACACAAGAACACGCAGAGATACTCACAGCCCTGTGGGACCAAAGAGCCTGAAGAAGCAGACAGAATACAGGTATTTAAAACCTGCGCTGCTGAGCGCTGCAGCGGACACAGTCTCTGTCCTCATGCTCACCCCAACAATCGCTTCCTTTGCCTTACTCTCTCCCCTCGTCTGCAGCTCCACTGTGCTGCAACTGCTAACAGCACACTTCTCTCCCATCCCACACAGGACTGCAGAGCGCTCTGTTCAAGAGTCTACTCTCACTGATTCATACACAGGCTTTGGCAAAACAAACTCTTTCAACCTCAGTGATTTTTCTCTCCCACTTACATTAATCCTCATACATAGAAAACATGCAACCATTTAATGCCTTGCATTTTAGCCAACCACGCACTAAGCCATGGTCACAGATGGACATCAATCATGTATGGCTTAGCCAACTAAAGACCCAGAGCCCTGTGATGTAAGCCAGAGGCAATGTCAGAGACTACAGTGAACCTACCCTTAACAAGTCTTTATATTTCTTTAGGTTTAAAGCCCAAATTTATGACTGTCCTCCAACACAAACTGCCCTACCTTGAAAGTAAATGTTTCAAAATGGACAAGAGCCAGTGTTGGCCAACCTTCAGAGTTGCAACCCACATGGGAGCCATGCCAAGGAAGAAAACACCCATTATCACAGAAGCTGGACTGAACACATACTTGTATCCAGATTTTTAATTAGATGCAACAACAACAGTCTATCACAAAAATGCTGATAGACTGTTGAGTAGACTACAGCAACTCAGAATGGTAATGTTTCAAGGACTGCTGCACTTATTAGTTAATTAGTAAAATGTTTTAAAGCTAAAGATGGTTAGTTTTACACCAGAAAATCTGGTACATCACGCTCAATTATAGCCCAAAACAAGACATGTTAAACCTCAAATGAACAGGCTGAGGCTGTGTGGAATGTGAGAAATGAGACAGAAGACGGTTCTGGAGGTGCTTACCTAGACATCCCTGAGAAGTCGGCCTCCTCCTCCTCACAGGTCTCGTCCAGCTCCTTCAGGGCCTGAGTCACGTCCTCCTCCCACATGGACCCACGCGTACTGTCAGGGTCCAGGTCTGGATCTGGTCTGGCCTCTGGCAGTGGCAGGGGTAAAGACAAAGGGAGGACTGTTTGGGTATCCTCTTCACAAAGAGACCCTGGCGGGGTGTCTGTGGCCGGCGGAGGAGGGGGGGCTGGATCCATGTCTTCCTGAGAGTCCATGACGTCCTCCTGGACCTCCAGCACTTCCTGGACTTCCATCAGGTCCTGAGAGTCCTGAGTGTCCTGAGTTTCTTCTGGATCCAGTGAGTCCGGGAAGTCACAGAGCTCTGGAGGGTCAGGTGGCAGAGGGGGGGCACTACAAAACCCCGTGTCCTCGCTCACACTGCTGCTCAGCTCATCCGCTGCCGTCATGCTCGCTGCGTCCTGTAACACAAGGACAGAAGGGGGTGCTCAGCTGGAGCTGGGCTCACGGCTCCATACAACACAACAGTGTACATATGAGTGACATATTGAGGTGAAATTGCTTTAATGTGATTAGCATGTATCCAGCTTCTAAAGTGGCCTAAAGAACATATAGCACTTCTGAAATGGTACAGGTTCATGAATTAGGACAGCAATAGACTTTACTTAGAAACACATTCGCTTCAATTACACTTGAGGGAGCCTAGTCAGCGCTTCGTATGTTACTTAACCCTTTTAACCCGAGCCTGTCTTTTGGTGTGTCTGCTCGAAAAGGACATGTCCACATTAAATTAAATTGACTGTATCTCTGTAACTGCAAGGTGTCAAAATGAAGGGGGCACTTGTGAGATTTCCCAGAAGGGAAATTTTTCAATGTGAATGTTACAGTTTCAGAATACATCAAGATGGAAAACAGCAAAATAACCCCAAAAACATTCCCACCTAAAAAAAAAAAAGAAAATATTTGAATTAATATCCCCTTTAGATGAAGGCAGTTGCAGCTCAAACACTATTTTAAATTACAGCCACACATGTCAACATTTTCCTGCACCACATACAAGTCTAATGTGAAACAAACCAAAACTATTAAGATTTTAGTATGAAATGGTCAGACGGAGTCTCCATTATAAAGAATAGGGCCGAATTTGGCACATTTTGGCACCACCTGTTTTTGTTTGCCTGCTGTTTGGTCTGTGTTTGGAGTGAATGTACATGCTGGGCTCTCGGTCTTCATGTCACTGTATAAGCTAGCATGCCCGTGAGAAATAAAATATAAAAGAATCAATAAACGGGAGCCATCACAGAGATGCCATTCAAATCCTGACCTAATAAAACAGTAGCATCATGAAAGCTAACACACCGGGGGTTGACTGAGATGTACAGTATTTGTGCCCCCAAGTTTGATGTAACTGGATTGATTTATGACTACCAATCTAAGTGCGTAAATACAGCTTTTTTCTCCTGACATATTTATCAAATGACATGGATCTACTGCAGCACCAGCGCAACACTAAATGAGCTCTACTTCAAAATCCAGTATTAGACAGAGGCCAATAGATAAATCTAATATTCCCCATATAAATGTAATGAAAGCAAAGGGCTGGGCACTAATTAAAACTACCTTTTTCATGGCTTGTTATCTTTCTTTTTTTTTTTTTTTTTACCAATGCATTAGGGAAAGCTGAATGTGGCAGGCGGCCAGTACATCACAGAGACAGCAGCTATATTACAGAAAGCTTTTAGAAGTGGTCGTGGCCATCCTGGAGGGAATGAGTACGAGTATTGATGGGTTTATCTGGGGCTCATTTCACTAAGAGCTGGGGCTGTGATGGCGCAGATGTCCTTGGAATGCTCTTGGGACCGATTGCCAGATTGAGTTCCTAGAAAGTTACACGTGTTTGGAGAATTGTCAGTAACAAATATTTGCATGTCATGTATTTCAGCCATTTAAAATAAAATCTGTACCTAATTGAGTGTATAGGGTTTTTACTTATTCCCTGCATTTCCCAAGCCACACAGAGGCAAAACAGGACAACATAAATATTGTTAGTATAAGCAATAAATGTCAGTAGCAGTAGATGGCAAGCTTGTTTGTCAATACAAAGTTAAATGGGTGTGTTTAATTAGCTGAAGCCCCACTGGTTTAACTTGACTGTGTTATGTTTACGCACCAGTTGTAATAGACTCATACTCACACAGACTTCAGCTGAAGATAGGAATAGAGGAGATGATGTCCTTTTCACAAAGTATTAATGGAGAATTTAGTTGGAACTGCCAATGGCTGTATTATTGGAGGTTAGCAGTGACAGCTGACCTGAGGTGAGTTTTTGTTTTTTTGCTCCCAAAATCACACGAGCAAGCCCCACTGCATTAACTATAGAAAAAGTAAGTAAGAGCTAGCCCCCAAGACCCGGACCAAAGCCAAAGCGAAGCAAGCGGGGGCAGAAAGGGGACCACAAAAGCAAAAGGGATAAAAATGTCTAAGCCCAACAGTAAGGGGAACATGGTTAGACCGCGTACCCACACTGCATTCAGCGTTTCATCTAGCTATCTGAACCTCTGTCTCAATGGCAAACAAGGCGGTAAATACAGCAGAAGCACATAAACAGATGGACAGAAAGAAAAAGAGGTGAGCTAGAAAGCGCCCGAACACCACAGTTTATTGTTGCTCCCCAAAGATCGCACCTCAGGCAGCTGGCTGCTGGTGCTGTCTGAGTGGGCCATCTCCAACATGGAACTATCCAGACGAGGGAGGGAGGGTAAGGAGGGTAGGACAGTGGGCTCCTCGGTCATGACACTACTGGACGACTCTTGGGACTGTTGTAGCGAGTCCACGTGGTTGGAGGCAGTGTCGTCTGTGGCAGAGTCACTGTTGAGCTGGAGGAGAGAGCACGAGATTTGGTTAGCTTCTCTGCTGGTAGAAAACCGATGTGATGGCCGTTATCTCAATGAAGGCAATTTAAAAAAAGAAAACGACCACAAAGAAGTCAAAATCCTTCTCTAACTCCAAATTGACCTTAAACTGACCTAACAGACTTTGGCTGACCTTTACTCATTGAATACCATTCAATCAACCAATCATTAAGCATATATCGTGTTAGCTTTTTATGTAGCATTCAGGCATTATTAATTGTGACACATTTGACGAAAAAAACTAAACAGTTTGATTTTAATCTGTAAAACATTCGAGTTAATTTATTAAAATTATAGTATCAAGACTATAAGCAAGACTTCATGCTAATAAATCAAATGGCATCAGTTATTTGAAATATATCATTGTGTCATTAAAACTGCATGCTATGTTTAACACAAAACATATTCTACAAATTTTGGGGGCAAATGTCTACTGAAAGCCAAAACTCATTCTCTCATTGTGCACTACCAAGATCAAGAAGAGCAGAAAAAGACAAAAATACTCCATTAATCGAAAGGCGAAACATTACTTTTATTTTGAAAAGCGAGAGGACAGGCAAACAAAGCCAAGCGTGGTTAGAAAGAAAAAAAACTATAAAATAAATGCAAAAAGCATGTTAAAACTGGTAAATGATTGCATAACTCAACTACATTTGCTCTCAAAGCAGTTTGTTTTAGCCAGGTTCAGTAAAAAACAGTGATTTGAGAAGTGTCATTTGAGTTTTTCTTTTCTTTTACATCTATACTTACCTATTGTGAAAAAAGAACTACAAAAGGGGAATAGCATTTAAGTAGAGAAGTTGCTAAATGGTGAGTTTAAAGGCAAAAAGGTCTGGGATGAAACTTAAAGGGGCCGTCTACCACCAGCAAAAAAGCAAGCACCTAGCCGCTGTGCGCAGTGGCAGCAGGTCCAGCTCAGCACACACACACACGCACACCATGCCAGCGGACTGTGTGAGGAGCATGGTGGGTTGGGTGGAATTGTGGGGGGGTAGCACCTTCATTAGAGTGAGACTTACAAGGCCGGAGCGGCTGAGAATCTGGCTAGCGCTCAGTACCTCCTCCTCAGACGACTCGTCCGTATCCTCGTGGTTGGTGAGGTTCAGGCTCGGTGTGCTGCCCGAGTACTGGCACTCCTGCAAAGACGGCGTGTCCCCTTTGTCCATGCTCTCCAGGGAGCGCCGACGGACTCCCCAGTTGAAGTTGTCCATGCTCTCCCCCTGCAGGAGAAGCAAGCAGGAGATTAAGTAGTTTGCACAGACAGAAAAAAGGATAAGGAAACAAAGGACAAGACTAATCAACATTCCAAAACTTTAGTCAAAAAAGGAGTATCAACACTGCACGATGACACATTTATATGACCACTAAAGCATTCACAATGGCAGCATCCACAGTTTTAAAGTGCAACAACACTACAACATCGAAAAGAACGTCTAAAAGAAGCTTTCTGGACCACAGACTTACCTGCAACTCCTTGTGGCAAGAGAAGAGAAAGATAACAATGTAAGGTTAATGGATTAAAGGTTAAAGACAGACTATTTTCCAACAACCATCAATACACTTACAGGACAAAGACAAGTACATTCATGTGGTTAATATGAGGGGAGGGGAGACATAATTGATTATCAACTGTCACCTCTGCATCCTCCAACTCCACATCAAGAAAGTCAAAGTCTTTGAAGACACCAAACTGCTGCTCACTGCCTGTGTCCTCTCCCTGCAGCTCCTCCTCTCTGACCACCTCCTCCACTGTGGGAATCAGGCTGGTCTGCTGGTCTCCAGAGTCCAGATCCTCATTAGACGAGAAGACCACCTGCAAGCAAGCAAAACTCTGTGTTGGCAAAACGTGAAAAGGGTTGGGTTTTCAAAATAACAAAATCAAATTATTTAGCAAAAAAAAAAAAAGTTTACAATGTATATTATTTACAGAGACCTTTTCAGATGCTTTAGAGTAGGAGAGGAGTCTTACAGATGGATTTTTTGCAACACCAGATTCAGGACCGCATAACGACAAGACATTCATTAGCTTCTCTCTAGTTCTTCTCTGAAATGAGGAAATGTTCATTTATATTAGAAATGGAATGACTTCAATTGGATGAGCTAATACAGATTGTTTGCTTCTTTCAGACAAATGTTTTCAAACAGGCACCTGAGAAAGCTGGGGCCTCTTCCAGCTCACTGGCACCAGACCGTTCGAATTGGAGCCAGATGACGTGGATGATGTACTCCGAGTAACTGCAATCATCTGGGGCTTTCCATTACGACCTGCAGCATTACGCTGATCTCCATATTTATGCCCTATAATCGGTGTCTACAGAGTTAAGAAATTCATAAAAAAATTGTCAGAATTAAGAGAGAACACTGAAACGGTAAATGAGAAGGCTTCTGAAGCAGAGGGTCACCTCTGAGATGTCAAAGTGGAAGTCCAGAGTTTTGCCAGGCAGCTCCTTTGAAGAGTTATTAAAAATGCGTGTAAATGCAATTTCAGGAGAGCCACATGATTCTGAACTATACGAGCGCTGGACATCATCGGGAACCACGAGGCTGGCCGAGCGAGATACAACCAACTTCAGAATGTTTTGGGCCTCTTTCCAATGTGGGCTCTGTAAAAAACAGATGTATAATAATTCCATTATAAAAGGTATCTCTGTATGTTAGATTTATTTATCTTTTCCAGGGAATTTCTTCAGAGAGCCAAACTGATTTATAACCATAGCAGCAGCAGCATCTATGAAGTTATATTAATTTGGTTGGACTTTCAATTGTGCTCCAAGTTAATGTCACAAAACCCTTAAAGCGGCAGACAAACACAATTTAGCTTGCATACCACTGCACATGCACTGCACACAAACACAAAGGCACCACTGGTTGTGAGCCAGTAAAGAATTGGCCCAGGGCACTATGGTCCAACAGCTGTCAGAGGGCGCTGTGAGCTAGAAGCATATAATGTACTAGGTCAGGGGTAAAAGGCTTTTATGTACATCCATCAAAAAGGGGCCCTTAACAATGGATCTGAAAACAAAAAAAATTAAAAACGCAAGTTGTGCTTTTAAATTTTCAGCTCTACTGCTATATTTAGCCTTAGTAACGAGTTAACAATAATATAACATAAGGCATAATGTCTTGTGTGCATATGCATATGCTCAATTTGTTGATTGAATTTTTACCTAAAATTTTACAAATGGCATCTCACCTGAACATATTTGCCAATAATCTTCATAATTTCCAGGTTAAACTGCTTGACAGGGGCTGCTGACAGCTCAATATAACTCAGAAGGCTGTGGATGATCTGCAACAAGGATTGCTGCATGCTTGGAAGGCCCTTCTCAAGCAGCTGCAGGACAAACACATGAAAAATCACAATGTGCACTTTACTTTACTGTGTTTACATTACTTATTCAAGAATATGGCACAGTGCGTGTACCTCAGCCAAATAAGTGACCAGGTTTAAGGTTATCTCAGCAAACGCCATGTGGAGGTAGCGACAGACCACGTTGATCCAGTTGGTGCAGTCCCGGGAATAGTTTTGTTTCCGGTACAGGGTCATCATGTGAGCCAAATTGGCCAGTGCATCCGACTTCTCATCGGTGCACACCTTGGCTATTTTATCAGCCGTCTCCTTACAAAAGGGAGTCGGGCTGTCAAAGTGCAGAATGAGGTGTGGTAGGAGGCACAGAATATTTAATGGGAAACCTACAGAAGACAAAGTAAGAGTTTGACATCGCAGAACTAATGTTTTTTTGGGATAACCTTACGAGCCCAGTGCTTACCTGCTCCTTGAGAAGGATCCACCAGCGTATGTCGTGACACACTGATGAGCTTGCTGAGCAGATGAATGGTGAGCTCCTGAGTAGAAGTCGAGGTGAAGCCCTTCAAGAAGAGCTGCAGCAGTCCAGGGAAACTGTACCACTTCAGTTTGGACTGGACACTCTCCAGACGCTCTCGGCTGTCCGCTCGATCCAGAGGCAAGTGTCCCAGCAGCTTGTTGAGCAACCTCAGGGCCAGTAGATACTCAAACTCGTAGTCCGACTCCAGCAAAGAGGTGGCAATCCAGAACATGGTGGCCAGCAGATTCGTTGGATCTACAGGCGGGGTGTTGTCTGCTCCTGGACCCCCTCCTCCGCTCTCCCGTAATGACGATAAGCTCCGAGTCCGTGCCAGGTTTCCGTGGCTTCCGCCGAGTCTGTCTGCTACGTCTAGAGTGTTACTCCGACGTTTATCGCCTTTCCTTTCTCCTATCAAGCTGGCACGGAGCGAGTTGCTGCGAGCATGTACGTAATGGTAGAGACCGCCAGTGTTCAAGTTCAGTTGGCCTGTGCTTTTCCTGTTTGCAGCAAACTTGGCCCCCAGCAAGTGTTCATGGGAAGGAGTTCTGCAAAAGTAATGTCAAGGGGAATTTGTAGGATGTACATCCATCACTTGATGACTTTTACTAAAGATGACTCAAACACAGCGAGACAAAGAGAATGAGGACTTACTGTGCTAATGCAGTGAGGAGGTCATAATTCTTGAGTGTGTCTGCGAGAGTGTCGATGCCAGCCTCCAGGGTGAGGAGCAGTTCAATGACAAAGCCCTACAGGGGTAAGCAACAAGGGTCAGTGTAAAAACAAGCAAATAATGTCACTATAACTACGTAGCGCTTCAATCCATTTTAACATGAAGCATCTTCCACAGAACATTTTCACAGAAAGGGCAGCTCCGTTTGTTGTTGCGAGTCTCGTTTTAAGGACATTCAGCCCTCAGCCTTTCATCTTGTTACAATTTATTACTAGTTTTAATCTTTTCTTTGACATTTATATTGGTCATTCATCAAAGATAAAAGGTTTGGTTAGATTTGGTTAGGCGTATTATTGTGGTTCTGACCTGAGCCTCCTCTCCTGGATCACCTACAGTCTCCACCAGGCGAGACAGAATATCAGAGAGTGTGGCAGGAGTCAGGGGTTGTTTGAGGGCCCTGAAAATTTGGAATGAGCGGCCAGCGTAGTGCCGAGATGCGCAGGACAAAGCCGTTTGTAGAGATACTTCACTCAGCAATGACTCCAGCTGGAAACCTAAAGGACAGGAGTACACACAAATGAGCCAAATATGACAAGGAAAACTAATAAATATAGAGTATGTGCTGTGTATTCAACTGACCTGTCGGGGAATTCTTGAAGACATTCACAACATGTCGAACAAAAACACTCAGATGATCAGCGCTCTTGATGTTGGGGTTTTTAGGAGACACATCCTCATGGTTCCACAGTGGACCTCGTTTTCTACAAGGTAATAGAAAAAGCATTAAATGACATTCAAAAAAAAAAAAATCTTCACCACACTTCAAACTTTTTAATCACACGTCCCACTGAGAGCCAACATATCAGCAAAACCCAAATCAAACCCATGCAATGTAAAAAATACCCATTCCATTTAGAAATTGCTGGAGGCATGAAAGCAAATGACGAAGAGGATGAGTGAAATAAAAGATGTATTCTATGATTAGTTTTCATTCAAATGTTATGTACTCTTACCTGGATGTAATGAACTCAATGAGGGCTTTGATTTTCTCGTCCTGCTCAGCTGTGGCATTGACTTCACTGAGGAGCAATGGTGAGAGGTGGGACAGAGCACTCCCACCTGCACCGAGACTTATACTCGACGATGTAGAGCTGGTGCTGAGGCCAGAGTCGGTCATCGGGGATGGCTGACAGTCGACTGGCATAAGATCCTGCACTCCTGTTAGAAAGACACACAATTAAAGCTAGGGTAGAGGAAGAGACAGGTTTAAAACAAGTTTGAGTAAAAGGGAAGCAGAATTGTGACCATTTGCTGGATCCTTACTGCCACCAAGTGACCCACTAATGAAATACAATTTTCAACAACCTTAACAAGGCTTTTAATTGTAAAAAAAATAAAATTAAAAACATAAAACTGAACGGACCTGTGAGGTTATACTCTGGTGCTACTGGTTTCACAGTCAGGACTCTGGGGTCATTGTACTCCCTGTTGCGTAAAAGCACCATAGCCACAGACTGCACCCCGCTGTTCGCTCCCTGGACAATGAGTAAATGCAGTAGTAGACGTTTGCAGTGCTCGTAGACTTCCGGGTGCTGATGGTCAAACCCTAAGCAAAGACGGGAACAGGAACAAGTGAACAGGAGTTGGAGCTCAGCAGGTAGACTACGTTAACCTAAGATATTACCTATGAAAATTGCATGTAGCAAAAGGTGCAGGTAGGCACTCCATTCCACTTTGACCCCATGGTCCACAATGAGGTCTGTCAGGAGGATGACTGCAATGTTACACCTAAAAAACACAAAAAGGTTTATGTAAATTTGATAACAGTTTACTTTAAAGAACTGGGTCAGGTCTTAAATATTAAGTACAATTAAAAGTTGTGTATAATATACCTGTGAAGTGTTACACCAGGGGCATTGGTCTCTGGAAGATAATCTACCAAAGGAGACCAACAGCCGCCTGTGGGAGGGAAAGGCAGAGGTTCTGGCTGGTTGTGTTCCATCACTTTCAAACGCCAGTTAGCATAAAGTGGCATGGAGTCACCTGGGAGAAGACAATTAACAACAATATTAGTAAAAACTATTTTAAGATTTTGCATTTAAAACCAGGCAGATCAGATCTTAAGTGGTCACCCCAACCCAGGAGGTTAATCCCTTAAAGCTCTCTTGGAAGTGTCCTTAATACATCCTGATTGGATGTAAATATAGACAGCTCTCTTTAATCGAAAGCTGGTGTAGTTCTGCATATGAAGCAGAAAAGTGGAAGCCAATCTGATGCAGACTAAGGATGGTTAATGTCAACACTAGGTCTGAATACAATAGAGCTACAACTTTTCACACTGCTTTGAAGAATGAAATGCAAGGTCTGAAAGGGCCCTTTGTTATTGGCTGAGCACAGAAGAAGCCCTTACTCTTCTCTTCTTCATAGGAGCCTCCTGAGCTGCTGCTGTAGCGAGATTCCAGACGGTGGTGCTGTCGGTTCAGATTGCTGTTGAGGCCACTGTAGATGTCCAGGTGGGTGTAACTGTTGATCAGAACACAATCAAATTAATTCAGTATACAATTCAAATATTTGACGTGAAAATTTACATGAATGGTATGTGAAATATTTAGGTGTGTTTTATTGGGCTTGATGCACATACAGATTGGAATTAACAGTACATTAACATGAGTCTATCAAAAAAGTATTGTTTTTTTTACTTTTAGAGTCATTCATTCAGTCAACTTAAATCTAGCATTTTGATGAGTCAAAACCCCTTTTAATAGCTTGACTAAAAATCAACCTTACTACACTGTTCACTATGAGATTGTCTGAGCTTGTACCTGTCCTCCATGTTCGGGTCTTTCAGCTTGCTGTCGTGATGACCATCATTTACTGCAACCATAGTATTGCTGCTGGATGTTGTTCCTGTGACAAAACATATTCAACACTTAGTATTAGAAGCAAATGACTTTAGAAACACAACTTAAGCCGTGAACTATTAAATGCAGAGCGCTCATTAACCTGAGGTGACTGAGGGGATCTTGTAACTGGAGGTGATGCGGTAGTATGGAGGGTTGTCCATGTGAGTGACAGCTGAGCTCACAGGGTCGGTCAGCTCAAGCTCACTCATCAACTCCTCCAGCAGCTGCATAGTCTTATCCCTGCCCAGGTAAACCACCACTCGTTTTACCTGTGGACAGACGTCAAACATCGTTAAGAACGTTATGGAGTAATACATTACATATTGGAAGGAGAAAGGACAGGATAAGAATCCAATAAGAATTCACGTTTATATGGCTTAAAGTTGGAAATTATGGATAAAATGATGATATGGTCAAAATAATCACTTGCCTAATAATTGTGCACAGGGTATGTAGTGAGTGACTTACATAGGGCAGGAGGCTGGGGTCACTGCTGACTCCTGACATACTGATGAGGAAGTGCAGAATGATTTTGAGGTTCTTTGGCCAACTGTCTGCTAATGTGGTCCATACGTTCTCAATCTCTGACCAAGCAAACTCATCTCCATACTGCAAAGAAAATATTTATGACCACATGCCAATATATCAAACCACACACATTAAAATGTTTAATATTTGTGACAATTACCTTTGCCGTCATGAACATGAGGTTGTTGAGCACCATGGTAGTGGCACGAGGTGAGCCCCAACCCTCTCCATGAAGCCATCGTCGGCTGTTAACCATCATTATGTCCCGCTCTTGTGCATCCTCGTCTTCCTCTCTGCTTCCGCAGTCCTCCGGTCGCCGCGTAGTGGGTTTGAAATCAACCAGCTCCATGTTGTTCATCCAAGGAAGGAGGTAGTGTAACATTACTTGGCGACCACCAGGATGTGCTGTTTGGATACGCTGACTCACCTCTGCAGCAGTGAAAGCAAGAATATTTGGTCACAATATGCATTGAGTCCAAAAATTCTTGCCGAGTTGTGACTAACGCAGTTATTGTCAGCTTTCATTTTTCTATTCTTCTATTATTACATTTTATTTTTAGGAAGTGGTACAAAGATGTTCCAAGTCTCTGCTTCAAATACAAACTTTGCAAACCTGAGAAGATGGGCAGAGTGAGCTCGGGGTATGTCCTTGCAAGCTCTTCAGACAGCTGGTAATAAGACACAGAGTAAAGGTGTGGCAGCGCTGATGGAGGGGTCAGGATACCGTCTGTTCGGTGGATCTCCAATTTGTGGGCATAACGAAAGAGCTTTGGCTCCAAGATCTGTCAAATAATTGAAAAAGTTAAAAAAACAAAGACAAAAACTTATATTTCCTCCATATACACAATTAAAC
This sequence comes from Perccottus glenii, assembly GCA_024416835.2. Taxonomy (NCBI): domain Eukaryota; kingdom Metazoa; phylum Chordata; class Actinopteri; order Gobiiformes; family Odontobutidae; genus Perccottus; species Perccottus glenii. The sequence goes on from CM044559.2 coordinate 11,143,499, forward strand.
AGTAAGATTCAAACCTGTAACAGCTGCATGGCCACCTCATAGATATCCCTGGAAGAATCTGCCGCCTTGAAGAGAATTAGGTTGAGCAGCACCACAGTGTCAAACTGGTAATCCCTGCAAGATAAATGAGTATGTCAGTGTCAGTAAACATCTTTGAACTAGTGTAATAAATCAAGATTATTTGATGTATGGTAAGTTGGAAAGAAGTAGTACCGGTTGTGAAAGACATTGGCAATGGCCTTGAAGCAGCCAGCAGCCACACGTCGTGAACCTGTGTAACAGCGATCCACAGCCCAAAACATCAGGTTGCTTTGGTCAGGATTCAGCTCCAGCAGCAGCATGACTGCTTCACAGCCCAACATGTGAACCTGCGTAGACCACCGAAAAAAACAGATACAGTTCTTTATGCTTCTGTTAACACCTTGAGACAAACAGTAATTAAATGTTAACTTTAGCATTACCTTTTTGTCGTGAGAATCCAGGATGTTGTCAAGCCACTTGTAGAGGTAGCCATCAGACGAGAGGCCAACATTGTCAGCTACAGGCCCACAACACAACACTGCAGACATGGCCTAAAGAAGAGAAGATCATTTGCTTCAACAATCACATTATGGGCTGTGGATTAAACATTATTTTATGTTTATATAGCAGATACCTTTAGTGCACAGTACTGATGGCGGTTGATCTGCATATTTCGGTCACTGTAACGGTCCAAGGGGGTAAACATAATGCTGAAAGGCCCAGCCCAATGACTGAACAGCATGAAGAGACTGTGTCTTAGTGACTGCTGGGGAAAGATGGTTCTCCTTTGGTGTACTGAATAAAACAAACGCATAAAAAGTATCACTTCTGAACTTTCATAAATATTGCTTTGCTATTGACTGTTTTTCACCAATACCTGGAACATTCTGAATAATATTTGCCACAAGCGCACTGAAGTGACAGCGAATGTCCTTCAATGTGTCTGAGTCCTTGTCATTTTCTGCTTCGAGCAACTGCCTGGTCAGATCAACATACTCAAGCAATGTACTGTTCAGAGAGTGGCTCTCTCCATCTAACCCGCCACTGGCTCTGTAAAAAGAAACACAGGTGGTTTCTAAATTTATAGCCATAAGTACTTTGAGAAATCTTATTTATTAGACTCAAAGAGATGAAGAAAATCAGATTTCATAAATGTGTTGCTGATGACATACATCTGACTGATGACACCAGCATCTGCCAGTAGCTCAAATATCCGGACCAGCTGGACCCTGAGGATATCACGACGCCTGCGCCGCTTCATGTTCTGAAAATTACAGAAAATGTCAATTAATATCAGTTTATTGGGTCTATAAATAGCTTTCGGAGTAATCATGAAGCTACACTTACTTCAGGTCTTCTTTCTAAAGCTTCTTTAATGATGGGATTTAACTCCTCCACCAACTCTCTAAGAAAGACAATAAAAGAGCATAAGAATTAAAAATAAATGAAGACAGTGAACATCCATATAAATCCATTGGATTATTACCTGAAGACCATGGGGTTGGTCCTGCCAAGCCCCAGCACAAGAGACTCTGTAACTTCCATGCTCTCAGAGCGCATCATTGGAACAATGTGTTTAAATAGGGAGGAAGGGGACGAAGTGCCAACAATCTATTAGAATACAGAGAAACAGAAAGGGTAAACTAAGTACAGAAAACTGTACAAACATTAACCTAAAATTCAAATAATAAGGAGACAATTATATTTAGGCCTCGTGTGCAGACCTTTGAATCATAACTGAAGCCGCTGTCCGGCGTGGACGCCAGCGTCTCAGGCGGGGAGCAGCGGACGGAGCCAGAGGTGGAAGATGAGGAACTAATGGAGGATGAGGAAGCAGAGCTGCAGCAGAGAATCAGATAGTTCCTCCAGAGGCCAACGTAGGAGTCACTGCTGTTCAGGTTGTTCACTTTCTTGGCATTAATAGGACTACTGCAGGAGAACATCAAGGAGAGGAGATCAGAGCTTCACATCCTAATCACTACAGTACATCAACAGTTATGGTGTCTAGGTAATAGGTACACAGGGTATCTGCACATTTTTGATCAACAAATTTAATGACTTTTAAGACCTTTTTAAGACCTTCAAGAATTAAAATTAAGACCATTACCACGGCAAAAAAAAATATATAAAAGGACACTCGACAAAGCTGTTCAGGTTAACAAAGCACATTTGTATTTGAGCAACAGTGCAAATAATCAGTGCATATTTAGCAACATAAAGTGCACGTCAGGCAACTGCCTTCTCAATACTACAACAATACTGCTGTACGAAGCTGCCTTGATTCACACTTGACAGAAGTTCCCTTTTTATGTACGGAACAAGTCCAAATCGAGCAAGATAAGAGGTTTTGTCCTTGCCACAACTAAATGTTTTTGCACATTCCGAGTCAGGGAACATTGCCCTGAAGACGGTGCTCACGTCTTCATTGGACGTATAGGAGTGATGTCGGCTAATCGTGTGCAAAACCCACAGCATTTCGGCCTTCAGTGTAGTGGTTGGGGAGAATGTACCGAAGGCATTACTTGTACTGGGACCCAAAGACACCAACGCGGGTGTAACGTTAGCCTTTGAAGTAGATACCGATGCTGCAAACAACTGAATGGGGACAGTTGTTGCCTGACTGTCGGCATAGCGCTTGTGCTTAAACCTACACTTCCCCTCTTGGCTTGCGTCTGTTACGCTCATAGCTGAAACACTTCTTCGTCTGTTTCTATGACAGGCCTACGGGGAAAACACTGCCCCCTAAATGAAGTATGATGCCTGTGCTATAGGCACACGCTACTTACTTTTTGCTGTCTTTAGACAGGGACGTGCGCTGGTGAAATTACGTTAGCATGGAAAATAGTTTTTTCCGATATCTTTCTTTCATTCTGCCCAGATGAAATTTAATGCCGCCCAGATGAAATTTAATGCCACTTTTCGAAAATTTGCGAAATTTAATACATTTTAAGACCTTAAAAAACGTATATTTTATTTAAGACCTTTTAATACTTTTTAAGGATCCGCGGAGACCCTGGTACAACAACAATAAATATAAGTGGATATAGTACACAGAAGGTTACACACTTGATGTCGACTTGTGGAGACAGCAGCTGCAGACGGGTGTAGGCAAACATCCAGGCGTAGTTGAGGGCGGTGGGACAGAGTTTGGGCAGGTTCTCCTGTCGCAGGTAGCTGGAGAAGCTGATGACCCAGGGGTCCTGGGCCTGAGTAACATGGGCAAACACCCAAATGTGTGAGGGGCTCACCACATCAAACTGGTGGCTGATGGGAGATGAACTCCACTCTGCTAGTGTCTGTAGATCAATCCCACTGGGACAATACAAGAGGTTGGTCTGAGAAGAGAGAAGCTAAGTTAATTAACAGTTTAAAATCTTGTTTAAATTTAAATAAATATAAATCACTTTACCTGATCAGCTCCAGTGAGGTGAATGAAGCTCTCTAACACAGATGCACTTAATCTATCCATCACATCAATGGTCAGTTCCTCATCTCCCTAAATGATTGACAAAAGCAAGTATTACAAAGATAGCCAATATTATCCATACTTAGTTCTTTAGCTGTAACAGTGGTAGGATAATTACCTTGCTAATGCCCAATGCAGTGTGCAGCACTCTGACCTCTTTGAGAACATTAACAGCCAGCTTTCGTGTGGCAGGACGACAGCTACAAAGAACAACCAGTGCCAACCCCTCCACCACATGCAGCACACTCAGTGGGTTTGTACGATCCAGGGAAAGTGAGCGTCTGTTGCCTGAGCTCTGCTGGACAATGCATTCAGAAATATATAAGAAAACGTAACCTGTGAAAAGCCTTAAAAATGCCAGGATAACTAGCAACACACTTACTTTCACTTGAGTATCATGGCCCTTGTTGCCGCCTTGCAGTGCCTGCTTCCATTGGATGATGAGCTGCAGCAGCATCTTCACAGCGTTGTCCAGCAGAGTGGGATGGACATCGGTGACGTCTCGAACAATAAAGTAAGCAAATCCTGAGAGAACATCCTCACGCCACTCTGGGAAATTCACCATGAGTGCCTGCAGCGTAGTGAAGGCTAGGCTCCGCAGCTCCTCATCCATGTGGATCGTCAGCCTGTGGATGTAGAAAGTCAACAAGAGACATAAGAGTTCAAACATATCGCAAAGCCAGACGAGTGCACTTAGGTTAGAGAGGGGGAATTACTTGGCAAGAAGCTCTATGAGGTCTTGTCTGCTCATGCCGTCCGGTATTAGTCTGGGGATAGCGGCGACGCATGTTCGGAACAGATCAATCTTTGGTTTTCTTTCTCCCCTGTAGGAAAATCAACGACATTTGTAAGCACCTCATAAATTCTAACCTCAACAAATATAAATGTTTATCAAATGAAGTAAAGCACAAGTTTCTAATCACAAACACATGGCCTATTTTTTCTCAAATCTTAAGATTAAAGTACAGATACACCTATGCATCTTCATCACCCTTATAAGTTATCTTAATATGGCTCACACTCCAGATTAAACCAAAGTTTTGTGAATGTACAAATCCAAACAAGAGACAAATAAGCTAGTTGCTTGCCTTTGTACTTTTTTTTAGACAATATACTACTGTGCTCGTAAACCTAAGCGGAAAGTACACACGTGATCATGTCCTCAGGCTCCTTGTTGGACATCTGAACGTTCGTCATACTCATAGAGCGCCCCACCTCCTTGTCTAGGTGTCGCAGGATGTTGTCTAAGGCCTTTCTTACTTGGGGGTAGTACAGGGACATGCCTAAAAAGATGCACCAGTTACCAAACGTATTCATATTTTTAAAAATCAAATATGTACATTTTTTCTGCATACCTATAACCTTTGCTTCCTCATCAGTGAGAGTGGTGTTGAGGAAGATCTTCTTGACGCGCAGTGTGTTGCCTGAGGGCATGATGATTCCGGTGGTGGGCATGGGGGGTTCTCCGTCCTTCTGCTGCAAACTGTCAGCAATGACCAGGAAAGCTCGCAAACCAATATTCATTCTCTGAAAGGAGGAACAGAAATGATGAGGGACATGATGTAGAAGCAAACATGGAGTTACTGTATGAGGAAAAAGGTTAATGTAATTTCTTCTTAACCTCTGGATTGATGGTGAAGGTTTTGTGAGATTTGCCCACACAGAGGAGATCATAGATAATCTCTTTCATTGCAAAGTCCAGTCTTTCCTGAGAGCCACCAAACAGAACAGACGTTACTAGGCGTCCATGAGATGGCTGTGTAACTGTCACGTAGAAGACTGGGACATACCTGAGCTATAAACTGGATGATCTTAACAAAGATGTTCAGAGGTGTGTCTCTGGGCACCACACTCCGGGATCCTTTGGGAAAAAGTGCTGAAACAATGTTGAGGAGTCGACTAAAAGAAATAAAGTGATTTTTTTTTTTGTGAGCCCATGTACTACCATTCATAGTCAACACAAACAAACCCACAAGAACTAACCTCTGTGTGACAGTATTACTTTCACACTTGATCCTGATGATGTAAACCCACAGCAGTCTGTAGAGTGACTCCAGTGCTACACGCGACATTTTGGGGTCTTTGTTCTGTTAATGAGAAAAGAAAATTGTGAGACTGTGGTGATGGTTCTAAAAAAACCTCTACTCACCTGGGTGATCCCATTCATCTGTTGCCTTTCGGAGAGACTCTAATGGAATCAATTGCATCTGGATCAATACTATAAATACTACTACTTAATCAGTGTAATTCAATTATTACTACCTAACATTACACAATCTTGTTTGCAAATTTAGATAAGTTATGGGAATCAATTGCTAGGTTTAACTCAAGATTGTTTATAGACATGGTAAAGTAGTGAGAGCAAAACTCAAACTACTTAGTTTCATGAATCATAACATGTAAAAACAGATCATTTTAATACAACACACTTTACAACAATGACTGTGCCAAAACAAGCTGAACACAAACACTGACTCTTAACTCTTAATATGTTCATGTATGAGATAAAACACCAATGTAACAATTATTGCACTACTGTGTATATATTAAACCCAATGTCTTGATTTGCAGTAATCAAGTGGTTCAAAACACAGAATCTCCATTAAAACACCAGTCCCAACAAATCAAAATATTGCTTTAACCAACAACGTAGCAACCATTACACAATACAACACAAAGCTAAAAGCACACCATTCTAATACAGAGAAAATCAATGTTTGACTTTTGCAGATACCAGATTTTAAAACAGAGCGTTAAAATAAAAAAAAGTCTGATTCAATCAGAATTAAGTTAAACTTGTGCAATAAACTCACAAAGTCCAAATCTGTGGCTAGATCAAACAGCAGCAAAATCACCGTTGGCCATAATGTGTACCACAAAGCCTTTGATGACATCACAAGCTACAATAGTCAACATGTTCTTTACTACTTCTACTCAGGACACTTCAACATCCTGTGTCATACTGCCCCTTCACAAGAAGAACGCTTCTACCACAGGTACTCGTCATGAGGGACACCAGGCAGGTTGCAGAAACCAAAAGAACTCACCTGCAATGTCTCAATCTGCTTTCGGATGCTGTTGTTAGAAGGCATCTGGAGCAGGTCAATGCAAGACAAAAGATCAAATGACAGAAGACAAAGAATGTAGGGAGTTGGATAAATGCAAGCAAAAAAAAGTGTGAAAACATTGAAATGTGCTACATGCCACCAGTAGATTTTATCTCATGGATTTATTTTAACTGGCATGTTAGTAATGCAAAATAACAGTGGATTTAGATTTGGATTTAGAACTATAGCTGAGTGAGTGAGTGTCATTATGAAAAAAATAAAGGTGTGTTGTGGTGTCCAAATCAAACTACAAACAGAGAAAACACAGGGGACACAGAACACAAAGACATAGAAAGACGAGGAAAGCCATTTGATGATGGAAATGGAAAATTAAACCAAAATCAAAGCTGATGTACCACAACAACAATCTCTTTGGAGCCATACTGAATACCAAATTATAATGTTTTAACCACATGGTGATCAGATGAGCTTGAATAACATTGCCATGCCTTCTACTAATTGTAGAATACATCTCCAATTTGCTTATATTATACTAAATGACTAGAATGTCTTTAAAGTGAAAAAAAATCATTCAAGAACAACCACATGGTTAAAACAAAACCAACAAAAGGCCATAAAAGCCTAAGCTGCTAAAATCATTACAACAATCACACAGGCCCACGACATTATGTCACACAATCACCACCGACTGTAATTGTTACAGACACCTAAAATGACAGAGGAGGAGGAATGCTGAGATGACAGACGACCATTCAAAAGCAGCTTCGGAAATCGCCACCACATCAGATGCAAACAAACAGAAGTTCATCCGCCACATGATCAGTCTCCACAAGAGGTAATCAATGCAGAGTGGGAAAGACAACCATTAAGTCATTCATTGGATCAGTTGATTCAAGTCAGGCTGGGTTGAATAAGCTTGGTGATAATCAGGGACAGAGGGAAAAGGGGCTTGATCCGGTTTTACAAGGAGTCACAGACCGGAGTGGAAACAGCACTTGAGAAAACATATTTAGATTAAAAAAGGTCTGTGTGTTGTCTCTGCAATTTCAAAATACTAAGCTTTTTTTTCCCTCCCGAGTTAACAAAAACTTTATTGCCTTAGCTAATCAAGTGCTATTCTTGTCCAGATCTGGTGTTTTATAATGAGAGGGAAAGTACAGGATGATCTTAGACGGAACCCACAGAACACACCGTTCGGTATCAGGACTACTGCTTTAGGTCAGTGCCCTTCAGTCCTGACCAAGGCATGTCATAACAGTAACTCCCATTTTACAGTTGCAGTACATTAACTTTTACATGACAGTCATAAGACTTCAGATGTTCAGTGAATTAAGCACTGTTAATGTGATTATTGTTCATTGGTTAGTTGAGGCTGTGTAGTGTTCAATGTGTGGATGGGCTCGATGTACCTTCAGGTGCGAGAGGCAGTTCTGGAGGAAGATGTGCCAGTTGTTGAGGAAGAACTGCTTCTGACTTACACACAGCAGACATGTCACCAAGGGATACAGAGCCTGAGCAGATGAACAAAAATTATAAAGAGGGGAATACACGCACCAAGGCCAGACAACAAAGTCTGAAAAAATAGGGCCCAAAAAAGTGATTAAACTCTTACCAAAGAATGCTTCTTCCGTGAACTAAGATCAAAGGTTGTCTGATAAAGCATCTCCACAAAGTTTTTGAGGCATGGCACATTCACTTCATTTTTCACCGCCTGAAAAATGAATGAACAAGACGCTTACAACCCACTCAGATTCATACTAATAACTTCTGTGTTTAAACTACAAAGAATTATTTCACTCACAGCAGCGACAGGGATCAGGATCTCGACAAAAAGACCGGCTAAAGCATGCTTTATGTCCTTATCCTTGACTTCCAGGAAATACTGGGCACACTCCTGAAAAGCAACACCAAAAGCACACATATAATGGTCAGTAAATAACAAAAGTCTGCTTAAACACATTTTCAGACCACTGCTCTATTTTAGTTCTCACTGTAGTTAAACATTTTGTTACTACAACTACACTGAAAAGACAAAGACACTGCACTTCATTTCAATAGCTGAGCAAAAAACGTTTTTGAATCCATAAGCCATGCAGATATTATAATAGACAGTGTCATGTAGGTGTGAACAGGAGTGACATAGATTAAACACTAGCCTGGAGATATTTAACAAAATACTTTTTAATAAAACACAAAAAGCAAATATTCATATTTTTTACTTAGATGGCTCTGAAGGTTACAGCAAACTAATTTACCTGCATAAACTGAAAAGAAGCCTCAAAATCCTCCACAGGATACATTTTAACCCGGAAGAACTTCATACCCATGATGAGACTAATGATGCTTTGGACTATGTAAGGGCTCTGTTCCTTTTGCCTTAGCTCCTTCAGTTCGGTGATGAATTTCTTCCTTACTGCCTGAAACCTGAAAATACACATGCATGTAAGAAATGTTGTCCATATGACCAACAGTGTTATGGTGAAAGACTTTGGTGTGCTTACTTTGACTGCGTGAGAACTCCAATGACCTCAGCGTACAGATCTGCAATGATGTGCACATTGCCAGTGTTGGGCCCACAGTAACTGCCATTTGAATAGAGCAGATAAAGATAGATTATTAAGTGGCACAAAGAGCACAAGGCCAGTCTAAGTACCCATTCATGAAGACTGACAGAATTTGGAGTGTATTTATTATCACTGTTTATGTCTACGTAATGTCTGCTCACGCTCTACGCATTTGTGCATTCAGTACTTACCCCTCTTTATGTTTAAAGTGCTTGAATGCCAGGTTTAGAACTTCATGTACTAAAGCATCTGGCACTGGATGAAGAGGAATCTGTGACGTAAACAGAAAATCAGTCTTATTTGAAGCACTGATAGCATTCTTTCTTTTTCTATGTTACCATTCATTACCCTCCCAACAGGAGCAGAGCCAAGGACAACTTAGCTCGAGTCTCCAAGGACTGGCTCTCAGTTCAGAATGCATTGCTCGATTTGAGCAGTGTACTTTAGAAACAAGCACAGTTGGAAGCTGGTGTAATGCCATGTTTATTTACTATGCCCCTCCCAAAGGGGGGAACCTCACTAATAATTAATTGTGTAGTTAGTGAATAAAATTACAAAAATAAATGAAAATAAATCAGAGCCTCAGATACTCAGGTAAACTTAAAAAAACCTGGATTTTAAATATCAAATTATATTGTAAAACCCTGTATTTGTTAAACAAATAGAGAGGTGCAGCCACACAAATGATCTGCATGGCCGTGTGTTTTACATTTGTGACCTTTAGAAGATATCACGTCATGCAGTGTGCTCGAATAAGTGTCACTATCAGGTCACACAGGTGCACTGTCTAACTATTTATAGCAGACAAAGTGCTTTGTCACTTACCTGTTTTAGAACTTCTACAGAGACTAAGCAAAAAATGAAATCTATGGCTAAGTCCCTCCTCTCCAAAAGGAAATCTTTATCCCGGTGCTGTTCATCCCTGAAAATAAAATAATATTTAAGAAAAAGAAGAAAGATGATGTCTTAGATGTATGAAGAAAGTGAATTGCAGAATCTTACCCTTTGGACTTGGTGCTAGCGCGAGGTCTGTACTCATAAGACTCGTCTTCAGTGCCGCTCTGCCTTCGGTACCAGTCAAACAGTGTGCGCAGTAGGGAGGGCAAACAGTGCTCTGCTATTGAGCTCATAGAGCTTATTAACTGAAACGAAATAACAGGAACATACTAGAACAGACTTTTATCTAATATCTTAATCTAAAAAGGATAATGTCAATCTTACTAGCACGTGTCATAAATGTTAAGAAAAGTAATGCATTTGTGGCAAGATACAATAGTTAAAAACAAAACCCATGAAACTGTACAAGCTGTCCTTTAAACCTTATTAAAGATTTGAACTGCATCAGATGGTGTCAGCATGTGCGTTTTAAACCTAATGCTGCAATTACAGCTCTGACAAATCAGGTCTTTCATACGCAGCATGCGCACAGCAAATATATTGGAGTAACTGGAGTGAAACCACCATGTCCTGTCATTGACAACTAAACACAGCCAATCAGCACTTCTGAGGCTCTACATTACACTGAATAGCATGGGGTAATACATAAAACATGAGGAGGGGCCAGGGCACATAAACTGTTAAAATGTTACGTGTTCAAGGGTCAGTGCTGTGAGATGAGTAAGGTGTGTAAAAGATACTCAGCATGAGAGTTATGCAACCGCTCCCTTTGGCCTTATGGTGCCAGACAGATACACTACAGCGTCCAATGCTGATTTACTGCTGAGGATGACGCAGCAATTTTCCACTCTCACTTTTGCGCTCCCTATACCATTTTCTCTCCCTCACTCACAATAGGGACAGCCGGATCTATAGCACCATATCCTCATTGGCTTTGTGTTGTGCTGAACAAAGCACTATGCAGCACGCAGCCCATTGTGTGGAGTTCTGCGAATGCCACAAACGAGGCACTGACACTGAGCGGGGGATTGATCGGGTGGAGTGGGGTATTCAAATGCCTCCCACTTTGAAGTTCAATAAATGATACGCACTACAGCTCGTATTACCTGGTCAAATTGTGCATCTTCCCCTCGCTGCAGGGAACGGGACAGAGGTTTCTCCTGTAAGAGGGTTGACACAGCAACACAGACATTAAGAACAAGTGATACAATAGCACATGTATTTCAATGACATCATTTCCACTGGAGCAGTACAATGCAGGTTGGGTCAGTACAAGTAAGTTTAGTGGTCAGAAGTGCTCCCAAAACGCATACAGTAAGGTGGAGCTTAAAAACATGATTTTTTTTTTTTTATACACATTCTTGTGATAAACACATTATCATATTGTCATATTTCAAGAGAAAACACACTTGCATTTTTGGCATAAGTTTGCATTGGCGTCACACAGCTCTCACATTTCGCAATTAAAACATTGTATTAAAGACAAGCATAACTTGTTACATTAAACAATGAGTTTGTAAAATGAAGGAAACTAGCGCAGCTCTATAATTTACTTTTGTTCCTAATATTAATCATTGACACTGCTTTTGAAATTTTAGAAAGTTTACTCCAAATACAATTTAGACCTGTGTTTCCCACACATTAAGGAGACTATGGTGTGGCGCTATAGTCTAATTGCTGCCGCCATAGTCTCCAAATGAGCCGGGCATTGGATTTTGCAAAGGTAAATTACATATTTATAAATTTAGATTTATATTAAGAATCTGCTGCATTGAATTTCTGTTCTGTATTGGCGGCTCTGTGATGTGCTCAGACTCCGCCCCTTCTGCTGATCAGCTGACTTGTCAGAGCTTCAGCAGCGGGAGAGTTTTGAGCGAGAGGAGACGGCTTCTCTTGACAACAACCGAGTAAAACTTTAACAGTTATTCTCTAAAGAAAGTGGAGATGTGTGAGCAATAGTTGTAGCCAATACTACAACTCTCCAGAAAACAAGCCCTGTCTCATCTTATAATTCTCCGCAGCGACACAAGAAGCAAGCAGTGGATGCAAACAGAAAACATCTGCAACCTCGCAAAAGTTACTGCTTTCCAAGAAGCAGCAGCATCTTTTGGCCGATACAACTCCAGATAAACCCTTTGTTTAATGACATCTGAGCTAAAGTGGCGCTATACATGTGTTTAAAATCAAAATAACTTGCGGGCCATTTGCAGAAATCTAATACAAACACTGCGTACAGTTCCAGTGAAAATGAGGCTTAAGTCAAACACTGCTAAACAAAAGCAGTAAGGAACAGACAAATTTGTGCATAAGCTAAAGGGGCTGAATAAGAATGACAAACAAATGTTATGCTTTAAGTAAGGTCTAATAAATCGGTCCAAATTAGTGTTTAAACTGGATAAAGAATGGCATTTAGTTTAAAGCCTTTGTTGCCATTTTTGAGTTTTCCAGACATATTGTACCAGCGGTTCAGCCATGACCATCTCGATCTTCTTCTCAGCCAGCACAGCAAACTCTGCAAACAGACTCTTGATGACAAACTCCCCCGGCTTGAGCTCGGGGTCAATGGTGATGCTGGACATGGCTGCGACGTTGTGTTTCTCCCAAGACAGGGGAGTGACCGAGGAGGGGACGCGCCGTCTACTCGCGCTGCTGCTGCTGACTGGGGCCGAGGCTGTGGAGGGGATGGAGGGCAAAGGTTACACACTAGGAACTATTTTCCGACAATAACAATAAAAAATAATGCATGTTTATTAAGTGAACCATTAGAAAGGGAAGAAGAAAAGTTATAAACCGTTTTGTTTTTGTTTTACAATGCTCTGGACGTTTGAATGCTATAACTATAGATTAATATGGTTCCCAAAATGTATTTATAGCCAAGCATTTAAAATGTCAGTGACAGTTTACAACACCACATCACAATAGTGATACTGTATGTAGTTTTACAAAAGTGTAAAATAATGAAAATATATCTAAATGGTGTAGAATTGGTCTAATATCTTGACTTGATTCCTCAAAGACATTTGTTTACAAAGTCAGACTTCCTTGTACATTTACATATGGCTCGGATGATTTGATATTTTATTCAAATATTATAAGCAAATCATTTGATTTTACATTTGTGCGTTAAGGTGGTGCGGAAGGACAGATTAAAGTAGAGTCAACAGCTTAAATAGAAACTGAAATTCACTCTAAATCTAAGAGCAAACATTTCTTATTTGACATTGTGAGACTGTTAAAAGGTTTGATTTAGGACCCCTTTGTTTAAGAAAAGGGAAATCTTAATAGTACAAATACAAAACGTTTCCTGTTTTGCCATGACACAGCAAATACGGTGGGAACAGGAACGTTGACTGACCTTTGACTGAACGATACACCTACAGGGTGATGGAGAAAACCTTATGTCCGAGGAACTAAAAACAGATGCTAACCAATTACATAACAGTTTATTCAGATACTATGTGACTACTAGATCCTCAGTCTGGGACATCTAGGACTTTGTAGCACTGACTTCAAGCCAAGTGGCTCGCACACTGACCCTTTACCTCGATCCCTCCCAGGAAAAGGCCTTGTTCTGTTTCTTCCTGGTTGTCACAGAAACACCCATGCACTCTGAATAGTGAATAACACCAGAGAGCATTGGCGCAGTACCACTTGGAAGTACCATTTCCAGCTGGGAGAATGGATGTTTAAAATGGGGAACACCGTATTTTGATGTTCTTTTTATTGTGATTGTAAGTGTAGTGTAATGCTACTGCTAAGTTCAGGGATTGCCTCACTAAACAAGGACTGTGCAGACAATTACCTACTGTGAGGAAAAAGTAACCCAACCACAGCTATCTCATAGACTATACTTCTTCTATAATCTTCATAGTGGATTTATTAAAGAATACTTCACATATTTTTTTGATTTAATGTGAAACCACACAGACTAAATTAACATGTATTTGATTGTCAAAGAACTGAGCCATTCAAAAGTCACCTGAGTATGAGACCTATGAAACACCTAAGAAAGAATAGATTCTATGAGCTAAAGACCAAACTGCTTGGGAGCATTTCCCTCTTTGTTTACTGTGCTGCGCCAACACCCCCAGTGATGTCACATAACCAGCTCCTGTGGCCCAATCAGTGCCGACCCACTACACCCTCCAGACTTCTGCTTGTCTCCCGTTACTGTTCATTTGGACTGTTGACACACAGATAAATGCACCAACAACATGGTACTATTTCAGTTCTGGATTGAATACAACCTCTAGACCACTTTAAGCAGCACAACAGGAGTGACTCACCTATCAGCCTGAGGTCATTTATTTTGTTTTACATTCAAATCTATTCAAAACGCAAAAGCTTGAGGATGCTTTGCAAACATGTAAAAAAGAAAGCTTTGCCAATCCAAAGCTTTCATGGCCTTGACATTTAGGTTGTTGTCATATGAATAACAAAATGGAAAAGCCTGTAATAAATTTAAACAAGCCAAAACATGAGACATTTCCAAAGCTTTACCGATAGTCCAAGTTGCTGTGGTGTTGATATTTTAGTGCAGTTTAAGTCACATGGTACAAGTACAGTCAATCCATTGTGTGGCTTAGCCCCAAGTTTACTTCTAGTGATAATTTAAAAAAGTACTTCCCTTGAGGCTTTTGCCTTAAGAAACCCCTCAGCTACAGTTTGAGCTGAAGAAACAAAGCAACCCACAGGATTACACAACTGTTAAAGCAGAGACTCCACCATGTCACAGTCAAAACAAAAGCCTCCCAAACGCCTGCTCACTTCCCCTTTCAGGACAACGCACATACAGTCAGGAATGCACAGCCAAGCATAGGCTATTTTTTACTGAAAGACAAACGAATAACAGCCAATGCTTTTGGGACAAAGCAATGCCAATTCTGCCGTTGTGTCTCAACATGCTCCAACTTTGACAAGTTAGTACTGGTTCACTCTTTATCATTATTACTCCCAAAAAGAAAACAAGAATATTAACTGAAAGTTCTGTTTGTTTGGTTCTTTGGTTTATGCAAATAGAGCTAATTTGTCTCTTTATCTGTCTGTGTATCTTAAATTATGTGTGAGGACACAGTTAACAGTAGTCCAGTGCAGAACTTTCTCTTGATTTGGCACCGAAACTTCCTGGAGTCTTGTGAATACATAAAGGTTGCTGGGCAACCACCGCCTGGCAAAGAAATGGCTCAAAAAGCCATTTTTCCTTAGGGTTTTTGTATTTTTATAAATTTGTATTAAAGCATGCTGTCAGCACATTTATAGTGTTTCTTTAAAGTTGAGCTTTAGACATTTAGTATTTTACCATTTAAAACCATTCCCCCAAGGACAAGCAAAATTGATTGTTTATTTTTTTGCATTTTAGATGAAGCCCATACGACCCTTTCCAATGACAAAATAAAGAAATGATTTTCAAACTTCTCTCAGAATGTGGCATAAGAGCAATGCATTTTGCAAATCATTGACGCTAACAGCAGGTTAAAATGAAGAAACTTCAAACTCTTTTAAAATTAATTAATCTGTGATGAATGAGCTCCAGCAGTGGGACAGGTCAAACTGCTGCCACTACATTTGGAAGCGGCACAGAGGCTGCACCTTTTACATTTCTGATGTAATGTGGACTGTAGCAGGAGGCTAATAATAGGCGGGAACCAGAAGACAGATCAATATCACAGAAACATTAGCTGCTCCAAAGGGAACCAGAAAAGGGTTTTAAAACGATGAAGGAAAAGGAGGGATGGAGACAATGTCAGGGCAGCTCAGAAAATGGATTTGTCTAGCATTTTTTTGTGTTGACTAGTGAAACCCGAGGGTAACGAGTATCCTAATAATTAGGGTAGAAGCCACACTGGTAAATGTTGAGTCCAAATCTATGTGTCTGAGCATTAAATCAATAGTGGTAAGTATCCGTGAGGATGAATAGAAATAAAACATTTGTTTGTTTCTACTAAATGCAAAGCACTGTGATAGCTGGTGATGAATACACAAAGTTTGTTTGCCAGACAAACCCCCATGAGTGCTCCCTCCTTGGCTAAGGATATGCCAATCTATAGATAAAGTGCACTATGACTGTAACACAAAGAGCCAGATTTAACAGGTGCTGTTCAGTTGCTCCATCACTTTGCTGCAGAAACATCTGCCAATAAAACAAGCCATACCCTATCACTGTTGAACAGCTGGGTGTAATATTCAGTAATAATTCCACAAGACTTCAGAAACTTAAGGCAGCCAGTTGAGACGGCAGACAAGATAGCTTACAATTACGACATATGTTGCTGCTACATGCTCTATATTACGTTGAAGTTGTTTACAGCAAGATAAAAAAAAAAGCAGTGTTTTTATTCAATCAGTCCTACAAGGATTTAACATCCAGACTTTATTCAAGAAATACTCTAGATCCCAGACGGAAGTTTTCAGCTGCCACCTGCATACACATCACCCCGGCCTGTCCAAACATGGACAGAACAAAATCAGTCTTCCTGACAACTCCACTAATAACCACCTCTTTTCAAAAGGATAACATATCTTCATGTGGGAATCACATGCAGGCAGGCATATGCCGTTCTACAGAGGTCTACAGAACCTTTGCAGGCTGGATGTGGCAGATAAGTCTGGTAGCCAAGTGTGGTATGTAAACATGTGTGCGGACTTAGCAAGGTACTCACAGCTGCTACTCCATGACTTGAGCAGAGATTTGATGCTGAGCTCGAAGAAGACCGAATCCTGCAGGCTGAGCATTGCTGCTATAAAGTTAAGACTTCACCAGAAGGCACAAGTTTCACAGGGTTACTGTCAGAATTATTTTAGAAAACCCACACATTCCTCTTTTCAAAAATCTACACTCTGTCTGGTCCCTGACTGGAGATGCACTAGCCTCCACAAGTGCAGGGTAAAGGCAGCATCCCCAACGATAGCCACTGTTGAGCTAAGAGCGTTGTTGTAACCGCCACCTTTTTCACCGAGGACTAACACTGACCGGGGAAGAGGTGAAAGAGCATGGCTTGGAGAGTTAAAGAAGAAGTATTTCACCCCAGCGCCTGCTGCCCGCTTGCCAATCTACCGAGTCCCTCATCTCCACTTCAATCGAAAACAATCCACAAAAGCAAAAGTAAAAACTGCGAGAGAACTTTTTGTCCTGGAAGAGAAATCAGCAGCAACACGGTGTACAACAGAAGTCTTAACAATGCACAGAAATATTCCCTCTCCTCTAACCTTCCTATGTGAGTGCCAGTCCTAGCCCACTAGCGATGTCAGCCACCCCCCACCTCCCCCAAAGCTCTCTCACTCCCCATTCGCTAACAGCAGCCCCGCCTCTCCAGAGCTAGCTCCTGTTCTCGCCCTGATGCCTGCTCTTTTCTCTTCCAGTAAGAGAGAGCATGTTCCAACAGCAAACAGAAGCAGGGGGGGGTGATGTCATCAAAATGCTGCGAGTGTTCCCTGGCTGCCGTTCAGTAACGCATACGCATGTCAGAGCCGCTACTGTGCTGCCTCTCTGCTGGCCTATCAATACGACACTTCCTGCAAGATCCACAGCAATACTGATGCGTCATCCCCGACTGCAGCAGCAGCACGAGGAAGGAAAGGGAGGATGGAAGAGAGACTTTAAGAATGCTTTAGTAACATACACTACTGATCTAGGAAAATTACATCCTTAAATTTATCAGGCAGGTTTTGATAAAAAATACCTTATGTTTCAAGAACTTTCCACCAGTTTTAGTCACAGACCCTCCTCATCTTTTTGCTAAACTTAGTGTTCACACCCAGTGGAGTCATAGGCATTACATCACTGCTTTGTCTACAAGCTATTATGCCTCAACTACAGACAGTGCTTGTGAATACGGCTCACTGTGTTTTAATATGACACACACAGCCGATTCATCTGGCGGCTTATCTTGTATGTGGTCAACTAAAATACCAAGCCGCGTGACACTCATCATTTGTAACCCAGGACAGGATTAAGTTTGTTAACAAAATATTCAGAGAGGAATGGGACTAGGAGGATGCTCCAAGACAAATGCTCTTTTGTTTTTGCCTTGGTTTAGTCTTCATTTTTCCCTCGCCCTCGGTCTGTCTCTCCGTCACATGCCCTTCACTACACAAGTTATGCAAAACGAGGCCGAGCTCACTGCAAACAAACACGACACAAGCAGATGCTTTGTCGGGTCCTGGCTGGTGCTGTCCTGGTGCAGGCTACAACACTGCCTGCAAATAAACAAGGAAACATTTACAGTTCCATGTATTTTACTTGTATTTGACTATTGCATTTTTAAAACATTTTGGGCTTCATAAACCCCCTGAAAGTAAATTAAATCCGTAAATAACCAGATTAACCCAAGAAAAGCCAATGTGTTTGATTTATGCTCAATGCATTAAGGGTCTCAGCGATGTTTGGCTATTGCCTGCACGTCTCCAAGACAACAGATCTGGCATGAAAACAAAGAATTTCTTCAGGAAATACATTTTCACTTATCAATTTCAAAATAAGTATCTTGTTGTACACATACGTTTGTAGCGTCCTTAAATGAGGATTACACAATTTTTTTTCTCCTGAATTTAAGAAAAAATATTTCTATTGTAATCCTTAATAAATACTGGCAATTCATTCATGCAATGTATGGAGGCGGAGATAATTACGAGATCAAAACATTCTGACACTGAAATCAGAGCTGGAAGTTTAAAGGTTTTTGTGGTGGAAAATCCAGTTTACTTTTTTAATAAAAAAATAAACAGAAGAGGTTATTAAGCTGAAGAATTTTAGGGATGGAATATACATTGTGTGCACAATTATTAGGCAAGTATTTTTGAGGATTAATTTTGTTATTGTACAGTGCTCTTGGTTAATCCAAAATGTTAACAAAACCTCAAACATTAAAGTAGTAAAAGTGAAGTTTTGTTTTGTACATCATGTGAATATGTAATATGTGAATATGTAAATAGATTGTTAGGGATATAAAAAAGAAACTTCTATATCTTGCACTGGTCGGTTGCATGTTTGTAACAAAAATATTTTTTTAATTATTCTGTAATTAATTAAAAATTTAGTAATTCTGATTCTGGGGTTTTGGTTTTAAGAGAATATCTATATGTACACCATTATTAGGCCACTATTAGTGTGCAGAATTATTATGCAACTGAATGGAAAACAAAGATTTTTGTATCTCACTTGTTTATTTTAACCTGTTAAAGTGAGAATAATAATTTACATTTACATTTATTCATTTAGCTGACGCTTTTTTGCAGTTGCAACCACAGCCTCCCAGACACTGTTCAGAGAGGTGTACTGTTTACCTTCACTTCCTTCCTGCTTAAGAAGGGCCCAAAAGTTCTCAATAGGGAGTGGAGAACTTTGATGAATGTAATGGAGCGTTGTCTTGCATAAAAATCAATGTCTTCTTGAAAGATGCAGACTTTTTCCTGGACCACTGCCTGAAGTAAGTGTCTTCTAAAAATTGGCATTAGGTCTGAGAGTTGATTTTTGATCAATTTTCAACCCAAAAAAGGTCCAACTAGCTCATCTTTAATAATACCTGCCCATACCAGTACCCCACCTCCACCTTCCTGGCGTCTGAGTCGAAGTGGAGCTCTGTGTCCGTTACTGATCCAACCACGGCCCATCCATCTGGTCCATCAAGAGTGACTCTCATCTCATCAGTCACACAACCTTTGAAAAATCTGTCTTCAAATATTTCTTGGCCCATTCTTGACGTTTCAACTTGTGTTGTGTCTTGTTCAGAAGTGGTCGGGTTTCAGCCTTTCTTACCATGGCCATGTCTCTGAGAACTGAACACCTCGTACTTCTTGACACTCCAGGAGGTTGCAGTTGTGGAATATGGCAGCACTGGAGGATAATGGGTTCCTGGTAGCTTCACGCTTAAGTCTTTGCTAATTTTTGCCAGTTAATTTGCTTCTCTTCTCGACCCCTGTTGACTATTTGCTACAAAACGTTTGATAGTTCTGTGATCACGCCCCAATATCTTAGATATTTCAAGAGTGCTGCATCCCTGTGAAAGACTTTTTACAATTTTCGACTTTTCAGAGTCAGTTTAATCTCTTTTTTGCCCCATTTTTCCTAAGGAGAAGAATCTGCCTAATAATTATGCACACCTTGATACAGGGTGTTTATCTCCTTAGGCCACACCCTACCTCGTTACACAAATACACCTCACCTGATATGCATCAAATCCAATAAGGATTCAAGTTTATACAGCTTGGATTTTGAAATTATGGATAAAATTATGATATGGTCTAAATAATTACTTGCCTAATAATTGTGCACACTGTATATCGGCCAATGTGTGGCAAAAGTGTGTGTTTTTTTATGCATCGTCCTGATGAGGATAAAATGCCCAATGTGTAGAGTCAATATTATGTTCTGTCGACGAGTTTGTTTGTGCCCGTGACACCTGAAAGCATCGGTGCTCCATTTGGGGAATTCACACTTAATCAGTGCAGAGTAAAGGTATTTCAAAAGAAGACAGTCGGGTTGAAATATTCAACGCATGCAATGGTGAAGTTATGTGAGGAGGATCCTGCGTCAAGTCATTCAATACCACCAACTTAATAACTTGTTTAAAAACAACAAGCTGGCATTAGCATCTAAAATTTAATTTAAGGCCAATTCCATAGCATAGAATTTGTGAACAGCAAACAAAACCATTCAAAAATCTTGTAATGTCCAGTCAACGCACCTAACGAACCCGCTGCAAACGTGTAATTTGTTAGTTGGTTACCTATTTCGTTCTGCGTGACAAAGACGTAACGTTACATTATTTTAAAATGAAAATAAAATGTTCTTTACATTGTCAGTTAATTTTTAAGACCTTTGAAACATGGATTTAAGACATTTTAATGCTAATTAAGGCCTTATTTTTACATTATGGAATTTAATACCTTTTAAGACTTTTTAAGAATCTGCAGATACCCTAATATAGGCAATAGTAAAAAATAGATTTGTGAAAAAAATAGTGATTAAAATAGAAATCGTGATTTAATTTTTGGTACATCGCCCAGCCCTAAATGGAGCTTTAATTGTGTTGTCATTATGCAATAATGTCAAACAGGACAGAAACTATATCTGGCACAACATAAACATTTTTGGTTTATACACAAGACTGTACATCTACTAAAAATCACCAAAATATTTCCCATACCTAAGACAAAAAAATCCTCTATGGGCATTGTTTTTTGTAAAACAGCTTTATTGTTTAAGGAATGCAGAGGAATTACTGACAACATCAGTTCTACGAGGTTGTCGGGTCTGTGAGCTATTGTCCAACGGCGCTGACGCACGTAGGGGACTTCAAATAAACACTTCCTGGAAAGAAGAGCTCTCTGATCAAATAAACTCAACTAAATGCATAACCAAGGAGTTACTGATGCTCCATTCACAAAGCAGTGATTGACAGGGAAGCACAGGGGCTGCAGACAGTGGAGCAAAGCTGGTCCTCCCAGGAGTCTGCAGAGTGGAGGATGCATTTCCTGTCCTGGCCGCACTGAAGGACAGTAGTGGGAGCAATAATCGATAGGAGCTGTAATTCAATCCCTGACCTCCTCGCTGGTGCCGGGGCCGCGGAGGACACAACATTCAGATCCATCAGCACAGTAAGAGAACGCCCCACAACTCACGTCAACACTCCCCTTTAAGAATAAGCACTTCCTCAAAATAATTATTGAGGCACTAA
Organism: Perccottus glenii; assembly: GCA_024416835.2. NCBI lineage: Eukaryota > Metazoa > Chordata > Actinopteri > Gobiiformes > Odontobutidae > Perccottus > Perccottus glenii. The sequence continues at coordinate 11,165,190 of CM044559.2, forward strand.
TTCTGCACTTTTAACTAGCCACTGTAAGCACTTTCCTTTAGAAAACTTTTGTCAGCCTTCAGAATTAGTGCTCTGTGGCAGACTCGCACTAAAATCTTCAAAAGTGTTCTCCGGTGCCCAGGCTGAAAATGAACAGGGCTTGAAGAGTCATCCTGAAGTCTATGCCCCAGTGGAATAGCAGGGCAGCAAACTAAGCAAAAAGGAATTAAAACTCTTTTCACAGATACTAAAAGGTCAGCTAATTAGTCAAAGCACATCGTCAAATTAACTGCCTTACACTTTTGTCAACTTTACCACCACATTGAGGCAGGTATTGTACATCTGCCTCTCATTCTCCACAAAGCTGCACTAGTACCTCAAGCAGTTTCTGTATTTTGCCAGATTATTATATTATATATTAATCAAACTGATGTCTATTAACCTATTATTACAAATATGAACTAGGTCACACACTCCCAGATGCATATGGTAAAACCTGCTGCACCCGTTAACCAAATACCATCCTATTCAAACCTCTCCCAACGAGTCAGCTGTACATATAAATTAACTGGTATCTCTACAAAGACAAATGACAGAAAGAAAACATAACACCACCTCAAAAGCCAACTAAAGCAATGCCAAATCCGCCAAAGGGAGTGGCATACGGAGATTCAAACAGTGGTTAAAATTAATGTGCTGCAGGAGTGCTCAACACATCTTCATACCTAACCTAAAGTCGTGCACTCACATCACTTACTTTGTTACATAACTCACCAGTGTGACCCCTGACACCAGCGGGATGTAAAAAGGAGCGCTTTCTAATATGGCGGATGTTTCCTAGTTGAGAAGAAAGAAAGGAAAGAAAACAATGTGTCTCATCTGTTCTGTGGAAGGTTATGGCTAGAATTAATAGCAACACACTGGTCTACATTAAGCACAAAGGCGTTAATGAGAGTTACTTAAGCTAGCCATCTGATTTAAGGAAGTGGAGAAAAAGGGAGAGACCAGACCATGAGCAAACACACGGCACAAGCAAGCTCCAACAGGCAGGACTGCAGAAAGCCATCACTGCTCGGCTGATGCAAACTGGATCACCTGCACACGCCCTGATGCATATGTGGACATGTCTAATTAGAATTAGGTCTACTACTGTATATAGGCTATCGCAAATGTATCGTTATTGCATTCATTCTGGTACAGTCTGGTTTCCATAATAAGTGATTTTTTTTGTCTTCCTTCAGATCTAAAAAGATAATTGCAAGTTTTTTTTTTTTTTATTTAAAATAGCCCTGCGTAACTTTTAGCTAGTAGCATCACGTAAATTTAAAGTCCAAAAGATAAATTCTTTGATTTGGTTCTTAGATATGCGATTGGTAGAACCATGCCTTTTTCACTGACAGCGGAAGTTTCACCCGAGCAGAGTTGTATTTGTACAAAATACACAAAAATTACAATACAGTTTTAGAAGAGTTTTTTTTTTTTTTTTTTAACTGGTCGGTTTTGGATAGTTTCCTCTCAAAAACAAACATACAGAGTCTGTCGGTGGACCTAAGGCATCTAGTAGCTAAAGGTTATGTAATGCTGCATTAAATATTATTTTTTTGCTTTGCTAACAGCAAAGCAGCAGCAGCAGTGTGTATTACCCTCAGAGTGAAAATAAAGCAGTTTAGGTTGATACCTTTTAGTTTTACCCCTTTCGTTATCTCAAAAGACTATTTGTAATATAATTTCCATGCCACTATTGTTAAAAAAGGACTAAAGCCTTCTGACCACATGGCTAATTTGCATAAATCACCAAAGTATGCTGTGCACTGCAAAGACCTTTAGCTGTTCTTGTTTAGCAATTTCCTGCCACGCTAAACCAAGGCATATGACTGCTTTCTCTGGTAGTTATTTGTGTCTTTTTAACATCTGCAGTCTCACCACAGACAGTATTTCAGCCACTCTAAACAGCAGTAGCATTAGCCAGCATATAGCACAGGGTTAAAAGAATTTATTTTTTCTGTTAAATTTGATTTCACAATATGGGCATTTTTGACAATTTATTTTATTTTTTTTTAAATCATGGAAACATTGTACTATATCAATTTGCATTCAGATATCGCAAGTTAAATCGTTATTGCAATATTCACAATAGTATTACGTATCGCACTGCCCACAATTCAAGCTCAAGTACAGTTACAAATTCCATTGTGATCCACTAGTCTAACAGAAAAACAACAGTCCTTTCCTGTCCATCTTTAATGTATGAAACCTCAGTTCTCTAACATGTAGCACTGTATATTCACTGAGACATTGACCTTTGTCCAACAAAACCCAATCTGAGAAACCATAAAAATAACAGCCACAGCTGCCATCTGTCACAGTGTCTCAATCTTCATCAGTTCCTTTGAAAAACACTCCTTAATTTGCTGTTGCTATTTGGAACTGCTGACTGTGACTTTAGTAAATCCTATTGGAGCAACTACTTTTAATGGTTACTGTCAGACTGTCAATGCCTTGAAATTAAATATAGCAACATTTACTCACTTTTTGGTGTGTGGTGCTAGCTAATATTTAGCACATTTCACCACCACTGTTAATAATTTATCAATACTTTATGTACATTGAGGATAATATGATCTACCTACACTATAAGAGCATTAGTTTGTGAATGTACAGTTGATTAAGGATATTGCATGATTCTGATTACAGTTTGGTCTATACCTCCTCACCTTTGTGCATAAATTAGATCTCAGCTAATAAATGTGCTGTGCTTTTACTTTCTCCCTGCATCGTGGCCACGCCAATTCAGGAGCGGGTCACTTGTTTCTGAGAAGTTCTTTGAAGTCAGTCAACACCACTCATGGATCAATGGTTTGTTCAAAACTAATAAGCAGCATTTAGCAAGGTATACAATTAGAAGTAGCAGCAACACAAAGGCAGTTAATTAGTCTGTTTATAATTACGCAGTACCTTTGAGGCCCGTTCGGTTACTGTGCGAAGACCTAGCAACTTCTACCTCCGCCAATGGCTCCAACAAATTCTCCTCAATAGTATGTCCCATTGCCAGCAGGCCTAGTCTCTTCATGCGGAGAAGCCTGGGGCCCGTTTCAATGGGAGCTTCGCCTGAGATGGCCGCAGGAACCAGACTTTTGAGAAACTCCATGACTTTTACGGTATCACTTTAACGTGTAGTCCAAAAGTTTGTGCCATGCCATTCCTCCACACAAACAGCACCTCTTCCTTCCCATTTACAGAGAGAGACTTGGGGTGACACTCACATGCAACTGCTCCACTTCCCAGGCCCCTGCGCGGACCTGACAGCACATTTACAGACCAGAGCAGACACTTGCCGTCAGCCTCTATAAAAGTTGTTCATCTGGCGTGGCTGGCTACTAATGCAGACGGTGTTTCCTGTGGCCAGCAATGTGACGGAGTACAGAAACTTTTCGACATCAACAACTTTACCTGTCGCAGTACAGGGAATGAAACAAAACAGGCATGGCACTTTTTCATAGGCTGTGATGTGCCTGTGAGTAGGCAGGGCTGTAGCACTATCTGGGGTGGAACAAGAAACATGTTCCACAGGAGATAACGCAAGCCCAGGCGAACGGCCAATGGCAACAGAGACGACACCGGTCACGCCCTGCTCTCTGAGCCTGTGCCATCAGAGAAAAAAAAAGAGGGCCAAAAAAAACGAGGGAAGATTGACAGCTGCTGTAAGAAGCAGGAAAACTGCACAGAGACAGCTGCACTTTATGGCCTGCACTTACCGATAGCTCTTATCACAGAGAGAATGAGGAACACTAAATTTAATGTTTGCTTTCATTTGACACTTTCGTTATTGTTTGACTTATTATGAACCAGAATGAGTCAAGTGGTGGGACGGACTGCTGTGCTACATTTGGCTGCACAGCTTGTACCTGCAGTGAACCCTCCCGAATATCCATAGCTGACAAATGAGAAGGCCTGCTGACTCCAATAAAAACTCAACGCCTGAAGAAATCATCATTTGCTGTTCTGTGTGACCAAAAACAGAGAATTAACAGTCCCTTCCAGGGACGGAAAAGAACAGCCTCATAAGTGTAAAAGTTGCACAAGATATTGATACATCTTTGCAGGTATCAACTCGTCATTACAGATTGGTTTTGGTTCAGAAATATCAAAAAGGAGCTTTAGCCAGGACATAGTGGTGTCTATACTATTGGTTCTATTAACTCTTAGGTTTATGGTCACACATCCAATGGTATGTCTTAAATCTAAACTAAATGTCTGGATTTTTAAAAGAACAAACCAAAACTTGACTGCATTTTAACGTAAGCAGCTTTGTCTGCTGTACATAAGCACTGCAGGACTTTAAGCTAAATGCTGAAATCAGCATGCTATACTCGCACCAATAATTCTGCTCCAACAATGACAAGACCTTACCTGACCTTATTTCCATTGACTTGTTAGACAAAAGACAAATATGTACTAAGCCTTTAAAGACGTTTAAATAATGCAAAAGATATAAGAACAGTGCTTTTCAATGTCATCTTTCGTAAATCTGCTGCAAAATCAGTTCAAACAGATTTTATAGAATTTATTTTTATAGTCCACACCAAACCGAGTCTGCAGAGTAAGAATGAAGTGTAGGAACTAGGAAGGAAATGAATGCAATGTGAACTGCAGTGAAGCAGATTTGAGAAGCTCTGCCCTCTAGAGGACTGCTGGCAAAAGTCACACCAATTAGGATAAACAAAAGTACAAGCACGTAAAATCACACCAGGCCACTTGGTCGGTCAACCACAAAGGTGTGCCCCTCCATCAGAAAAATCTCTTATGAGGCTGTTATATTTAAATATTATGTTGTCATTTATATTTTAAATAATATCTATGAAATAAATATATCATCAACAAATTTGAGGCTATACCACCCACCCCTACTCAATATCACTTATGTGTTCTTATGAGATGGTAACATGCCCAGTCACTCAAATTATGTTGATGTCCCTGGATGTAAGAACTGAAATCAGCCCTGGATTAAGCCCCTAAATAACACAGTATTTCCTATCACTGTGTAATGCCCAACATTATTATGTAAACCATATTAAGAGGGACAATCAGTGTGGCTGTACAACCAAAAGTTTAAGGAGTCCACCCAGGATAAGTTGATAATAAATCAAACTGTGCCCCTTCAACCGAGCTGCAGAGTTTCAAGCAACAGATCATGCATGGACCCGGTACATGAGTCTGAGACAGACAAGAAAGAGGGATGACTGATGAAGCAGATGGGCATCACTTGGCCTGCGTTCTACAATGGTCAGTGAAGGCAGCTGTGGTTTGATGGGGCCTGGTCTGCGGAGCTGCTGAGTTAGAACAATACCCCTGCACAGGAGGCCCCCCGATCCCAATCAGCCCAGGAATGTGGAAGAGGAAGCTTTGGGAACAATGTGCAGCGTTCCTTTGCGATTCTGGGTCCCACCCGCCTCAGCCTTGTTCTGCTATCATGCGCAAGAAAACAGGAAAAGTGCATGGGCTGGGACCAGGAGTCAGCTGGAGGTGGGAGGAGAAAGGGTGGTCAGTGGTACTGTCAGCACTGACCGCACTCCTGTCGCGCCAATTTCTTTAGGTGAGCACATGTGTCGACTTGTACTCAATAAACAAAACTGAGGCCTGTGTGAGCAGGGTTCAACTTCAAAACATTCTTTCACTGCCACCTATTGGTTAAAACTGCTAACACAATGACAACTGGAATAGTGTTGGATGGTAAAGGCCTCAAGTGCTGTTTACCTTTCACATTTTGCATTTGCAGACAGTAAAAAGTTTGGGGTTCTATATACAGCTCTGGAAAAAATTAAAAGACCACTGCAATTTTTTCTAGCAATCAGCATCTCTACAAGTATAGAAGCCATTCCATTCCAATGTCAATCCCAACACAGGCACACCTCATTCTACTGAATGAGGTGCTGATTAGGTGATCACCTGAAACAAATCTTATTTAATAAGGAAAAGTATAAAAAAAAAACACTTCTGTGGTCATCACTATCCTCTTGCAAATAAATGCTCTAAATTACAATATTTTTATTTGGAATTTGGGAAAAATGTTGTCAGTAGTTTATAGAATAAAACAAAAATGTTTACCATTTACCCAAACACATACCTATAAATAGTAAAACCAGAGAAACTGATAATTTTGAAGTGTCTCTTAATTTTTTTCAGAGCTGTATGTTAAAGACTAAGTTTAAAAGGCAATAAACTCAAATCCAGGTTTCCTCTGGCTTTTGAGTCAGATTTTTGTTGGAAGGGTGTTTTTGTGTGTGGAAAACTGATTCACATCCAGCTTTTAACGCTAACTAAATGACCAAACCAAATGGACACCAGAACGTGAGTTATCAATTAAGTTTCCTGTTCTGCCAGATTTTATAACCCAGAGACAAGTGCAGCAGAACAAAAAAATATTTCTGTATGTTTTTCAGTAGGGTTTGGATAAGTTTGACAAATTTCTTTACTCCTTTGAAAGAGCACAAGGCAAACATACGAACAGTCAGCCCTGCTGTAGCTAGGTTCTGTTTTGGGCAGGGTCATAAGCCAAGCCTTTCCTGTATCAAAAACACCCTTAAAAAAAAAAAGAAAAGACAAATGACCCAAAATCTTCCATTTACAGAGAAGCAATATTTTCTATACATATACCAGGGTTCACATTAGTTACTTGAGACATGGTGGCAACAAGTTAAACTAGTCCTTCATCTCCAGACCAGAACTTGACATGCAAGACTTGGAACCCAAAGAATGTGACCTGGCCGGCCCCTGGATCAAAATAATCATCTTTTTAGTTCTCACCAAACAACAGCCTTAAAAGAAGAACACAATCACATTCTGAAGGGGTAACAGGAATAAAAAGCATCAAGCCTGTACATTGAGAAATACTGTATTGCAATTTATTTCACAACAATGGTGTGTCATTGTTTCAGCAGCATTACTAAACCTAAATAATTGCAAAAGATCTTCTCGAATGTTTTTTGAGCTAAAAAACATGTTGGGCCCCATGTTGAAACCTTTGCCCTAACACGCTCAAACATTTTGCCTTGTGGGTTAGATACAGCTACCATTTTGCATTAAATGGAATGAAACTTTTTCCAATGGTGACACAGCAGTCCACAGCAGAATGTGTCAGCGTACTTGGTGTAATGGCTATAACATGAACATTACTTGTCAAGACACAAATTCTATTACAAACCCCCTGCTTGTTCCTCAACTGCTTATCTTTAAGCTCTTGTAAAACCTCAAATTCACGGTGAAACAAGCCATTGAACCCACCAGACTTACCTTACGGCCATAGAGCAATAGCTGGTACTGGGAAGATTTCTTCAGGCGTTTAGTCTGCACAAAAATCTGAAACGGAGCAGAGAAGTCACATTGTCAGCGACATAAACACGCTCATTTGTGTTCAATTAGCCCAGACTTTATAGCATAAGAGGCATGACAACCATTAAATAAAACAATTATGCTGCTGTATAACTACTTTGAATAGCCATTTTTTTATTATGCTATTGGGAGGTATTTTATTGCATTTCAATTTTATGTTGCCACAACAAGTTATGGCCCTTTGATAAGGACTGACATTGCCAAAATTTCCACAGAAATAAATGGGAGGCACCTTAGGAGCTACAAAACTCTCTTGGACAGTCCGGTCTCATGACAAAGTGATAGGTCAATCTCATCCTGACTTCTGCCTGATTTGCCCTGTACGGGTAAGGGATTAAAACCTCCTCCAGAGCCGGGTGATAATCTGAAGATTACCCACTGCATCCAAGAGGACGTTACATAAGTCCCTGCAGCCTCCAAAAACTGGACTTCCAATCCACTTTCGCAACGGAAAAAGGGTTTCTCTCCAAGTAACAGTTCACAGAAAACCGATACCATCATCATCGCTGTCATTCACAGAGAGCGTGTCATCTTAATTCACCAGAACAGAAAGTCAGTGGGTTAAAGGCTGTACGTGCATGTTACAAGTGTAGTCAAAAAAAAAGGAAGGAAGAGCAAGCCACATTCACACAGTAGCCAGTCAGAGAAGTTCAAGTTTGAGAACTTCCACGCCTGGGGTCCTAGTGACGCATGGCGCGAATGGGTCAACATAACGTCAGGTCCAAAAAATAGCAAACGGAAACAGTGACAACATTAATGCAAGGTCTCCAAACATAGCACATATACACACCACCTACCACAAAATGCCATTTCTCACGCTGACAGAGCTGTGAATAATACATATGACTTCCTGTTCCACCTCAACTACTCTAAAATACAAAAAAAAAGACTCAACACAAAAAGGGTACGCAAAACTTCACATTGTAGCTTTTTAAAGCCTTGCACAAAGGACAAATTCTTCATGCATTTCCACATTATTAGTTAAAACTATATTGTTGTTTTTTAAAATAAATTTGTGTTATTGTTAAAGGCAAAGTACTTGACTTATTTTGGCTAACTGTCAGTTTTTGTGGTTAGCATCAGTGTTAACTGAAGCAGTACTGGCCAGTGATAGCTTATTTACTTATTGTATATTAAGTCTAATTAACCTTGAAAACAAAGCTAACCTTCTACCATCATTACAAATTCATTTTTTTGGCTTGGATAGAGGAGGGATGAGATACCAAAAAATGTTTTGTAAGCTTTAGCGTTTGGGACTGAATTTTAATAACCAAACACAAAACAAAATAAACTGTTTAACTCTAACCTGGTCAAAACTTCTCCTTTAACTAATGAAAACATGGTCCATCACTGTCTTTTGCTTGTTTAGTTAGAATTGTTTTTCTTTTAGATTTAGAGCCACCAGTTCACTATTAATACTTCTCTTCAGGCCGTGTTGTGAGGAAGAACGCCAACTGCAGTCCACACTCTACACACTACTATATATTCTTTAAGGGGGATGTTTATTTTGGTGACACAGAAGGAGAGATAAAGGTCAGCTAAGCACAACTGACCTGATCAATGTTTAACCGACTCGGTCTAAAAATTGTCCTGCTTATTCAAGGCCCTGCACACAGGCAGCACAGTGCATACAAAACCAAATGTAGAAGTTATATCTCTTCCTTATTTGTAGTCTTTCAGGGTTCAATCTCAAAATATAAGATTATAAAAAGTAATTCCATTTGTGCAACATGCTCACTTCGGATAAGATGCTGTGTGCAGTAATTTGGAGGAAAACCTATATCGAGATCCCAACAACAGTAAATGACAGGCTTGGCCCTGCTGTAATCACTACTTTTGGAACCGAAACTAAACCCAAAAATTATTCCACTGAGCCACATATATAACTTTTTACAAACTTGCCAAAATTATTTCACTTCACAACTTCTTAAGACTTGACACAACATTACTAGAATCATCACACTGGTCTGAAGGTGGCAAAAACAGTGATGGTAACTGCTGATTTTGTGCTGAGGTCAAATGCAGGGTGGTTTCTTTTTGGAGGAGTGCAGACCCAAACATCAGTTATGCTCCAAACCCTCGCTCCCAAAGCCAGGGATAATCTGCCTCAGCAGGGCTCAATTATAGGTTATTTCTAGCTCCACTCACTTCTTATTGTGTGCAACTTTATGGCAAGTCAATTCGAGAAAAAGGCAATGTAATAGTTAACCCATTAACACTATTTTCCTAAAGAGGTAGTGTCAATACTATTTGGAAAAACAATAGTGATCATGTTAATAGTATTCACAGAAATAGCAACAGAAAACCATTACACACATTTAGGGGCGGCAGTAGCTCAGTGGGTAGAGCGGTCGTCTTTCAACCGGAAGGTTGGCGGTTCGATTCCCACTCTCCCCACAGTTCATACTGTCGTTGTGTCCTTGGGCAAGACACTTAACCCACCTTGCCTCCAGTGACTGTAACACTGGTAATGTAATGTAAGTCGCTTTGGATAAAAGCGTCTGCTAAATGAATAAATGTAAATTTACACTATTTTTAATCTATTATATACCAATTAAAATAGATTTGAAGTAAAAGTTGAACTACTTATACTAACAACACGGACCATACCCTGCCTTCAGCTTTTGAACAACAGAGCAGCCAGTAGACGTCTGAGATCAGTGAGCTGCAGGACAGAACGCTACAACCTATACAACCGACTGATCAATGAATCTATGAAAGATGAAGTCTGAATCAAATCATTTGCCATCTATGTATTTTATTTATTTTTTTGAAGAGACCTAACCATTGAATTTCTCTTTGGGGATTAATAATGTTGAATTGAATGAACTGAATTGAGTTTAGTGCACAAAGTAAGGGTAATAAGCGGCAATGTCCAACTAGACAAAAGTGAAACAATTGAACTGTGCTGTACAGCTTTGTGGAAACGTGGATTTAGAAACTTAGCCAAACTTTAGTTATGCGTCAGTTGGTTGTTTTTTTGTAATAGGTTTGTTTTACACTTATGGCCTTATTTCTTCCATTGGACATGGGCTTGTTCCCTTTTGATATCCTTCCATTTTATTGTTGTTTGCTACCATCTTCTTTAAGCAGCTTTTTCTTCTTTATTAAAAGCCTAAACACATCGGAATCAATAGGAAGTGGTTAGGAACAACAACGCCATAGAGCAGCCTTTTAGAGAAATGTGTAATTTAGTATCAAGGTTATTGTGTCAATTTATTAACATTTCTTTGCATTTAATTCCTTGTCAGCTACTGAGTTAATCATTTAGCTGTCAAAACAGGGAAATGCACCTATTTCCAAGTAGCCAGTCAAGGTAATCTATGCAAATAAGAGAGACCGTTACAGAGCAGTCAACCTGTTTTGAGTAAGTCCACTGCAGCTCCAGCAGGAGCAGCGGTTGCTGAACCAGGTGAATTGCTGACAGGCCAAGGACCACACAAACAGATGCACAGGCAAAGCCCCCAGCTCATATTTGTGCAGCTTTCATGCAAAAGTGAGGCTTTAACTGCTGCAGGATTATACTGCAAAAACACCAGTTAAAAAGTTATTTCTGTATTAAATATTTCTACAGTCCACACTAAAACGCTGAGTTAACAGTAACTTCATGCCAAGGGAGGCTTAGTGAGGGGCCTCTGTGTGGGGTTTGCTTTTTAACCCAGAATACTGCAATACCCTTAATGTCTTACCAGATTATGGCAAACACATTAACTCAAAGGAATAATGCCCCAGATAATTACAGATACATAGTTATGTGCAATCTAGGGGGATTCCCTTTAGTTTGGATAAGTATGTGTTTAGGAGAATACATCTGCACTACAATCAGAGACTTATCCTGGCAGGGACACAGAGGATCAGCCATTTGTAAATGCCAGTCTAGATCAGACTAAGAGCATCCAAACGCCACTTTACATCAGTGACAGTGCAATAGATAAGTGCAGTAACATCAGAGACTGACATGGTCAAAAATTGGTTACATGTATCCATATTTCAGAGAGACGGGTCTGAACATGTCGCTGTAAAAGGCCACAGCATATTTCCTCATAGGGTCGGTCCTTATGTGGGTAGACAGGCCGACTTTTCTTCTGGATGACTGGAGGAGGACATGGCCAAACTATTTCAGACAGAAGAAGGCAAAGAGCGCACTGACCAGATTCTTCTCTGTGTGTATATCCCAGTGTCACTCTTCTGGTTTCAACCAAAAGCAAACAGACGCTTCATTGTAGGTCCGACGTACTGGCAGCAGAGAATATAGTCTTCGGGGAAATGTTAGATGTAAAGATGACAGCTCTCTACATGTAAAGCCAATACAGGAGATACACAATGCTCTCAAGAGCATGGCTAGGCTGACATTATTTGGTATCATGTAACACAGTTTGCTACAGCAGAAAAAGCAGGCATATTAGAATGTCCAAATTTATCTGTTAAATAATAAACATATAATTCATAAATTATAGACAGCTGATGATACAGGTTTTTAAAGTAACTCTATGTAACTTTTATCCAGAAAATAATGTGCCTAAAAATGAATTTCCTGATGTTTTATGTATATCTATTTGTGAATTAAATGACAAAAATACCACACTTCCATTTTGCAAGAATATATATCATCACAAATTTACATCAAAATCCATACAAAGTTGCATAAACCAATTGTGAAATATATAATACTGTCTATACCAGTTCTTAACATTTATTTTGATGTAGTTTATTTTTACACAATAATTTTAATGTTGGTAAAAATATTAGTTCTTTAGTTTGTTAAATTTTGAGATTATGGTGAGAACATTAGAATATAATTTGAAGCCACTGTCTTGTCAAATAACTGGAAACCTAGTTATATGTACTTTTGGGTAACTAAAAAGAGAATACAGCTAAAACTAAATAATAAATTTCATAGTTCACGTTAGCTTTTAGTGAGCAGAGAGCATACAGCTAAGGTTGAGCAGAAGGCTAGCAGCAGCAACAGACCAGCTTTTCCCAAAGAGCTAGTTGTCAACAAGCTAACATTACAGTGCCCGTTTAACACGCGAGCAACAGCAGTGTTTCCCACCCAGACAGCTTACTGGTAGAGAAAAACTAATGACAACCCATTTATAAGGGCGATTAATGCAGTGACAGAGTAGCAGCCAAACTCCTTTAGCATGCTACGACACCTCAGTTGGAAAAGCTAACGTTACCTCAACGGTAAAGTTAATCACGGAACTTGACACAAGCCAGCCTTAACTACCGTAACAAGCAACCACCGTGCACTAAATTGCTCAATATTCGCCAAGCTTACAATACTCACAACTTTTATCTTCTCTCTTCAGTGAGGCTAGGTGGCTAGCTTGCAGACATTCTTTTCATTCGCCGAACAAGCTTCACCGTCCTGGCCCTCCTCCATCGGAAGGATTTGCGTAGTGGTGTGATTTTTTTACTCAATCTGTTTCGGTGTTGGAAGAGCTCCACTGTCACAGCAGACGACAGCCTGTTTGTCCCGCCTTCTTTGTCAGGATTGGCTCCAGCAGCATACGCCTACACAAGGTACAACTTTCTATTTGACAATATAGCCGTCAATCTTAGGAAAATTACCTGTTGATTGGGTGACGTCTTTTCGGAGTGACATTCACGTGGGTCCTCGGTCCTCGTTTGCATACGCCAGGGCATACAGCAAAATTGCGTAAATTAAGTTAAAATATAATTCCCCCCCGGGACACTACTGAATCAGTAAGCTTTACTGGTCCACCCGTTACAGCTTACATCATTCACCATACTGAGTATCTTCTAGCAACACCACAATGCTATTAATTACAATAATTAATCGTAACAAAATGTAAACTTTCGTTAACTTAAACAAGACACCATTGTCTAGGCATCTATGTTTTATCAATGCTATACTATTCTGAGTAAAAACTAAATTCCATCAAATGTTTGGCTGTTTATTACACAATATTGACAAAAACAAACAAAACACTACAGAATAAATTCTTACATATAGCCAAAAAGGCTGTAAGAATTTCCGTATTGCATAAAGTGAAAATGTCATTGAATAATTGACTGTTACACAGGAATGTTCCGTTTTAGTGAGGACTATAATACTCATCAATAAAACCACGCGACAAGGACTCCCTCTAGCGGCAATTAACTGCACCATTCACAATAATGTAGAAGAGTGTTATAATAACACACATTTAATCTCAGCAGATGAACATACTTTTGATAAATTTGTGTTTGGCTTAAAAAAATAATTGAAATCCATAAAAAGTCAGGTCAGTCTGAAAGCAGGTGTTTCTGAAAATACAAAATAATAATTGGGATTAATTAAGAAGGCTATTTTGGTTTGTTTAAATACAAAACTGAAATATTTTTCAGAATATAAAAAAACGAAATTGTAAATGAGTACAAATCACTGGCAGTGTGTTTTTTAAATCACTATTTTACATTTGTATTAGTTCTAAACATCCATGTGTGAGCAAAACATATGACTATGTGGGCTTGTGTGACCCATTTACCTAGCTTAGCTCTGCTGCTGTTGTGTTGGAGCAGCTGGGACCTTTTTCTTACACTCTTCACACACATGGTTGCAGGATCTATGGGTATTAATGTTGTGGTCAAAGACATATACAACATACTTTTTTAATGTAAACACTGTATAATAAAGTCTTATAATGTAGACATATGCTTTTTTAAAATACCAAACACATTAATAAAGTCACAATGCATATGCATCTGAATTGCAAATAGTTTATATAATAATATAATAAATTATATTTATCTTAATTTTTTAACAAAGTTCAGTTAAGTTCAGTTACCCAGTTAATGTAACAACAAGAGCGCTAAGGTCCTCCCAGAATATTTTACCTTACCTGTGTCCATGACCATTGCCCCTCCAAGGTCCAAAGCGGCCTCCAGGACCACTGCCCCAGGGTCCCGGCCCTAGTCCAACGCCAAGCTCCTGGAATTTGCTCCGACAAGTTCCCATATACGATGCTTTTCCAAGTGCAAATCCAAGAATTCCAGCAACTAGGGAGGAAGGACAGAAAATGAATAAATGTGTCCAGTCTAAGACAACAGACTACTTTGATCTTTACTCTACTTTGATACGTGCCTGCGAGTTTCGGGAAGGGACCAAAACGTGGCGATGACTTCCAAATACCTGCACAGAAGGTATTCTTTCATTCCCAATGTAACACAGAGACAGAACATAGTGTCAAAACTTTACCATTGTAGATGAGACCACCGGTTACAGTCATGCTACCCAGGGAGATGGGAAGAGCTAAAATAAATAAATAAATTTAAAAAAAAGAATAGTTAGTAAGACAAAAGTTATTCAAATGCACATGTGGAAAAAAACATTGAAAAGTTGTAATTAGATTAAAACTATTATGTTCAATCAGTTATGTGCAGACAAAACACATTCACTTTTTGTCATGATTTCATTTGATTTATTGACAGTCTGTCTGAACATTGACCTGTGAGCTGTTACTGAGACTAAATTTATGGAGCTAATTCATTCATTCAAATGATCAGTCTGAGTTTATTCACAAATAACACCTAACGTTTATATTCTGACTCCGAGAGATTAAGAACAACTGAGTACTAAAACTAAACTGTTTTAACTAAAAAATATTTTGGTAATGTGCAAAATTAATGTTGCATAATGTTCATGTAATTCAGGTCTGGCATTAACTTTTTTTTTTTGTTTCTTAAAGAATCTTGAATAATTAATCATAGCATTGGGCTCATATGACATTGAATGTCCCTCAATTTTACAAAAGCTATAACAAAACTAAGACCTAAGCATGTTTAAAATTAGTCAAAGCATTTAACATCTAAACATATACAGTAGATTAATTAACAAACTATAAACAACTTAAATGTACTAGTGTAGTAGTAATGTAATTAATACATTTTTGAATGTGGCTCTGCGTCTACGTATGGGAGTGCTTTCTGAGGCCACTGATATAATACAAAGAAGAATGTTAAACACTCAAGGATTAGTTAATGGGCTGGTGATGAATGAGTCGGGCCGGACTGTCAAAAAGTTGTGCAATACACCTGAAACAACCAATGGCCACATTTGGAGTAGATAGATCTGAAAGATGCAATGTCAAAATAGAAAAATTAAAGTGTAAAAATAGATGCACTACCTCTGTACCAGAAGCTCTCCTCTTGGCATTCTTTCCAAACTTTTCTCACATCGTCTCTATGAACATGGTGATCACTTAAAGGACACTAAAAGAACGGTTTAAAAATCAGATCCACATGTCCAGAGCAGCTTAGGTTTTCAAGGAAACACATTTGTTTACCCATACCTTCCACTCGCCCTTGGCTGGGTCGGGTGCAGTAGCAATGAGTGGTGCTCCTTCTGTCGTCACAGTCACAGTTTCTCCTGTGGCGTCAAAGCTCATGATTTGTGGCAAACAGTAATCCTTGTCAAATCTGTAATATGTAGTGTTGATCAAAAACTTCCCCCTTCTCTCTGTGGCTCTGTAGCTTGTTGCAAATGGTCCTCCCCAGCTTGCACTCGTAACCCCGCCCCTTTCATTGGATTACTACAACATAATGGGAACCATTTTCTCAATCAAAAATATAAAGAATTTTAGAGGAAAGCATTCTAATTATGTAATATGCAATGTACAATGCAGATTTATATTGTGAACATAATAAATAGACCAATCTTTATATATTTCTGATGTAACGTATGATTGCAGCATAGATCACCTCTGTACACACAATGGCATGTTAAATTATTACAGCAATTAGTCAGGCTCTGACAGGTGTTATCAATCATATGTAAATGCTTTTAGGGTAGAAAAAGCATAATTTTCCATATTTGTATTGTACAGTTGATTTGTTGATCCACAAATTCTATTTAAAGAAAAATAATATTTAGCACATTTAAGGAAAATAAAAGCAAATAATAATGTGTTGTAGTATATAGGTCCTGAAATATCAATTATCCCCAAAGTCTGCAGTTTGTGTACTGACTAAATGAAAAATCCTATTTTCTTTAAATTATGAAAACCTTCAACCATGCCTTTGTTCAATTATTATATTACCGCAGGATATAACTAATATACTACAGTATACTTGTAGAACATTATAACAATTTATAAAAATGTTTCCTCACAAAAATCTAATTAGATGTACGTTGCTACTAACAAGACACATCTAACTAGGGTTTATTGTGTTTATTGTTTTTTCATACTACTCGGAGTAATGCTCCTGCCATTTTCTCTCTTATTTTGATAAGGCTGCACCAAGAACTAACCAAAAACTACACCAGTAGGCCTACCACTGAAATTTATTTTGCCTGAAGTAATACTTAGTGTTTTGAGTTGCCTTTGCTAACGACTGCTAGCCATGCCGTTAATATAGAATACAATATACACAAGTAACACTATTTTGTAGATACGTAGCAGGTTATTAATGCCTAATATGTAACTCTTGAGCCAATGACGCAGTTGTAACTATTTATTTCGTAAATAAGTAGAAATTACCGTTGAGTATGTATCTGCTGTAAGTCTTACTGGGACAAACAGTATCGAAAGTATTCGCTAGGTAGAATTGATTTTGGCTTGATTAAAAAAAAAAACATATGACCGACCTAGACTGACCAATACCAACTTCGACCAGAACGAGTGTCACATGAACCCAAGGACCCAAACAAACTCTACAACATGGGAGGTTAGCTTGTGAGAGAATTGACCAATCATATTTCTTCGTGGGCTGGGTCCTGCCTTCCACGAGGAAGTTCTTGTGCTCGTTCTATGAATAAAAATGAGCAAACCAATCAATGAAGGAGATAGAGCAGCCTGTTTGGGAACACTCCAACCAATCATATCCTTCTGAAGGAGGGTCTAGTAAGCTTTCTTCCGTCTAATGACATGACATTTTGAATAACCAATAAGCTGTGTCTAATGGCGGGGCTTAATCAGGCTCTGGACCAATCATCGTTCGCAGGAGTGGTTTACGTGGAAATGGCCCGCCTATTGGCCGGTCTGCGGACTTCCCACAGACAGTTGTATGTTTCATAAAAATGCACTCTGATGCGGCAAGTAAGTAAAAACGCTTGCAGTTGCTTATCTGGGGCGATTACCTCTCTTTGCAGATGGTGTTGCGTTTGTGCAATAGAGGCGTGCATTCGCTTTGTGTTTTTATGCCAACTTTAAGTCTGTCGCCTTGGAGGATTTCAGGAGGACGCATGAATCCCGTGGTCTTTGCTGAGCTCTTTGTATATACCACTGCTGTCTATGGCGATAACAAAGGAGGGATAGCAGGAGTAAATCCAGTTGTTTTGAGGACATAGAAGAACATATCTGACTTGACGTTGTATCTTATGGTTATTTTTATGTGTTGTATTAGCAGTGTTTAACCAAAAGCAACAAAGGTTAGCTTTAAACGAGAGCTCTTCGACAGTAATTAGTCGGTTGTGATATTTGCATTCATTACTGGCACCCTTTTTCTCGTTTTTAACTTGGTCTGGATGTTGGCTTTACATCTTTGTAAATTACTGTATTCTTAATCATTTGTGGACTCTAACAGTAAAGGAAAATTGTGACGCAGTTGAGTAAAACATCTTTCATTGCCGGCTTCTGCAGTGCTGTCGTGCTTCACGATACCAGGACAAAACGTCACAACGCGTCTAAGCAGTTCTTTTGGCTTGTAAGAATAAACTGAACGAATTTTATGAACAATATAAAACGCATTCAATCAATTGGGATAAATGTTGGGGGTTGAGGGCTCTGGAAGAAGCAGTCGCAATGCAAAGGGTTGGGATTTGTAGTTTTTTATTCCAAAGCGTGAGTGCGACTTAAGCTGGCTCCCTGAAGCTAATGGACTACAACATCCATAAGCCCAACTCTCTAGATACTTTGTAAACTCTGTGCAAGTTGTGCGTCTGGACTGCTATTTTAGGTATGCAGCTAGTGCTATTCGTTTGCCAGTGTGTTCGTTTCTCTGGTTTTGGCCTTAGGGAATTGTAGCTGTTTTTTAAGACTGCTAATAAAGGCGACAAGGCATTTTGAGGCAAGAGAGCACACTGGTTAAATATTTAGCTAAGAGTTAGCATTCGACATCCAGTCACTCCTTCGTGTGAGAGATTTTTTTCTGCCGTTCACTAAGACGTATACCTGGCATTATATACAACAGGAAACTAGTTGCTTATTTGCAGTTTATATATCAGGATTCTGACGGGATTGCTGTGTTAGCTATGGCTGCTGCTGAAATGATGTCACCGTCTTGTACCCTTTCACCCTCCTTATCAGGTTTGATTAGGAGCAGAAGGCTATGTGTTATGCTTTAGCTTTTGACGTTTTCTTGTTTTTTTGTAATTCCAAATTAGATTTTCAGCTGAATTCCCACTTGACTACACTGGCCAGCATCCATAAGATCCACCACACCTTACACAGGCTGGTAAATACAAATTATTAGCTTGTGTATAAAATTAGCGTTAGATTTGGTAATAGACGTGTTGATGCATACATTTTCCATAAGTATTTTTTCCTCTGTGTGTCAATAGAACTTGACAGAAGACATTGGACAGGATAACCATCCCTCAGGTAATGTTCATTATTTTATTCAGGCTTGTAGTCTATTTAAGGGAATTTTATAAAAAAAAAAAAATCCTTTTTGTCAATACTTCAGTATCTTTTTCAGCTTGTTGCTCTAGAGCCATGCCTCCCAGAAAAAAAAGGAGACCCTCTGCTGGTGATGACATGTCGGCCAAGAAGAGTCGACAGGACAGGTGAGATTTGAAATATGACACTTTACAGCTTGTCCTTTTTGGACAAGTATTAACAATTGATTTAGTACTTTAAAAAGGACAATCCAACCTCTGATTACATTTCTGTTTTCCTCTGCAGTGTTTTTAGAAAACACGAAACCATACAAATTCGTGAGGAGGACACCTTTTCAAGTAAAAGGTGTTTGGAGTGGTTCTATGAATATGCAGGTAGCTTAAGAGCTGCACTGACAGTTCCCCACAGTCACAACATTTATTAGCTTCACAAAATGTTGTATATATACTTTTATGCTGGTCTCTTCCATATAGGTTGCGATGATGTGGTGGGTCCAGAGGGTATGGAGAAATTCTGCGAGGACATTGGGGTGGAGCCAGAGAATGTAAGCCCTATTCACTTTTCTAATACTTTTTAATAAGGCGCACAGCTAGGCTGTCAAGACTAATCAGGACATTTACATAGACTTAATGTCATCACTGTTTTTCATTTCAGTGATTGACATGTAAGAAACCGCAATGTAAAGTGACACAATATATTTTTGACCAGCTGTGTCTAGAAGCAGTGTTTTTGTGTTTGTGCCTAGGTGGTGATGCTGGTTCTTGCATGGAAGCTAGATGCCCAAAGTATGGGGTATTTCACCCTCCAGGAGTGGCTCAGAGGGATGGGCTCTCTGCAGTATGTCACTTCCCTTTACTACAGACACTCCTTTTCCTCTTTTAAACACACTTTGTTCTGAATATTTTATTTTCTGTTGTTAGATGCGACTCCACTGAGAGGCTAAGGAACTCTCTTGACTACCTGAGATCTGTCTTGAATGACGGCACCAGCTTTAAGCTCATTTATAGATATGCCTTTGATTTTGCACGGGTAAGGTTGAATATTATTTTTGCAATGATTCAAACTTTATCCCTTTAATGAATTTGACTCAAGTTCTTAAAGTAACTCTAGTGTGAAGAACAAAACCTGAAATTATGCTTGATAAAAGCAAGTTTATTTTTAACATGTGGATTGTTTTGAACAGGAAAAGGATCAGAGGAGTTTGGACCTGAACACAGCCAAGTGTATGCTTGGTCTGCTTCTAGGAAAGACATGGCCACTGTTTCCAGTGTTTAATCAGTTTCTAGAAGTAAGTACTTGGAAAAAACGTACTCATTATCCTGTGTGCCTGTGTGAATGTAGTTTTATTCATTTATTTTTTTTGTTTTTCAGCAATCCAAGTACAAGGTAATCAACAAAGACCAATGGTGTAATGTTTTAGAGTTTAGTAGGACAATCAACCTGGACCTTAGTAACTATGATGAGGATGGTGCCTGTAAGTATATACACAAACAGATGAAGGACAACTCAAGTTTATGTCTTTTCTTTAATACAATTTTTGTTCTCAGGGCCAGTTTTGTTGGATGAGTTTGTGGAATGGTACAAGGAAAGGCAAATGTCATAGCTGCAGTTCAACATGGGGGGGGGAAAAAAATTACACCAACTGTGACAACTATGGATATAAGAATCAACTACCAATAAGTAAACTACAGAAAAATGGAAGTTTGCACGCAGGTGCAGTGCTTCTCTATTAAGGAAACAGTTTGACTATGGGGGATCAAGGGACAGTTGCATGGTTCCCGGATGGACGAGGCATCAGATGCCTGTCATTGTGAAGTTTCTTAAATGTATAGTGGGTGAGATTGCAGCAGTGGCAGTGCCCTTTCTCACTGTGAAATGTTGCATCGCTGTTTGTGTGAAGATACCATGACATTTCACAAGGATTTAAAACAGTATTTTGAGGAAAAAGCACTGTTCAGCCCCTCGTCTTCAACACAGTGAATGCAACAGAAGTGACCATTCATGCATTGTGTCGGTCTTACACAGGGTCACGTTGACCTGGGCACAATAAAATAATATATCTGTGCAATGAACTTGAACTTAGGCTTTGTGGGGAAGATGGTGCCAACTATGAGTTCTTTATGAAGCACACTGTCATTGCAGGTTTCTGATGCCTGTGCCGATAACTAATGATTTGTGCCAGTGTTTTATTTCCTCTTTGTTCCTGCTGCTGTGAATTTTCATCTTTTGTTAACCCCCTAGTGACGGCATCAGACCTCATAACACCAAACAAATTAGCATTGCTGCTTATTTACTCTTATCGCAGTACAACGTGGAGCCACTGGAGCTCCGAAGCATTTATTGGTCTGGCAATGACCAATCTATGTATCTGCGTTGTGTAGGTAAGGGTATTACTGTGCCTCTATACATGGAAGTCACAAACCCAAATGTGCAGACATACAACATGCTGATGAACACAGACACTCTGAGTGGTCAGGGATTATTTCAGGATGAATTCAGACTGTTGGGCTGTGTTATAAGTTGACATAGAAACTAGTTTCTGTTCATTTTGTCTTGAAATGTAGTATCTGTTCTGTCTTCCTTAGTCCACTAATAGTTCAGGTCTCCTCTTATTGCAGTAGTAGCATCTTCTCCAACACTGACAGTGTTAATTAATGTAACTACAGTGAAGACCAGTGACCCTTTCAGGCAGAGGTCCTGTAGTGTTTGTAGTCAGGTAGGTTTGCTGAACGCATCACTCTGGACCACCCTTAGGATAACATTATACCAATGGACACCAACAGTTTGATACTCTGTGTGATGATGCTATGCTGTTCTTTTTGCGTAGTGTAATTGTTCTTGTAATACATGTATAAATTTGTCTTTGGCTGTGGTGTGATGCTGAATTGTCAGAAAATGTAATATTCGCATGCATGCTCCAATCAAGCCTTTTGTGAATGGATGAGAATTTTTGGAAACCTTTTTGGAAAAACATTTTGTTTTGTACAGGAATTTGTGGAAAGTGTTTTGTGCTTAATTTAATATTCACAACCCTGTTCCCAAAAGGAGTCATGATTGTGAGTATTGGAACAAACTTGTAACCTCAAGATGGAATTGGAGTTCCCTCCTGCATTAACACTATCTCCTGTACTTTTACATCACACATTGTGGCCCAATGCAAAGGAGCTACAGCCAATATCCAGGATGTAATGCCATTTATTACAACTTTTTAACTTGTATACATTGCATTATCTATTTTTGCAGGTCAAATTACAACAAACGGTTACAACACATCAGCAGCATTTTCACATGTAATTTTCATACTGAAGTCATGGATTATCCCATGACAATGCAGGAGGTTGAACAGCCTTGTCCCAACTGTATATATGTATGTAAACTATGTGTCTATATGTTTGTTTTCAATATAACCTATGTCTATATACATAAATAAAAGCGTTTATTAACTTATTTGTGGGTTTTTCTTTCACATATCATTGCTAGTATTTACACAATGTTCATTGCACAGGTTTTAATTAATACATTACCAAAGTTTCCAAAGCCAACATGTATTTATTCATAATCTAGTCCTGTATTGCTTTTTATTTATTTATTTTTTTCATTCCATATGCAAGACATGAGTCAATGAAATGTGTTAGTCAGATCCAGCGGTGTATAGGTCCGTTCTGATTTCTGTTTGAGGGAAAAGGTGTAAACAGTTAATGTGTTGGATGGGACAGATCCGTTGTGATGGAGGTGGCTCTGCTCCTGCACCGGCTGATGTGAATGTCCTCCAGGTAAGAGAAGCAGCTGTTTATTGAGCAGTGCCCATACCACACAGTGATAGAGGATGACAGTATGTGCTCCACCACCACACACTGATAAAAGGCTATTGGGATGTGAGAGTGGAGTCCAGCTCCCATTACCCTCCTTAAAAAGTACAGTCATTAGAGGTTGTTTGCCCTGCATCTATCCACATTTTTCATCTCCTCTCTTCACGCATACTCATCATTCTGATTAGTCCCATCACAGCCTGCAAAGTTCTTAATCACAGTTTTTACATTTCATTTAAACATAGAACGTATTAGTAATTAGATGTTGGTAATAAAACTTCAATTTGTGCCATAATAATTGATATAAAAGCACTTTCTTGTTTCAAACAGCACTTATGTTTGGAGAGTCTAAATACGGCTCATCTTGAGGGGGTTCCTCTTTACTAATTTTTCTGCTTCATGTAAAAACCTATGCTTTCTTTGCTTTGTTTCATAGTGCTCTGTGGGGACCTCCATGTCAGCTCTGCAGCCTCATCAGGTGGTAAAGTCGATGGAACAGGTGGGGAGGTCCTTGGGGTAGTTCTGTAGTCTTAATGATATGCCTTCTGTAGCTGGGTATCCCATATAACATATCTGCAAGTCTTCTTTCATCTGATGAAGCTGATGACACATATGTCTGTGGTTTTGCTTTTAGGTCCAGTGATCTCTGATAGACGGTGTTAACTTGTGGGGTGTAGTCCACATTTACAGGAGGTGTTTCATTAAAATTCTCATACTCTGTGTCCCAATGTTTCCTCTCAGATGACATGGCTTTTATTGCACTGAGACCTCTTCCTTTCTTGTTTTGGGATGTAGCACTCAAAATTTTATTGATGCCTTTAGGTGACTCATAGGAGCCGACAAGGACTTTCTCAGATGAAAAAGTGACTCTACCAGGATTGTGAGATGAAGATTTATCTGTTACTAATATGGTTGTTTTCCCCTCTTGTAGTTCTTCTTTACTTTCACTGCCAGAGGAGTCAAAAGAGGCGTCTTTTGGGACTGGAGGAGGAGACGTTGGTGGAGGTGACAAATGTCCATCATGATGCCTTTTCAGAGTGGGTGTAGGAACCTCAGACAGATGACTACCAACACTGGTCCATCTTAAATTGGGAGGCAACTCTCCATCAAGGCTCTGCTTGGAATGAAGAAACTTCCTCTTGATATTATCAAAATTTAAACCTGGAATCTTTCTTGGGGTATGAGATCCACTTTCCACAATTTGAGGCTCTCGGTACGTTTGCCACTGGCTTTTTACGTCACTTGAGCTGTAAGAATCATTAGGGGAGGCTTTTATGATTGTTCGCTTGTATTCAATACTGTGCTGATCTGTTACGTCAGTGAATTTGTGCACAAAACGGCTTTCATCTTCACTGCTAGAAGAAGCAGAACTTGGTGGTGGTGTAGGCGCCTTGAAATTCAATCGGCGCTTTAGTCGTGGGACACCAGCACTTAGGTCAGGGGCAGTCAGCTCAAATGATTCATCCTCACTGCTGCTGGCGGAAGATTCACTTTGAAATTTTGCTGTAATATTTAAAGACCTTTTGACTTGAGGTATGCTAATTTGTGGCCATGTTGAATCAGGGTTCACTGTTAAACTTTTGAAGTCTCTTTCACTTCTGGAAGAGCTTTCGAGCTGTAACGGTGGTGTAACAGCAACTGTTTCTAAAACGTTTGCACTCTTGGTATATTGAGTGCCAGTCGCCAGAACATCTTGCTTTGACTGGATAGCTCTGTGACTTGTGGGTGAATCAGGTGGAGGGGATGAAGGCAATGATGGAGGCTCATTTGTACGTGTCATTATATCAAGACGCTTTCGAAAACGGGATACACCAAGATTCATTGTGGCCCACTTTGACTGAAGCTCGGTTGTTATTTCAGGTGTTGTACTGTTTGTACCACTACCTCTGAACTCATCAGTAACTACTGTATATTTTTCTAATGTAATATTCTGAGAGGTTGCTGGACTTTGAGGAAAGCTTAGCGTTGAGTCTGTTAATTTTACAGAAGTTCCAATTCCCAGATTAGCTTTGTCTTTTTTATTTTCATCTTCACTGGAGGAGCTTGATTCAGAATGTTGAGAACCCAGAGTCGTGCTACTAAGAACTGGCTCTGACTTTAGTGATGGTCCCTTGATATCAAGGCGTCTGCTTATACGAGGAACACTTATGCTTATCTTACCTAGTTCAGGCCACTGTGGAACTGCAGAAACTTGAGGATGGAGTTTGGTAACAACCTCCTCTTCCTCATCTGAGCTGCTTGATGAGACTTTTTTATCCTTAACCTTTATCTCGGATGTATGGCTAGAACCACCACTGGTTAAGGATTCAGCAAGTGGTGAGGAGGTTTTGAAGTCTAGACGTCTTTTTAATTGTGTAATGCCCCCAAGGTCCACAATAGGCCAATGTTCATTACTTCCCTCTTGAGATCCAAGACCTGTTATTCCTGTATAGTGTATAGTTTCATCTCCACTGTCTCTAGTAGATGATGTTTCAGCTGGTGGTGAGGGTGCCTTGAAATCTAAACGCCTCTTGATTTGCACACTTTGGTAAAGATCAATGACTGGCCACCTAGTGGCTATAATTGGAGACCTATCCACATCCATCTTTACTTGCTCAAGTTTATTTGTATAGTGTTGTGTTTCATCTTCAGTGTCACTGCTGGAGGATGATGCAGCAGGTGGTAAAGGAGCTTTGATATCTAAGCGTCGTTTAACTTTAGCTACTTTTACAAGATCAATCACTGGCCACTGGGATTCCTGAATCAAAAGTACACCTGTAGATTGTTTAACTGGAGATGTTGCCTGCTGCAGATTCTCTTGGTACTGTTTCACTTCTTTGATTTCTCTTTCATCTTCACTGTCACTGCTGGACGATGACTCAGGAGGAGGAGGAGATCGCATTTTGATATCCAGACGCCTTTTGATTTTACTTGTTAATTTAAGATCAAGAACTGGCCAGTTTGTTTTCAGGTCATGCTTTTCTGTGTAATGTGGAGTTTCATCTTCACTCTCACTACTGGAGGATGTCTGAGATGTTGGCTTTGGTATCCTTTCCTGCATCTGTGTCACTTTCAGGTTCAGTTTTTCATCTTCACTGTCACTGCTGGAGGATGATGCAGCAGGTGGTAAAGGAGCTTTGATATCCAAACGTTTAACTTTAGGTACCTTTGTCAAATCAATTGCTGGCCACTGGGATTCTTCATGAAACGTTACAGTTGTAGTTTGTTTATTTGGAAAGGTTGCTTGTTGCAGTTTCACTTCTTTAATATCTTTTTCATCTTCACTGTCACTGCTGGACGATTCAGAAGGTAGGGATCTTACTTTGATATCGAGGCGCCTCTTGACTTTTTTAGTTAACTCAAGATCAACAGCTTGCCAAGGTGTTTTCAGGTCATGCTTTTCTGTGTAGCGTGGAGTTTCATCTTCACTCTCACTACTGGAGGATGTCTGAGATTTTGGCTTTGCTACATTAATATTTGCCGATGGCAACCTTTCTTGTACCTGTGTCACTTTTAGGTTTGCTCTTTCATCTTCACTGTCACTGCTGGAGGATGATGCAGCAGGTGGTAAAGGAGCTTTGATATCTAAGTGTCGTTTAACTTTACCTACTTTTACAAGATCAATCACTGGCCACTGGGATTCTTGAACCAAAAGTACACCTGTAGGTTGTTTAACTGGAGATGTTGCCTGCAGCAGATTCTCTTGGTACTGTTTCACTTCTTTGATTTCTCTTTCATCTTCACTGTCACTGCTGGACGATGACTCAGGAGGAGGAGGAGATCGCATTTTGATATCCAGACGCCTTTTGATTTTACTTGTTAATTTAAGATCAAGAACTGGCCAGTTTGTTTTCAGGTCAAGCTTTTCTGTGTAATGGAGTTTCATCTTCACTCTCACTACTGGAGGATGTCTGAGATTTTGGCTTTGGTATTCTTTCCTGCATCTGTGTCACTTTCAGGTTCAGTTTTTCAACTTCACTGTCACTGCTGGAGGATGATGCAGCAGGTGGTAAAGGAGCTTTGATATCTAAGCGTCGTTTAACTTTAGCTACTTTTACAAGATCAATCACTGGCCACTGGGATTCTTGTTCCAAATGCACACCTGTAGATTGTTTAACTGGAGATGTTGCCTGCTGCAGATTCTCTTGGTACTGTTTCACTTCTTTGATTTCCCTTTCATCTTCTCTGTCACTGCTGGACAATGACTTTGTAGGTAGGGATCTTTCTTTGATATCCAGACGCCTCTTTATTCTTCTTGTTTTAGCAAGATCCAGAACTGGCCAGCTTGTTTTCAGATCTTGCTTTTCTGTGTAGCCCTCTGTTTCATCTTCACTCTCGCTACTGAAGGATGTATCAGACTCTGGTTTTGGTGGGTTGGCATCAACATTTTCTGGAGTTAATACAGTTGTAGATTCTTGTTTTGAATTTGATGCTCGAGGTGCCCTGTCTTGCACCTGTGTTACTTCCTGGTATGTTCTTTCAACTTCACTGTCACTAGAGGAGGAATCAGACTCTGGTGCTAAGGCTTTGATATCCAAATGCCTTTTGACTTTACCAACTCCCTCAAGTTTAATTGCTGGCCATTGGGAATCTTGATTAAAATGTACAGTTGTAAGCTCTTTATTCGGAGATTTTGGCAGGTTTATATTCTCTTGGTACTGTTTTATTGGTTGAATTGTTCTTTTATCATCACTGTCACTGCTGGAAGATGATTCATGTGGGCATTGTACTTTGATATCGAGAACCCTCTTAACTTTACTAACATGCTCGAGATTAATTACAGGCGAGTGGGGTTCTTGATAAAAAAGTTCAGATTTAGGATCTTGTTTTGTTATTTGTGTATGTTTCAATTCCTTTTCTCTTTCATCATCACTGTTGCTGCTAGAAGATGATTTACGAGGTGGTGGTGGTGGCGGCGCTCGGCGTTTCTTAATTTGTGGCTGCTTCTGGTCAGTGGCAAGTAAAAATTGTTCTGGACCTCGCATTTCATTTTTTCCAATTATTTTATTGCTAAATGAATCAACATATATATTTTTGAAATCTAAACGCCTTTTCAGGCAAGAAATATGTTCAAGGTCTAGCACAGGCCAGTGGGACTCCACAGTATTAAGACTTTCAGAGTCATTGTCACTACTGGTGGCATCCCTATTGTAAACTTCAGTTTCTACATATTCTTTGTCTGGGTCTGGATTTACAGTGTAATGTGTGGGCTCATCATCACTAAGGTCTGAGCTTGAGCTTGATGAATAACTGACCTTATTTGAAGCTGGAACAAGTAGATTTGGATGTTTAAAAGACCCATTCAGACTGCTGGGGGACCTTGGAGATGTGCTTTGAACTGAATCACTAAAATCAAATAGTTCTCCGTTCTCTAGATCCAAATTGAGGCGGCTGTTATTTAAATGAGGTGACCAATCAGCAAAAGGTTCAGATTTAAATCCTGGGACTTCAATTGAAGTCTGAGGCATAACTGCTGTCTGTTGTACGTGGTTCTCAAAAGCCTGAATGGTATTAGGTGTGGAACAGTTCTTTTTCACTATTTTGTCTTCTTTAGAAGAATGTGAAGACTGTGAAGACAAACTGTTCCTCTCCCCTTCCTTAATTGAATCTGGGATATGTTCAAACTTCATGCTGTGTGTGAAGCCTGCATTAGTGATGACATTTTGTGGAATCTCAGAGTTGGGGTGTTCACTTCCAGAGTCATCAGAGCTTTCCTTATTAGCCTGACCAGGTCCACGTCCCATTACAGCAACATTACCATCCAGAACTTCAGCAGCTACAGTATCGTAATAGTTAACATTTCCCTCTTTACTATACTCAATAGTACTAAACGTGACTCTCCTCTCACGGTAGGGTTCAATGTCCTCCAGGTCCTCGAATGCCTCGTTGTTGTATTGTCTTTGTGACGTCTCAGTGGAGACCGGGGTGGCCCCAGATGAGTTCCTCTTGTTTTTGGCCTTTGCCCACAGAGCACAAATACATGGTCTAGCAAGAACTCCGATGATGAAAGCTATCAGAAATGTGATTATGACAGATAGACTTACAGCCATGTCAAAGTCAGACTGCGTAACACTTGGTTGAGCCAGCCTTGTAAAACTATCAAGTGTGTTTATTTGTTGGTTAGGCAAACTTCTTGTGTTTCTAGTTTGTCTTTTTGTTGTCTCGCGGATTTGTAGATTGTAAACGGATACAACTTGGTGTTGAGATTCGGACACACATACATATAGTCCTGCATCTTGGTCTGAGATTTCACTAATAAGGAGATCAGCCTGTTGTTGGCTTCTTGACACTTGACCATCGGGCATCCACCAAGACGCATCTACAAAAGGAAACATGGAAAATTCAACAGTGGTAGCATTGCTTTTAGTTTCCAAATAAAGGGCTGACATACCTTGTTCAAAGCACGTCAATAGCAAATCTGAGCCACGATAGACTGTTATATCTTGGTGAATCTCTGGGTTGGTGACTGAATTATTACACTCAAGGTCATCCTCATTCAATTGTAGCAGGTCTCTGCCTGAGTAAACTGAAGGTAAGGCACACACCAAGCTCCAAGTCTTTAGGCCTCTGCTGCTGTCGTAGGCCATCCACCTTTGTAGAAAACGCATCTTACAGTCGCACGTCCATCGATTTCCTATCATACCAACATTTGCTCCGATGTCACGAAGAGAGACGTAGGTCAATGGATGGAGGATAGTCAACATGTTGAAGCTGAGATCAAGAACCTTGGAAGGGGAAAGATGTTAGATGTTGTTACGTTAGATGATCACTGTGTGGTCAAGATTTAAAATACAACAACAAAACAAATGTACTGACAAAAATTGTGTTACCTTAAGCTTGTCTAGTTTTTGGAATATTTGTGGATCGAGACTGGTGATGAGGTTATGTTGTAGATGAAGCTCTTTTAGTTGTTTAAGATGGAGAGCTCTTTTGGGTTTAGAGTGGAGATTTTGTTGAAGGAGAGCCGCAGAGTCTGTAAAGATCTTTGTTGTCCCAAACCTGCATAAAAAAAAATTATTTACAGACCACTGAAACTCTAGCTATAAACTAAACTAGAAACTACTCTATGTGGTGACCAAGCGTCTCCCATGGAACCTCCTAAATGGTCCTCGCGTAAGGGCGCCGCCATTCGGCGAAATACAGCAATATACCGCTGTCCACCAGAGGGCAGGCTCCAAAAGCGGAAATATAAGGAGAAACCCAATGGCGACTTTACAAGTGTGAAACTCATGTTTACAGCCTGGTACAAAAGATGGCTCTGGTCTCTAGCGCTAATTTTTTACTACGTGACAATTTTTGATTATTATGTCCGTTTATGCTATCTAAAAACTATTGTTTTACTATGGAGTAAAAGCCGAAAAGCCCGGATGTAACCGCCATTTTATTGCCCTGTCGTAATGACAATATCGGTGAATAGGGGACGAATGGGCGGATAACATCCATATTTATACAATCTATGGTGGTGACCAAGTAATGTATACAAGTCTAGAAGCCAGTGGGAGATGAATAAGCATTTCTAGAGTGGTAACACTTTATAAATCATCACCACACATTGGTGGTCTCCAAGGCTATAAAAACTTGCCAAATGACACTGAACTGCAAACAAACAAAGCTGCAGGTTGAAGCTGATGATAGCTAACTGTCCAGACCAAGCCTTAAAGCAGAGCATTTCAATGTCCTTGAGGTATTCTTTTGCAAACACTTGGCTTCACCAGACACTTTCTCATGTTATTTTGCATTAGGTTAGTTGGGATTTGAGACAAAGTAAACTCTAGTTAGCAGTAGTATAGTCAATTTTATTAAAACTTTGTACTGTTAAGATTCCCAATGACTAATTAAGAGTTTCTCTGCTCAGCCTTCCCTGCTGTCTCCACCTTTCCAGTAGTCTGACAATCTGACTGAAAGTGCTGTGACTGAGGGAAAGCACTGTGAGTCTGTGCTTCATTAAGAGGCCCAGAGCTTTTGTGAGCTGAATACCAAACAGAAGAGAAGTGTATGACTGTCAACACCACCGCTTCTCTGTGAGTAAAAGGGTCTGTCCACACATGCCTTTTCCTGAACCCTGGTGAAACGTGTTTAGTTATAATGCACACCCTGAGCAGGGGTGGTGTATGGTTGGATTGTAACACTGGAATGACAACTCTGACAGCTGTTACTGCTACCCATTATCTGGGGAGGTGTACTTAGAGCTGGGCAAAGTACTAAAGATAAAAGATATCAATGAGAGGTTTCGACAACACCTTGTATATTCAGCGCAGTAACAGGAGAAAATTTGTGGACTTTTAAACAACATCACCCTTTTCAGTCTGTATGTGTTTGTCTGTCTTTACTCAAATGGGGTTTTAATGGAGGTCAGGTCAGTTCAAGTTAAGGTTGGACAATCAATTATGTTGATTTCCAGGTGAATGTCTGTTTTTGAATGACTCTAGACACCTGTCATATTGTGCTGCTGGGTTTTCCTCTCTGAGCGTTTACTGGACTACACACCCAAAAATGTCCCTCCCATGTAAATAAGGAGTATTGTGAAATACAGGTGGGGGCAGTCGGTTTACAAATACATTCAACTCCACATTTGGAACATTTCATTGTTTCATCTAGCCTATAGCTCTAAATAATGACCATATATTATAAATGCACATTTTTTTCAGTCCTGTAAAAATGTTACCACAGCACATCTTTAACATTCTAGTCATCTGCTCACCTCTGTCAATCATTATGGTGTGTAATTATTACACAGCTCAAGCTCTAAATATGAGAAAAATATGTTATGATAAATATGTCAATTATCACAATTTCTGAATTTGACTCATCTTATCCTTTCGTCAGTGTTCTATAATTGTCTTAAAGGTATGACTGTGACACTGACTCACCTTCAGGGAGTTCCTCTAGCTGATTTCTCTCAACAGATAACAGCTGCAGGGTGGGGGCCCACAACACACATCCCCATTTCTTCAATGGTCTCAATCCCCGTCGTAGCCTGTTCACAGACTTAATCCCAACACCAGAGTCCACACATAGGGACAGGTGCATGATGCTGTTGTTTCCCAGCCATACTTTCTGAAGATCATAATATTTGGAGCGGAGGGTTAAAAATCCAAGCTGGTTATTAGACAAGTCCAACTCTGTGATTGAGTTGCTGAGGTGTTGTGGCGGTGAAGTAAGACCAGCAGAAGAACAGTTCAAAAGTGAATCAGACTGACAAGTGCAGGACTCCGGGCAAATAAAAAGTGGAGGTGAGCTTTGAAAACCAGGGAAGATGAGAAGAAACACAACCAGTAATGTTCCCTGTGTCACTGCCATCACTACCCGGTAAAGGTAGTGCCGGACTTCACTATAGAGAAAAAAAATTAAATCTTTATCATCTGCTTAACAAGCAAATAAAGAAAATTTGATTAATTAATCTGCAAACATACAAATAATCAGTTTGTGAAAAACCTCACCTGACAGTAATCTTGTGATACTCTTGACGCACAGGAAGCTCTATGGCAACTACTGTTCGAAGTCTGAAGTGTATTTTGCTGCGCCTAGCAGAATAGGCTCCTGCCCAAGATGCCTTTCTGTAATTCATCTAATCATTTACACTTCTGGTTAATATCTTACTATTGTTGTTCTCTGTAAACATATAACCGACAGATAACCAGAACATTTATGATAAAGATAACCCTGCCACACACATTCTCCTCTGTAATAAATATGCACAACGAAGGCGTGCCATTATTTATGATTTTAAATGACTAAGTATAAATACCTGGACATACCACAAAACCAGTGATAAGAGTTTACAAGAAGGAGCATTTCAACATGTTTCTTTATTGAAACAAATATTCAAACATAGTTCCAAAAAGGCCATGTACCTTTTTTGTTTTCCACTCCAGGCTTCAAGTCAGTAAAGTTCTTAAAACAATAGCTTCATTGCATTTAACATTTCATAAAGTGTTGTTATAAAACTGACAACCCAAAGCAAAATAAGTCAACATATATATTGCACAAAACCACTCAATAAAAGCTTTAAATTATTATTTCATCTTTCAACTATCTGCAGCCTGCCTTGGTGCAAACACACATGTATGTATTATATACTATAAGAAAGCTTAAGCAACAGAAGCAGGATATACTATATATCATCCCTTTATATTATATCATCCATTGGCACATGCAAAAAAAGACCTACTCTTCTTTTGTAATATTGGATGGCTTGATTGTATTTTACATTTATTATGTATATTTTTATATAAATCATCATAGTTCGCATTTAGTTTCTCACACTTCTCAGTAAAGGTAATAGAGAAAATATTAACACAGCTGCCAGAGCAAGTAAAACAACACATATCCCTTCATGGTTATAGACTGTATTAATAATACTGGACGGTAAGTCAAAAATGTTGTTGAGTGGGCCAAACCTAGTATGACATAAATAATATAAAAAAGTGCTGCTCTGTTGCAGTATACAATACAATTAATTTAGCAAACAAGACTTAACTGTAAAGCATGAAAACATCTGGGCCAAATGACACCTTTCAGTAAAATAATTATGTTCCTTGTCAGAAAGACACATTTCTGATGTATTATTATGAAGAATCCATGATGAATATCCTTCATTTGGTGACAGTGGTGACAGGAGATTGACCAGCAGATTCCAGTCCAATTTAATAGTGAGATTTTTTACATGGGTTGTCTGACGTCTGGCAGCCCATGTTTGGAAACTTCACCTGTACGCGGAACAGAGTCCCATCTGCACACATGCACAGTTTGTACCTCTCCAGACCCTCATCGAAATACACATCTCCTGGCGAGTTAGGGATGCGTGTAGCATTAAACATGACCGATCCATTCAGTACAATACTGTTCTCCTGCAAAAATAAAAGCACCTGTTAGCTGTTTGCACTTTTATGGTTTACACACAATAAAAGGAGTTTTTGAAGCAAAGGAGGAAAACAAGCCCAGCTGTTACATTCCATACTTACAGCCCTGAGCTCAATGCCTCCCCCCATTTTGAACTCTACAGTTCGTCCCATGATGTTCACTCCCTCATTACCACGGAATTATGGCCTTGCCGTCTCCTTTTATGTTCAGGTCGGAGGCCGCACTGCTAGTGATCTATATCACAGATAGAATACAGTGATTATAGTGGGTTTCAACATGTGTTTGAGCAGTGTTGTTTTGCAAATCATTGCAAGGTGTTAAAACATGCTTGAACACTGTAATAACATACTATGTGTTGAAAACAGTTAATGACATGCCCACCCTTTCTGTAGAGGCTTTTTTGACACTGAGGACCTTGACTCCTTTTGGCAAATGGAACTCATGGTTTTCAAAGTCCGTACTGAAGAATGTGTTTTGTGTGCTGGGGTCTGTAAAGGATATACCAACATCACTGACAACCGAGGTCTTGTCTTTTTCTACACTCAGCTTAGTAGTGCCTTGTTGAAACACAACCTGAAACAATCACAAAATAAAAAAGATACATTTAATTTAATTGATTTTTTTTAATTCAATGTTGCTGTTTGAAATATTTCCTTACTGGATTGTTGTTTCCAACAATAACGAGGTCCTTATCCTTGCGACCTCCTATAGTACTCTTGTGCAGTGGATGGACAGTGCCCATGTCAGCCTTTTGTTTGAAGCGAAGGAGACCAGACTCATGAAACTCCATACTGTCACAGCCATTTGGACCAATTCGGATCACAGTCCATATAACCAAAGTAATCTAAGACAGTGAGGTATTACACATCATTAACATTGTAACCTGTTTTCTATGTTTTATTTAAGGTTTGTGTACTTACAATAAGGTTTATTAAGGCAAGGAGGAAGAGGAGAACAATGACACAAACAGCTATGTTTCCTTTGCGTCCCCTCAACCCTGTTTTATGAAGACGCTCTTCTTCAATAGGTACATAACCTGCTCTGAAGTTACTGTTGTGTTCCTTGTTGATACCGCGTCTTTCTATTGCCTTCTCTCTCATGGACTTCTTTATGGGGCCATTGGAACTTTCCTGAAACAAATGGCATTCTCTCTCATTGGACAAAAAAATGAATGTTTTCTAGCAGTATAGACTCATCAAAAATCTATAACAATATGTGCATGTTGCAGACCCTCTCAGATCCCAAAATTTTAAAAACGTCCTGGACATGCAACACCCCCTCGAGCCCTCTGTGCTGTACTGGAATGTAACTCTGTTAAATGCCCCGAGCCTGTCTGTCTGTAGCTATAACTAAAAATAAACTGCACTCGTTTAGCAGCGGAACTACGCAGATATATATTGTTGCCCTACTGGTTTAATTTGGTTAAAAGCACCTAGCAACCCCACCACCAAAAGCACCACAGTAACAAAATAGCACGTACAAAAAGCTACACCATTTTATTTTCACGATATAAACACGAAAAAGGCCAGTGTGTATTACACTGAAACGACTGCATCAACAAAAAGCCACGTATATTCATATTCATTATACTAGTCATTTGTATTATATGCTATGCAACACATACATCTGACATAGTAACAGGAAACCCACTAAAACTGATGGAATAGCAAGAAATATTTAGAATAACGGACCTGTTCAGACGCCATGTTGACCCTCCCTCCAGCAGCAGAGTGACAGGGCGATACCACTCACAGCCTTGACAAAGAAAATCTGTTTTATAGGACTCTATCACATTAACAACACTTTCGTACACGTTCGCAAATACAAAAAAAAATTACTTGGGAAATGTTACCGTAGCTTTTCCCGCCCAAAGAAAATATTATACGTGAATGGAACAATTGTAAATGGTTCACTCCAAGTTCTTACTTAGCCAATGACCGTAGACGCCTAAAATAGAAAAACAAACCCATTCATATTTTCCATACGTAAACTGCCAAAGGGCCGAACGCCGCGCTTAGGATCTCAGTTCTTCTGGAGGCACTGAAAAGTCAGAAACCAACTCTTACAACATCAAAACATTCTGCTCTCCCCACAGTTCATACTGTCGTTGTGTCCTTGGGCAATACACTTAACCCACCTTGTCTCCAGTGGCGTCAGCTGTAACACTGGTAAAGCTATATAGCTGTTAGTTTCTGATAATAAACTGAAAACTTAAAACAATAAAAGCAACTGGGGAAAAACACATCAACATGAAACAATAAATACATATAATGAATTTGCGTCTTACATACAGTTATATGAAGGCTACATGGAATAAAAAAGAACAATAAACCATAATGATCAAGAATAACATCTAACTACTGAAAAATTAACCACTGAATACAAGTGCATTTTTAATATTTCACACAGCATATTAGAGCTGATATTTGTAATGACATAATGACAGTGATTTGAAATGCTTTTTGAAAGCCTCGAACAATATCTTAGACAAGAACTATAACTATAGTCATTTGGGAGGAAAGATCATATGCTACCGAACCACAGGTTCAGCCTTTGGTGTCTGTTACGAGTGTGACATTACAATCGTACGCACATCACTGGAAGGAACCTGCACAAGACTGACAGCGGCGAGTTTACTGGATCTGCCGGCTTGTCTCTTCGTTTGGTTGCTACAACTGAGGTGGTGCTTGGCCAAAAGGGGGCTGGAGAAAGTTGCCAGAACAGGAGTTTCTA
The DNA here is from genome assembly GCA_024416835.2 of Perccottus glenii. NCBI lineage: Eukaryota > Metazoa > Chordata > Actinopteri > Gobiiformes > Odontobutidae > Perccottus > Perccottus glenii. Next base: position 11,201,506 of record CM044559.2, read on the forward strand.
TACTGCACTGCGCCTTAGGCTTAACCCCCCCGCTGCACCATTTTTAACCTCGGAGGATTAGGCGCAGTTGTTATCGCGGCAGGCCATGGCTGACACTTTAAGGAGACTGACCAATACCTCTTCCTTCAGGGTTTTACAGGACAAGCTTGAAAGCTGGCACAGCGACTACCACGTAAGTTCATGAATAAATAATCACCGACCTAAATCTGACCAAGCCATTTAAGCGATAGCGTTACCCAAATGGCTAATTCAAGGGTAGTTATCTCATAGAATTAAATTTACTCTCAAATTTATGAATAGCTTTGTTTACTCTTGTAAAATCATAAAATGTTGCACAAGATAAACAATAATGGATGGTTCTGGGCCATTAATATTCGTTAAAGCATTATGTAGAATATTTGATGCACGGTGCTTTTAGAAATGCACGTAGTGATTTAAAACATTACAGTAAAGAAATGCCCTTGTTTAGATTACATTGATTTCCTGCTGGAGTTTGGTTGCCATGGACGCTAGTAGTCATGACTACAATTAGACTATTCCAAAGATGTTTTTCTACAGTGAAGATAGTTCAACTCCAATTACTTCCGGGTTGCTTTCTGGCCTCGACAGGAAAGACTTAGCATTTACACGCTATGCTTTTAGTGCGTGAGTCTAATTATTATTAAGAAATATGATTCTTGCTCACAATTTGACTTTGTCAGGTGATATATTCTTGACACGAAGCGTAAAAAAAATGCGAATGAACACATCTGACACCCCTTTGTGTAAATGTCACTTGGTGTTATTACTGCAATATACCAGGGTTTGGAAACAATTTATTCTCTTTAGTATTTTGTGGGTATTTGTATGTTATTAAACTGAACTATTAGTCTATTAAAGCAGGCCGAAAATCTGTCTTTCTCAACCTAATTGGTCATATTGATCCTCTTAGGTGTTTTCCTGTGATCAGAATTTAAATCGGTGCTGTGAGCTGATTGAGTTAACAGCTAAAATCCAAGGTCAACTCTTTGCCATCCTTAACCTGACAGCTGCAGAAGGTAATAATATAGATTTCAACATCAGTAAAATCAGTAAATGCATGTTTAACTGCTGTTGGTTTCCTTTATAAAACAGGTGGGCAATATGCTGGAGTGGATACTCTTAAAACACGCCTACTGCCCTGGCTTGGCACCTGTTTTTCTATGGCAAGGCCATCAGTCTCCAATGACACAGGTCTACAGCTTATGCAGGTAACACTCAAACACTTAAGTTTACTGTAAAAGTATGCACATGGTACAGTGATAAAGATCATTTACAACAATGTTTTTGTATTGTTATTATTAGGACTCAATAGAAAAGGATAGGAAAATCAGGGAGCTTTCGTTTACCCACGATAATGACTTGCAAAAGATGGAGGCTCAGCTGTGTTCTACTCGTCTGCAGTTGGACTCAGTCAGAGCAGAGTGAGTCGGACATATATTATCTACCTATCTTATTAGCTGGTCTGCTGTTGAACAAATTTCAATGGAATGAAAATTTCACTTAATTTGCAGATTGACTGATGCTCATAATGAACTGGATGATACAAAAAACAAATCAGCAACCACTCTGCTGGCAACAGAGGATGAGATCATGCAACTGAAAGCAGAGTGAGTAAATTTAAGTTTTGCAGACTGATTTAGATGATTTCTGTGTAATGTTCTGTTAATGTTTGTGGGGTTTTATTGCAGCTTGCGCTCTGCACATGAGGAGCTGGAGATATATAAGAGGAAGCTCAATGTTCTTGATGACTACGAGCGGCAAATTCGTTTACTCAGGGATGAAGTATCCTACCTCAGCACAGAGAAGGCATTGCTACAAGAGAGGTGCTTGTCCAACACACAAATATATACATTAATTAAATTTTTATTGCTAATTTTCTGTCTCATTTAGGTTAGTCAGAAGTCGTTCACCAAGTCCCTTGCCCAGACTAAGCCGCACCTCCAGTCCCATTCGGAGTGAGTCCCCCACTAGAGCCCAGCTCACAAACTCGTCCCGCCATGCACGTCTCATATCACGCTTCAGTGATCTATATGCTGTGGAGCGCCTCGAGGTCCAGACCATACTGCGGCGTTACATTGATGACTTAGAGATGGTCCAAAAAATTATCTTCATTGCTGTTGTGGTATGACTGCAGTTATTGAGCCAACTGAATATTAGGGGGCAGCGTAACAGGATCAAAACCCAACTAAATAAATTTGATACTACCACTTTATAGGAATCCTTTAGAGTTGCAAAGTTGGCCTACCGTCACTTCAAACTGCGAGTGAGAAAGACCTTGTCTTCATCTCACTTTGGGCCTGAAAGCTTGGAAGATGCAGCTGTTGATTACATCGTCCGGAATCTAGACCTATATGACGTACAGGCCAGCGTTAATGTATGACCAACTTTTCAAAGTGGCAATCATTCATATCAACCTTTAAAAATATTATTACAATGAATACACCAGAACTGATTTTGTATTTGTATTCTTCAGGATGTGATCAATGCCATGAATGTGAACCCTCGGATCTCGTTTCCACCAGAAGTGGACTTTGTGCTGATTAGTACACTGATCAGGGAGACATGCAGGGCGGCCTTTGCCATGCAGACACTGGAGCCTCCACTTGACTTGGCCTTTGCCAGTGACGGTGAACTTTACAATGAACTCAAGTCAGTAGAGTAGCCTATAATTAAAGTGAAAATGTTCCTGTTGTGACCAGTGGATGGCACTATTTACTCACTGTTCCTCTTCCCTCTGTTAGGTATCGTCGGAGCTATGACTCTGAGTTCTCTGCCCCGCTGGTCATGTACCATGTGTGGCCAGCTCTAGCAGAAGGGGATTCTATAATAGTGAAGGGCGAGGCAGTTACTCGAAGAGGTGCTGTTGTAAGGAGGCACACTATGAAACTTAGATAATGGCAAATAATAATTCCAGTTTTGTACATAACATGCCTTATAACGCTGTTGCAGTGGACTCGAAGTCGCAGCAGAAGTAGGAGTGCCAGCCCTGTGCGCTCTCACTCTCTCAGTCCATCTCGCACTCTTGTAAGTTTCCATAATGACTGAATCTCCCACAAAACCCAAACATACCCACCATCTTGTAGTATGTGGCAACTGAAATTCAGATGTATTGCTCTTTTTATTAATAACATGCACATCAAATGGCCAAAGGGTATGTAACTCAAACACACCAACAAATGTAGTCTTTGAGTGTTTTTACATTTATATAAAAGATGAAAATTAATAATATTTATCTGGGATTTCTTGACATTTTTAGGCATTTAACAGCAGAAGGAGCCTGTCTCCCGATCGTCTGAGAGCTAGCCACTTGTGAACACCTGCTGTAAGGAATAAACTGCAAATTGTATAAAGTGATATTTTTGAGAGTTATGTTATTTCTCATGACAAACCACAATCAAAGGCTTTACAAAACTTACTGTACATTCAACAAGGGCAGCTTTATTGCCACCGCTGGACAAAGAGTAGGCAGTGTGGCAGCTGAGTGACTATTTGCTAGTGTACTCCATTGTTCTTGAAAATGTTTGATACTTACTGTATGTATACTGTGCAGTGTTTTAATGATTTAATTACTTTTTCCCATTTCTGCACAGAGGGACTTTTAGTTTAGGATTTAAACAGATCATCATTTTCATTTGCCTCATCTTTCAGGGGTCATCCTTCACATGTAGCATAACCACAGGTTAGTTAGCTTTACCATAAGACAAATGGTGCTAGGGGTCAGTGCTAACTTCAAACACCTCCAATACTTGAGTGCTCATTGTGATTTTATTTAGTTTAAGTAAATAAAATCATTTGTTTTATGGTGCTAATAATTGGTTGTTTTAAAATTGCTTTGATGGTTAAAGATAACATAAATTCCAACATGTTTTCCAATGTATTATGCATTCATTATTAGGACCAGTATGATGTAATCATAGTAAATGTATGTTTACTATGATTTTTTTTTATGTTTTTGTTTTTATGATGATAGCATTGCATACTTTATTATTCTAATTCACTTAGAATGTGTTTTGTTGGGCTTAATAGTTTTCTTGTGCCTTGTAAACCTTTTAAATAAATAAACATATATGTATTCAGTTTACTTTATTGTCAGGGTTTGCCTGTGTTAGTAGCCAGAATTGTAAAACAAAGAGTATTAAAATCTTTTTTAAACAGTAGATAAAGCCAGAGCTCTATAATTTGACACTGAGCAAGCGTGCAGATATTTTTGTGAGTGAATTTGATAAAATAAATAAAACCGCAAAAAAAAGGCCTGACTTGATTTCCAAAAACACACAAGCATCCATACAGCAATATATGGTCATTTAGACATCCTGACTGGTTAATTAAGAGATTCTCGTTTGGGGCCTTGCCTTGTCCAACACTGGCAGACAATTGTAATGTCACCTTGTCAGTGAGCATAAAGTAACTGACTTTGCCAATGCCTGGTTTAAACTGCAATACTAAGCATCGACAGAGTCTAAACTACTACTAAAACTACTACTTTCCCCACAGCTACATTAAAATATATATGATGCGGTCAGTGTTGCCACAGTTACTTTGAAAAAGTAACTTTGTTACATTACAGATTACTTGATTTAAAAAGTAACTTAGTTACTATACAGATTACTTGATTTTAAAAGTAACTAAGTTACTTTACAAGTTACTTTATTAGTTACATTCAGCAGCTGCCGACAACATAAAAATGACAACTGGTTTTGCCAACGATCACTTTATTTGAAGTGTATTTTTAACAGTAACATCAACAATCTATCTCCTGACAATTAAAGTTGAATTTAAAAACTATTTCCTGAAAAAATACATGTTTTTTACAATAAATAAAGGCAGTCTCTCTTGACTTAACATAAACACTTGTTTTAATAAAAAATAAAGGTAGTCTCCCTTGACTTAACATAATAACTTGTTTTAATAAAAAATAAAATAGTCTTTCTTGACAAAAAATGACAAAAATAGTAACGCACAGTGACTTGGTTAAGTAACTTTAATCTGATTACTGGTTTGGAAATAGTAATGCGTTAGATTACTCGTTACTGAAAAATGTGGTCAGAATAGAGTAACGCGTTACTAAGTAACGCGTTACTGGCATCACTGGATGCGGTTACAGTGTTTAACCTGTGTGAGAAATACTGATACTACTTTTGAGAAGAAAAAAAAAATACTGAATCTGTGAAATGGTGCAAAAAGCCATAGGTCGGAACCTCCTCCTATTCTCCACACAGTGGGTGTCATGTTCAATGTGCAGCGGCAGTTCACACAGATCTATGCTCTGAGGACATAGGCCGCATGTTTCTCCCATCATACATCTGTGTCAGGGTCCTTCTAAGCCATGTTGTTTACTCAGGTGTGCTGTGGTCAACGGGACAAAGTGGACACTTAGTGGGGAGAGATGAAGAGGATAAATAAGTCCAGAAGTAGCAAGGCCTCTACTGTGTGTTGTTTTGTTTTCAGATTGAATAGCCTTAATTTATTGCACATTAAGAAGCTGGAACCAGTGGCATGGCAATTACCAGAAGTTTAAAGATGTTTTGTGTAAAATCAGTCAATACTATGCTAACTGTATAAACCTCAAAATAAGACTCTTTACATTGGTGCCGCTCCTGGTAGGAACAGTAGACAGGGGCTTTAAGTTCAGCCAGTGTTACAGTTGGACCATGTGATGTTTCTTCTGGCTCTTCTTTGTTTCATCCTGGCAAGAATATACACATGATGATTCCTCACCCGGATCCCAGAGCCAGACTGCAGTGGGCTGAAGATCACATTGCTTTATGAGAAAATGGAAGAAAGTGTCTCAACTTAAGAGCCAGGACCAGGAATTACACTGTATAACTTTTTTACATTTATCTAAGTGGCCATCTTGATTGAGTTACAAATCGACAAGGCCTGTGCATCTCCACAGCCCTTGTGCCCAAAGAGGCTGTTAAACACATCTGGACTCCAGCAGGAAGCACATTCACACAGGACTACTTTTACACAATTTATGACAGCAGGGATGACAGAGGTTTAGGGAAAATAACAGTGTGCGTTCATATCTCAGAATAATCCTGTGTGCAAATAACTGCAAGCTCGCCACATCCAGAACCCCACCCTATTATTCCTAGACATGGAACACCCAAGGGCGATTCATTGGCCCTAGCGAGCATGTGAGGTCATAACAGTAAGGGCCTGCTGAAGACTGAGGACCTGAGGTGTGACTAAAGATGGGTCCAATGAGCTGAGTGACCAGGGCTTAGGAGAGCGTGGATAAACGCTTCCTTCCTCTTTCTATAATATCAAGTAATAGCATTAGATTTGGACCCTTTATTTGTCCCAATACAGACGTTTAGCATACAACATTAGTGACCAACTTTCTCTAAAGGTCCTTGGCTACAAGGCAACAGACCAAACATTAGAGCACCCTCATTGAAAAACAATTTATTAGTAAGTCCTAGTTTAGTGAATTATGGCTTGAAAAATAGGCCTTAAAGCAATCTGCACTTTGTCCAGATGCGATCAAATAGGCAAACAGAAAAGGTCACCATAGCCTCGGGAGATGCATAATGCTAACACAAACACTCCACAATAACGTCTGCACAGACACTTATACCTACTCCAGATGTGGCCTGGTAATTAAGTGCCTTTTCTTTTGCAAAGCAGAAAGCATCAAACCACAAAAGCAGTGCCTGATGAGGTGCTTCAGTTCGCACTTTTCCACAAAACAGTTTTGACACATCATTAAAGACTTTGAGGCTATAATGGCCTTTCTCTTTGTTGAGCAACTTCCTAAAAAAAGTGCAGTTTGGGGAGAAGAAAAATGGAAGTGTTCCTAGCCGCTAAATAGAAAATGCCAATGTGTTGTGGACTGTAATTACATTTTGGTTTGTCAGGGGTGTACTGTGGGAACCTGCTTCAGTAACTTGCCTGTCTTACAGGCCTGCTGGAGTGTTTCATGTAAAAGCACATCTGGATGATGTGATTAATGTAAATAGCAGTCTTCTGGTCAAATAACAGCGCAGCACTAGTGCAGGTGCAAATGTCATAGGTTACTGCTCCACAGGGGACTCTTACATTTAGCTCCGTTTTGAAACTCACACGGAAACAAGGGATCAAACACGGCGCCAAACTTATGTCTGACTGGACACCACGCCCTGATGGAGGTGCAGGGCAAAAGCATTAGAAAAAAAGGAAAAAAGGAAAGAACAAGCCAGTCCAAAGTCTAAAATAACAAAGTTTACTGAGAATGTAGCTATTAAGTATATTTAGTATGGAAACTTTCCTGACTGTGGTTGACCTCAGAAAGCACATTTACAGTGGATTTATGGCCCGGTACCTACAATGACAAAACATTTAGAAGTTACCTTTAAGCATGCTATCTTCCTTTAAAACATCTCACCTTTATTCAGTTATTATTGAATATTCTGTTGCAGCAGAGGTGGAGAAAGAAGTCAGAATTTGTACTCAGAACTGTCAAGTTTGAGCAAAAAAAAAAGTTACCTGAGTAAAAGTGACAACTTATGTTGAAAGGAGTTTATTGGAAGAATAAATGTAGACATGCATGTATAAGGAAATGTAGGCCTACACAATAAGTAAAATCTATTATACTTTTTAATAAATAAAAATTTCAAATATTTTCAGGTTACTTTCCACGTTATCAGGCAACAATAAAGTAGACATGAGCAAACCAGGCCAGTAGATGGCACTCCAACACAAACCTGTTGGAATAATGTGGAATGACGAGCCCTTTTCAGACATCGAGTTAAATTGCTAAATAAACCTGTCAAATACAAATAAAAAATATTATTTTATTGTGATGATTAAAATGTGTGAGTAGGGGGCCTCTGAACTTTACAACACCCATGAACACTCTTACGACATCAATAATGCTGACATGACAAACAAACATGACACGCAGCAACATATTTCTGACACTAATTAGCTAGCTTAATGAATTTGTGCCACATTAGCATTACCGTGCCAGATGCTAATATTTTATGTTAACTGTTCTGCTGAACAAAAACCGGACCGAACGATATTATAATATAAAGAATTAGAGGATAACACGGATTACCTAACTTACAGACTCATGTTGCCTAAGTTGCCTACCTTTTCTCTGTGTGGGAAACACTTTAGAGACATGGCGCATTATCTTACTTTACTATAGCTATGCACAAGAGGGCCCAATGGATCAAATAAAGTTAAGGTGAGTAAAACCCTTAATAAAATAAAAACAAAAAATTTGTAGAAAATAGCAAAGGCTTATGTGGAGTGTCTAAATGCTGTTTGTTCTTTCAGTGGTCTCACATGGACCAGCGTAGGTGTCATGTAAAATTTCCATGGTCCCGAAATAAACTAGACGAGAATATAGAGCATATGAAAATATAACTTTTATAACTGACACTGAAAAGTCATGCAGAGCTATCACGAATTGTGCAGCTAACTTGTAACCAGTATGACAATGTGCCAATACATAATGTTCTGTGAGGGCTTTATAAAGGCATGGCCAAACAGAAAATGATGCTTCAGGCTGAATAGCTTTGAAGCCCTCTTCTCTCACAGCTGAATACCACATTCATATTTTTTTTTGCCCGGCATAATTACCACTTTGAATCCCCTCATCATTTTTTCCTTCTCTCATTCACACACAGCAGGGGGGTCAACAAATATGTGCATCATCACATGTCTAAACAGGTCTACACGTGCTCCCAATCTGAGATTTCTCAGTGCAAATGTCTTATGAGGATTCTTTCCTGTTCCCAAAGTGTCCCATTGCTTTCTGTAAATACATACAAAAATGAAACACATGAGACATAACTCAAGCCTCAGTTTGTGCTTGGAGTTGAGAGGTTAATATCACACCTTACTCTTTGAATGTGACGGAATCAAAACGTCTATGTGACAGAACATGGCTATTTAGACATTCTTCAGATAGCCTTAAGCTACCACAGCTTCAGCACAGATTTTTAATAAAACAAACAAGATGTGCTTTAACTGCAGACTTTTAGCTTTAATTTGAGGGTATTTACATCCAAATCAGGTGAACGCTGTAGGAATTACAACAGTTTGTATATGTGCCTCCCACTTTTTAAAAAGGGACCAAAAGTAATGGGACAGATTAACAATCATAAATCAAACTTTCACTTTTTAATACTTGGTTGCAAATCCTTTGCAGTCAATTACAGCCTGAAGTCTGGAACACATAGACATCACCAGACGCTGGGTTTCATCCTGGTGATGCTCTGCCAGGCCTCTACTGCAACTGTCTTCAGTTCCTGCTTGTTCTTGGGGCATTTTCCCTTCAGTCTTGTCTTAAGCAAGTCAAATGCATGCTCAATCAGATTCAGGTCAGGTGATTGACTTGGACATTGCATAACATTCCACTTCTTTCCCTTAAAAAACTCTTTGGTTGCTTTCGCAGTATGCTTCAGGTCATTGTCCATCTGCACTGTGAAGTGCTGTCCAATGAGTTCTGAAGCATTTGGCTGAATATGAGCAGATAATATTGACTGAAACACTTCAGAATTCATCCTGCTACTTTTGTCAGCAGTCGCATCATCAATAAATACAAGAGAACCAGTTCCATTGGCAGCCATACATGCCCACGCCATGACACTACCACCACATGCTTCACTGATGATGCTTTGGATCATGAGCAGTTCCTTTCCTTCTCCAGACTCTTCTCTTCCCATCACTCTGGTAAAAGTTGATCTTGGTCTCATCGGTCCATAGGATGTTGTTCCAGAACTGTCAAGGCTTTTTTAGATGTTGTTTGGCAAACTCTAATCTGGCCTTCCTGTTTCTGAGGCTCACCAATGGTTTACATCTTGTGTTGAACCCTCTGTATTCACTCTGGTGAAGTCTTCTCTTGAGTGTTGACTTTGACACACATACACCTTCCTCCTGGAGAGTGTTCTTGATCTGGCCAACTGTTGAAGGGTGTTTTCTTCACCAGGGAAAGAATTCTTCGATCATCCACCACAGTTGTTTTCCGTGGTCTTCCGGGTCTTTTGGTGTTGCTGAGCTCACCGGTGCGTTCTTTCTTTTTAAGGATGTTCCAAACAGTTGATTTGGCCACACCTAAAGTTTTTGCCATCTCTCTGATGGGTTTGTTTAGTTTTTTCAGCCTAATGACAGTGACAGCTCTTTGGATTTCATATTGAGAGTTGACAGCAAGTTGAACTCTGAACCTTTTATCTGCTCCTTGTAAATGGGATAATGAGGAATAACACACACCTGGCCATGGAACAGTTGAGCAGCCAATTGTCCCATTACTTTTGGTCCCTTTAAAAAGTGAGAAGCACATATACAAACTGTTGTAATTCCTACACCGTTCACCTGATTTGGATGTAAATACCCTCAAATTAAAGCTAAAAGTCTGCAGTTAAAGCACATCTTGTTCGTTTCATTTCAAATCTATTGTGGTCTTTTAAAATAGATTTTGAGTCTCTAATAAAAGTTTGAGAATAGTTTTTAACAGGGAGGACTTGTATGGCCATGACTTTGGCTTAAATTTCCAACTGCTATTGCAAGAAAAGCTTTTACTTACTAAGGTCTAATAATTTCTTCCAAATAAACCGGAAAACCAGCTTCAATATTGTCCTCAGTAAGAGAGCAGTTGAAAATAAAGATGGTTACCAAATGAACTCTGTCTTTCATTGGTTAGTAAACAGTGAAAAGAGGTCTATTTTTACTTGGTGTACTGAGGAAATGAGAGCTTGCAGTAAAAGGGAGTATCATTCTTAATAGATGGAGCGTCTTATGGTCGCATGATTCACCGAATTAGACTGGTCACATCGAACACTTTTGGGTCATATTACGCACTTGTTTAATGATATTATGCAATTATATCTGGCCTATCTGTCCAGCTTAATGGATTATAAAATGATAACGTGTTAGTAAACAACAGAGTGCCTTGCATTATGTAAATGTTCCAGTCTTTATTGGAAAATGTGGCATTTTATCTTTGGGGAACTGATGTCATTACAGAGGCAGCTGTGACATTCATTTAAAACATTTTATGAGCTACTATACATGGGAGTGTGGACATAAATAGGGCTCATAACAGTGACACAGCACAGGATTGCTGTCTACTCCCCATACGCACTAAATGGTTCCTGTGCTGTAGTGACTTTGTAATGGAATTTACTTCATTATTATTTTTAGAAGGCCACTTGGATAATTACAGACTGGACTGTTTTGTTTTTCTGATACAGCTGTCACAAAAAATAACATGACTAATGTTTAAAAATTGTGCAGCTCTGTTTAACGTGGTGGTGGAAAAAGGTTTATTAATAACTACTTACTAATTCTAAAACTTTGGAGGATATTTGGTTTTCTTTAACGTCCTTGGAGAGCTCTTTTGGGCACTTTAAAATATTGTACTTTGTATCTTCTTTTCTACTGTTCTGTTATCACATTGAGGGTGCTTGACCAATGTTTCTGAGAAGTCGCATTATGTCTTCCAAAAAGATCCGGTCGATACTTGTTACAATATTTGAAGCTTCATGATTGAGCATGTGTCCTTCCTGTACAGGTCGCTGCAGGAGGTTTATTTCTGGGAAACACCAGGAAACTTTTCATAGAAATTCAAAGCGAGGTTGTTGTGATATCAGAGACCGCCTGCTGTTTTTCACTGTAATGTTTTGAAACACAAGGCAAACATGGTCAGTCCCTAACCCTCAGTCAGGTCAGAAAACACTGTATTAAATCAGCTGCTACTTAGAGTTCAATGAATCTGCTCAGAACAGTAATGCCTTAATAATCGGAGGGATTATTGATTTGCACTCGGTTTGCACCCAATCAACACACAATGGTGAGCAGGCTATTCAGCTCATGTGGGACTTAATGTTGCAGCAGGTCAAAATTATTATGCCCAATTAGGATAATGAGCTATTTCCAAGAAGGTGAAGTGGAATTGCTGACGTTCGCGCTGTGACTCAAGCACTCACAAAAGGGAACAGGAGCAACCCCAGAGAGAGCAAACTAAGTACTGTTCCAAAACACGGAATTGTGTCAATGTGTGGTCTATAGAAGATATTCCAATTTCCCACAAAGTTGCTGAGGATAGGTCCAAATTGTGGTTTAAGACGACTACATTAAAGTGAACCGTTAGTAGTTTCAGAGGCCTTGTTAGTTGTATTTTCACAATTAGCAGCCACTTGTGTCATTGCTCCTGCAGGCTCCTATAAACTCCTATAAGGAATCAGTGGACTGAGACAGATCAGAGGTCTAGTGGAGTCTAGGACTGTTTTAGCAAAGCAGCTATAACCAACCGCTGATCAGAATGTTATGGCTGCTCAACATTACAACATTGGGATATCTTCTTGTCTGGAGGACTCTACAGACATAGTTCAGGGTGACTAAGACACAAAGTCATGAGTAAAAAAGATAGACATGCTGTGTAATCTTCAGTAGGTCTAAGGTTCCTGTACAGACCTGACAATGACACGTGATAATCACTGCAGTAAAGCCTAGCCTTGAAGCCCTTTCAGAGGTCATTGTGTTCCAGCAGGGATGCTCTTACGCAGGATGGTGTAGTGCTAATGAGGTGAGGAAGGAAGTGACTGGTACCTGACATTCACCAACACAAGAAAAACAAACACCATGTCAGCTGAGTCTTTTTATTGAAAGAGAGAAAACTCAAAATGAGTATGTTAGACTGTGGTTCTTCATGTTGCAGCTCATTACTAATAAAGTGCACTTTCAGTTTATAGCCAAATTCATCAGCATGTACCTCTCGCTGTAACAGTTAGATTTACAGGATCAAGTGCATGACTGAGCGTCATAGCAAGGGCATGTGCATAAGTGTTGATGGAAGATCGGCTCCCTCCTCTCCAAACTGGCTCAGACGTTAAGATGATTATGCGATTGTTGAACAGGACAGTATTTCTTAGTAGGGGCTAAGCTAACATCTTTGCCATATCTTAAGATCACCTTAAAAAAATATGTTCCCATTTTCCAGAAGTTGTTTTCTACATTATACATGTATGTACAGTTTGTATTTTTACAAAGAAAATAATGTTTTGTTGCAGTATTAAATCCAGTTTGGCACGTAATCCTCAATGGAAGAGAAATAAGTGCATTCAACACAGTACAAACAGACACTAACATAGAAAAATCAACCCATTCCCATTTACTAATAATGATGAGATGAGTCAAACAGGAATGCAACTATACAATGGAAACAGCAGTCTGACGCTATTATACAAGACATGACAGCAAACCCTGGGAAAGGAGCCAAAGAGTAAACACCAACAGGAGATTAACATCAACTTCCATTGACTTTAAGGGGTTTTAGTATTTGGATGTGCTGTGAGGTCTTAGTATCAGACAAATAAAGACAAAGGCCACATCTAAACTGTAGTTTAACCAAAAGACAATAGTCAAGTAAAGTCTGAGAGGAAGATGGATGATGGAAATTCCAGCAGGTAGTGAGCTTCTGCTAACACAGCACTGGATAATGATCAGCCACCAAGACACACATCTACAAACATTTAAATGGAGAGTATATTAGTCCCACTGGGAATTTCCACATTGGAAAATATTACAGTATTGCACCATTTTCAATTTTCTGATAAAGAAGGGTCAGTTTAGTGGTCAATCTCACTTGCATTAGAGTTATGTGTTGGTCAGCTCACATGCTGACAGCAAAATGAACTGCCATAGCTTTCCTATCAACTTGTGTATTGCATACACTGTATCTCACATATAAACAAATGCCACGCTCTGAAGAGCCAAAATACCTTCATTAACAATCAGTCACCTTTACAATAATAAATATATTCAATAAATAGGGCCTTTAACTCGGTACAGAAATGACAAAAAAAGTCAGCCTTTTTATGTACGTCAGAGCACGCAACTACTGCTATGCGCCAATGTTCTCAGTTTAGGTAGTTTTTAGCTCCCGAGTTCCTACCTTCACCCTTCCTGCCTGCTTCTCCTAAATGAACACACAAAAGACAGGACATTGGGTATTAGCCCTAGTGAAAAGATTAGGAGGGGATGACAAAGACAGACCTATATGTTAAACATAAACAGTTAGACACAGCATCATGTGCAGTGCAGCAATAAAATAGCTCAGAAGACTGAGCCTACAAAAAGGGGCAGTGCTCCTTGTTTTTGTTTTAAAGTGCATTCCAGATGCAGGTGGCTGAAAGATAGAAACAGATAACGCAGATGGATCTCACTATAACCCAGGGCTGACGTAAGGAACACGATTGGCACAGAGACGTCTCTTCAGAGATGGACATGGTAATGTGGATCGGTCAGGCTGAAAGTGTAATAGAAAAATCCTATTCAGTCTTCTTCTGTGTCCCTCCTCTGTCACTCCCTGGATTGGTAGAAGAGGATGTAACCAGACTCTGAGTTCTTAGAGATGTCTGAGGTGAGGCCATAAAACTCCTCAATGGCTTGTGCGTCGATTTTCTGTAATACAAGTGAATCTTGCACTTAATGGGAATACAAACAAGTAGTACAAACACATGAGTCAAGGAACATTATGCAGAATGGGACAAGCTGAGCAGAGTGTGACGCACCTCGACAATGTCATCATCAAACAGCAGCCAGAAGCCGTGACTCTTCACTATGGTGATGTAATGACCTCGATTTGGCCCACTGAGAAAACAAACAGGAATTTACCTCATACAGATGTTTAAAGTTTACTAGTCTCTTAAACGACTGAAGTAATACTGAGTAAAGTCTGTATATTACTGTTTTCATGGAATACATATAATACAAAAAAATAAAAAATAAAATCACAGTTCTAACTGAAATAATATTTATCTATTAAACACACCATTATTAAAAGAGACACTAGCTCATCTTTAATTGGTCTAAAATACTGGTGTCATATGAAAAGTTAGAACAGTTGGAACACATTTTACTAAATCATCTCCCGTTACATTTATTGTTATGTTCACGCACAGCTAGGTCACACTCAGCTCAATAAAGCCGTCTGGACGTCTGTCTGATGTGACATCCACGGGAGAGAATTGAACTATTGAATCCACAGCTTTCCATTCAGACTAATGCTTCATTTAAATGATCTTGGTGTTTAAAGGCGTTTCATTTACTGGCAAAACTTTACTTGGCAAAACTGAAACTATTTTTTGCAGAGCCCTTACTTGAATTTAGGAAAATGTATATACCAATACAGCTCACTTGTTGCTTGATATAACCATTTCTCAAAAAATACTTCTCACAAGAACTGCCATACATTGGCCCAAACACAATTCTCTAACTTACCCCTCCAAAGAAAGAGGTAAGCGCTAGGGTTACGATTGTAGGCTACTCCTAAGAAAGACACTACACCTGTAGGAGCACAGATCTATAATAAGAATTATATAAGGTCTATTGTACATAATTATTACATAACCTATAAGTCTTTATAATATAGGCAATTTACTGTATATTCTCCAATAGATTATAATGTATATTTTAACACTACTACTACTACTAATAATAATAATAATAATAATTTACACTTACAATAAGGTCTAATAATAGATCTGTCATTATCATACGACGTATGAATAGTTTATTCTGAGTATTTTTGACTTGAGTCTTGCACTGAACAGTATCAGCTGGTATCAAACCAGTCTCTGGTCACAGTTAGTACGACCACAAAAATCACCCCTTCGTCTCTCGTAAACTTCCAAATCAAGGGATAAGGGTAAGGGCCTTTCACTCCCACATTTTGTCACTAGAAGCCAAATTAAGGTGACCTCCATTTCTCATCTTATTTACCTAAAAGATAACAAATAATCCACCATTCAAATTTGAAGATGTAGTTAGAACTGGGGTTAATGATGTACCTGCCACAGTGCACCACCACAGCCACCAGATCATACATGCGGTCAAGATTTACTGCGTCCCCAGACGTGTTAAACAGTCGAAGTTCAAGAGGGAACACCACTCGATAGGACAGCTTTGTGTATCTGTGAAGCTGCTCCATGTACTTAAACCTTTTCAGGTGAAGTGCCAGGATCATGGGAAGCTTCTTCACACACATCCTGAAAAGAAAGCAAACACAGTCAGAGACATTTTAAAGATAAATGAATCTGATGACAAGCTCCACTGACCGTTTCTGTGCCTCCTGTTTGCTGCAGCACATCTCACAGTAGTATTTGTATTCGCTGCACAAGGTCTCTGTGTTACTGAAGTCCCTGTAGAGGAAAGGCCGCCACAGGGAGCTCCGTTATTCAACGTGATCAAAGGGGTATAGTCGTTTATGCGTCAGTGGGTGTTTAACAAGTGAGCCCTACCTGAGACAGTGCGTGATCGATGTGTTCTGCTCCACATCCACCGAAAGATCCAGGAAATCCTCATCTTTGCTGCTCACCTGTGGACCATTAACTGTTATTTTCTACTCCTGAGTCACAAAGGAGAGTTCTGCATCACACACTTTGAAACAGACATTCATTCTTTGAAATGCACATTACACTGAAGGGCTTTTGTGTGGGCAGAGTGCAGCGACATGGTGTTTGCAGGGGTTGTTCAGGGCAACCTATCCCACTCTCCTCCCACTGCCATCTGAGGACAAAGCCTCTCATGGCCATGACGTAATACAGTATGTGTGGTTGGAGTTTACCGGACTGACATCACAGCATCTTGTTGTGCCTTGATGAGAATCTGTGTCAATGCTAATCCTCTTTTACACTTTTGATAATCCTCGAGGTTGTAGAAAATATATTCTATTTCTTTAGCTTTATTCGGTTCAGTATAAAAGGACACCTTTCCTGTGGGCAGACAATTTCATTCCACAAATCCAATACTAAGAAAGACATGACATAGGCATGTGTGTAGTATGCAAGTAAATGTGAACAAAAATCTACAAAATTTCTCGGCTGACTCTGGTCTTTCTGTGAGGAGTCTGCATGTGTTACTGTGGGCTCTCTCCGGGTCCTCCGACTTCCTCCCACCTCCCAAAGACATGCATGTACAGGTTAATTGGCAAATCGAAAGTGTCCCTAGTGAATGAATGTGAGAGTGAATGTCTCTAAATGTTAGCCCTGCGACTAACTGCCCATTGTCCAGGGTGTACCCCGCCTCAGGCCCAAAGCTGCTGGGATAGGCTCCAGTCACCCGCGACTCCTAATGGGACTAAGTGGTAGAAAATGAATGTATGAATTTACAAAATGCCCTGCTACATTGTGTAGTCCGTGTACAGGCGCATAATAAATTGCCTTTTTGCAGTCCTTTTCCCAAAAATGGCACATTAGGAAACAGAAGTATTTTATTGGGGGACGTAATTTCAGTAAATCTACCTAAACCTTTGTGTAAATGGCCTACTAGTGCTGACAGCCTCTGATCAATAATAATTAGTCAATGAGGTCTCTATACTAAAAAGAATGCACCACAGCTTCAGCTCTGAACTCAGTGTCTCTCACTGACTGTTGACATCTCACTGTGATTGAGGAGTGACGTGTGAAACAGGACTTATGAACAGGCTGTGGATAAATATACTTTGTGGGGTACATTAAATAAAGAACGGCTCCTGTGAGTGGCTAAGTGACATAAACATCACAGTCTAGTCGACCCGTTGATGTGTGGATGACATTTTAGTTGACTACGATTGTTTTTGGTTGACTGCAGCCCTAGTGCCTACCGTCTCACAGTTGAGGCAGCGTGTCTCGTTTGTCAGCGTGCCCTGGAAGATGTCGTGAACCCACGTGGGCTCGGTCTTGTTCTCAGAGTCGTTCTCTGTAGCGTTGACTGCTGTGCCGTTGTTCTTGAGGCGTCCGTTCTGCTTCTCCTGCTTCTTCTCCTCCTGCAGGATATCGGCCACCGTGTTCAGGAGGTAGTTGAGGAACTCATGGGCATCCTGCTGCATGTAGTTGTCAAACAGATCTGGAAGTACAGTAGATGCCATAGATGTCACCAACCAATTAATATCATTACACCACCTCATTTATTATATGTATTCCCTTTTTATATATCAGAAGCTTATCTATCCAGTTTGTGAACTCAAACTTTACAAAAATCAAACTTCAAATGAATAGTAATCTTCTCTTCATAAATTGAGTCTACCACCATGTCCAACAAACAGATTCAGGGAGTAATGAGAAGAACAGCAAACGTGGATAGCACCAGTGCCCCGTGTTGACAGACCTTCATGTAAAAAGTGAAAGCAGAGAAGTGGAGAATCAGATGGAGAGAGAGCAGAAGTCCAGAGAGGAGGCAGCGAACCAGAGCTCACTCCTAACAAGAGACAACATTGTTCCCTCACATAAAGAGCTCCCTCAAAATGGACAGCAGAGAACAGGCAGTGTCTCTGTAAGCTCCACGGCACGAGTGACCTTACCACCAACACACTCCTGCCCTTCAACTATAGCATTCCCACTACATTACAGACCAAAAAAAATAAAAAATAAAAAAACTAATCTCCACAACACAAAAACAATGAGAACTCAGCTGTGGTGACAAATAGGTTTGTTCATTAGCTGCTGTGTGTTGCCAACTGTTTCTGAAGAATGATGAACTGAGGCTCAAAAGGAATATTATAAAACAGCTCAGAGGAATGCCTAAATAACTTGTTGTGTTATTAGACCATATTACAATAGCTGTGACAAATACCTGCTGTCAAATGTATGTTGGGGAATGTGTTGTGAAAATATTTGGATTTGAAATTCCACTGTGAACCTTTCGTTAATGTAACTGTTCAGTATTGGGCCAGGTGTTTCTGGTAAAGAAACAAAGTCTAAAAATGTACAACCATATTTAGACCTTTATATACAAAGTTATTCAGGGCAGGTATTTGCTGATTTGATGCATTACAGTTGTGGACTTTAGAGAAATGTGGACAGTTTAGCTCACGCAAAAAAGGGACAGTGAAGGCTGGCTCCAAGAAGACTGTTTTGGGCCTTTTTTGCCTTTATTGATAGTAAACACTAGGTTGACAAGAAGCAGGGTGGGAGAGAAAAGAAAGGTCATTGGGAAAATTGGGAAATGTTTGCAAGTGCTCTACTCACTGAGTTGGGGCACCCTCTAGTCTTATCTACTTTTAAACCCAACCAATATGAATTTACCCTGTTCCCTCCTCCGTTTGCTCTTCCTCATGTTTTTCATACGAAAGAACCAGACAGTAGTTCAGTTTAGTCCAGACCGAGACACCTTTTTTCAGGAACAAAGAGCAGCCGTTTGATTTTAAACCATGGGCTTCTGGCACTTTCACACCTGACAGTTTGGTTAAGACCAAATGAGAAAGTAGAAAAGTCTGGAACAAACAGATGTGAAAGCCAGTTTGAAGTCTAAATTGTCTTGAAGTGTAAATTGTCTTTTTTTTATATTATAACACCAAAACGTCTACTAATTCTTTATAACGTGAAACGTAAAAAAATTAAAAATTTTAACTTTATTGGCTGTTAGCATTACTAGCTATGTAGCCTGTAGTTACAACTAACTCCGAGAGCCTTATGCTCTGACCTGACCTAGTCATGACATCAATACATTATTGGCATACAAAATATGTATGCCATATTTTAAAACGGAAAGAAAATCTGAAGAAACAGCTCCTCTAGGGCTAAAGTGGCAATTATTTAGTGCGACACTAATTCATCAGAACTCTCGGGGAATTCCGAAAACAATATGGGAACTCTAGATGTGGTTTTCAAGTTATTGGTAAAAAATTTAAAATAAAATAAAATGGAATCAGGGGAGGTAAATTCCAAACACCAAACCAGACCAAGCAGGTCAAGGCCAAAATAAATAAATAAATAAATAAAAGGAGTTCAGCCTGAGGTGTTTGTGATAATACCTGAATTCATTTATTAATGTTCTGATAACTATGCCATCTGTGTACATATTTCTTGTTTTGACAGTACTTTATTATATGTTATGGTTCCTTTTTGCCTTTATATTAAATAATTGCTTATAACAAAGTGAACTAATTGTAATAGTTGGAATCCATTTTTGTAAGGCCTGTGTCCTCACCATTTTCCTTCCGAAGGCGGGAGATAAACTTTTTTGGCGGGATGACACCCACTTTCTTCTTTTGCGTGGCAATGGAGTGGAAGAGGTCAGCCAGGCATGTGAGGAGGTTCTCCTTCTTCTTCTGCTGTGCTTTGTAGGACAGCACATTCTCCCGGAAAGGCCGGCAGAAGTACAGAGCCTGGAGCACTGAGTTACAGTAACATGTGTTTCCAAACTGAGGGAAACCCAAAGGATGATAAACACAAATGAGAATTATGTGACACACGGCCAAAATCATTTTACTCCAAATGTAAACAGGACAAATAACTCCTGATTAAATAGGCTCATAAGCACAACATGTTCAGTGCCAGCTGTTTAGTACAAGTTGTGACTTACACAAGGCACGCTCTGGCAGTTTGTTTTGAAAAATGACACTACTGTTTTCTGGAAATGGGCTCTGTGAATTCATGAGGGGATTAGGTGATGCTTACGTTGACCAATCCAAAGTAGTGTTCATTGATGGGGAATTGCTCCGGGCCAATGTCTTTCTCCAGAGCAGAGGCATTGGTGCCCTGTAACACAGGAGACAAAACAAGAAAACATGAGTTGGCGGTTGAGATTAAACCTAGATTTGTTTAGTCCTGCCACATTTTACATACTGTACGCAAATGCGATCGTATATCACGATTAACAAGAGCAAGTTCCAAAAATGCCCGTCCTCTATTAAATCTCACGGCCTCAAGTTTCCCGAAGAATGCTGCAGCTCATCTCCTCTCTTCACGCTGTCAGAAAAATAACTTCCTGTCAAAAGTAGAAAAGGGATATGCACTAAATAGGTCCGTCATGTCACATTCAGAAGCATTTTCGAGACGATCTCTGAAACAGACCACTTATCTCCTGTCAGAGCCTTTCCACTTCTCAGAGCTCAAAGCTTTCCCAAATGAAGCCCAGCTTTGTTGAGCGAACATAAGAGATCATTTAGAGTGGGGAAGGCTTTGACTTTGAATGACTGTCATTTCTCTCTGTCAAAGCAAACTCAAAGAATACCTCTTTGTCCCATTTCAACTTCCACTCAGGCTGCTGTAATGGACGCAGACAAACACTTTTCTTGTGGCGCATAAAGACTATAACAAAAGGTATTATTATATTAAAAAACTTTTAGAAGAATTAGTCATTGGTATTATTCATTTGTTAGGTTATGAAGACAGGAATAAGTAGGATGCAAGAAAAATGTCAATGTGTCCTTCAGAAAAACTTTGTCGACTATGCCATTTTTCTCTAGTCAGTCCTTGTACAACGCTGTGGTTTTATATTTAATGCATTGTGTTCAAGCAGTGACAATCATTAAGACCGCTGTCAACTTTCTCAACGGCAGTATATTCACATACGTATATTAGTGTTAACACTGAAACATATTCACAACTTTACATAAATGTCATCTTGTATGATTTATGTGACAAGTCATAATCTTTATAAGTCTACTTGTTGTAAAGTATAAGAACAGTTCAATTTTCTGTCAATAATCAATCGTATGAAGAGCACACTTCTGTAAACATAGTATTGACAAACATAGGTGTGTTTGATAGTGTGTACACAGTGCACATTATCATAATCTATTTTTTACAATTGATCAAAAAGATTATCGATATATTATTGATATAAAAGATTATTATTTTGCAATTTGATGTTCTAAGAATGTGACAGAGAGAAGAGTAATAATATATAACCCAGTCAATTGGGCAATCCTAAATACAACACAATGAAAAGGGATAATTATGTGTTGGGTGACACTCATAAGTAATAATTGATAAAAAAAAAATATTATTAGTGTGAGCCCTAATCTTGTAAATATACAAACATCCACTCTATGCTACCTTGTACCAATTGTGAGTGCAATGACTCGTGAGAATGTGGCATTAATCTGGCAGAGGGATAATACCAGCCATTAACATCTACACTAAATAAAGTGCAATAACAGAAGTATAAAGAGTCACTGAGGCCCGGGTTTCCCTACTCCTGCCCAGTCCCTGAACACAACGTAAACGCAGATTAGTGCAGCTCTGTGCTCTCTGATACAAGGATGTGACTCAGCCCCCTCTGCACTGTCCCATTATGCAACCACAACAGGCAGCTTGACACCTGTCAGTCACCAGGGCGACCTCTGCACAAATGCATTCAAAACCTATTCATGCAATTTACTGTAAAAAATAGGGTGTAAGCATTTACAGAGACTTAAAGAAAGACTGTGAAGTGTTCGCTATATGTGCAGCCCAGTCCCAAAGGGTCTGCACCCAAAACAGACTCTAAAGCTCGGAGGAGGCGGCCACTCACCCATGAACATCACAGACCAGGTTTAACACACAAACTGCAAGGAAAATAACTACAGAAAGCCGCTCTCTTACCATATTACAAATGGAGGCGATGTTTCTGACAGTCATTTAGTTTACAGTGTCCCCCTCACCGCCATTTTCACAAAAGAAACATAATTTTTGGGAGGAGAGGCGACGCCGAGAAATGAAGTTAATTCGCAGCCGCGGCAGCAGGAGGCCAGACTGCAACCCCAGGCGTCAGCAAGCAACCCAAACAGCGACACGGGGCACCATGCGAGCTAGCACGGGGTGCCGAAGTGTAGTGTCCTCAAGATGAACGGCTTCATCTTCCTGGCGCACGTTCCAAAAAGTCTGCAGCTAAAAATAAAAAAAGCGTCAATACATGTAATGGACAGGCGAAGTTACAGGAAGAAGGTTGTTAGCAACGAGCAGGACCCAAGCCTACTGTTTGAGGAAGACCGTTAGCCCCGCCCACTGGAGTCCAGCGGGGAGTCTTATTGGCTCAGAATTGTTAGCGTTTGATTGACAGATTTGGTCGGCCATACACAGACCAGATTAACGAAGTTTATATGAGCCGTAAGCAAGCCAAGGGAAATAGTAAGTAAGTGCTTGTGGGAATTGTAGTTATGTAGAAGATAGCGAGCTTATTTTAATAAAATAAAATAATGATAACTTTGTGGAAATGTAATAGAATAAATTTAAATAAAATTGTTAAAATTTATCTTACACAAAAAATATTAAACAAAAAACTGTTTATTCAAACTAAAACAATGATCTAAAATAAAATTGTGAAAATTAGTTTTTGTTATTCTTCTCTTAGGAATGAGTCAAACACCCCAAAAGCCAACAAGCAAACAATTGGTTGATTCAGTGAGACCACCTCAGTAATTATCCCTGACAGTTAAACAGACAGCCTCCCCCAATGCTTAATCTGTAAAGCTGGAAGTGAACACAGAGAGAATGTTTAGGGGAAGTATTCCCTTAGCATCGAGAAAGATTTTTCTCTTGATATGCATTATATATTTTAACAAAGTAATGGGCCGTTTCTACAGACGGAGTTTTAAATCAGTTAAAAAGGATCCAATAAAATAGGTCCCAGTTTGATTTAGGCGGTTCTGATATATCCCCCTGTGTTCCCCCACAAATTAAGCACTCCCCTCCCCTCAACACCAGACAGCGAGGAGGGCTTCAGAAGGTAACTGTCCTCTGTGTGGGGCACTGCAGGAGCCCCGCGCCCTCTGGACACTCTCATTCACCACAGCCTTTGCTCATGCTTTCACAACAATCCTCCGGCAATTATCTCCTTCAAATTTACATCTGAACAAAACAAAGGAAAACAACAAATAATTATGATTAGCTAACTTCAAATGTAAGGAGAAGAGGGTGAAGGTATTCGCTGATAAACTGATAACACGAGGTGGCCTTTTCTGTTAAGGCCTCAGTGGAGGATGGGACTTTGTTAAAGTGGTGTAGGTGTTGATCTGTGTGTTACACATTTGAAAAGCTTTGATTGTGAGGAAAATGATTACATGTTTTGGTAGCCTGAAGGCATTTGATACAAAGAGCCTTCAGACTGACTTTCAATTGCGGTCCTTAATACAACTCAGGGGCAACTGTGTGGATGTTGTTTCACTTTTCCTGACTCCCAACTGCTTTTATTGTTATTGTTGTAGCTTTTGCCGATGGATATGTGATTGCTGCTACAAGTTAAATTTGATATTTTCTTCTGTTCTGTCATGAAATTATCTCATCTTGTATTGAATCAAAAAACAAACCCATTCTTTGCCTTTATGTTTGGAGTTGATCTCTCTCTTCTGCTGTTTAGTTTTAACAGCAAGTACCTTAGAAAACCTCCTCTTTGACTCAGGGCAGATTTCAATTTAAAGCATGGATACACACATGTAGACGCACAGAGACAAACAAAGAGCAAAAGTCCGCCAGCTCCTGAAATGCACCCAGTAACAGAGGCTCGCTGTGTCACTAAAAGCATTTCCCGTCACTCAGCTGCTACAAAGTGAGGCAAATGAATTATGCATCATTTCCGGAGCAGGAATAAAAAGAATCCTCCTATTCAAAGCAAAGCAGTGCAGCCGAGTGACATTTAGCATTCGCTTATGAAACATCCGTCTTTTTCTTGTAACAGAAAGGCTAGTGCAAGTGAGAGCTGGCTGGTTGTTTATTGCAGTTGAAATGGGTCAGTGGCTTTTGTAAGCTCATTTTGTCTCACGAGGTCAGTATCAAAGCCTAGCCATTGTCTAAAGTGAATCCCAGTGAGGATTAATATTACCAAAGGTGCCCTTTGGCAGAGTTTGGTAAGATAAGATGTGGGTACACCTTTTGGATTGAAATAGAATACAGCTGACAAGAAATGATACAAAACCGAAGACTGTAGTTAGGAAGATATGCAGAAACTAAAATGGTTCATGCACATTAAAAGTGGTTAATTAACTGATTGGTTAAACAGGTACAATGTGCAGAATTTCTTTTAGTGCCAATTATATGTAAAAGGTTACTCTGGCTTTTCAATGAGTTCTATCCATGTCATACTGTATATTTTTTGCTCTATTTTACAATCTTGTCGAGAGCTACACACTCAAAAACGTTCTTCCCAAGTAAACAGAGGAATAACATGATGAAATGCAAAAAAACAAGAGAAATGTGTTTTCACTTCCTTTCGTCTCTACCTTGATCTAAAAGCAAACTCGGTGTGCTTAGTTTGAGTATGACAAAAACAGAGGCTTTTGAAAGCAGTGCAGTGTTCCCAGCCTGGTCATGTTATCTGATTGATAGTCAGAAGAAAAAACATCCTTGACAACCAGTTAATTACAATTGATGTTGCAATGTTTCAACATGTTGGACAGTGTGTATCATGGCGCCTTGAGATTTATAACAAACTGTCGCGACTCACTCATCATTGTTTAAACTGGTCTACTTTATGGACATGCCGACTTTCTCATTGGTATGTTTTTATTTACAGTGCGATTCTAGACTAACTCCCTGAGTACTTGTCATCTTTTAACCATGAAGCCCAGACGTCACAGCCTTCGTTCTCTTTCTTTGTTCGCATTATTTTGTTCCCAAAGTATATTTAGTTTTTTGATCTCTCTGCATGGAACAATCTTCAGACTGATTTAAAGATTCAGAACAAACATCAGTTTTAAGCCTTTGGTGAGGTCAATTGAGACCAGATTGTTTTTATGTGATTCTTTTGTTGTAACCTTGCTACTGCCTCTTGGCCAGGTCTCTCTCTCAAAAAAAAAAGGGATTATTTGGTTAAATTAAAGGCATAAAAAATAAGTGGTATGTAATTTAGTTTTGGGCGGTTTGTAAATGTGGTTCAAAATGACTGGATATTGCATTTGCACCACAATACAGTACAACATTCAAATAAGTCTGGACATAGTTCAAAATCCTGTGGTATTGTGTTCTGGGGGGGCATGTTAACAGCTGTATTAATTCCACGTCTTCAGTACTGGAATCATAACTCATACATTTTTTATATACATAGAACAAAGTGAATGTGCACAAATCTGTTGCTGTTTAGTCCTGTAATGTTATTATGGGATTTACCTCAAAAGAACAAAAAACAGACTGCATATCCAAGCTTCAAAGCGTCATTGGGAAAAACCCCAGAAGTTTCTGATGTTACGCCACTGATGATACAAACGTAGCCTGAGTTATAATAATGTGAATAATGATAATGCCTGAAAAACATCAATAAGAACATGGCTTAAGACAGGGAACAGTCAAACAGGGGTTATTGGCAGCACACACAGGCTTTGTTCTGTCTAATGTCTGTTGTTTGGGATGTTCTAACTGGACTCATCTGAATACCTGTTTATGTAGTGGATCCAGCTTCTATAAACAGCAGAGCAGGGCATGCTGGGTACTAGCACTGGAAGAAGCCTGCTGGATGGAGCTCAATGGCTTAGTGGGAACTAATAGGAGGAAAAACACTGTTGGCATTATTGACTGGATTACTGAAATGATCATATTTAGCCAATATTATCATCTATAGGTTACAATAAAAGAGAAAACAGAACAAAAGAAGAAAAAGTGCTCAGTTTTCTCAAGAGGGTGGTGCTAATAATGCCAAGGTTGTGGGTTGATATGGGCTATTGGCATATTTGACAAAATTGGGGACAAAAAAGTAATATAAACTCAAATCAAGTTATTATTAATTCCGTTCTTAAATGCTGATGTATTAAAACAGCAAATGTATCTGTCTATTTAGGTCATTGTAACATTGTAACAGCAGGAGAAAGAACCCTAGTACAAACTCTAAAAATACACATATCGAACTCAAGTGATGACCCTCTTCTAAGCTGTGGTCTATCTCTACCACTCTAAATGCACTAAATGCACCTGTTCAGCTACACAACCACTTTCAGCCAACCAGGCACAATAGCCTCATTGTTGTCACTACACGTATCGAAAGTATCGAAAGGGACTGTGTCTGTGACTCAGTGAACGGAAGGAGGTCAGTGGTATTATTTTATGTAATATTTATTTCACATTGTTTGGTTTATGAGCGGATAATAGTGGCTGTCCGGCTATCTAAAGTTTTGACCTAGTTACGATCAACTTCACATGAGGACATTGACTTCTCTTAGTCACATTTGAATTGGATCAAAGATAAAATTACACTGATTTGGGGTCCCAGTCACACTCCTTGCTAAATCCCAGTTGCATATTTCCCTCATCTCTGGATTCCTAGGCTGCCCTGATCAGCCCAATCGCGGTCAATAATATAGATGTGTTTGTATTAGTGTGTGTCTATAGGCTGCAGAGACCACTTTCAGTCCTATAAAGTGCCTCAGGAGTCTAAGTACTCCGCCTCCAGACAATATGGGCACCACTTGAGACTCACATACAGTATATTGCCTGCACACATCTTGCTTTAGAAAGAATAATACATGCATATATAAATGCATCCTTACACAAGTTCAATTCCAGTTTGAGGTCCATTTCTCTCTCTCTCTCACCCTGTTTCGAGTCTATCTACACAAATACTGTGAAATAAACCCTAAAAAGGCCTAAAACAAATCTTTGTAGACTGTATGGACAAGACTCATCCTGTTCTAAGCTCATGCATGCATGAATAGTGTTTACACTAATCACAACATACATGATGAACAAAAACATAGACTAGACAGCAAAAATATGACCTATGAATTATCCAACCAGTAACACCAGTCTGCTAGTAACTATTCTTCATAAAGTCATATTCAGGAGTCTGTGATTAGAATTGACTTGACCTTATTGCCTAGAGATGACAAAGGAAGCCATGGCCAGGTCTACAGGATTCATTAGGTAAACCACCAATATTCATAATTGTCCTTTTTGACTTTAATAGACTGTACAAAAGCTGTCTCAGTGGAACGCTCCTGATTAAATAAAAGTCAAATGAAGTAATTTGCAGTAAAATATGTCCAAATCCTGCTGGGTAGTATAAAACTCTTAGTGATGGTATGGCAGTGTTTAAGGTAAAGTAGAAGAAGAAAAGGCCCTGATTCCCGCGAGTACCACTGACCTAATTTTTTAGAAAGGGTAATGAAGCAGAATGACACCCAAAGCTGACTCCATTCAGTTTGGGTTTTCAGATATAAGTGAGAATGTCATTTTTATTGGGTTACTATCCCATCAATTCATGCAATCCTAAATATTTCTAGTGTGGCAATGATTTCTTTTTGCAAACCTGCTGCAAAAGTAATACATTTTATTGGCTATATTACTCGCAGTACAGTTTCTTCTTCTCTATACTGAAAGTCTTGGAGTGTGCTTGTCCGTCTCACCTGACCGAGTGAGAACTGTGCAGAGCATCTCCTTCCTTCGAGTGTTCAGCCCAAAGTTGCACCTCTAGACGTCTGACGCAAGACTTTTTCTTCCATTTTTTTCATTGTACAATTGTCACACTGAGTACAGTGTGTATCTTTCCTTAACTCACATTCTCCATTATCAGTTTCTATGGGGCCTGCAGCGGAAATAATGTGACTCTGTGGTGAGAAAGAAAACAAGAAAAAAGACCATTACTCAAACATTCTCCTTTTTTAGCTATTTACGCAGGTGATAAAGTGGAATTCCTCCGTCCCACGTCTGTTGAACTTCCGGCTTACATACCTCCACATTAAACTCCACAGTAGCATCTGTTTGCACACCGTCTTCGCAAGAGCACCACTGCTTTAAAGAGGCGCTGGCCTTGCTCATCTAGGCAGATATTCTGCTCAGCCGGCTTGTGAATCATCACACAATCATGCCTTTTAAATTCTCAGTGCGTGTATGTGACCAGAAGCATATGAATTATGAGCGTATGCTGCCAGGTTAAATGTCAGAAAAGCTCTCTATGACTGGGGAAAACAATGACTGGGCAAAACACTTGACTATGGCTTAATATAATGGATTTAACTAAGCCAGAAAAAAATGCAGGTCATTAACACAATGCTAAATGATTCAGACCCAGAATATGAATGTGACTGAAGTGTCACCATTAATAGTAAGTGGAACACAGACATCAATATGTTGTGCATGAGTTGTCAGATCCAATGACTTAACCAAACATCGAACAAACAAGTCAGCTAGTGGCTAACTGTAGCATGTCACACACTGAAAACACAGTGTTGTTTTGGCTGCTGCATTATCATTATAAGAATGTTTTTTGTTTGACAGATTTTCTCTCTATTAAGCAGGATTATAGGCATGAGATGATTACCGACTACAGTATGAATACCACTAATATCATAACACACTGTAATTCTTTAAGTTTTAATATTATTGTGACCCCGGTTCCTCTCACTCAGGACTATTCCTGCTAATATTTCTACATTCATTCTCATTCCGTTTGTACATCTGATGGACATATGATTTGTCAATGACTGTCCTGGACACAGCTATTCCACGGTCTGTCCTGGAAGTGGATCCCTCCTTCTGTGGTTCTCCCTGAAGTTTCTTTTTTCCCCGGCTGTGTTTTTGGAGTTTAAGGACAGGGGATGTTGTCTAGTACAACCCGTTTATATATTCACTGCCTTGTCTTTGTGAAGCCCTTTGAGGCAATAGTTATTGTAATACTGGGCTATACAAATAATATTTAAATCATTAGTTTTAACTGAATGTTTGGGTAATACAGCTATTTGTGACTTACCATTATAACAGCTATAAACATTTGCTTATGTTCCTAATGTACCTAATAATCTACCCAATAAGAACATTTATTTACTAATCACAATTCAGCAATACCGATATTTTTCCTTAAGAACATTGTACGGCCAGAGTCTGATACTCTCTTATGCCTCGAACAGTTTTAGTAGGAATAATATTTTGGTTTAGCTTTGGCAAACACATTTTTCTTTATAACTTAGCAATATAATCTTTTACTGTGGACATGTGAACCATAACGTCATTGTTAAATAAATAATGAATTAAATATTGATGTTTTTTCAACTAGAAGCAAGTGCAGTTCTGCTTATCCCGCTGAATTATTCCCACAAGAGATTATTGCATGCTCTGAACTGCCCTTTGGGAAAAAAATGTACAATGTGTAATAAATGTTCCCAGAATGGCTGTATAAATATAGCTCTCAGTGAGACATGGAGAAAAGCCCCCATGAACTTGTTTATCAAAGGATTAATGAGCCCCAGAGCCTCCTCAGATCATCCTCGCGTCTCGTCTGCATCTCATAAAACTGAAAGAGCAAGGTTAGTTGCAATTTTCTTGTATTTTCTTCATAACATCAGATTGCTTAACTTCTACTTCTAACTAGCTTTAAATGAAGAAAAAGTACCACTCTTTGTGTCCGCAGGTGTCTACACTTGTATTCATGTGCCTTGTCTCGGTCATGGCAGTGAAAGAGCTGAGCCCGTCTGTCAGCTTCTGCACAAAACAACACTGAAGCCGAAAGACCCAGGACTGACAGAAAAGCTAAACCAAGAAAAGTGAAGAACGGAGTGGTGTCATAATATTCAGCTAAGCTTCTTGACATAATTCAAAATTGCACTTGTGAGACAGAAAGGATGAATGACTAAGAGGAAAACACTGTGCCAGAGGGGAATAATGAGGATGTGTAACTGTGAACAAACTGTTCCTGATATTTTTTTACCCTCTCTTGGACAAAGCTGATGTGCCTCATCAAAGCCCCATCTTCCTATTCAGTGATGTCACTCGTGAGCTGACAGCGGGTCACTGTGTCCCGCCGAGGGCTGTGAAGAGGCTAGGAGAGACTTGTGATGAATGTGGCAGCAGGGCCACAGATGCTCACGATGACCGAAAGCTGTAGGTCAGCACAGTGCATACATATTTCCATACTTTTTCCAGGCAATCTATCAGGTTTCTCAATGGAATGTTTAGACTGCATTTGACAACTGACTGCCCTAATTGTGTAAAAACGTTGTATTAGAAATAGTATAGTAAATGTAATAAAATGTTTGAGTAAATGTACTAGTGTATTCGGAAATGTGTGAGATTGACTTGGTCGGCAAGTCCGTAGGCACAAAATGGCTGCCACGTCCCTGTCAGTCTGCCCCAGGGCAGCTGTGGCTACAGATGTAGCTTACCACCACCAGTGTGTGACTGTGGAGTGAATGAAGAATGGACTATGTAAGGTGTCTTGAAAAGTGCTATATATAGTATATAATTAGTATGCATTATTATTATGTCACATTTAACTTGGTGCAAGACCAAACCGTATTAATTTGAGAGTGGCTGTTTTCTATTGTGAATTTTATATTTTAAACAATATGATAGTGTAATTGTGTCCCAATAATACAAACTTATTTTATAGTATCCATTCAGCACACTGTACACAATTGTAATATGTACACCTGAGTAAAAATTGTGTAGATCAAAATAAATGAATCATAGTCCATTCTCAGACCCAGAAGGAACAGAAGCCTTCTTTTTCCAGTCTGCAGTGTCAGCTGACCAGAGAGCTGTTTATCAGGATTAAACTGCACTGTGCCTCCAGCATGAGTCCAGCTCTGCTCAGGCCGGCCAGTTAAAGAGGCCAGACAGAAAGAAGGCCCCTCAGGCTGAGTCTGAATGATCGTCCAAAATCATAAACTTCAGGCATCGAACCCCATGTCCCAACATGAACTGTGCAGATCAGACTGTCCTTGTCTGTGTGGCCCTAGCACTAATTTACCTCCACTCTTAAGTAAACAGAAATCAGATCATAAATCATGGTCCATTTGTTCATTTGTGGCTTTGCTTTATTTACAAGATGTGCAGCTTTTTCTTTACAAATAGAAGAATTACTGGAATGGATTTTCATTAAGAATGTAACTAAATACAGTGCTAATAGCAGTTGCACAATGGCCCTGAAAGGATGCATTATGTTCCAAATTGCATTTGCACCAGAGCTAGAACCTCTTAAACCTAAACCCCAGTTGCTAAGCATTTCACCAGACATGTCCAGTGTTCAACCAAGCAGTCATGGCATGAGCGCAGATTTCTAATGGATACAGGCTTAAATTATAAAATTGTATTGTTGCAGCTCTGTCCGAACCTGAAATGTATGCTCTAGATCTGAAATGAATCACAGTTATGAACAGCTTGACTAAGACATGTATTCAACTTTTAAATGGGACCCTCTTAATGTTGGTGGTTTACGTTTACTTCTGAAGAAATTATACTTGTGTGGTCCCTGGAAACATACCCTTATATGAGTAGAAAAGGTTGAAGCAAAGGCATCTGGACTCAAGGTGAAGATGTTTCTTCTCTTGTCCAAGGGACTGTCTATTATGAGATCAACTGATACGAGAGTTGAGCTTATATCTCTAGGGCAGGGGCGGGCAAACTAAGGCCCGGGAGATACAAGCGGCCCGTTGGGCTATTTAAGCAGGCCCGCCAAGCATTTACTAATATTCTATCAATGATTAAACACATATATTTTTCCTTTTTCCTTCAATATTCTGCAGTGATCAGTTGATTCCACTACGACCTGCTCCAAACAAGAATGACCTTTCCTAAAGCTATCATCTCAACTCTTAGAAAGATAGTTTTCACTGGATTTAAAACAAAGTGTAAAGGAATGGATATAAAACTGTGGTGTTGAAAATACAGTGTTTATTGCACATACTTTTTCTACAGTTCAAACTTTAAATCATAGGCAAAAGTTCTAATGTGGCAGTGAAAAATGAAAAATAATTGCCCGCCCCTGCTCTAGAGGGAGGGGTTTGACCTGAAACTAACTTTGATGGACCAGGCTGTTCTGGTCTCATAGTCGTTACCTTGAAAGGGCAGTGTGACTCCTGATGTGAGAGTCGTTAAGGCTCAGGGGAGTGTTGTTCTAGAGTGAAAATGTTTTGATTTAGGTTTCAGAACACTGTTGTAAATATTTGGCAAAATGTATCTGAGGCCTCCTCCTCGGTTCAGTCCAGATGCCTTTGCTTTAACTTTTTCTTCAAGATGACCTGGATGACTGAGAACCTTCACAGACACTTACAGTCAGGTCCATAAATAATGGGACATCGACAAAATTCTAATCTTTTTGACTCTATACACCACCACAATGGATTTGAAATGAAAGGATGTGCTTTAACTGCAGACTTTTAGCTTTAATTTGAGGGTATTTACATTCAGAATCAGGTGAACGTTGTAGGAATTACAACAGTTTGTAGATGTGCTTCTCACTTTTTAGGGACCAAAAGTAATGGGACAATTGGCTGCTCAGCTGTTCCATGGCCAGGTGTGTGTAAAAAGAAAGAACGCACCGGTGAGCTCAGCAACACCAAAAGACCCGGAAGACCACAGAAACAACTGTGGTGGATGACCAAAGAATTGTTTCCCTGGTGAAGAAAACACCCTTCAAAACAGTTGGCCAGATCAAGAACACTCTCCAGGAGGAAGGTGTATGTGTGTCAAAGTCAACACTCAAGAGAAGACTTCACCAGAGTGAATACAGAGGGTTCACCACAAGATGTAAACCATTGGTGAGCCTCAAAAACAGGAAGGCCAGATTAGAGTTTGCCAAACAACATCTAAAAAAACCTTCACAGTTCTGGAACAACATCCAATGGGCCGATGAGACCAAGATCAACTTTTACCAGAGTGATGGGAAGAGAAGAGTCTGGAGAAGGAAAGGAACTGCTCATGATCCAAAGCATCATCAGTGAAGCATGTGGTGGTAGTGTAATAGCGTGGGCATGTATGGCGCCAATGGAACTGGTTCTCTTGTATTTATTGATAATGTGACTGCTGACAAAAGCAGCAGGATGAATTCTGAAGTGTTTCAGTCAATATTATCTGCTCATATTCAGCCAAATGCTTCAGAACTCATTGGACAGCACTTCACAGTGCAGATGGACAATGACCCGAAGCAGTGGCGCAAAAAGGGGGTATGCAGCATATGCGGCGCATAGGGGCGCAGCACCTTGGGGGGCGCCAAGCGATGGTACAAAAAACTTTTAATTTATTTATTTATTTTTTGTATTTCCTAAATGTAGCAGCTGCTGTTGTGTGTTTCTAAATCATTTCAGTATTTCCTCAATACTATAACATTTTATAGGACTAACAGGCTTCAATAGACGCCCTTCGTAGCTAACATTTTTTTTTTTTTTTGGGGAAGGGGGCCAAAATTGATGCTGCATACCCCTCCAGCACTGGGTAGTTGCGCCCCTGACCCGAAGCATACTGCGAAAGCAACCAAAGAGTTTTTTAAGGGAAAGAAGTTGAATGTTATGCAACGGCCGAGTCAATCACCTGACCTGAATCTGATTGAGCATGTATTTCACTTGCTGAAGACAAGACTGAAGGGAAAATGCCCCAAGAACAAGCAGGAACTGAAGACAGTTGCAGTAGAGGCCTGGCAGAGCATCACCAGAGATGAAACCCAGCGTCTGGTGATGTCTATGTGTTCCAGACTTCAGTCTGTAATTGACTGCAAAGGATTTGCAACCAAGTATAAAAAAGTGAAAGTTTGATTTATGATTGTTAATTTGTCCCATTACTTTTGGTCCCTTAAAAAGTGGGAGGCACAAATACAAACTGTTGTAATTCCTACAACGTTCACCTGATTTGGATGTAAATACCCTCAAATTAAAGCTAAAAGTCTGCAGTTAAAGCACATCTTGTTTGTTTTATTAAAAATCCATTGTGGTGGTGTATAGAGCCAAAAAGATTAGAATTGTGTCGATGTCCCAATATTTATGGACCTGACTGTATGTGTGATACATTTTCAAATCTGGACATATTTGAAAAAGTTCAACACCACATGAAGGCAACACATTTCCCTTTATAGAGCCTCCTCTGAAGCCAAACCTTATTGTTTAGCACAAATGTGTTCAGAATAGATTATTTCATACTTCAGAGCATCACTCCATTAAACTGCTAACCGCTCTAGTATGTCATGGCAAAACGTTTTCCACTCACAACACAAGAAAAAAACAAAAAAAAACTTCTCAATTAGTGAAAACAAGATAATCCCTGAGTTTAAAGTCTTACCTTTAACACACCTCTTCGGTCACATGCACTCCAGAGAAAAACACCTCCAGCCCCTGTCATTACTACAGCAGCTCACAACTTTTCTGTCTCTTCCATATGCACACTGTATAGTTTGCATACGCACTGCTCGGGGGCAGGCACGTGCTTGTCAATCCCCTGAAATGAGGTGGAAACCAATTACTTGATGTTGCGCTGCAGATAAGTCTGGAATGCCAACAGGAAAGCACAAAGATGAGATGGACAGATATGGCCATCATTTCTTCAAATTTCATTGATCACTTACAGTTCTCAGGGTTTGGGATTCCAAAAGGCGGAGAAGCTGAGAGGGGGGCTATTGTCATTCACAACTAGCTCTACAATTCATACAACCCCCCCTCTACAAGCCTCTGCCACCCCCCAAACTTTTGACATTCAGAGCTATTCAAATGCCAGACAAGTTGGTAGCTTTACATTTCAATGAGGAAAAACTGACCTCTCTTATTCTGTGAGCTGCTCGTAGAAACAGGCCTATACAATTTCCAATGGTCATTAAAAATGTTAATGTCCAGTTAAGGTATAAACAAACAAACTGAATGGACTGCAAGATGCTCCACAAATAGATGGGCCTTTAAAAGTCGTGCTGTACATCATCAAGAGCATCAGGTATGTTAATAGGCTATTTAAGCTACATTATTTAACATTTTGAGGGATTCAAATAAGGATTTGGCCTGGACAAGCTCAAGAAGGGCTTGTCATAACGTAACAAGAAGACACTGTACACTTAATGTTAGAAGAAGCAGAAAGTATTATCTTATAATAGATTAACACATTCATTTTTCTTATTTCTATCTATTATTTCAATGTTCATAGTTACTGCCTTTTCCAGAAATCATTTTCTGGGACTTTTTAAGAACTACTCCTTGCATCGGCAGGTATGGAACATACCGTATTTTTGTTATAACGACATAGATTATTGTATTTACATCAGTTCCTTAACTGACAAGACTTTAAAAATTTTTGATGACATAAATGGACATAGCTTTGATTAGTGTTAATTGTCCTTGTAATTGTTGTTAATCAACCATCATCGATAGTATAAATGCTTGTTAGTCAAATGTCATTAAACTAATATGTTTGCAAACATAGCTTAACCCTTTTATATTTGAATATTGTTGTTTTCAAACCTTTCCATGAAGTTCCATTTTCTCTTTTACAGATGTTTTTAACCAAATAAAGTTGGCAAAATACTGTATATTTCAGATCTTTTAGGACGTGTGCAAACCCTTTTATAATGGCAGAAATCTATAAAGAAATACTGTCTATTGAGACTAAACGGTAAATAGTTTTAAATGATGTGATAGTTGTTAAAGACAGTAGGCAGAGTTCAGTATTTTGTAAATGTGACACTTTTGGAAAGCTAATTCATTCCCTACAGGTTGTTCACAGTCTGTTTGAAGAAGACGGAGAGTAAACGTCTGTAAATTGGGCCAATACAAAAAGGAACAAAGAAATTTGTGATTTAGAGAGCATATTTTCCAAAAATGCTTGTACTTTATTAGTTGATAAACATAACATAAAGCCTGTATCTTTCCTCTGTCTCCAAACTGGGAATGTGCTGACAGTTACCTGCTGCAGGAATACATTCTCTTCTAGACTTTGCCTTTAACAAATGTTTTTATTTGCTCCATAAAGCTCACATATATAACACAACAACTGCAGGAACAGAGACCTGTGAAAAATAAGTGGCTGCTAACCATCTCTTTCAGATGATTAAAGGCAATGAGAGAGATAAACATCATTCATGATACATATGGCAGAAGCTCATGAGCCTAGCCCGAGGGGACGCTCTCATATCCCCAATCACTATCTTTTGTCAGTTTGTGGCCCGGGGCAAGTGAAGCCTCTTGTCCAGTAAAAGGGGGATCCTCTCGGGAAACCAGCCCTTACCTCAGCGACAACAAGGACATCCTTCTGATCAATCCTCACCTGCCCCTCGCCCCTCTTTGCCCAAACCCAATTACATTCCACTGTAAATGCCCAGGATTCCTCTGACAATTGCCTCCACCTCACCTAAAGATTACCCCCTCTGTTTCTAGCCATGTATTGTCACTTCTTTGTGAAAGGTATTCTGATCCCACAGTGAAATCATATTCTGCTCTTTTTTTGTAATAAGTATCTTTACTTATCTTTAATGTACTAACAGTGTCACTTTAGGAAAAGTGAAAGTAACTGGAGTTGTGTGTAAAATATAATAGTACATTTACATTTAGCAGACGCTTTTATCCAATGCAACTTACGTGAAGCTTCCATTCGCCAGTGTTACAGCTGGAACACCACTGGAGGCAAGTGGGGTTAAGTGTCTTGCCCAAGGACACAACGACAGTATGAACTGTGGGGAGAGCGGGAGTCAATACATGTGAGGTTATGATACATACATCATCATCCCCACCACAGTAACAATAGTCTTAAGACAAACCATATCCACCGACCTGTTTTCAGAATCCTTTTTACAAACCTTTTAAAAGGCCAAGATTTGAAGATACCAGAGTGGAAACAGTCACTGATGACTCCTGAAACATAAAATTCTGTCAAATAAGAGAGTAGGCACAAATGAGTAAAGGGGCCAAGCGAAATCTGACTTTGGACCCAGATTGGCCCCTGGACTGGACTTTGGAAACATCTGTTTAATGTGGACTAATTGTGGTCAGTGAGCAGTGATGGGTGTCCTGAAGAGGAAAACATGTGATTTCTATTCTTTCATTAGGACAGCAGGCCAATGACGCATGCGCATGCACACTCCCTTTATGATCCATCATTAGCTCTCTCGCCTGGTTGCTGCAGGAGGGAACAGCCACAATGCCTCTCATCCCTCTGCAGCACAAAAACGCTTTAACACGGGCTTCCATTACAAACCAGAGAGAAAGGCATGAGTCAAATACAACCACATACAAGACACTATATGAATGAACTTAAATTGACATCAAATACAAGGACGCACAAATACTCACTGGTAACAAAGGCTGAGACTCACCCATGTAGAAAGTATGGGTAAATTTTCATCTGTGATGTGGTTTGGTGCACCATAGCAACGGTGTCTGCTTATGCACTAATTTCATATTTCAGCACAGCCACCTGTCATCAAGACTCTTATCAAAAATACATACCAGACCATAATCGCAGAGAGGACGGATGCCAAAATACCTCCGAGCACCAGTG
Source organism: Perccottus glenii (assembly GCA_024416835.2). NCBI lineage: Eukaryota > Metazoa > Chordata > Actinopteri > Gobiiformes > Odontobutidae > Perccottus > Perccottus glenii. Next base: position 11,239,365 of record CM044559.2, read on the forward strand.
AAAGACAGGAGTGGGAGGGAGCATGTGGAGTGACAGGGAAGAAAGTGGGACAGAGGTGCTACATGTGAAAAACAAGGAGGGTACAATTATTCACATTCTAGCCTACTTAAAAAAAAAAAACTTATGTATTCTTCTTTCTGTATACTACACCACTGAGACACATTGAAGTGTGTTATCCAGGAACAGTTAAGCAGAACTGCAGCCTTCACGACTTCTTGAGAAGTATGCCTGATTTGTTGTTTGGTGGGGGATGCATTTGTACCACATCAATGGCCATTACAGCTAACAGCGCCCTGTGTGGCAGATTCACAAGTGTGGGGCATGCCTCAACAAGTAGCTCCTGTAACACAACACCGCTGGGAGGCTGACTAACACCTACCTGCATTTACACACAAGCCTTCTACAAAACATCATACATGGTATGATCAACATGGTATTATATTATTAGGATTAAACTTGTAACGTTAAGGTTGTGTTTAAAACAGTACAGTTCTTGTGAAAAGTCGCTGTAAAATAAGAAAATACATTTTTTACCTCGTCTTTTTGGAAATAAACGAGCTTTGTGAATGCATCCAGCTAAAAAACCCACCTGTTGCCTAGCGTTGCTCTCTTGTGTTCAGCTCCGTTGGCCACGTGTGGGCGGGGCCTGCACAGGAAAGGGGGTTCACTACTGACCAATAACACGCCACCTCGGCTCGCGTGCTATAAATACCCCACGCGCTGCTACTTCTCAGCAGTTTCACTCGGTGTTCTTCACAGTTAGTCGGTTCTTATTGCTACTGGGCTTATCTTAACTCCAGTCACACGGAGTCTCTCTGGACTAATAATTTTATTTCCTTTGCCGAAGCTCTCGGACTAACAACCCGATTAGTTCATCATTTGTTTTTGGAGGAAAACTGACAAAATGCGTCTTATCCAGAACATGACCACCATCACGGAGTATCCTGCCCAGGAAAACACGGCTCCTAACCGGACCATTAAAATAGCCGTAATAGGAGGCAGCGGAGTGGGCAAAACAGGTAAATGTCAATAGAAAACGCTGTGTCAACGCGTACCAATAGTTTTTAAACTTGTTTCAAAGTGCGCGAATAACCGCCTAATATTGTTTGTTTTGACTATTTCAGCTCTCGTTGTGAGGTTCCTAACAAAGCGCTTCATTGGCGACTATGAGAGAAATGCCGGTGAGTTGCACAAACAAATTGCTTCTTGCATTAACATTTAATAAGACAAAATGAATTGTATAGAACAGTAAAACGTGTTTTACAATGGTCTAATGTTTTATGCATTTTTTTTTCTGTACAGGCAACCTTTACTCTCGGGAGGTCCAGGTGGATGGAGACCAAGTGACCATCCAAGTGCAGGACACTCCAGGAGCTGAGGTAAAATGAGCTTTTGTCCTCACACTAGAATACTATTTAATAGCATTTCCTTATTGTAAAGAATACAAGCGGCATGAAAATCAGTTTGAGAGCTGTGGATAATCCTATACAGAGATACTGCATTATTAGTCTGACTGCTAAGTCCATTTTGTCTGGGCACTGATCCAACCGAAAACCCACGCGTATGTGTACATTTGACTGATTCAGACATTCAGTTAGACTTTCTAATCTCTCATTTAGGCTAATGCATGTCTGAGGCCATGGTAATAGATACTCTTATCCACATACAGGCTGCTCAATCACCCACACCTCACTGTTCAGGGGGAGTAACCCTACCGCTCTTGTCTGCCTCAGACCACATTCCAGTCGTTACAAAAGATCAGCTGCAGAAAAAGGAGGAATGTTTAATTTGGTTCTACTTCAGTGGAGGATGTTCTTTACTTTGGCTAAGAAAGAGAGCAGTTTTCTGACCTGTCTGTTTTTTCCTCCTCAGATGACTGATAATGGCATGAATCTGCCTGAACACATCTCCTGCTCCATCCAGTGGGCTGATGCTGTGGTGCTGGTCTACTCGGTTACAGATCGCCGCAGCTTTGACCTTATTTGCCAGCTACATCAGTTAGTGTTGCGTGCAGGTGGTGCTAGCCCACCTCCGGTCATCCTGCTGGCCAACAAAGCTGACCTGCTGCACCTAAGGCGTGTGGACTCACAGCAGGGCCCTCTGCTGGCCACAACGCTGGGCTGCTCCTTCTATGAGGTGTCGGCCAGCGAGGACTACAACCAGGTCCATGGAGCGTTCTACAGACTGTGTTGCCAGCTCGCCAAACAGCCCGCCCCAGTCACTAACCCCACCAGCGCCCCTGCAGAAAAGAAACGCTCTCCCCTCATCCCCAGACCAAAATCTCCCAACATGCAAGACCTGAAGAGGCGATTCAGACAAGCACTGTCCGCCAAAGTCAGGACTGTCACATCCGTGTGAGCGCATAATGAACAGTGGTCCTGAGTAGCCACAGCAAGAACGCATTTAAAGTGGACACGGGAGTATCATGCTTCTCCACAAATGTCCTGTACCTGTCTGACAGGTGTGTGGTGGACCGTTATGAGCAGGGATGGGGTGTAGACAGTTGATGCCTCAGAGGGTGAAATGTGGATGCCACACTTTTAGAGGGAGGCTCATTGTGTTAAAGAGAACAGGAGCAGCGGGAAGAGGCTTGTTGAAAGGAATCTGCTCGCAGACAGACTGGAAAAAGTGTAAAATGAAACTCTCCCAGCAACAGGGCTGTGAAGGACTCTATATTTTTAGCCACTGCTCATTGTGGCAGCCTTTTTTTAGACTGCCACTACATGGCACTGCTAAAAGCTGGTATTGTTATACCAGCCACTTGAGCCTGTGCTCTGTGTAGCCAGAGTGTGTACCCAGCCTCTTGAATGTGAAAAATATCTGCAGTTTAGTTTGTTTGAAAACAGTTATTGTATGTGATATTTGCAAAGCAATGTGGGGTGGGAGACGCAGTATGTAGCATGTGACAAGTGTTGATCACTAATGCACTTTAAATGTCCAACGGGCCAATTATATTGTTTTTTTTGGTCACAATAAAAAAATAAAAGTGAAATTGACTTGCTTCGTGTTTATTAGTCTGATTACAAACACATTTCCCTTATGGTCTATATAATCATTTAGTACAGATTCACATCTCTAGCATGGATAAACCATGTAATGTGGTGTCCTTGGCACACACCTCACAGCTGTAGTCAATGAAATGACGCACACAGTAAAGTAGCCGGCTGATGGCCACAGTGACGTTGCAGCAATGAATAGGTTGAGCACAGTACAAGCGTGACAGTGTAGGCTAGACTACTCTAGACGTCTCTGGATTCATCTAAAGTCCTTGACCCCTGCCAAAACTGTCTGTATACAACATTGCGGAGAGATATTAGCCTTCTCAGTGCTGACCTTTTCTTTGAAATTATTCTGAGAATTTCCCACAAGATATTTAGTGCCCTAAATAAAACTTAAACTTTACTAGAAATCTGTTTTACAGTCAACAAGCCAAATAGTGTGTAGATGCTCTAATTTAGAAGCTGAACAAGCCACAAAACATTAGATTTAGGAGAATACCACATAGGTTCTTTGATCTCTGATGAAATGCAGGGTCACTTTCACACATTCAGAATCATTCATTTATGTAGGTGGCTCAAATACTGTGCTGTAGCAGAGGTGATTCACTCCGGAGTGGAAAAAAGGCACTATTCAAAGAATCGGAGGGGAGTCCAGTCTGTTGTTAAGCTCTAGGTGTGACCGAGGTATCGGCTTTAGCAGATGGCACAAAATCATTCTTTAATTACCCTGCCCTTACCTGACTACCACATGATACTGTGAGGTGACAATGGGCAGCTACTGGGAGCGTGTATTCTCTCCCCCTCGGCAGTGGATCTGTTCACACCTCGGTCAGTAATGAATTCACACTTAGCCCCTGGATTTAACACCTATCGGCCAAAAAGGCTAACATCTGAGCCCTGTGTGCAAGCAGAAAAGAAGTCCTTGAAAAAGGGTTTGAAAACACATTTTATTTTTATATTCACATTCACGTTTGATGCATACAATAAATTTCAGATTTTATTTCTTCCCAAGGAAAATATATATTTTTGGTTTGGTATTTTTAAATGTAAATTTACACATAAGATTTCAACTGTTAAGAAGAAAAGGTTAAAGCAAAAGCATCTGGACTCAGTTTTCAAGGTGAAGACGTTTCATCTCTAATTCCAAGAGACTATCAATTCTGAGATCAACTGGTAAGAGAGCTGAGCTTATATCTCTAGAGGGAGGGGTTAGACCTGAAACTAAAACTGATACGACCAGGCGCTTCTGGTCTCATGGTCGAAAACTGAGTCCAGATGCTTTTGTAAAAAATCATCTTAGGTCATGTTTCTAGTGAGTGGTACAGTTTGGGCAGGCTTAGTTCGGTACGAATTTTTACAATCTATGGGTACGACTAATGGTTTGCGTTTCCACTGCCCTGTGTGCACAAGAGCGTTTCGTTCTTTTTTGCTATGGAATCAGTGATCAGTGATACAAGCTGTGTTTTTACAGAAAAAATACTTTGTAATTGAAGTGCGAAAGGCTGCAGGGATAACTGTACACTGCTGCTGCAAAAAAAGTAGAAGACCACGATTGTTTGTGGTATATTTAATAAAAAGTTTTGCTTTTTTGTGTTGGGATATCATTGTTTATCACAAGAACATTTTAGAAAACAATGCCTTCTTGAATATTTAACAACACTTTTTTAAGTAGTAATTTTATATCGTCCAATCAGTAACCGCACCACACTGTTGGATAAAAAAGTCAAAAGGTGACCAAAGAAATATGGCACGTTTCAATGATTTGCTTTCTTTTAGATCATGGAAACTGACCCATACTCCGGTGGAAACAAGGCTTTATTATTATTTCTGATGCATGTGTTTCCAGGTGTCCATGTGATGACCTCAGACTCCGATGTCAGGGGTGAGTCTCTGTGTGGTGAAGAGCAGCTCTGCTATATCACCCGGCCTCAGCAGCCTAGTGGACAAAACCAGCACCTACAACACACACACAAAAACAACAACAGGTCACTGTGGGTCGCTAACACTTACAAATGAGGCAGACACCAATGTCAGGGTGATTCATGTGCAAATCAGCAATCAACAAGAAGCACGAACCTGGGAGCTTAGCATGTGGTAATTTTTTTGAAAAAAGTTAATTTGACTTAATTGTGTCGGGCGAAGGAAGTACCTGCCGAGTGTGCTTTGAACACTTTTTGAGGTTGTAAGACAAAACACCTCTTAGTTGTAACTATTTTTCTTAATGTGGGGTGTGACACAATGACAGAGGTAGTGCTAATTGAGATTCATACATGATTCAATATAAAGTCTTACTACACATTTAAATTGTACTGGGTCAGCACTTAGCACTGGTTTACAGCTCTATTTAAAGCAGCTTAAAAGAAATAATAATTTGATTTGGGTGTCAGCGTCTGTGAATGTCTCGTTGCCACTGTAACTTGAATATGTTGTGCCTGTACTGTACCTGCCGAGGCCTTAAGTGGGCATTCTAAGGTCAGAGTCTGTGCACTATTATATAAGCATCTTCCTGATTAAACATTGAAGGCTTTGATCGCTCGCAGGCCTTTCATTGCTGCTGGCCTCCTTCTTAAAGCTCTTTTATCAAGACAAGCCCACTTCACCCAGCTTGATCCCGTCTTTGCTGCATTCATCTGCATCTTATTGTGGACTGCATATGTAATCAACATTTAAAGCACCCAAACACAAATGTGTGCGAGGATCAGAAGGTGCTGGTGCTTCTACACATGATCCAAGGCCCTGAGTATATAGGTCAATGTTTACATCAGATAAATCCACTCGTCTTTATATGTGCACCACCTGTGTACCTACGTGTCTGACACTGCCTCAGTAACTGACATAATTTATACAGAGCACAATTCAGACTGAATGTGTGACAAGAACTCTTCAATGGGGTTTAGGCTTCACATAATGCATTTGAAAGATAATCTGTGTTTTAAAAGAAATCAGCATCGTAGATACAGTTGTGCTCATAAGTTTACATACCCAATGGGATTTATTTGGCCATTTTTTATGAATGATAACACAAAAAACTTTCTTTCACTCATACTTAGTGGTTGGGTGAAGCCATTTATTGTCAACTGTGTTTACTCTTTTTAAATCATAAAGACAACAGAAACTACCCCAATGACCCTGATCAAAAGTACCCCAGTTCTTAATAAAGTGTATGTCCACCTTTAACGTCAATGACAGCTTGAAGTCTTTTGTGGATAAGGTTCTTTATTTTCTAAGATGGAAAAGCTGCCTGTTCTTTTTGGCAAAAAGCCTCCAGTTCCTGTAAATTCTTGGGCTGTCTTGCATGAACTGCATGTTTGAGATCTCCACAGAGTGGCTCAATAATATTGAGGTCAGGAGACTGAGGCCAGTCCAGAACCTTCACTTTATGCTTCTGTAGCCAATGACAGGCCGACTTGGCCTTGTGCTTTGGATTGTTGTCCTGTTGGAACAGTATGTCCCATGTGCAGCTTCCGGGCTGATGAGTGCAAATTTTCCAGTGTTCCAGATACTTTTCTGATAACATGCTGCATTCATCTTTTCCTGTGCCTTTGTAGCTCACACATCCCCAAAACATCAGTGATCCACCTCCATGTTTCACAGTAGGAATGGTGTACCTTTCATCATAGACCTTGTTGACTCCTCTCCAAATGTAACGTTTATGGTTGTGGCCAAAAAGTTTAATTTTGGTTTCATCAGTCCAAATGACTTTGTTCCAGAAGTTTTGAGGCTTGTCTTTGTGCTGTTTGGTGTATTGTAAGCAGGATGCTTTGTGGCATTTGTGTAGTAATGGCTTTCTTCTGGTGACTCGACCATTCAGCCCATTTTTCTTCAACTGCCTCTTCATCGTGCATCTTGAAACAGCCACACCAGAGAGTCCTGTATTTCAGCTGAAGTTATTTGTGGGGTTTTCTTTGCATCCTGAACTTTTCCTGGCAGTAGTGGCTGAAAATGTTGTTGGTCTACCTGACCATGGTTTGGTTTCAACAGAATCCTTAATTTTCCACTTCTTTATTAGAGTTTGAACACTGCTGATTGGCATTCTCAATTTCTTGGATATTTTTTGATAGCCCTTTCCTGTTTTATACAGTTCAATTACCTTTTCCCGGAGATCCTTTGACAATTATTTTGCTTTCCACATGACACAAAATACAGAAACATCAGTGCAGCACTGGATGAGAGATGCAAGGGTCTGTCAGGAGGAGGACCTTTTACACACACTGATTACAAGCAAACAAAACACAGGTGTCAACTTGTGTGCATGTTATCAGGCCAAAATCACCAGGGTAAACTTTAGATCAGGGTCATTTGGGTAGTTTCTGTTGTCATTATGATTTAAAAAGAGTAAACACATTTGTTTGACAATAAATAGCTTCACCCAACCACTAACTATGAGTGAAATAAAGCTATATGTGTTATCACATTCATATTCTCTAAAAAATAGCCCAAAAATGACAAATTCTGACATGGTGTTGTAAACGTATGAGCACAGGTCTTTAGACAGTAGAGCCTAAATGACATGAGCTGTGCAGTCCATATGTAATGTATCTTAACAGAAATGTCTACCTCACAATCTACCCTATGATTACCACCAAAGTAGGAGGTGATAATGTACCCTAAAAACCAGTTGCGACCCACCATGGACCAACATGTGGGATGCACGTAAGTGCTGTTGTTGAGGAAACTAAATTTTGCCACTAGAGGATTGTTATTAACAGGATACATCAGGCCTGGGGTAAAGTAACTTTGTACTAATCTTTCTGTTTGTACTGCTGCATTTACTATAACACAAGATTACCCATGGAAAAATTGCACTGTTTTGACCCAGCAAAACCTTTTTACTATGGGAAGTTGGAAATAAAACCATATCCAGTCATAAAGGTAAGTAAAGAATGGTTCATTTTGCTTAAATAGGATAATGTCAGATCATTAATGTATATACTTGTCTGCACGGTTCATACAGCAAAATAAGTATGTCAGTACTCAGAGCCGTCTCACCCATTAGGCAATATAGGCAAATGCTAAGAGCGCCGTGGCCTCCAGGGGCTGCTTTGTTAAATAAAGGTAGATCTGTGAAGGTAACATTCACAAATAAATCATTTTATGAATAGAGAAAATGGAATTATCCTGCTCCACTGTTGATATTTTAGGTTCACTGCAGTTAAGCTTAATAAAATCTGACCTCAAAGGTATCCCATTATATTGCCTGTTTAAGTTGATGTAGCCTCTTTAGCTCAACAGGTAGTTGTACCTGGGTACAGACGCCCTGGGTACAAGTCACAATGCACTGTCAGTAGTAACAAAGTGAGCGCAGTACAACACCAACTCTATACAAAAGTGGAAACATCTGTTGCTAATAAACAATAGCTATGGTATTCTAGCATTGTATCTTCTTTATCCCACAAACAGGACAGGCTTTGTTTAAAAAAAAAAAGCAACCACATACTGTAGATGGAACCAAAAGTAGCATAGTATGGTACACATTTTTGGGACACTTTGTACAACTTTAGCCAATGGAAACTGATCTGATGATGACCTGAAGGCCTAGTAAAATGATTTAGAGGCAGTCATCTGGAAATAGATTTTGTCCATGTGCCTCCTTTTTAACCAATATTTTAATACTACCTGAATGATTGGATACATTTTGTTATTGTTAATGGACAGTCTATAGTCTTTATTACATGCCAATAGTTACCTGGCATCCTGGTTTGTGAGAGGACACTACTTCTTTGATGAGGCGCAGCTCTGAGGGCGTGATGCCACCAACCAGGAAGAGGAAGAGCACGGGGTTGTCGCACGGATGTGGACGACTCACCTGGGAAACAAGACAGTGTATTTTAATTTCTGAAGTCTGCAACACTAAAAAAATGGGACAGTGAAGGATTAACTATACTCCGTTCTTGTTTATTTATTTTTTTACATACTAACCATACCTTTTTCTGTTTCGGAGTAGTAGTAATTTACCTATTGTAGTCCTTCTTTTATTATCTGTGGCTCTAACTGACTCATTGCTCAGCTGGAGCGCTCTTTTACCCCAGAACCTATTGACAATAGACTCAGCATGGTCATAGGTCATGGCACCTCCACAACATGCTCCTGGTGATAGGACACGTGGATGCAGACTAGCAGGTGTAGAAAAAAACCACACCTCTAAGCCTTTACACAAACAGCTGCTCATCACCTGCGCTGAGACGCACCCACGGGCAACAACAGCAGCCTATAACTCATGCAATTTTAGCAGCGGGGCGAGCTCATAAGTGCTATTGGTCATGCCGGGGTGACAGCTGCGCGTTATTGGCTGCCAGTCAGGACACATCTACAAGGCTGTGAATCCCAAGAAGGCAATCGGAGCTGCGGGGGGCGGGGACGGAGGTGAAAGTGGCTGTACACGTGAAGCAAACAGAAGGCAGGGGAAAAGCGTGGCAGGAGCCAACATGTGTTTTCATAAAGAAAAGATACCAGCAAGTGTTTTCTGGCACCGACAGTTTAGCTCCATGTGCCAGAAAAGTCTCCCCCCGCATTAATACAATAAAGCAGAGGAGCGTGTGGAGCATGTGGCCTGACATGAGCGACAGAGGGGTCTGTTAAAGTGAGGTGTGATTGGAGTGTGTTGTTGAGCATGAAAACAGATGTCTGTGTTGTGAAGAGTGATGCACATGTCAAAGCAGCCTTTCGTTTGACATCCTTGAATTTCTCAAAGAAGTCTACAGGAAAAGGTTTTCTTTTCATTAATGTGTAAAGCCACTTGACAATTGAAAGTTTATATAATAAACAGACCATGATTAATTCAATATTCAAATATTTAACAGTGATATTTGATGATGTTAATGTGTTAGATAATGGATAATGGAGAAAGGGACGGTTACAGTCACATGAGAGACGTAAGAGTTTTAAATATTCATATTCATTCATACAACTCTGTATTTTTTAAGAGGCATTCTGTAAAATACGGACAGGTCATTTGCTGTATTATTATCATTGACTGCGGACAGTAGTCACTATGTTTACATGCAGAACTTACTCCGATTAAGCTCATTGCTCAATTAAGCCTTTATGACATGACAGAGCACAATAACCGACAAACAGGATACCCAATGGCAGTGTGACCATATGTCTTTGTTGGTCTATAAATTAGTATATATCTCTAAATACTGTTCTTTGTGATTTTGCTGTGTTGACCTTAATCGGAGTGAGCCGTATACATGCAGCAATAATCCGACAACAAACCGCATCATCTAGGTGTGTTACTCCGATTTCAAGAAACTCAAATAAATGCACCCCTAAGGTGTTTACAGCTTAAAACTCAGATTATAATCGGACTAAAGCAATAACTTGGTTTTCTCTATCTGTAAACATACTGAAAAAAGGCAAAAAGGCATAAAAAAATCTAAAGTTGGTTAGAAAACTAACTTTAAACATTTAAACTCGAGGATTGTTCTGCTTTCTGCCACGAGGAGTAGAGGTATGGTTTTTTTATGGGCTGATCCGGTGTTAATGAGAGTAAAAGAACATGCTGTACATGGGGGAATATTGTGAGCTAGAATCCACAACTCTCCAAAAAGAACACAGCCTGCCTCTTTACAGTTTGGTAAATGCCATGTGCAAAAAACAAAAAAAAACTAAATAAAACTAAAAATATGATACATGGAAAGACGTATAAAAACCTTTTTCACACAGTATAGTTTCCACTGAATGAGGACATTTACTTCATCACTAATGGGAATATAAAAACGCCAACCACGGACCATATAATCATCATAGATCTGTCAGCAATGGTTAGAACACATGGAATTTAGTGGGTTGGAGAGCTCTGACCTTAATCCTATAGAAATATTGTCAAGAAAATCTGATGTAGTGAAGGCAGCTCACAGAGCATTGGCAAACATCACTGACTGGAGGCAGGTGTGTAAAGAGGAATGTGCTAAAAGTTAATATAGTTCACTGATAAGGAGTTGATGAAAAGTGGGCCACAGCAGCGTCTGAAGGGACTGCTTTACATACTTTGATTTTAGACATTTATTCATTACATTTACATTTATTCATTTAGCTGACGCTTTTATCCAAGGCGACTTACATTGTTCTAATGTAATTACCAGTGTTACAGCCACTGGAGGCAAGGTGGGTTAAGTGTCTTGCCCAAGGACACAACGACAGTATGAACTGTGGGGAGAGTGGGAATCGAACCGCCAACCTTCCGGTTGAAAGACGACCCTAAACCTTCATGGAGAATGTCTGCTCAAATAGGAACATGAGTATGCTTCTCCTCCAGCAGTGCTCAGTTTGTCCGCTCTGAGCAGTTTAAACAGCAAGTAATGGAACAAAAATTACTTCTTCCACTGGAGCTATTTTACAAAGAAAGACAAATGCAAGGGGTTTTAGTGTGGCTAGTGTTCCATATTTTTAACCTTTATTTAACCAGGATAGTCCCACTATTAAGTTTCTTGCCCAAGGACACAACGACAGTCGAAGGACAGCCGCTCCAACCACTGAGCTACTGTCGTTCAACTAATTCACACAATCCACCTTTATGTTGGATATAACTTTAAGAACTTTGGACCAGTTATCTAAAAATCTGATAATGTAGTTTATATTTATGGAAAGAGGAGGCTTTACAAACTTTCAAGCACTTCTGTAAATGTTGAGATCCTGATAGTGGAGTTTATGTGCCATTAGACTACTTTTACCTAAACACGGTCCAGCAGACACAAAGATAAACAGAATCAGATCAAACTGGTAAAGTTTCCACTTAAAGAAAACTGGGCAGTGCTCAAATCCCCGGAGAAGCCTATGCGGTTAAAAATAGCCACTTTATTTGGAAGGTTTTATGACATGAAGGGGTTGCATGGCCCAGGCTCCTATGGTATGCTCAGGTTTATAGGTTGTCTGAGACGGGAGTTCGTGGGCCAAGTTTGTTCGTGCGTAGAACCATGGTTATACAACAGGCTTCCTCCTCCCTCCTGGGTAATCAGCAGAGAAAGCTGGCCCAGATGTGGAATAAACACAAACTGGATAGCAATCGGCTGACCATAATTGTAATTTCACACTGCTCTGGGAATCTTGTCTTTCACTGAAGCATTTCAATGTAACACAAAAGAACTGGATAAGTAATGCACGCTTTAGCTACTCTGAAACCACACAATGCTGTAATTGGGTAAGCGGGTTAAAGCACCTAATTTTCAAATCAAAGAGGTGTCATTCATGCTAAAGCCTTGATGGGAGTTCCAAAATGCCTTGTTTTATGTGAGAGTTTGTCCCTTCCATTACATAATGTCTGGACATTTATGCATTTGTTCACTGCTTACTCCCAAAGCACAGAAAAACCTCACTTAGACCAAGACCTATATGACTTATGGGGAAGCTTTCGGATGCACTGAATCTTGGCTGAAGGATCTAAAAAGACTGGAGCTTATGTCACATTACGATTTACAGCCCTGACACTGCTCGTCTACATCTGCATTTGTTTGATTTGTTCCACCACTTTAGGACAAATTTCCTTTTATTGTGGAAGTGTTTACAGAGACATACAGTACTGTTGAGATGAAGAACTGTTGTTTTTGGAGTATTAAGTGTGCTCTGGAGCTAACGGCAGCATTAGCCACAACACAATGTGCAGTGCAGGGTTAGAAGAAATGTTATATTATATATATATATATATATATATATATATTAGGGCCGGGACTTTAACGCGTTAATTAAGATTAATTAATTACAGGACTTTAACGCGTTAATTAGGATATATATATATATATCTATATATATATATAGATATATATATATAGATATATATTTATCTATATATATATAGATATATATTGTGTATAACACAATTCATACACTCCTTGCACTGCATGAAACTTAAACGCTGCTTCACCTTGTTTAGTTCTAACTCTGGGCACGAGCAGAAGGCCTGTCCCAGATGTTCTCAGAGTCCGAGGAGGTTCATAAGCAACTAGCATGTCAGAAATATATTCTGGTGCTAAACCATTAAGAGACTTAAAAGACTTTAAAGTCTATTTAAAGTCTATTCTCAGAGAAACAGAAAGCCAGTGCAGAGATTTTAAAACTGGCGTGAAGTGGTTGTACTTCCATCTTTTTGGTTAAAACCCGAGCAGCAGTGTTCTGAATAAGCTGCAGCTGTCTTAAGCCTCGTTTTGAGAGACCTGTGAGCAGGCCGTTACAGTAATCTAACCTGCCATTTGGTCTGATACACAGTTACCAACAGAAACAAAGTATTTCCTGTCTTCAAGATAGGACTGAAACCATTTAAGGGCAGTTCCAATATAAATAAAAAAAAAATACACACAGGAATAGGGACTGTGTTGAAAAAATCGATTCACCAATTCTGAATCGATTTTCATATTAATTTCTAAAGATCGATTCGTAACTCAGAGGATTGATTTAATAATAGGCCTAAATTTTCCCGGTGAATTTTAATATGCTGCATAATTCAAGCATGCGCGCGAGGTGGAAGGACATTAAAACAACGAACATGGCTGCTTTGAAAACTCCAGAAACACTAACGCTGTCTGTACCAGACAGTAAAAGATGGTGTAATGTGTAAGCTTAAGACCGCAGAGAGGGTGGGCATTACGAGTGACACCTGGACATCCGTAGCTACGGAATCTTACATGAGTGTGACAGCACACTACATAGACGAGCTTTGGAACCTCGTGTCTTACGTTCTGCAGACAACCATCGCTCTGTCAGTCTAGCTGAAATGTTAACCAAAGCTATGGAGGAGTGGGGGCTGCTGAGTAAAGACCCAGCCATAGTCACTGACAACGCGGCGAATATGATCCGTGCGGTTGAGATTACGGGACTAACCCACGTCGGCTGCTTCGCGCACATAATCAACCTGGCCTCGCAAGCCGGTCTCAAACTGCCGAATGTTGCACGCCTTCTTGGGAGAGTAAGGCACATCGCAAAGTTCTTTCATCGCACTACTGCTGATATACCTCTGCGTCCTCTGTCGTCTACACCAGTGCAAGTTTGTGAAAGCAGTTGTATCAACACTCTGGAAGGGGGATTGTTCTTTACAACCATCAATACTCCATTAATTTGCAGTTGAATGTCTATAATAATAGTATCAATATGTTGCATAACTACAGTCCTCTAATTCAGGTAACAGCTGGAAAAAAATGCTTTCTTCAAAAACGCTTATCTAAATCTCGAAGATCGGATCGGATCGAATCGAATAATGATAATCGATTCAAGATCTTGAGAATCGGAATCGAATCGATTCTTGAAATTTGAATCAAAACACAGCCCTACACAGGAAAGAGACTGTTATTATCTTATAGGCACAATTTCATTATAGTTTCAGAATGTTTTTTTATGTGGGCATAGACTGACCTTCATGAACATACTGAATCCGGTCTTCAGCAGGTCTGTGAGGCCTCCAGACATGTGCTCAATGTCTGGACACTCAACTCTGTCAGAGCGGAAGACTTCCTCCAGAATCTGCCGCAGGAGTGGCCGATAATTTGCCTGTAAAAAAAAAACAACATAAATGCAGTCAAGACTTTGTGTGAGAGAGAATAAAGGCTTATGAATGAGTGGCCTTGTTAAGCCACCGGTTCTATGTCTGAATGTGAGAGACAGTGGGGTTATAAACAGATTCAACTTCTGAGTCACTTCAGGAAGACGAGACAGTGCATCTCCAAGATTTGGATAAAATAAATCTGACGAGGCTGCTACATATGACTGAAAATACTGACCTGCCGTGAGTCACTATTCACTGTACAACCCACATGAAATTTGAAACAAGTGATGCTAATGATGTTACACTTTAACAAAGGTCTTTGAAGGAAGAAAGTAATAGCTGAATGTGGTGATAAAAATAAAGTTTCAATCAACTAAACTGCTGACCCATCATGTGACCTAACCTTGTAATCAAAACACTCATTTCATTACTACCTTATATGCATGGAGTGTTTGGATGGAGAGTATTTCTTTCTTTCAAATGTCATTGAAACAGAGTTTCCTAAAGCCTGGTTATGTTTAAGTAACAAACCTTGGCAAACCTTGATTGTAAAAAGAGCGAGCAATCTCTACCCAGAGACACAGCAAAGATTGTACCATTTATAGACTTTCACAGCGAGCGGGCAAGAATTCAGGGCAGATTTCTTTCCTATAAGAGTTTGTTATCTCTGTGGACAATAAAGGCTAGATAACACTTGGCAGTGCTTTAGTCCTCGGAATTGCACAGGGCCAAAAATAGTTATAATAATAAAGTTGGAATGTTTTCAGTCCTTGATAAAAAGAAACTTCAAGGTCCTTACCTTAAATTTACACAGTACAAGATTAACTGTATGATTGCAAAATATGTATGGAACAAGTAGAAAACTTCTGGAGTCCTGTAAAAGTATGATAACTTAAAAAAATAATTTTAGTTATTTTAGTATAGTATTACTACTTTTATGCTATACTTTACTATAGTAGTAAAGTATAGCATAAAAGAAACAAACTCCACATACACTATCTAATAATTGTTAGTGATAGTGGGGGGTTCCTTGGGAATATATTAAAAATGTACAATTAACTACTCTATGTAGCAATGTATCTCGACAAAATTATTATCACCATACATTTTACGTTGTCCTCTATAGGCTTAAAAAAACATCTGCAGCCCTATATATTTAAACTATACATATGCCAGACCAGCAGGAGGTGGGTTTTCTTTTGCTACTTTTGCTCTCTGCTGTAGAGACAATGGTTGCGCATGTGTGTTGTGCCTATGACGCTATCGTTTTCAGAGAGGACGTTGTCCTCACAGTTTACACGAGACGAAAACACCTCTCGGCCAAATTCAAAAGTTTGAAGTTGAGGTGTGAAAACACTGGCGTTGTGTAAACAAAAGGCCTATCTTCAACAGAATCTTTGTGGATTCTGCAAAACATACTATCGTGTTTAAGGCCTCTCAGTCTCACACATTTGATACTTGTAGTCGTCTAGAAACAGGGAGTCATAGCGAATATATGATTGCAAAATATTTAGTTACATTTAATTGTCACGTTAATATTGTAAAAACAGAATCCTACCCATTTTATGCCCCTGATTAAATGATAGGGACAATTTAGCCATTTTCAGATATTGGTGTAACATGTCCCTAGTGTCCGTACCCTGTATTACGCCCCTGCTTTTAACTGTTGCCGATTTTCAAAAGCAGATTTATTTTTTTACATTCTAGGTCTATCAATGTACACTAATATTTTTCTGGATTTCTTAGAGGGAAAATTATCTTGTTGACCCAAACAACATCTCCGTGACTCACTTTCAGGCCCCAACCCAGTGTTTGGGAACCACAGGTCACAGCACATTTACAGGCCTGTTAATGCCAGAACTTCTAAAATTGGGTTTTGTATATCCGTTGTCAGCTCAAATAAGAGCGTAGGTAGGTTTCCTGGTTTCCCCTGTGAGCATTGTTAAATAACACACTCCACTGTTCTTTTCGCCTCGGTTGGTTGACCGGAGCTGTAAATAGACACACCTACGGGTAAACAATGACAAATCGAAGCTAATGGACCCAGGTGTCTCTGCCCACAGCCTCTCTGAAATCTAAATATGGACTATCAGTGTGTCAAACTGTCTTGCCTCCCACTCTCTTCGTCCTTGAAAGTCCAAATCAGGCCAAGGGAATCCTCCAGTCTCTTTTGCATAAACCAGACATCCGTAATCTAAACTAACATTTGGGATTGACTTTTCAGCAAGGCCCGGCTTTTAAAACCAGAGTAAACAAATTAATGACTCACATTAATCAAAATAACATGCAAGCAAACACACAGACAATGAATAATTCCAGAGCATAAACACGAGTCCTACTCATGGTTGCCCCATTTTCATCATCGCTTATCCACTTCAGCCTAAAAACAATCCTAATAAACCGACACCCACATGATAAAAACAATATTAAAATTAGTCATTCGATAATGTCAGTGCTTTGTGAACACAACAAGGGTTTAGTTTGACCAAAAGAGGCCATGAATGAAGCCCTGTTCCAAAACAACAATAACATGAAAAAAAAAAGAGAAGACAAGAGAACGGAGTGTACTTGATTTTTTTTGGAAGCAAACCAAATAAATATGAATACAGTTGTACCGTAATGAGCACGTGACAGTCTGTGTAGCCTTGTTGGAGGGTTAGCAGGATGAAAAGAACAAAAATAAGTGGTCGGGATACATTCATGCATCTAATTTGGTTTCCAGTCAAATACACAAGGGACCAGAGGCCTTTTACTGGTAATGCTTAGTTCCTTGGTACATCATTTGTAAAATACATGGGGATCTACTTTGTTTTAAGAAATCATTTTCCAGGGCAATTTTTGGTGAATTCTCATCAACAATCACATCAATCAATCTATGTTTTGTTTTTAAATAGGCTTCCTGGGCAGGCATTACCAAGAATGACTCTGTTGTACAACAGACCCATTTAACTTCCAGTGTTTATAATAAACAGTGTTCAGTGGGTGACTTTTAACTGGTCCCAAACTATTCCTTCTTACTGTAAACAATCTTGGAGTATCCAAAGTAGGACTTCATTGGGGTAAATACAGATGTTCCAGGCCAACAAACGACATTTCCGGGACAATTGGAAACTGGAATTATTTCATTCTCTCTGTGACTGAAAACTGTAATATATTAATTATTTTCAGATTATTTGGGATGTTTGGGGGATTAACAAAAATCTTAATAACATGCACCTTTTGAAATTAAACTACGGTACACATACAATGTAAATTACATTATTATGCCTGTAATGAAGAGAAAGGAAAATTCTGCTACGCTTTACACATTAAGAGGCCGTTTACACAACAAGGAATTTTGCCCTAAACCTAAATATTTTGTTGTGGTTTGGCCATTGTTTTCCACAAAAGACCAATGGCCAAAGGACCTGCTTCATTGTTATGTAAACTGTGAATACGCCGTTCCTCAGCCAACATAACAGCAACTATTGGCTAAGTTGTTTTTTGTGAGTAAAAAATTCTAATAAGACACTGTACATATTCAATCAATTTGCACTACAGACCAATGTAGTCTTTTGGTTCCTTTTCTAACGTTAACCCTATTTCTGCTACGGGTCATTGGGGTCATGGGCTACATGCTGGAGCAAGTATGTGATTGGCCAAAGCTTGTAGTATGTGCTGAACATTCTCATCTATGGAAATCTTTGATAATAAAGTCTAAATCCTCAGTTAGCATCTTTTGCATTTAAATATCTAGTTACTTCCCACTGCTGTAGGTTGTAAAAATGCCAATAAAGCTGTGTTTTTAAGACTTTTTCCCTGTTGGTGCTTGTTCCTTACAAAATATTCCACTTCTGGAGGCATTGTATGTTTTCTTGCAGAGGTTTGAGGACATCTTTTTATTATCAATAAAGTGTTCTCTGAAAATTGAAACTACACAGAGAAGCATTTTGAATTTACAACGATTGTGTTTGTCATCTGTGAGAGCTCCTTTATCTTACATAACAAAAAAGTTTGTGAATCTTGAGAGCAACTTTATTGAGTGACGAAGTAAGTTTTAATTATTTTTTTGCCAAAGAACTATAAATTCAAAAATAATTTGACTGTATTAAGAACCGAAAGCCACAACAATAACGCTGTTATGCAACATTTGAGGAGAGCAGCTCCTGAATGAAATGGACTGAGCAACATTAAAAGAAACAGTCAATCATTTTGGGAAAGAGGGTGCTTTACACAAAACACACATCAGAGACTAAAAGCAAGGACAAACATCCACACTGGCTCTGTCTGGAACATAGTCAGCCCGTTACCTGGCAAACCCTGTACGAGAACAAGAGTGGAGGAATTCAGCAGCCTGCAGAAATGAAAGAAAGGTAAACACATATACCTTACACGTTTTACACAACATTATAAAACTTCAGTTCAGTTGTGTCATTTCTCCAGCTATGTACATAGGTAGGCAGCAAAAAATGGATGGATTTCAGGCTCTTATTAAAAAATAAAACCCTCCTCATGCCTGGAGTTAGATAGATAGCACTGGCCTGCTGTTATTCACCCTCTCCTTCTCACTTTACTGATGTATTTGTTCCAGGGTGCACTTTACATAAGGACATTTATATTTGTGATTACATGTGAAAGAAGAGCTATGTAATTCTGCTGGTGATCAATTATGACTTGAATAAACAGAGCGTCGCTGACAAAAGGAATGGCTGGATCCTATTTGCTCCTACACTTAAGGGAACAAGGGGCATGTGGTTACTTCAAAAGCAGGAGCAAGTGGTGCTCGCATAGAAACATTCTCAAGCGTGCCCTATTTTAGACTCACAGAATAACACAAACCCTGAGCAATAGGTTCCAATAACCTTAGGTTCAGCTTTGAAGTTGAGGTAATGCTGCATTTAAGGGAAGGATGATTGGCCGATGGCTATCGACCGCCTTACTGTAAAAGCTGCATGCTGAGATAGGCTGATGGATTTCACAAACTGCTCAAAAAACACACTGCATTTGGCAAATATCCTGCTGCTCTCCTTTTATATGAAATTATCATCATTATTCAGCAGGGACAGGGACAGAGAGTTCTGTTCTGTTTAGTTTGGTACATGAAATCACAAACTGAGATGTCTACACATCTTTTTTCCAAAAGAGAAAAGAGTTATATATATTGATAAACCTGCGGTACAAAGTCATTTTCTCCCAGGACTTTAATAGGCTCAATATGATTATTTTTTGCAAAGAATGAGAGAGGACAAGGACAGTAAAATGATGTTTCTGTTTAAGTGGCAGGAGAACAAGCTGGGCACATTGACCAGATGTCCACAACATGATAACATATGACAATGCTTATAATGGACATGGAAATAGCCTTATTCAAGAAGTATCCCAGTTTTGTTTGGTGTCTTATTTGTGGATTTTAAAACTGCTTTAATTAAACCCATTTTAAAAATAACAAATTATTACTTATTCATTTTAGACCAATTTGTAATCTCCCATTTTTAAGCAACTCTAATCAAAACATTTTTAGATGCAAAGCCAACCTCAGAAGTGTTCCAGCACAGAGGACATTCTTATCAAAGTGTTAAATGACACAAGAACAAACCTTAACAAACCATACCTTCAGTTCTGGTGCTACTGGACTTGAGAGCAGCATTTGTTACTGTGGACCATAAAATTATTTTAAAAAGAAACCAAGCTCTTAAAAGGTTCCAATCATACCTGTTTGAAAGAATACTTTGTATACTTTGTATTGATAAAAGACAACAATTCTAAAAAACATGATTTGGGCTTATTATTGGTTCCAAAACTCAAAGACAAATTTTCCTGGAATCTGTTTAAGGATTAAATCCATGCCATGAAGTCAAAACTATGGGTGATTTTAGACTAATTTTAAAGCCCGTGTGTCAATAAAAATCATCTAAAAATATCTCTCAAGTCAGCTCGTTTTTCTCTCTGAACAACACATGCACTCAACACTAGCACGCCTTTATAACCATAAGTGTAATGCTCTCCTATCTTGAGTTTCATAGAATTGCATGAAAAGTGCTATATAAATTAAGTTTGATTCATTGATTGGGTTTTTAAAAGTATTCTGTTTTTGTATAAACGTCCTGATTTCAGAAAATGGGATAAGCCATGTATATTTTTACTTAACCTTTCAACAGTGCTACGTTTCCTGTAATAATGAATTTGGGACACAATGATTTGTTTTTTATATTTATATTTATTTATTTGAGTCACTGCATTTCTCCTCGTGCATGTAAACCCCATATTGTGAATATTGTCAAAGTCTCATAACCGGGATACTTAGGTGCATATAAACACACACTGGTTACAGGCAAAGTATTTCATAGTCTAGAGGTATGAGAAAGTAGCACAGGTGACCGGTGTGCATCTGTATCACAAAGTGTACTTCTTCACATACAGACCCTATAGCGCTACCTCCCAGCATCATTCTGTACCTTGTGCACGTGTCACTTAAACTTTTGTGACCCTGGATAACAGGCACGTTAAACCTACGTGGGTATCCAAGGTGTTGTCATGCATACGTTTACTCAAACAACTAATGGTATTGAGGCACATGCATGCTCCTGCATCACACAGTGTACTGTTCATATACCTGGCCCATGTACAACAGCACACAATACTGTTACTCATCTGCTCCTTCAGATGAGTAACAGCACAGATATCACTCCATAAACAACAATGAAGGTGTTTTATGACGCATGATCATGATTATAAAGCACTTCTTCTTTATGAAGAAGCACACAATTGCAGACCTGCTCAATCAGTCTTTGACACTTTTCCTGTGAATGTACACTAAGGCTGTCATTTTGTCACACAACCAGGATCCCAGCAGTCATACGGATATTGTACCCTGTGCACGCATCACATTCAAATTGTTCCAGGACTGAGATGACTCAAGAAAGAACAAGAAGCGTGTCAAGAAGTGAGATCCTATCACAATGTTTGAATGTGAACTTGTGAATGATAACAAACATGATTATGCATGACGTGAATTGTGCCTTGGAACACAACCTTTAGTAACACAGTCTTTTATGTCTATAGTTTTATTTCATAAAGTTTTATTCAAAGAGTAGGCCAACAAAGAGCGCAGTATTATCATCTGGCAGCCCCTAGGCTGTGGATTATGTTATAAAGGTGAGCTCTTTTCATGATCAAAGACAGAGTTACATAAGCTCCAAACGATCAAGAGCTACACTTGAGTAGCCTGAGGCTGTGCTACATCTCTACGAAGAGTACTCATGTCACTGAACTGAGCCAGAAGTTTTTTGGAATTGCCCATTTACCTGGTGGATGCCGTCGCTGGCTGTGTAGACAGAGCGCAGCTGCTTGAGGTGGTCTCGAGTGTGGCTTAAACCTCGGAGAGTCTCGAACATCTCCTCCATGGCAGAATGAGCACGCTCTACTGTCAGCTCCTCTGGGCTCATACAACCTGGCAACATAAACAAACATTTTAAGTCAACTTAAAGCTTACTTTTAACAGGGCTTACCTTTGTAAAATGTTACATAATAGAAACAAACAAAACCCCAAGAAAATCTAATAAACAATTGGAACGCTAACATGTGCAAGAAAAAGTATCGCGTGTGTCATCACAAAACAGCTTGTAAGGTGCAACCGGTAGCATTTTGCAGGTTATTTTCTCAGCAGGGTGTGCGCTGAACCAATTACCGAGGATAGGGGGACAAAAGGGCTTTTATTTGTGGATAAAATAGTGCAGTGTAATCAAAAGCTAAAGTTAAAGGAGTGAGTGGTAAAATGAACCCAAAAGCAGCAGGGCAAAGGACATGGAAAGATAATGGAGGCAGTTCTCTGAGGTAAAGTAGGTCGAGTAGCACATGTGCGTCCACATAGCGCTGTGAGCAGGAATGTGGCCGCGTTTCTGTTTACAAGGAGGTCAGCAGTGTTATAGGAGATATAAAAGCACACTGTAACCCCCTCATGGAAAGATATGATAGAGCCCGTTACATACATTATTAATTAAAACGGTCTGTATTAAAATATTAGAGAAAAATAATCATGATTTTGAATGAAACTCAGCCAAAAGACACTGTGTGGCTTGGGTCAAAATTAAATGGTTTGGTACAGGTAACCAATAAAGACGCTCGCATTTTTGCATTTTGCATTTTTGCAGAAGAGCAGCATCTGACTTGTCAACATGGTGTCATAAAACTATTATCACTGTTTTTACAAGAAATAAATCGTATTCAAAGCAAATTTTGTGTGGGTTCTCTGCCATTAGGTAATTAAAAGTGAATGAGAAGTGGGGCAAGGGACCATAGATTTCTATGTAATACAGTGGAAGAAGGGTTTATTTGCAACTTTCCAACTTATAATTCAGAAAACTCCACTTGTTTTCTAAAATTTTAGGGACTCACTATTTAATGTGACTATGTTTGTGTTTAATGAACAATAAATGAACTTTACTTTTCAATTTTTTTTATTTTTTGTATGGGTACGTGATTTATTATAAAATGCTGGAACTTATGCATGCATTTATTTCTCAATATTGTAATATCTCTTTTACCATACCATAAACAAACCATGTAACTAAGGTAAGAATCGAATCATTTTATAAGCCATGATCATGTTGTATTTTTAGTGGCTATTGTTGGGGAAATATTCATACATAATGTCCTTAACCCAGTTAAGACCTGTACGTTAATCTGTGACCATCTCTGTTAATTCTGTTTGTTTAGGTCAGAGGCCTCTCTGCATCAAACTAGGATTACAATATCTGTAGCTCTGTCTCTGTTTAACACAAACAACTACAAGGTTAAGACAACATCGCCCAATCAATGACGCAGTTCGCAGCTACTTATGCTGCACTATTCCAGAAGCTAGTCAGACTGGATCATGCAATGCCCCTTCATGCGTGTTGAGTGTTCTCTGTCTCAGGCCTGTCTTGTGGGGAATAAATCTCCTGCTCTAAGTCATACAGATTGTGTTGTCTTTCAGTCTATCTTGTCTCAAATCCAGTCGGCTCCACAGAGGTGGTTAGCGGTTTTCTAACAACTACACACGTGGACAAAAATGTTGGTACCCTTCGGTCAATGAAAGAAAAACTCACAATGGTCACAGAAAAAACTTTATTCTGACAAAAGTAATAATAAATAAAAATTCTATGAATGTTAACCAATGAAAGTCAGACATTGCTTTTTAACCATGCTTCAACAGATTTATTTAAAAAAATAAACTCATGGAACAGGCCTGGACAAAATTGATGGTACCCCTAACTTAATATTATGTTGCACAACCTTTTGAGGCCATCACTGCAATCAGATGATTCCTGTAACTGTCAATGAGACTTCTGCACCTCTCAGCAGGTATTTTGGCCCACTCCTCATGAGCAAACTGCTCCAGTTTTTTCCGGTTTGAAGGGTGTCTTTTCCAGGCGGCATGTTTCAGCTCCTTCCAAAGATGCTCAATAGGATTGAGGTCAGGGCTCATAGAAGGGCACTTTAGAATAGTCCAATGTTTTCCTCTTAACCATTCTTGGGTGTTTTTAGCTGTGTTTTGGGTCATTGTCCTGTTGCAAAACCCATGACCTGCGACTGAGACCAAGTTGTCTGACACTGGCCAGCACATTTCTCTCTAGAATCCCTTGATAGTCTTCAGATTTCATTGTACCCTGCACAGATTCAAGACACCCTGTGCCAGATGCAGCAAAGCAGCCCCAGAACATAACAGAGCCTCCTCCATGTTTGACAGTAGGGACAGTGTTCTTTTCTTGATATGCGTCATTTTCCCGTCTGTGAATATAGAGCTGATATGCCATGGCAAAAAGTTAAATTTTTGTCTCATCTGTCTCCCAGAAGCTTCGTGGCTTGTCAACATGTAGTTTGGCATATTCCAGTCTATTTCTTTATGATTTGTTTTCAACAATGGTGTCCTCCTTGGTCGTCTCCCATGTAGTCCACTTTGGCTCAAACAATGACGGATGGTGCGATCTGACACTGATGTTCCTTGAGCATGGAGTTCACCTTGGATCTCTTTAGAAGTCTTTCTGGGCTCTTTTGTTACCATTCGGATTATCCGTCTCTTTGATTTGTCATCAATTTTCCTCCTGCGGCCACATCCAGGTAGGTTGGCTACAGTCCCATGGATCTTAAATTTCTGAATAATATGTGCAACTGTAGTCACAGGAACATCTAGCTGCTTGGAGATGGTCTTATAGCCTTTACCTTTATCATGCTTGTCTATATTTTTCTTTCTATTCTCCTGCGACAACTCTTTCCTTCGCTTCCTCTGGTCCATGTTGAGTGTGGTACACACCATGTCACCAGACAACACAGTGACTACCTGAAGCCCTATAAATAGGCCCACTGACTGATTACAAGATTGTACACACCTGTGATGCTAATTAGTGCACACACCTTGAATTAACAGGTCCATTTGGTCACATTATTTACAGTCTTTTCTAGGGGTACCAACAATTTTGTCCAGGCCTGTTCCATGAGTTTCTTTTTTTAAATAATTCCGTTGAAGCATGGTTAAAAAGCAATGTCTGACTTTCATTGGTTAACATTCATAGAATTTTTATTTATTATTACTTTTGTCAGAATAAAGTTTTTTCTGTGACCATTGTGAATTTTTCTTTCATTGACCGAAGGGTACCAACATTTTTGTCCACGTGTGTACATTGCCCAATACAATTAGCCACTATGGTTGAAGGTTTACAGAAGTTGTTGATGCAGGCGTGTCTTTTAAAACCACCAAAGACCCATTAAAAGTACAAAATATATATTAATTTAGCACACCTGCTGTTGTCCAAATACTTAATAATCACAATGCACACAGACACAGTTAGACACGTTTAAAAAATCATTTTGCCTCTGCACACCTCATGGTGCTTTCCTTTCCTCTTTTTTAGGAGCTGCGCAAAGTCAAACAGTTAAAATGGCTTGATTGATTTTTTTATATATATATAATTTTTAATTAAGTTTTTGAACATAGCACAGAAACATCTTCTAATTTTTTTTTACTACAGGGTAAAGGTATATTATGTTAATTTCTTGTCTTGAATTTGCCATTGTCCTATAGATTGTACATCCTCCAATAAGTGCTAATATTTTTGCCTCGCCTGTCTAAAAATATATATTATAGGTAAGTTTAGTTTACAAAGTGCCTACTCAATCTCAAACCATGGCAATTTATCATGTTATAGGACATCATTTTCAAATGCAGTGCCGTCGGTCCAGGACAAATGGGAGGGTTTTTCCCAGGGGGCCGTTGGTGTGACAGGTAAATGTAATTCAGAGTTCTGCATCATGCTTACAAAAATTTTCAATCTTGTGACAAATCCTGTATAACCCTTTAGAATTTCCAGGCTGTATTTCTTTAACTTCAACCATTATCTTAAATTTAAGGTTATGAAGAATTCCTTAAGATTTCCAGGACAATACAAATGATAACAGTCATACGTTTTACAAAAATCTTATTAAACAGCTTTTCGTAAAACAACCAGCAGCAGATTCAACAACTTTATTGAGACTAATTAAGCTGAGTTAGACGCTCTATGCATGACATGTGCCACTGCGGGATTATCATTCACTCCAGAAACTTAATGCTCTAATTCCTGCATCACATGAGCTCACATATTGTATAGCCTTACAGTGGAACGAAAGCAAAACCGAACACTGATAAAAACTATATGTAATATAGGTAAATCTAAACATAAAATGAATAAGACCAATTGAGTCAGTTCTAAAGTCTCCCTCAGGATTGTAAAGACAAGACTTTCCCCTTTGGTTTAATCTGCCTTCTATAAATACCCAACTTCATTCTGCTGTATTCATGTGTGTATATTAGACATACATCACTGTCAGCAAAGTTAGATATGTGAGCGGCTTAACATTGTCAGCCTTTAATCTCTGTTATTTGTTCCCCTTTGGTTCCTTCATAGACTATATCATATTAAGTGCGGCCAAGCTCGGTCTGGAGGAATGTAAAGCGTCTGTCTCAGCGGTTTGCTCCTCTGTGCTTTCCCGGCTGTGAGGTAAACTCCAAGACAGCCGGGCTAAATGATGGAGCCGAGCGTGAAGATGCAGTCAGATGGGGGTCTTATCTTTTTAGGCAAACACACCTGCACAGGAGCAAGGCCCTTTACAAAACAATACTTCTCCTGCAGCGTTTTGAAAAGTGTAAGGTGAGACAATACTGCAAAAATCTTTGATAAATAAATAAATAAAATCTCATCTTTTAAATTGTAGTTTTATGCATTAAATAATGGTAAGTTAAAGCTCCACTACCTAATTTTCTTTTTGCCGTCCCTGTCTCAGACTCCATTCTTACCCGACAGCAGCAAGGAGGGGAAAGAGGGGTCATTCTTCACTTTTACTAAAGTGGCACTATTACAACAAATTGGGAGCTATGTTTTTTTCTGGCAAAAAAGTGTGTTTCATTAATCTACCGAATTACTTTGATTTATTGATTGACCCACTTTGAATATGCTACAGCGATGTAAGCATTTGGCAGAACCTAAGGCCAAGGCAGGAGAGCATGGTTTCGGAGGTGAGGGCTGGCTGGGAGGAGGTGTGTTAATGTGTTAAAGCTGCTCGCGTGTGTTGGAGGGAGCTGCTTGACTGGTAGCCAAAGCACACAGTGCAATTCCCGGTGTGTGCTGACTGTGGCAGGAGTTTGGATGCTGGCCCCTGAGGCCGTGTGTGGTTTTAAATGTTGATCGTGGCAGATCCTGAGTGGGAACAGGTGCTGATCTGGGAGCATCCAGCTATAGGCTTTGAGACGCAACACCTGCGATTGAGAGAATGTCATGCGACAGTGCCACGACACCAACCATGTCGACACTACGTACTTCTCACACGCAATCGCAACAGCAGCCTGGTTTGTTCAAAATAAATGCTTAATAAATGCTCCAGCTTCATTTCACGCTCACGCTTTATTTTCTTCTTTATGTGATTAGAGCTTCGAGATTGAAGTACATGGTGGAAAAAATGAGAACTCTCCTTCTATAAAAAGTATTTGATTTCTGTAGAAAACTTAAACGTATTCAGCACAGTACAAAGCAATATTTAAAAGTGACTCAGTTGGCACCCTGAGGCTCACCTGAGAAAAAGGGCTCAGATCTGTTTTGCATCGATCTCCTGTTCCCCCCAGAAAAGTACAGTGACTCAGCAGCACAGTGCAAATGGAGAGGAAGTGGTTTTGGTTAAAGTGAATCTCAAGACGACTGCTGCAGGATTGAGGGCTTTCTTAATAAGTTCTAATAGATTCTGAGGTGAGCAATTGCTGTAAAAAGGAAGTGAGTGCAATTTGTGACGTGCAAAAAAGTCTCTGAGGCAGCAATGTTTCACTAACTGGGTTTAACCTACAACACAACAAGCATCAAAATCAAAATTTAATTTCTGAAAATGACACACTGCATGAAGATTCTTGATGCAGCAGTCTTGTCTTCTTACACATAGAGTTACGTGTTAACTGAGGAATGACACTCAGAAGAAAAGAACAGAAGAATATTTGGGTGGGGGATGGCTATTACCACTGCAGTACTGCCCTAGTCTGTTTCGAGCAAATATAGCCTGAGAACATTGAATGAGAAAGAAAACTGTTTCCCCAACAACTACCAAAACACAGCACTGGCTCACCATTTCTGTCTGAGCCCACAATCAAACTAATAACTCTGTACTTAGCAGAAGAATGCAGACGACCAGACGACGGAGAAATATCTCAAGCTTATTTTGAAATAATTCAGGGAAAATGATGGAGGTAGGTGATTTTCACAAAGATTGAATGAATGGAAGAGAAGGACTGACATTTTACAAAGACCTTGTTAATCCGTTGAGGAATGCCGGGTAAGAAAACCACTTTGCTACTATATGGCTTGATGAAAGAGGGAAAAGACAGACTACTGTTTCCTGCATGTGATGCTGGTCGTTTCCCATAGCAACCGTGAGTTCTCCAAGTCAGGAGGAAGCCTGACTTCCGTTCAGCGCTTTTACAAGATTGCAAATAAAGCCGAGCAGTGTGGATGTGTGCACAAAGTGATGTACATGAGTAAAAAATACACTACTTCCACATCACTAGTATCAAAGTAGAGTTCTTTGTCCTTGAAGTATAACTGGACTGGCTGAGTTCGGTCCATCCAAATGATGTCAACTTTTCTTAGTTAAAGCATTTAGGTCTTGGTTGGTAACGGTCACACCTCATTGTCTGTACAATTTTTTTTTAATAGTCATATAGATGCTGACATAACCTTAGACACTGAAAGACAGATTCCCCTTTTATACATGCATCTCTTTGGCCACTGTACCATTTAAAATGATTATGAATTAAGATTTACTTCTAGTGTGGGAATAGTTTGGATAAAAGCCTCTAATCTTTACTCAACTTTTATCCATCAGCATCCGACTTGAGGCTTTCATTGTTAGCAGCCTGTGAGGTGGGTTGGAGCAGTGTGAATTCCCCTCCTAATCCTTAATCCTCTCCGTAGAGGTCCGCTTGAGAGAAAACACAAGACCTGTTAATCAGAGCTCAGCCCCATCGTTCAGGAAGTGCACAACCGAGTCGCTAATAGCCACCTCTGCAACACTCAGGGCCCCTAATGGTCACTTTAAACTAGTGGCTCCTGCTCAGACGCATATACTGATGTGAACACAGTGTGGGGTCAGGTGCTGCAGTGTTGTCAGTCTGCGTGCCAGTCTTGTTTGCGTCCATGCACTGTCCATGTGATTAATAGTGTGTGGTGTCACTTCGCTAACTACAACATGTCTGCGTTGGCTTTCATGCGAGCTGGTGGCTGATGTGAGTGCCTGCAGTGATGTGGGCTGCGCTGGGGCATGGCAGCAGGCCTCTCAGATGTCGGGCCGCGTGTTGACAGGTGCAGTCGCATCAAACAGAGGGTGTGTAGGTCTCACGCGCCGAAAAGGGGGAAACACCTCGTCGCCGCCAAAGGGAGTTTCTGCCTGGATGGTGCGTGGGTATGGTAAATGACTAACTGGCATGGGGGCTATACGATCACAGGGCTTCATGTCTCTCATTGCGTGAAATGTAAAAAGTCACGTGAAGGTGGCAGTGGTGAATTATTAGTAGTGTTAAATTGCTTTGCTGAGTTTCTATTTTATGCATACAAATCTATTAATGTGTTAGAAGCAAGAAAATTAAGCAAGTAAGCAAGTGACTTTGCGAAGAGTCCAAACTGTAAAAATATAAATCCCAAAGCAGCAACTAACAAATATTAGTTCTAGTTCCAGGCCCTACACCAAAGCAACCTTCCATCTGAAATAAAATAAATAAAAATAATAATAAATAAAAATACACAAAAATGCTGTTATATTGTACTCAATAACAAGCTAGCCCTTATTAGCAACAGCTGACACTGGTTTAGACAAAGACAACATTGCACGATCCCGAGGGAGGTTGGAGACATTGAGTCCGAGTGGACCATGTTCTCCACCTCCATTGTCGATGCGGCCACTCGAAGCTGTGGCCGTAAAGTCTCCGGTGCCTGTCGTGGCGGCAACCCCCGAACCCGGTGGTGGACACCGGAAGTAAGGGATGCCGTCAAGCTGAAGAAGGAGACCTACCGAGCCTGGTTGGCCTGTGGGCAGGGCTGGACTGGGACAAAAAAAAGGCCCTGGCATTTTTATTCAGACCGGCCCACCACAATCGGTCAGACACAACCAACTAGTACACCATCCTTGCGGTCCCTGTAGATATGCATATCTACTGTTCCATTCCAAAAACCCCTACAAAGCTGAGAACTAAGTGCCATGGACCAGTGTACCAGTGCAAGTGGCCCAGTGTACTCACTCTCTCTTGACAGACTCCCTGGTGATCAAAGGTTCCTCCCTGTCTCTCTCCTCCACTGCTAACTCAACCTGGCTTGACTATACATAAGGACAGAGAGAGAGAGGATTACAATTATTTGGAAGAGTTATTAAAAGTACACTTAGTAAGGATCCATTTTGGTTATATAGTCCTGTATTCTTGAAGAGCAGGATTTCTAGATGGACAAAGTGCTCCATGTTATAAAAGCTAGTTAACCCTTTAGAACCCAATATAATGTGGATGTAGAATACTGCTAATTCTAAAAATAAATGTTTTTTTTTTTTTCCAATGAACCAGACAGCAGAAAAACTAGTTTACAATTGCAAGTATAGGCTACTTTGTTTTAAAGAGCACAAACCCCTCTTTAATATGACACCAAACAAGATTTCCCTCTCATTGTTGAGATACTCCCCTATACTACCAAATTACTCACACAAAACGTCCTAAAAATATATGATATTCATATTATTCACTCACTGTAAATATTGCATATTAATGATGTTGGAAATTCATTAGAAACATTCAAGATTCAAGATTCAAAGTGTTTATTGTCATGTGTACAGACAGAAAGCATGTTTCCCTGTACAATGAAATTCTTACTTTGCCGTCCACAGTAAAATGTCACACAAGTAAGTAAAAATAAAAAATAAGACAAATATACAAGTGATAATAATGCAGTACAAAAATACAAATATACAAAAAATACAAGAGGGCAAAAGGAGTAAAGTAGTAAAGTGAGGTAGTGCAGTTGTGATGGTGTAAAGTGACGTGTAAAGTAAAGTGGCGTGTAAAGTAAAGTGACGGTGTAAAGTAAAGTGAGGTAGTGCAGTAGGTAACAATTGTTCATGTAATGTTGTGATTGTGATTGTAGACTCCTATCTGCTGTTTAGGAGTCTTATGGCAGAGGGAAAGAATGAGTTCTTCATTCTGAAGTCTGCATTTCACACTTCTGTACCTCCGTCCTGAGGGTAGAAGTGTGAACAGACCATGTTGGGGGTGGGAGGGGTCTTTGAGGATGGAAGCAGCTCTTCTGTGGACTCTGCGGTGGTAGATGCTCTGCAGAGAGGGCAGTGGAGTCCTGGTGATCTTCTGCGCAGTCTTCACCACTCTCTGCAGGCGTTTGCGGTCCATGACAGAAGTGCTGCCGTACCACACAGTGATGCAGCTGGTCAGGACACTCTCAATGGTGCAGCTGTAGAAGTTGCTGAGGATCTTGGGCGACATGCCAAACTTCCTCAGCCTCCTCAGAAAATACAGCCGCTGTTGAGCCTTCTTGACCAGCTGCGTGATGTGAGGTGTCCAAGTGAGGTCCTCATTGATGTGGACACCCAAGTATTTGAAGCTGCTCACCCTCTCCACTTCAAGTTCCCGGATGAACAGTGGCTGAGGCGTTCTCCTCTCTCTCCACATGAGCAAATATCTACTTCGTTGAATATACAGCTAAACAAAAATATACAGCTTTCAAAATGCAAGGCGGGTTTTAATCCCCAAATAGCATGCGTTACTCGTCCTGGGCGCTTTGACGCAGCCATTCTGAGTAATAATTAAAATAATCAAATGGCATCATTTAAGTTTTTCTAGAGAAGGGCCGTACGGCCATTATGGGTATTAAAGGGTTAACATTAAAATAGTCAGCCAAAGTTGCAATTGAATAAGTTAACTTTGCTAACCTATCTACAAAAACAATGCAAAATAGCTTATGCTGTGTTATTTGACTTTAGCTGACTGAGTGGCTAGTGCAGTGGGTGACAATCTGACAGACTATATAATGGCAACAACGAT
This sequence comes from Perccottus glenii, assembly GCA_024416835.2. Lineage (NCBI taxonomy): Eukaryota > Metazoa > Chordata > Actinopteri > Gobiiformes > Odontobutidae > Perccottus > Perccottus glenii. The sequence goes on from CM044559.2 coordinate 11,271,400, forward strand.
TAAGTTGTCTTATTATAATATTCATTAATTTAGGTAAATCATCATCTTCGTTGTGGCCCAACCAGGCCCACACACACACACACACTTTCCTCCTGCACCCGCCCTGATTAACACTCCCTCCCTGTTAATCATGTAGCTAACATGCTTACCGGTTCAATTACACTCTCCTGCTCACTCTGTCCCTCCTTGACTTTACTATCAGACACCTGCTCCTCTGCCTGGGTCCCGCGCTGCCATGGCTAGTCACCTCTCCTTCATGTTTCTGCAAAATGTCGTCAGGTACTGTAGGCTTGGATACTGAAGCTACAGCACTAAACATGTCTGTTATTTTTGCACATGTTGAGGCATCAACCTCTAGCATTTTTATTTTTTTGGCCCACAACTTCTTCGCACCCCCCTTGCACTTTTGTTTCTCTATCCTAAATCCACAGATTTCTGGCTCTGAGCCACTAACTGCCTCTGACACAAGAAACAGAGGAGGAGGGGTGGAGCCTGTTAAGAGATGATTGGGCCAGCCCAGTGTCAGTATGAAAAATGAACCAATGGGCCGCTGTCCCTGCTTTATGGGCCGGTCATTGGCCAATTAAAAAGATAAAAATAAAAATCATATTATATGGACCGGCCCCCAAGTGCGTCGGCCCACCGGGCATTTGCCCGGTATGCCATATTACCAGTCCAGCCCTGCCTGTGGGACTCCTGAGGCAGCTGATAGGTACCGGCAGGCCAAGCGGACTGCAGCCCGGGTGGTCGTGGAGGCTAAAACTCGGGTCTGGGAGGAGTTCGGTGAGGCCATGGAGAAAGACTATCGGTCGGCCTCGAAGAAATTCTGGCAAACCGTCCGGCGCCTCAGGAGGGGGAAGCAGTGCCCTGCCAACACTGTTTACAGTGGAGGTGGGAACCTGCTGACTTCAACTGGGGATATTGTTGGACGGTGGAAGGAATACTTCGAGGATCTCCTCAACCCCACCGACACGTCTTCCACTGAGGAAGCAGGGGCCGAGGGCTCGGAGGTGGACTCATCCATCACCCAAGCCGAAGTCTCTGAGGTAGTTAGGGAGCTCCTCGGTCCTCGGGGTGGATGAGATATGCCCTGAGTACCTCAAGTCTCTGGATGTTGTAGGGCTGTCTTGGTTGACACGCCTCTACAACATCGCGTGGCGGTCGGGGACAGTACCTCTGGACTGGCAGACCGGGGTGGTGGTTCCTCTTTTCAAGAAGGGGCTGCCCCCAAATAGTCGACTAAACGTTAGTCGATATGAAGAGGGCTTGGTTGAATACATTTTCATTAGGTGGTTAGTCGCAAAAAAAAAAAAAATCACGTGAAAAAATTATGCAATCAGGGGCTTCGCAGTCAGTGTATGACATGACATCAAAGCAACGAGATCAACGAGATCTCGTGCCTCATGATATACCAAAGCACACTTGTGGAAGAGGTGTCTGGCTGATGCTAATAATTATGTCAGGAAAAAAGTCCAAAGTGTGGGATCATTTTGAAAAGTCGAAGGACGAACCTAAAAAGGCTGTTTGCAAACTCTGCAGGCAAACATTTGCCTATCACTCGCCAACATCGAATATGTCTTATCATTTAAAACATGTAAGTAGTAACGTTAACCACCACATGGCCCCTCGTTTTAACAATAAGGATATGTTCTGCCCGTTCTGGGGATGTGGTATTTGGGTGGTGCGGGTTTGTACTTTGGCTTGCAGCGCCCTCGTGTGGTTGCGCAGTGCTATTGTTGTAAATTGGTGAACTAAGTAAAAACCCAAGATGGCCGAACGTAACATCTTGACGGTTACGACTTGCTCATGTTGAAAGTTCGAGTTCCCTTAAAATATGTTGTTGCCAAAGTTGTTGCCAAAGACAGTAGCTTGGGGCGAGGACAGCACAGGATATAAACACATTTACGCTGTTAACTTAATGCTTTACTATTTTGTTTTTAGCGCTTAATTTTCATTGTGAACGCGCTAATATCATGCTTTAGCATTTTCTGTCGAATGTATGGAATTGTTAAACTTCAACTTGGACTATACCTTTCCTCGTATATACGCAAGTTTTTATATTAATATCATAAATGAACGATTATTTGACTAATAGCTAAAATGCAGGATTGTTAGTCGACTAGGAATATCTTTAGTCGGGGGCAGCCCTAGTTCCAACTACAGAGGGATCACACTCCTCAGCCTCCCCGGGAAAGTCTATGCCAGGGTACTGGAGAGGAGAATGCGGCCGATAGTTGAACCTCGGATTCAGGAGGAACAATGCGGTTTTCGTCCCGGTCGTGGAACACTGGACCAGCTCTATACCCTCTCCAGGGTGCTGGAGGGTTTATGGGAGTTTGCCCAACCAGTCCACATGTGTTTTGTGGATCTGGAGAAGGCATTCGACTGTGTCCCTCGTGGCGCCCTGTGGGGGGTGCTCTGGGAGTATGGGGTCCGGGGCCCTTTGCTAAGGGCTGTCCGGTCCCTGTACGACCGAGCAGGAGCTTGGTTCGCATTGCCGGCAGTAAGTCAGACCTGTTCCCAGTGCATGTTGGACTCCGGCAGGGCTGCCCTTTGTCACCGGTCCTGTTCATTATCTTTATGGACAGGATTTCTAGGCGCAGCCAGGGGCCGGAGGAGTCTGGTTTGGGGACCACAGGATCTCGTCTCTGCTTTTTGCAGATGATGTTGTCCTGTTGGCTCCATCAAGCCAGGACCTTCAGTGTGCACTGGGACGGTTTGCAGCCGAGTGTGAAGCGGCTGGGATGAGGATCAGCACCTCCAAGTCTGAGACCATGGTTCTCAGTCGGAAAAGGGTGGCTTGTCCCCTTCAGGTTGGTGGAGAGATCCTGCCTCAAGTGGAGGAGTTCAAGTATCTTAGGGTCTTGTTCACGAGTGAGGGAAGGAGGGAACGTGAGATTGACAGACGGATCGGTACAGCTTCTGCAGTGATGCGGTCGATGTACCGGTCTGTCGTGGTGAAGAAGGAGCTGAGCTGTAAGACAAAGCTCTTTATTTACCGGTCAATCTACGTTCCTACTCTCACCTATGGTCATGAGCTTTGGGTCATGACCGAAAGAACAAGATCCCGGATACAAGCGGCCGAAATGAGTTTTCTCCGCAGGGTGGCGGGGCGCTCCCTTAGAGATAAGGTGAGGAGCTCGGTCACTCGAGAGGAGCTCAAAGTAGAGCCGCTGCTCCTCCACATCGAGAGGAGCCAGCTGAGATGGCTCGGGCATCTGTTTCGGATGCCTCCTGGACGCCTCCCTAGGGAGGTGTTTCGGGCATGTCCCACCGGGAGGAGACCCCGGGGAAGACCTAGGACACGCTGGAGGGACTATGTCTCTCGGCTGGCCTTGGAACGCCTCGGTATCCCCTCGGAAGAGCTGGAGGAAGTGTCAGGGGAGAGGGAAGTCTGGGCATCTCTGCTTAGACTGCTGCCCCCACGACCCGGCCCCGGATAAGCGGTAGAAGATGGATGGATGGATGGAACATTGCACGATAACCTGGCTAACCTGACTGGTTATACAGATCCACCTCGGAGGTCTTACAGAGAAATTGTTTGTAAAGGGCAGGTACATTAGATGAATACCTGGAGATTAAGGTTAATGGATGAATCATGTGTGAGTAACAGCCAACAAGGTCATTTTATCCAATCAGAGAAACGCTACGTTGTTTACATTAGTTACGTTTAAATGGCCGCTTCATTGTCAAACCTCAAATACCATGACAGCCACTACTGCCACACAGTTGGTCAGAAGGAATTGCATCCAATGTTAGCAGTTCAAGATGGATTTTAGTGAGTCTTAAGTTTTCAAGAGAATCCAGCTCCTTCAAAAAGGTGGAAATAAATTTGAAATCACCTTCTACTGTTTATTGCAGCAGTATAGGAATTAGGAGCAGGATTTATGGTCTACTTTATTCTAATATTTGGCAATGCATCAAAGATTGTAAAGTTCACTTCTCATCCATTTCCTGACCAGTACCACTCAGCCTTTCACATACTGTCAGAACTAAATACTCCTAAACTCAGACTGGATCAGCTTTAATAGTTTATTATAGTAAAAAATGCACTTAGTCTTGTGTAATTTCCGTGTGCTTTGACTTGTATCCAAAACAACTGAAGAACATTTTTGACATCAATTCAACATCAAAAAGATTTCAGGTCTGAAGTGGGTGTGAGCATTTCAACTGCAGCTCTTGCAAACTCTTCCCAGTCTGCAGTTTTTAGTACCGTCCAGAATTGGTGCAAAGAAAGAAAAGCTTTAAACCAGTGGCCAAGACCTATTGCTACAGAAAAGTAAAGTCTGTGTGGTCTGATGACAAAGACGAGCACTACTTTACAATGCCAGAAAAGGTCATAGAGATACTAATACAAAGCCAGGTGCAGCCTAGTCTACTCTTTCCGTAGCAACTGATTTTATTGTGATTTTATATTAGTCACAGCACCCGTCTCATACAAAGCTCTGATTCAAGACTGCTGTATTACCAGGACAAATACTGTATGCTTTGATCCCGATCACCATACAGTCTGTCCTTATGCTTCCCCAAAGCTTTGATATTGTTCCTCGTGATGTTTCACCTCAATGTTGTCTACTATTAGCTGCAGTCGGCTTGACTCACTTTGATCTTTCATAACCACAATGCTGTGTGTTATGAGAGAGTATTGGTGGGTAATGGGGTGTAAATGCTGGTGTGGGCAATCATCACGGTGGTTATTAGACAGCACAAATCTGGTGAGGGGAAAGAAAATGCCAGCAACTCAAGACAAAGACAAAATTACAACTTTGCACGCAATGCAACATGAGTCTTCACGGGGGTTTGGGTATATGGAGAGGGTGGGGGCAGGTGTGTGCTTTGGGGGCAGCAGTGTTAAACAAACCACTCTTCCACACCACTTCCACCCTGTCTGTGCTCATCTGAGTAAAGACAGTGTTAGTGCATGGTATAAATTTCTCAGTAGTTACATAAGCACATCCCAGTGGAACAACAGGTGCCCAGTCACACGTCTACTGCTAAGTAATCTTCATTAAGTCAAAATGTTGTTGGTAATAGCCATTGATAAACAAGTCAGCCGTGCATATTAATGTGGCACTTATAACCATGTTCAAGCACATGCATGAACAAATGTAATGTACAGACACTGTCGATGAAACCAAGCAAGTAGCTTAGTACATAAATGTTACTTATATTGATTTGTTGCTTATCCTGTTACAGGTCACAGGGAGCTCGGGCCTATCCCAGCTGCTTCGTGCAGGGGGGTCTACATCCTGGTCAATCGCCAAGTGAAGTGGGTCCAATCATACAGTGTCTGGCTGGCTTTATGTGATGCTTAGTCTCTCTGGTTGTATCTTTTTAAAATTTGTGTCAGTTTATTCTGTGTATTCTTCTGCCGCCTAAATTCTGATGGTTGTATGTTTGTCCAATTGCATTTCAAGGAGTGCTTAATCTGCATCCATTTGTTCCACTTTCCTGGAACTTGAATTGAGATTGACCCAACTAATTATATGGAATAGAAAAAGGATTTGGATGGATGCCCAGACAAAGATTGACCAATGTATCTTTAAATGCATATCTTTGGATGGAGGAAGGAACCTGTACAAAACTCACAATAGCACAGGAAGGTCTCCACACATGGGTTCATGGGACTTCCTTACAGTGAGGCAGGAGTGCTAACCACTCTGCCACCATGCACCCCATACATTTTACTCATAAGTAATAATTCTATATTCAGAGATCTACCTTTTCCCTTAAATGTAGATGTTATTCCAGGATGTAGTGGAGAATGTATATCTAGTGTCAACCCAGCTCAACAGAAGTCACAGACGTGCATGCAGAGTAGGTGAATTTGAGAATTCAAGTGGCCTTGGTTAAAAAAAAGGATTGTATAAACATATCCACATTGTCAACTTCTTCCTATTTAGCTGGGTGACCTGGGTCTGGACATTATTACTGTTTAAATGCATGTGCAGCCCCTGAATGCAATGGAATGTAGTGATACTTACAATGCATTACAAAATTTATTCATTAAGTATCACTTATTTGAGAAAACAAAAACTGTACTTACACAAGTGGCTATAATGGACTTGTTTTTTTAAAACTGTTTTATGCTCTATATACCAAAATTCAGATGACATAAAAACATGTATCTTTATAAAGTATTGATCATTCACATGTGAAGTGAACAACAGTCACTCCAGTGTGAATTTGCTTGTCAGTTAAAAGCCAGTTTTGTTAAGCCAATGTATGCCAACTCTGTACATTACTGCTGCTGTGGAGCCAAAGAGTATTTAGTAGCAAGCACTAAGAAAGACCAGAATCACTTTATAGGCCAGTAAGAAGTGGAAAATGTCTCACATTTAGTGAACTTGTGGTCATGGTAATAAAAGGATTAATACGAACACTTCTTCACAAAGTTCCATCTAGTGCCTTAATCGAGTGGTCGAGAGTGTACTTGTGTGTAGGGTGCCTGAGTTCACAGTGTGTCATAAAGGGCTTATCTTAAAGTCTGAAGGATTTATGTTTCTTGAGGATGTGGTTGACATGGCAACCCAGTATTGGTTGAAAAAGCCTCTCTACTGTAAAGTAAAGTATAGGGTCCCTGTTTGTGAGTGCATTTAAATATGTCACTGGATCATTTACAAATACACACATGATTAATGATCAGGACTGCTGTTTTCAGAAATAGGGGCGCTTTAATTAACAACAAACATTTGAGCAGATTTAATTACAGTTTAGTAGCCAGACTTTCGATTTCATTAAACTCGCTGGCAATGAAAATGTTATGCAAGTAGAAAAACACCTCTTTATACAAAAAATCCTTTATCTTAGAATGAATAGAGTGACGGCACAGCAAAGTGACCTCGAAATTTGATTCATCACACCTTCAGACTTCTTTTTTTCATTTACTTGTAGAATTACATAATTTCCTTTGCAACACGTGCATCAAAAAATTTGGCCTTTTCTTGGTTTGGCTGACTACAGTAGGACAGTAAATGAACTAAGATGAACCAGGACAGTGCCTCCGCACTGGTGAACCCGTTTGTGTGTGAAAGAATGTCATTAGCACCGCGATGACAGAAGGTGTGCATGAGCAGTGCCAGGACAGTCAAAGTGTTTTTTTTAATTTGTGTAAAATATGCTTGGCTGTTGCATGACTTAGTGGCATGTGCAGACTGCAGCGAGTGTGAATGATGAGGGGCTGTTTTCATCACTCCTCAATTCGGGGACTGTTCCTGTGGCCTGTTGTTAGAGGATATACAGACTTTGGGCCATTCCACAGTAAATGCACTCGCAGTGTTTCCTTTCCTGAACTCACAGAAGAGGCACACTATTGAAGAGCTGTCAAGAACCCCGACTGTCATTATACTGCAAGATTAGTCATCTCATCCAAACAAGTTATTGAGCAGGTTCAGACCAATACATAATAACACTGCAGGGTAACAAAATTCATAACCAAAAAGTAGGGTAACTCTGCCCTCTAGAGGACAATGTGTAAAGCTGCTTCAAGCAGCATTTTGATAAACAGTGACATGGGAGCGGCTTGTTTTTCAGATTGACTACAACCAAATAAAATTGTCCATTATACCAAAAGGACTGTAATTCCTCCATCAGTCTAAATATTATAAAGCTTTAATGCAGTATATCAGCTATAGGCGAGTGTTGAGGTTCATAAACACCCCCTGGTGGCAGTACAGCACAAAGCAAAGGCTCTCTCTGCATCAAGCTCCTGCATAGAAATTGTTGTTCTTGTCTGTATAAGCAGAGGTGGCTAGTAATTTGTAACAAGGGTGTTTCTAGAGCATGTAGGGGTTCCAAGCTGAAGTTACGCAGTAAACTTCAGGCACATTAGGCATTTAAACGATAAATCCATGCATCTTAATGATTATATATAAAGGTTCATTTGCAAAAGACATGTTTTAAAATCTAATTGAGCATTTTAGTAGTGTTCATTCCAGCAAACATATTTGAAAAACAATTTGTATAATAGATGTTTTAAATGTCTCAAGTCTCTTCATCCTAGACAGTAAAAAGTTTACAGTTGGTTATGTCTTTTAGCTAAGAAACCTAACAAACAGCCATGTTTTGAGGTCCCAGACATTTAGTTGGCTTTGCCAGTGCTCCTAACCCTCCTAACTTATTGTTTTGATATTTATTTTGCGATGAACCTGACCATTGAAAATGATCTGAGTGTAACTATTGGAGGTTGCCAAGTTTGTTTGACTGGCTTTGGTTGGTTGGATGTGAATTAAAAAACAGTTTTCCTCAAAAAATAGACCATGAATTTTACTAATTATTTTTACTAACAACTTCACATCTATTCACTTTATATGTTCCATAAGATTTTGCGGCCTACGTTAACTGCCAACAGAGTAACATTATTTTAAAGTACAGTACAGAGTATCTCTTTCTGCAATGTAACTGCAACATTCACAGCCTTTTATGATGCTATGACCTGCATTTGCAGACACAATGTCTGGATTCACTGTCACCACTTGGAAAAGTAAGGACGTGCTACTGCAGACCGAGGAAAACTTTGGTGGAAAGTTTTGTGAAGAAGACGGTGCATACCAACTAAGCCACAATATGACCTTTGCCAACCGGTAGTTTAATGAAATCAAACTCTCTCTTGGCTGTCACTAAACATTTATTTCACTCCAGTGCAATGTTTGTAAGATTTTGGATGGAAGTCTTGACTCTGAAGTTTCATTGGTATTGTATGCCATACGCTCCACAAGAGAGATTCATTCAGATGCCTATCAGCTGCCACCAAGGCGAGGACAATTCTTCCTAGTGTCTTCACAAAACCAGAATGTTTTTTCCCACATTTTTGTCTGTTCTCAGGAATCCAGTCCAAAATTATTACCTATATACAGTGGTGCTCATAAGTTTACACACCCAGGCAGAATTTGTGATTGTTTGACCATTTTTCAGAGAATATGAATGACACAAAACACAAAAAACTTTTTTTTCCACTCATAGTTAGTGGTTGAGTGAAGCCATTAATTGTCAAAAAAAACGTGTTTACTCTTTAAATCATAATGACAACACAAACTTCCCAAATGACCCTGATTATAAGTAGTAGTAATAATAATAATAATAATAATAATTATTATTATTATTATTATTATTACTGATTATAAGTGTGCATACCCTGGTGCTTTTGCCTTGATAACATGCACACAAGTTGACACAAACAGGTTTGAATGGCTACTCAAGGTAATCATCCTCACCTGTGATCTGTAATCAGTGTGTGCATAAAAGGTCAGTGAGTTTCTGGTCCTGACAGACCCTTGCATCTTTCATCCAGTGCTGCACTGACGTTTCTGTTTTCTGAGTCATGGGAAAGCAACAGAAATGTCAAAGGATCTGCAGGAAAAGGTAATTGAACTGTATAAAAGGAATTGAGAATGCCAATCAGCAGTGTTCAAACTGATTAAGAAGTGAAAATTGAGGGATTCAGTTGAAACCAAACCAAGGTCAGGTAGACCAACAAATATTTTAATCACAACTGCCAGGAAAATTGTTTGGGATGCAAAGAAACACCCACAAATAACTTTATCTGAAATACAGGACTCTGAAGAAAAAATGGTGTGGCTGTTTCAAGATGCCCAATAAGGAGGCACTTGAAGAAAAATGGGTTGCATGGTCGAGTTGCCAGAAGAAAGCCATTACTACACAAATGGCACAAAGGATCCCACTTACAATACTCCAAACAGCCCAGAGACAAGCTTTAAAACTTCTGGAACAAAGTCATTTGGAGTTAGGAGACAAAAATTTAACTTTTTGGCCAAAATCATAAACATTACATTTGGAGACGAGTCAACAAGGCCTATGATGAAAAGTACACCATTCCTACTGTGAAACATGGAGGTGTTTTGGGGATGTGTGAGCTACAAAAGGCACAGGAAAAGATGAATGCAGCATGTTATCAGAAAATACTGGAGGAAAATTTGCCCGGAAGCTGCGCATGGGACGTACTTGGACGTTCCAACATGACAACGATCCAAAGCACAAGGCCAAGTCGACCTGGCTACAGTAACATACAGTGAAGGTTCTGGACTGGCCACCTCAGTCTTCTGACCTTAATATCATTGAGTCACTCTTGCATGAACTGCACCTTTGAGATCTCCAGACAGCTCAAGAGAAAGAAAATAAAGAACCTCATCCACAAAAGACTTTGTTGTCATTAAAGTTGTCATTAATGTTAAAAGGTGGCAATACACAGTATTAAGAACTGTAAACTTTTGATCAGGGAAATTTGGCTTTCTGTTGTCATTATGATTTAAAAAGAGTAAATTCAATTGTTTGACATTAAATGACTCCACCCAACCACTGACTATGAGTGAAAGAAAAAATGTTTTTGTGTTATAATTTATATTTTCTAAAAAGTGTCCAAATCACAAAAAAAAAAATAATCACAAATTTTGCTAGGGTATGTAAACTCACACACAAAGTACAACTGTACTATACTGAGATTTGTGCACATGTATAGCTTTGTGTGCCGCATTTCAATTTGTATGTGCATACTAAAATATGTTATAGTAATGCCATGTCAAAGTTGAGTGGCTAAGTCATGTCTAACTAGGGATTTGTTTTCCATGCATTTTGGCATACGTTATGTGGATCCATATAAAAACTAAACAAGATTTTTAGTTACCACACACTTCAAATCTTACTGAAGTTTAATTTGGTTGTTTAGTTAAATTGTTTAAAAAAGTGTAGTTCTGCAATGTTTTAAGACATTGAAATGGTATATCAGTGGCCCAAAGCAACTCCCCTGTGGTACACCACAATGGAAATGTTTTAGAAAAAAGCTGCCAATATATAGACATCAACCTCAACCTACTGAAGAAACACTAATTTCTATTTATGATTTCAATAGTGCTTTATTGATTTTGTCCCTTCAAACAAACAGGGAGCCATTGTAACAATTATAATGTTTGAGCTTGTTCTAATATTTCCCACTGATATAATATATTAACAGCTTCTAAACCAATATGAGTGCAGGTCACAGAACCTAAAACGAGGGGGGGGGGGAGACAAGGTCAAATATGAGTAAACAAGGACTTCCTCCCTGCGGTAAACCTGCATCTGGACTTCTCATTACCACTGAGTCCCGAACACATGCGGCTCAGAGGAAACAAGCTCATAGCACTGCAGCTCGCCAACTCAGACTTCTGATATGTTAACTATTAAGGGTGTAAACTAACCACCTGCACCTGCACATACAACAAGAAAAAAGTTTTCTGACAGTTAATCTCTATAATTAGCATTCTTAAATCTTACGCTTTTTAGAGTCATTGTTTGAGTGGTATCAGTCAATACATTAATCAATCAATCTCATAATTGATATTTATTTGTAGTGGCTTTATCTTAAGCTTTCTTAAAGTGTTGTATTGGTAGCAATGGTTCTTGATCTTACATTTGAGGACCCACATTTCAGAAAGGCAATTAAATCCCAAACCTAACTTCATTCCGATGTTCAACCCATTTCTACTTTTAAATTTGTAATATCTTTGACTAGTATCATTACCTGCATTGTTTAATATACACTATCCTCGCAAACAACATTCATTAAATGCACATTGCAATCAAACCAATGTTTCGGTAATTTTGAAACAAAGAAGACATTGTCAATAAAAAAATACTATAATGCAAACATAATTGGTCCTGACTCCTGACCCATCATACCTAAACACAGCAAATAAATTACTGAATCATGCATAAGCTTTATCTATGCTTGTCCCTGTCACATGACCAAGTAATGTGTACAACCATTCACACAAACAGTGGCAACAAGACAAATCTATATTGTACAGTATGTTGACATGATACAACTTTAGCTCTGTGGACCAATATTGCTATATAGCATTTTATAACATTTTGTCATGACTATAAAGCCTTATGACAAACTTTTGCAGGATTATACTATTTATATTTACTATATTGATTTTCTTTATGTACTCTTCTTCAACATTATGTCTTGTTTAAGTCTTTTCCAAAGCCCTCAATGCCCTACAGAGCTTTGCCATTGACTGTGGGGAACAGAGATGTTAATCACGACTAGAGCAGCAGGGGGAGTGCAGGGTGGTCCAACGGTGTCCTGCTCTCTCACAATGTTTTCCCCAACCTTTCCCCCCCTTTTTGCATTTCTCTCACAGTCTGACAAATCAGCACCCCTCCCTGTGCTTTTTAGAGTAATGGACAGCCCAGACGCACGTCCCAAAACCAGAATTCACCTAAAACTTCCTGCAAGAAGACGGAGAAAGTGACCAGTGAATAAGAGGGTCACTGTTACAGATTTCCCGAGAGAGGACCTGGCTTTTATTTTGACACTCCCTGTGTCCTGTTGTGTTTTTTTTCCAAGGAGAGCCATGCGAACATCTGTGGAGTTCCTTGGAGCAACACGCTGGGCTAGAGTTACAAGCTGCACCGGTGCACAAGAACGCATAAACACAAGTGCTCAGGCCGGACACACAGATCTGGACAAACATGGGAGACAAATGTAAGCAACATGTTCATCTACAGCAGCAGTGTCAAGAGCTACACAAGTACATAACCATCATACCAACAGGCCTTATTTGAATCAGAATACTCTTGAACATAATATACAATGTTCTAATGTTGGATTAGTCATTTTGATTTATTCTTAGTGTACTTTATTCATTTTCAGAGATTGGTTGTTCTTTTTTGACCTTTCGCGCCTTTATAGCATTGTTATGTTGCTTTTTAACATTATTTTGTGATTTATGTTCTTTTTAGTTAGTTACATTTGACCGTGTTTTGTTTCCTTACAACACCACTTTGTTACTTTTTAAACGTTTGAGGCCTTTTTAGTAACATCAGATTTTTGTTTGCCTACTTTGTTGCATTTAAGTATTTTTTACAATACATTTTTTATTGTACATGTATTAGCAACAATTTGGTTCTTAAGTAGCATTTTATTTATTTTTTAAATTTTTGTATATTTATATAGCGCTTTTCGACCTAGTAACAGCTAAGCACTCAAAGGGTTTTGACTGATTTAGTCAGTTTTAGTAACGTTACAGCATTGTGGTATTTTGTTTTTTTACCTATTTGTGATTATTTGTCCGTCCCTTGTCATTTTTAGCATTGTTGGCGCTGTAGCATTCTTGTTTTAAAATTTTTATGTTTTGGTTTATGGTGTGTTTGGCACCATTTTGATACTTGTTACCATTGTTTTGTTCCTCGTTAGCATTTTTATTGACACACTTTTGTCTTGTTTTTTAGTTGTGCAATCTGCCTCTTTACCATTGTTTTCTTTTACTTGTTAGCATCGTTTTGTTAGCATTATTTCATTTTACTTTAGCTTTGTTTAGTTTCTTCATAGTGGCAATTTGCTACTGTAATTCTAGAGTTATTCTTATTTATTTTAGTAGCTTTTTTATACTTAAGCATTCTTAAGTATATGTATAAAGTATTCTTCTGTCTTTAGAGCATTTTTTTGTTTGTTAGCATTATTATGTTAATTGTTAGCATTGTTTAGTAGGCTACTCTGTTTTTGTGACATAATATCTGTTATCAGCACTACAAAAGCATATTACCCTCTACAGGCTAGATAAACATTAACTATGAATGAATTTGACCAACTGACCTTGAGCTTGCCATGTTTATAGTGCATACATGCTAACGTTTGAAGGTAATGTAAAATGCACATGTTTTATAATGACATGGAAATGCCACACAACTTCAAAGACTGTCTGAGGAATGTTGCTGTTTGTGGGCCACACCACTCAACAGCTGGATGTCAAATGCATTGTCTTGTGGCTGTTAGCGGGTTAGCATTAAGTTCACACCAGAAATCCACAGCTTAAAAACAACTCCAAAGAAAATATTGTGCAAGCGTATTTTTACTTGTTGAGCACATCTGGCTTTTGTCACAGGGGGCCATTTCTCAATAAAACACTTTAGTCCGAGCTTGATACTGCTGTAAGTTAGGCTGTAAATACTAATGCTAATGGTTCTATTGAAGCGTTTGTGTTCTTTGATCACACAGGCCAGCCTCTATTAGATGTTTAATCTTTTTCTATTGGTGCAAGTTTAAATATAGCCACTAGGGCGCACTGTTGCACTGCACAAATGTCATCCCAGGTCCCTAAAACACGCGCCCCCACTTAAAACACACCGCTGCCACGACTCAACTGTTTTCTCTGCTTTTCCTTAGGGAGACTAGCACAACTTTTTTTTCTCCTCTTTTTTAACTGTGTCCAGCCTCTCCATCTGAGATAATACCCAAAGTTTGTGGCCCAGATGTGAGGCACCAACTCGGCTAAAAAAAAAAAACAGTCACTTTTCTCCTTTTCCACTGCTCTGCTGCTTTTACAAAGTTTTGTGGGACTAGGCGGGTGAGAGAGAAAGGTATCTAAACGTATTACATTGATAAACTAAAACATAATTGGAAATGGTTCTTTGGGGACTAAATATGGACATGCATGATATCTGTGTCATTCCACAGCCTTATGGTCATTGTTTACCATGTTATAGGCTCCAAATGTGAGAAAACATTAAAATGTGACACAGCCCCCAAAGCATCTACATTTCCTTTTATTAGTCTTGACTTTTGCATGTGTTCTTTTCAAATGGCGGTTCTGGTGTGACATAAAACATCATTACAGTACAGTTGATTTTACACCACATCATGCTCAATGTGGCATGTAAAATGGCCATTCAGCTAAACATAGTGTTTAAATAAGCTTTGTGCTGACTATTATACAAACTTAGGGTGACGCCAAAGCATTATTACAGAAACCAGCTCTTAAAAATAAAGCCCAGAAAATGGATATTTCTGAAACATACTGTAATGGCATGAGTAATGATCAAAGCTTACTCTAACCAAAGTTATATCAGCTCTAATGCTTTAGCTTAGATATTTTACTGTTTCCACTAAGTAACCTTTATATTTTTGATATTGCCTAATGATGCTTGAAGCAAAGCAGAGTGATTTGGATGAAAGACAAAAGGCATTAAAAATGGAGCCTGGTTGAACAGAAACTCTAAACTTCTAACAAGCCAAAATCAAATCCAATACTAAATAGACATTTAGCAACCAAAGAGTTTTTTAAGGGAAAGAAGTGGAATGTTATGCAATGGCCAAGTCAATCACCTGACCTGAATCTGATTGAGCATGCATCTCACTTACTGAAGACAAGACTGAAGGGAAAATGACCCGAGAACAAGCTGGAACTGAAGACAGTTGCAGTAGAGGCCTGGCAGAGCATCACATTTACATTTACATTTATTCATTTAGCAGACACTTTTATCCAAAGCGACTTACATTACATTACCAGTGTTACAGTCACTGGAGGCAAGGTGGGTTAAGTGTCTTGCCCAAGGACACAACGACAGTATGAACTGCGGGGAGAGCGGGAATCGAACCGCCTACCTTCCGGTTGAAAGACGACCGCTCTACCCACTGAGCTACTGCCGCCGTCTAGAGATGAAACCCCTCACCAGAGATGAAACCCAGCGACTGGTGATGTCTATGCGTTCCAGACTTCAGGCTGTAATTGACTGCAAAGGATTTGCAATCAAGTATTAAAAAATGAAAGTTTGATTTATTGTTAATCTGTCCCATTACTTTTAGTCCCTTAAAAAGTGGGAGGCACATTTACAAACTGTTGTAATTCCTACACCGTTCACCTGATTTAGATGTAAATACCCTCAAATTAAAGCAAAAGGTCTGCAGCTAAAGCACATCTTATTTGTTTCATTTCAAATCCAGTGTGGTGGTGTATAGAGCCAAAAAGATTAGAATTGTGTCGATGTCCCAATATTTATGGACCTGACTGTAAATTATTTTCCATTTGTTTTCCATTTCAGTTTATCTAAATCTAGGAATATGACATAATATCAACAGGTCCCCATTAAACTGAAGTCTATTGACTGTAACTGCTCTTAAAACATTCACCATTTTAGGATTTCTAGTACAATCCAGGTGCCCTCAACCTGCGGTTTTAAAGAGTTACAATGACGGTTCCTTGGTAGCTCAACTAGCATGCATAAGTTAAATTAACAATCTATCTTTTCCATCCTGCAATGAACACATTATCAAGAGAGATAATTAAAATGAAACATAGAGCTGTCTTTAACATATGGTTTAGCTGGAGCTGTTTGCATTTTCCTGCAGCAGAGACATACACCAGAGATGCATAGCAATAGCATCCTTTGGGGCAAATCAGTAGTGGAGACTGAAATATCAGGTCTTTATCTGCACAGTATATGATGCAGTTTATTAAGAATTAGTAAACATGCATTCTAAAGCCTGGCCTGCAGTCGTGCAGATAAAGCGGACCACTGAACCTTCACCTGATTTGACCTGATCTAAAATAGTCAAGGGCATTTGTGCTACGACTTATACAAACTGCAAAAGAAAACTCCCAAAGTACTAGACATTCATGTCAGATGAGTGGGCGAAAGTGAAAGCACTTAGAAGCCTCATGGCAAAAGTCCAATCCCACACACTAGGAAGCATGATAATGCAATAAAGTGCATGGCATCCATAATGCTCCGAGTAGAGCCAACAGTGCTGAGCTAATGAAGGACTAGCTTAAAGACGTGGCTCCAGGCTTCACTGCTAGGGCCTTCTTTAATCAACTGTGGAGTGAAAATGCATCAGGTTTATCATCAGCTCATGTAAGGCTGCTTCTGTTACCACCCTGGTCTGTAAGGGTTTGTCAAAACAACACATTTGATTGACACAAGCACTGACACTGTTAACTTGTTTGTAAAGCTTTTCAAGTAAAACTGCTGGTCCACCTTAAAGTGTCAATTTCTTTACAGATTGAAAAAAAATCCAATATTGGATACTAAATCGGAGTGGACAATTACAAATAGGAGCACATTTTTCCCAGACAAGCCCCCAATTTGCTGCTTCCACATTCTTTATTGGGTTTCGACAACTTTACTTTCCAAATGGCAATCACACTGAAGCTATGACATGCCTGGCATAAATTTGTCAAACAAATGGCCTAATTTTATTATGATTATTAAATTACAATAAATAAAAACAAGTATTGGGTTTGAAAATGTCACCCAAAAATAAGAATCCCTGTCTGTAAGAAAACTGTGACAAATAAAGTAAATAATAAAAGGTTCCACATTCTTCAAAAAGTGTTTCTATCTTTTTTAAACACAGTGGTACTTTGTGACCATTTTGTGCCCCGAACCTTTTTCCCAAAAAGGGTTTTTGGGAAAAGTACAGAAGTACACCTCCTGAATGAATAAGCACTTCCTGTCACAGTCAGGGTCGGGGTTCACATCAGGGGGCTGCACAGCAATATATCATATTCTCTTTGTCTTTTCCTGTACTTACAACTAAACCACTCAAAAGAGGTCACCACTAAAATCTCACATAGGGCCATTACAGAAACACTTTATTAGCACATTTTACATTATTGGCTGTGACTACAAACAAAACACCAGAAATCCCTTCAAGTAAATAGACGTATGGGGTTTCATGGAGAATAAATTAGCTGAATGAGAAAAATAGATTCAAATAATACAGGGCTGTTTATTTACTGTTTATGTGAGAAAGTCCACTCAGAGGATAAACATCTCCGGATCCACATGTCCACAGTGCCGTGAGACAGAAGAAGGACAGATAGAGGAGAGTGTGGGGCAGCGGATAAAAAGTCATGATTAACCTTTGATCTGCGCCCTGTCCTGTACGCACATGAGAGTGTGTTTGCAGAGTGATAGCTGTGCTATGTGCTCCCATAGGAGACGCACACAGATAGTGTTGACGCTGTTCAGATACTATGATAAAGGCTGGGAGAGGAGGGGTGTTTGGAGGAGGGATCAGACAGAAACTTTGTGTGTGTGTATGGGGTGGTTGTGTCGCCCTTTATTGTCTGGTCATCACTGAGGCAGGCTTGTCTGAAATATTGTTGGCCAAAAAAATGGAGGTAGCGATCATACACACCTTTGATAGACCATTTTTACAACAAACTGTAAACATCACTTACAAAATCAATCAAACAGAGTTTGAGAAGTACTGCAAACATCGCAGCAGACAAATCATGAATGCATATTACACATACAGTATTTTGTATAGGAAATATCATATGTGGCAGAAATTATGGATGAACAATATATACTGTAACTGCAACAATAATACAGTACACGCTTCAACAATTAAAGCAAGGTGCCACCAGAGAACCAGAACTACTAGAGCAGGGGTCTGCAACCTTTTGGAACCAAAGAGCCACTTCTTAAAAATATAAAATGTGCATCTGTCAGGAGCCGCAACCAATAGAGCTATTTCAATTCAGATCTTTACATTTTGCGCTCAAAAACTTGGTTTAAATTATCCCTTTTTATATATTATTATATTATTATGTATTAATTATTAATGAATGCTGATTGTTGTGTAATTACTGGCATAATAAATTAACACTGTTCCAAATGACCAGAGAAACAATTATACTGCGTGATCTATAAATAACATGTTGCCATGACCATAAAGGCTACACTTGGATGTTTCAGTCTGTGATTCAAAAGCACAGGACGCTTTTTGGACAAAAATAAAAAAAATAAATAAATGCTAAAGCTTATAGCACTGAAGCACAGGTTTTACAGCGCACTTGAACATTATGTTGATAAAGCATTGCTCACTGAACCAGCTTTTTTTTTTACAAAATGAGGACATAGTTTGGTAGTTTGGGAAGATCAGCTGCTCTCTGCTTCAGGATGGGGAGCTTTGATGTGTTTTTTAACCTCTAGGAATGCGCCAAAGCCCAGGTACGCGCTGATGAGTTTGTGGGATCGGTCAACACCTTTCACGCTGTCTGCTGGGTCCCGCTGCATGCCTCAGGTGTTTTTTTCTTAGAGAAGAATGTCGCGATGTGTCCCAGCGTGGAGCATTGTGGAGAACGTGGACAGATTATTGTGGCTACACCACGGTGGGAGTGTTTTTGCGCACCGTGGCAGCAGAGTTTGGGGCCTAAATGAAACCCTGCGGACAGTGAGGAGCCTAGCAAAAGTCTGTGTTTGTTTAATGCTTGAGGTAAGAAAGAAATTGCATAAAAATTATACCGTGCTCTTTCAGATAATGCCCCTCATCAGGAACTTTTGAACTCTGGCCACACACCTGTACGATAAAGGGATACAGTCCTTAAACTGCTACGTATTAAGTGTAACAGACTTGGGATAAATAAGTGAATTCAGTTGACGCAACAACACAGCTGGACGGGGCCGCATGGAACAAATGGATGCAGATTAAACTACCTCTGAATGCCATTGGATAAAAGCTTGCCCCGTTTTTGATAAACGGCTATGATTGGTCAGGTTGTATTGAGCTCGGTGGAAGTTAGGTTCAAAAGGAGGGATTCCAGACCGACTTTACTTTGATAAGAAAGTGAATGGGTCTGGCTGGCCACTCTTCGACTGCACTTCGACTGTCATTTTGACATAAATGCAGAAACGTAAGTGTCATAGAGGTGTGTTGCTTAACTGTTTTGGCTTTAAAAACACACTGCACATCAGCATTTTGGTCTGGACCTGCATTGCAATACCATTTAAACTACATGTCAATTCCACATAAACCTTTGAATGTATATGTGGAAATTTTACTACTGCTATTTTGTATTCTTACCAGTTCCTCCTAGTATTATCTATTTGAAACGTAGCTATAAATTTGTTATTGAGCTGATCTCATTAGGAAGGACAAGGATGTAGGGCTCTGGAGATGTACTGCAATATATCACAAGTTGATAGAGAATAAATAACCTCCTATTCCCAGCCTGATGCTGTATCTGTCATATAATGTGCAATGAACAGCAGTGACAACAATAGTGAATATGAATGTATATTGTATTCAATGTAATGAATTAAGCAACCTATGAATGCGACTGAATGTTCTGTGTGTATCCAGAAATGCAGAAATAAAAGCAAAAACAATATCAAATGTTTGGGAAAGCCAAAACTCAAGATTGGCCTCTATAAGTACCATACAGTGCGTTGTGTATTTGTGTGAACAAGCCCATGCATGACAGTTTATTGACTCTCCAAAGCCATTATTGCGTGGTCAGGCCGGGGGAATACACATGCGAGTTTAGAGAGAGAGTTGCGGGTTACATTTGATACCTGGGGGCCTAAATAAACAAGTCAAAGCAGCCACATCTGAACCCAGGGCCATAAACGCCACTGATATCTGAGACACTGCTTATGTTTACCAGCACATCCATCAACACACCACAAGACCGACATACACAGCCTTTAACCTGGATCACAATAAACCTTTCTTTTAATACATGTACATATTTTAGGACTATGTGTCAAAATTACAAAACTCCGAGAGATTTCGGAGTGCGATCCAGTTTGGAATAACTTGTTTTTAACCACATCCATGTCTACGTTGGTCACAAGGCTCTGTGAAGGGCAAACGAGGGGTGGGACTCGACAGGGAGCCCAGATTGAAGCCACATGTTGAGGCGAAGCAAACGGATTGATTGATTAATCTGGAATGTATTTTTTTGGCACTAAAAGCACCACAGAAAAAGGGTGAGTGCACAAAATTATTCAACAATTTTTTTCTGGAGTTGAATTTTCTGGACTCGAATGGCCCACTCAAGCACTGACTCATTCTGACACACATTGAGGGCTGTGACTCACATCCTCTCCACATAAGAAAGTGATGAGGTGTCACGTGAAGCTGAGTGGACCAACAGAGCACCGAGGCTGCACAGAACAAAGAGTCTTTTTCCATTTCTACAAAACTAGTACAGAGCCATTGAAAATTGTCAACCCACAAACTCATTCAAGAGACAACTGTTCCTTTATAGAATGGCACAGTCCAAAACCGCAAGAATAGTGTATCTTGTTACTGTAAAAATTCTAACACGGAAGTTTCATTTAAAGTTTTTTTCATTAACCAAACACAAGTGACCAGATCTTAAACCTGACATTAGCATATGTTCTCCAGAAACTGAATTAGCCGCGATTTCCACACTGTATGCAAAAAAACAACCAACCAGGGGCACCCCTAGCTCCATATAACCAGGGAGACCTGAGTTTGAATCTTGCTTAGGTCATTTGCTCAGTGTCATTTCCCTCTCTTCACCCTATTTCCTGTCAATCTACTGTCTATCAAAATAAAAGGTACAAAGGCCCCCCCAAAAAAATCTTAAACAAAAACACACTCCAAATTCGCCTTTTTCATTGCAACAAATTTTGCAACAATTAAACATTTTGCTAAAATTGTTGGTTGATGGCCATTGTTTGTTTGTTGCTACTGTGAATTGCAGTTCGAGGCAGGCTATCTTATACACTATAGTTCATATGATAAATATAGTATACTGCAGAGCCCTTGTAAGGATTAGACATAGTGCACTAACTAAAAATGCTGGTGCGTAGCTTGTAAAATAGCACTCTTTAATGGTAGTATACAACAGCTTTAAAATCAGAGAGTAAAACTAAATAGCAAAAAAAAATTAATAAATCCTTATTTAAATCTACTGCTGCTAGAACAGGGAATAGAGAAGTGAAGTGCTCAGGGAGTAGTCATAGGAGATAGTGGGGTGGTAAGATAAAGAGGTGAGTCCCACGGACACAGCGGAAGACTCCTATCACAGGAAGCTCCTCATGCAAAAGTCAAATCCTCCTAATCACTTCCTGTTTCAGTCCCCTGTGTTGGACATTATCACCCGTGCACACAGTCATACCCCACCAAACTAAACCAAACTGAATCATACTCATTCTGAAACAAGCTGGAGTCCCACACAAACACACTCACACTGCTGGACTGAGATCCACATCAAAGTGGATTACAGGGTGGATGAGCGCTGCGCTACACTGACCGCTCTCAAATACTTATTATTCCTGACCTTGATACTTTGAGCCACCCATAAATTATACTGACAACACTCTCTTTGGACTTCTTTTTCACTCTCATGAAGAAACAATTTAATATTTGTATTGTACAAATGTGGGAAAAACACTGCTCAGATAAAAGTAATTGTAAAAATTGCTTTATCACTTATGTCTTGTTCCATTACTAATGTACTAATGATTTCGGCTCTAACAATGAGATCAACCTTTTAGGACTCCCTTTCTTCTTCTCTGGTTGGATGGCACCTGAATGGGCAATTAGCTAAAAACCAGGGCACCGCTTTGAGTCCAATTTGGTATTCATGAACTATTGTACATGTCTTTATTAGTAGGGGAAACCAGAGCACCCGGATGAACACGGGAAAGACATTCAAACTTCCACTGCCAAGATTCATGTGCAGCTCAATGTTAATACAGATACAAATTATATTATCACCATTTTGGCACTGATTTGGAGTGTATTTTAACACAACACTATAGGCTTATATGTGGTTGTATTAGTTAATGAAGATATGAATCATCTAAAATTGGCATAACATACACTGATCAAAAATATTTACGCAAAACTTGTTTTTGCCCCCATTTTTCATGAACTGAACTCAAAGATTTTTCTATGTACACAAAAGGCCTATTTCTGTCAAACATTGTTCACAAATCTGTCCAAATCTCCTTTACTGAGATAATCCATTCACCTCACAGGTTTGGCATATCAAGAGCTAATTGGAGAGCATAATAATTGCACAGGTTTGCCTTAGGCCAGCCACAATAAAAGGCCACTCTAAAATGCCACAGATGTCGCTGGTTTTGAGGGAGCGTGCAGTTGGCATGCTGACTGCAAGAATGTCCACCAGAGATGTTGCCCATAAATTAAATGTTAATTTCTCTTCCATAAGCCGTCTCCAATGGCGTTTCAGAATCGTCCTCAATCGCCCCCCCCCAATATAGTGAAACTGCACATTTTAGAGTTGGCCGTTTATTGTGACCAGCCTAACCCCTAATTTACATCAGAAGCATTGTGTCACGTTTCCGCTTGTGAATTGCTTTCTATGTTAGTCAGTTTGACAGTTTACACTGGCTGCGTCTCAGACACGTCTCAAACGTTTCAGAAGGGTCGCAACGCCGCACTATCAATAGGTTGGACTTCTATTTTTTGAGCGGCTCCTTGTCAATCTGCGAGCTACACCAAGAAAACACAGAAAGTAGGAGCCAAGTTTAAAAAAAAACTTCTGCTACACTATCAAAATAAAAGCTCACTAAAACATAGTGGTGATGTAAACATTGCGCTTTTGGTAGTTTGCAATGTCTGATCACTGAGCGAGCTCAATTGTAACAAAAACAACCGTAAATATGCCATCACTTTTCATCTGAACAAAAAGATAAAAAATACAATATAGTGCTACAAACATAATATGGGAGTGGAAAATGTAGCTTAGCCATTTGAAGAAGCAACAATATGACAAAAATATGGCTAGAGTGGTCATCAGAGAGGGAGCTCCACACACATGTGCAATTTTCATGCTCTCTAATCAGCTTCTTGATATGCCACACCTGTGAGGTGGATGGATTATCTCGGCAAAGGAGAAGTGCTAACTAACATTTGGACAGATTTGTGAACAATATTTGAGAGAAATAGGCCTTTTGTTTACATAGAAAAAGTCAGTTCAGCTCATGAAAAATGGGGGCAAAAACAAAAGTGTTTTTCAGTATATTTGTTAGTGTTTATTGCCTTCTAACACATGGAGAGGAAACACTACAGTGTGAGGGTGGCTTGTGACAGTGTATCCACTTCAAAAGCTGAAAATGTAAATATGAGAAGGCCCTGCTTTCGAAAATGTTACAATAACACAACTAAGAAACTGTTGTGCTTCTTACTTGATGCAGCGCTCCCCTACTAAAGCACACAAACTTGTTAATCCCGCCATTCAAAACACACATGGGCTAATCCGCTCCCACGCATCGCTGTGCAGAGCGGTACTGGAGTTGTCACGGATGGGTCAGGAACTACACCGTGTATCAAAGCACTTGGACTAACACAAGAAGTTTTACAATTATTTAGATTAGGCTGAAGTGAAAGTGTAAGGCAGCTGTCCTTGTGTGTGTGTGTGGTGGCTCTTGACGGTGCAGTGATGCGAGGAGGCCTACCCGAGGGTGGCTCACACCTGAGAGACAGATGTGAGAGTCTGAACATGAATACTGGCTATAAAATGCACTACTATAAGCACTTAATGGCATAAAATAACACCAAGTAAAGTAATTAGGTTTAGGTTGAGAAACGTTCAACAGGTTGTACTGTAATCAATCTTAATCCTTGGTTTTCATTTTGCCAAGAGTAAGACATTACGGAAAACACATGTTCGCACTACAGATGATTATTACTTTGCACTCTCTACATTCAAAACTTGTGTTTAGCGGTCATTAGCAGGTTATCTGAGATCCTCTGCCTCAGCATCCCCATATAAGCACTCCTAGGTTATACTCCTTTGTACCCAAATAAACCAAACCATTCATTTTAATTAGACTATTCTGTTATTTATCTAATATGCTCTAAAAGAAAGGACAATGTGCTTAAGATATGTGAGGTGTCTACATGTCTATTCTGTTGAGATGTTTTCAAGAAACTCCCATAATCTATAAAAAGTCTTGCACTGTAGTATGTCTTGTCATAGAGGGTACTGGCATTTCTTTTTTAATCCAAAAGCAGGTGCACTGTTAATGTCTCAGTGTGTGTAGTGAGAGAACAAGTTCACCGTTTTATGGTTGTGGGCTATATTATTGACATTGTGAGATGACAGATTTTTATATGTACACTATACTATATACAGACTGGTGTAGCGTCAGGCAGTGCAGCCAATGCAGTTGCTCATATGGGCCCTGTAAGTATGGGATGGGCCCTTACAACTGTTCTGCAAAGAATACATAACTTCAGGACACATTTATGGAGTTGCACACTTTGACCTACTTAATGAGAATACAGTTCTCCGTCATGGTTTTAGAGGACATTAAATTATAAAACAATAAACTGTTTGATATTTACTTATAGTGTTTGACCATTATTAAATAAATGTTATGTATTATAGCTTCATTAAATGTATTGTATTTTGACTTTTTTTATTTTATTTGCACATTACAGTGATTGTTTCTGGGTAATTTATAGTCATTGCTCACTGTCCAATAATCACAATGATCATGTGACCTAAGCGTGGATCAAGCTGCTAAATGTATTGTTCAGGAATGAGAGTTAGCTTAATGGCAAATGTGTTTAAATGGGTTTTGAGAGACGCATGGAGGATGTGTACGTGCACGGACTATAGGGCCCAATACTGCAGCTTGCACTGGGGCGTGTCAGTACAACCTTATGCCACTGGTGGTAGGGTTACAAACAGGGTGCGCTGTAGACTGCATTCTGTTGACTGGATGACATAGAATTCTCCCTTGAGAGTTAGGAGAAAAATGCTATTTTCTCCTCAAATGGAACATGTTTCATCATATTCCAAGATGAATGCTAAAGTTGCACTTTTTATAAATAAACTAAAAGAACAATGTGGTTTTTCAGGTGTATTATAGCTCATGCTCTGCAAACTAAAAACCTTGCTTTTACATCTACATTGCATTAAACATGAGAAAAACTCAGT
Source organism: Perccottus glenii (assembly GCA_024416835.2). Taxonomy (NCBI): domain Eukaryota; kingdom Metazoa; phylum Chordata; class Actinopteri; order Gobiiformes; family Odontobutidae; genus Perccottus; species Perccottus glenii. The sequence goes on from CM044559.2 coordinate 11,296,860, forward strand.
ATGTGAAGGAGTTAGTCTCTAAGGAGTCCCTAGGAAACTGGTGCACCTTTTTAAATTTAGAGGTTGGAAAATAAAACTGCTACACATTCTTGTTAATGGCAACACATTTGCATTTTTTAGAGATTGTTTTTTGGCCTTTTTTGCCTTTATTGCCAGTGGATAGACATCAACTAGGGAAAAAGAGAGAGAAATGACATTGAGCATTTGTGGGAATTGAACCTGGGTCGTGGTGTGTGCTCTACCAGGGGAGCTACCAAGGTGCCCCCACACATCTGCATTTTATAAGAAGCTTTAAACACAATTTCAAATATAAAAAAGCCACTTCAGGGGTTTCCTGTCCCAAACCATGGCATTCTGATTCAAACTGTACCTTACTGCTCAGTGCAAAAAAAATGCTAGTGTTAAAAGCCTGTGCACAACTGAGGGTCTCATGTGTTATCCAGAACATATTTCCAGAATGAATAAGTATCCACAAGGCCTAAGAAAAGCAGAACAGGAAAAAGGAGAAAATGAAAAGCATACATCCTGGATTTAACACATCCCTTACACTGGATTAGTTATCTATCCAGTACGGCGAGGGAAATTAAACACTAAAAATAGTTTAACGCGTGTAGTGTTTATGTTTAAGTTTATACAGTGGGGGGTATGTCGATTGGCCGAAGGGTGAGGGGGCGACACGTATGAGGGAGATGTGTGTGTTCTAATGTGTTTATTTTCTGGGCACTGCGTTTACCCTGGCCTCACTGCAGACACTCATTATTCTAGCACAGCCCAGTCTATGTGGATGGTTGTGATAACGAAAGCGACAGGCCTCGTCGCCAAACTGTTTCTGGTCCAGTGAGAGTCTGCCAAGAACCAGTTACAACGGCCCATTCATTCATCCCCTCCGTCTCAGACAGAAACGAGTCGGTTACCTGGACCCGAGAGGGTGATAGTGGCCAGCTCGGACACAGTGCAGACGGCTGCTTGTTGTCTGCACTGTGTCAGCATCAAAGAACACACGGAGGGAGAGCAGTCTGAGAGCACAGAAAAGCAGCAGAGCTAGGAAGAGATAAGATGGATGATGGAGCGGCAGACAGAAAATGCAATGGGGAAATCGTTTCTTTTGATAGTGGGATTTCAATGATAGCTTAGCTCTGCACATCCAGCCTCTAGTGATAGAAACACAACATTTGTTACTGCTCAAGTGTATTACTAAATAGCAGACCTGAGTCTCACCTACAGTAGCCCTGCAGGGACACTCTGTTGTCTTTTAACAAACTCAGTGAAAATGATAAGTTAAATAAAAAGTATCTTCAATTGTTTTTATAAAAGATTGGTTGTAAAAAAAAAAAGAAAAAAGGAAAGATTATCTATCATACATGATTTGGTGTACAACAGAAAGCAACAGAACTTCTGCCTCAAGTCTCAACATCTCAGGTTTGTCCAAATAAAAGCCATTCCAGTCCAGTCCACTGGAAACATGCTTCTATGGTATTTCAAGCCCCAGCCCTGTAAACCCCTGAAAGTTTGTAAGCAGTTGTTTGTGGTGTGTTAAAACATAACAGCCACTGCAAACCTGTGATTTCTGGGTGTCTGATTACACACCCAACCCTAACCAAACTAAAAAAAGGGGTTTTACAGTCCATTTGAATAACCTACATCTACCATTGTGGTGCATGTGTAGAATGTAACCTCCGCCTTCAAACCACAGCTCTTTTACACATCCCTGTTACATGCTACATCCTAAACATTGTATAGCGTTTAATGTATGGCATTCAAACATTATTTATAAGTGCTTTGTAAAGATGTATTTACTATGAACGTGTTAAGAATGAACACACAAACTCATAAATGTTCCTCTGATTCATGGACAGAGCATGACTGATGTCAACAGAGACGTGTTGGAGGCTGGGCTTAAAGAAATTTGGGAAATTTTTATAGGGTCATAAGATTAACTCAACAAAATAAATAGAGTGAAAAATGAATTAGTGTTGACTTGCATCAACTGGAAATAATCAAGCCGCTGACTGTCCACTCAATGAAGTACAGTGGGAGTGATCTATAAATGTGTATTACTGTTACCTATGTCGGGGTGCAGCATAGGATTAGTTGTAGATAATTAGTAATTAGTTTAGTAAGTAACTTGACCCAGATTTGTAATCTCAGTGGGACTATCCTGGTTTAAAGGATTAAAAAAAAAAAGTAACCCATCCAACTACAAAAAACCTGGAATATCTTAAGCAACTAGTATGTAAGCATCACAAGTATGAAGTATTAAATGTCCTTTTGAAAAATGGCAGGGTGATCTAAAACCGCTCTTTACAGCTCTTTGGCTTTACATATCGCTGTATAGTATTTACCGATTTATAGCAGGTGAAAGTCTTTGCTGAAAACACAGTGCAGTGGACCCACTTGTTTCTGCACTCTTTCAAAGATATAAAAACTTATGGATTACGGTTTATTTAAGTTTTGTTTGAACGCAAGCTAAAATAAATAATTTCAACTTAACACAGGGATCAAAATGAAATCACTTCTAATATCACAAACCAAAACCTAAACCGAAATGTGTTGCTCTCTTGCCAAAGCGTTCCCAGGTTTTCTCATACTCCTCCAACTCAATTTTTCTAACTGAATTATGATTCCCCCTAAAATCTGGGCCACATGACTGACATAAATGTACGCCTCCCTTTGTGTAAAAGAACTCCTAGCGAAACCACAGCTGGGGCAGCGTTTCCCCATTGAACACAGCAGAGGAGGCACGTAGACCATTAACAGTCTACGGGACATCTGCCTTCAAGTGTGTCTGGTCAGTGTGGAGGTCAGTGCAGGGGGGCAGGGCTTACAGATAAGCCTATCTTTGAGCATGTCCATCACACTTCTGAAGACAAAATAGAAAGTGACCAGACACCAAACCACAAGAAGTAAAGACACTCCTTTCTTCTAGTCTCTTCTATCAGCGCCCATCTATTGGCTGGGGCCGCAGTCGTCTATAGGGACATGGCGATAACAGAGAACATTAAGTCCACCAAAGTCACTGGCAGTGGAATATATGGACGTGTAATAAAAAAAGCTAACTTATGGAAGACAAAGAAAAGGGGGAAATGGGGGAGGGAGGGAAAAGCGTATTTGTGAGCCTCTCTGCAAAATGAGGGGGGCGTTTGTGGAGAGAAGAGGCGGTAGGGGAGTCAGTGGGCGTTCCTGTTGGCTCAGACCTTGATTAACACCAGGCCTCTTGACAGGAAATGACCCGGCCAGCTCATTGCGCCAGGAGAGCTTCCATCTGGTGTCGAGGCCGTGGAGGAATTCTCCGCCCAGGAGAACGGACAACCGAGGAGATGTTTGGACGCAATGAACGGGGTTTATTTCCGAGGACTGTTACATTAGTCCCTGTACAGCACAGAGACACAAAAACATTATTGGCCCTGTCATTGTGTAAGACTTAATCAACAGTCTTTTGCTTTAAAGGCATACTATGCAGGATTTCCAACACAATTAATTAACTTATTGTCAATGTGTACAGCTTAGCGAAGTAAGGTTGGACTCAGTGCGGGCCCAGAGCTGGAGACACCGGCACAGGAAAACAAGTAAACGAAAAGTGGTCTTTTAGACTCTTACACAGTTTATGAATATGAGCGTCTTTTTCAACATATTCTTCTTCTGCAGGGAACAATTCATTTTCAAATGTAAAAATCACAAATAGCTTCTTTAAAACATTTGTATTGGACATTGGTAAAGAAATATTTGAGATAGATATATTAAACAAGTAGCTTGAGGAAAAAGTTGCATTCCTGAGTTTTATGCCGAGAGGAAGGAGAAGGGAGCAGAGGGGACAGTTTGGGGAGGAAAGCGGGTACATTAGGACAGCTCATCTTTCACTGCTGACTGGAATCCTAAACGTAAACAAGTCCTTCCGCATTTGCAGATAAAACACAGATATACCGTATAAACCAAGTGACTAAAAAGCAGACAGTCCACTCGGCTCATGCACTTATTTATGAGCACAGACATATGTTAGTGTGGCTCTTCTTGTGTTTGCACAACATGTAAACTTTACAACTGCCTGCATGTCTTCAGCACAGAGAGATAACAGAGACAGAAAAGAAGACAGAACAAAGGTTTCCCAGAGGAGTCCCAGACAGAGCAAGTCCCACCGAGTGTGCAGTGCGCTGGCCGGACCCCTCAGCTGACCTTCCCTCAACGGGTCACCAGCTGACACTGGCCTGCCCTGCCGCGTGTGTAGGGGCCAGGGGCCGCTGTCCCAGTCGGGTCCCTCGTGAGCCGTCGTCTCTGTGTGGCTCTGGTGTGGATTTCTGTTTTGAGTATAAGTTTAAAAGTCCATGTGGGATTTTGATAGTATCCTTTTTCATCACACTAGTCCAGCTCCCAGTGGAATTATAAGTGCTTACGAGCCTTTTATGATGTGCATTTCCTGTCATAAATACGAGGCAGAGGAACTCTCTGGTGAGCGCTAACACACTTCTACAAAGCAAGCAGAGGTGTAAACTCAGCACTGAGGCCGTTCTGTGAAATCTAGACAACAAGACGCTGCTACTGCTGCCTACATACTTCATCTGATATAAAAATATGTTTCTAAGTAAAACAACATTATTATGGTCCACATGTTAACTTTGAGAACAGTTTGAAATTTCATTCATTCATCCATTTTCTACCGTTTTGTCTCGTTAGGGTATATTCCATATTAAGGGTTTGAATTAGTTTAACCTTAGAGGATACTATTGTTACCTAATGTCAGTATTTCTTTCTATTCTATATAAAGTGTTAGTTTGGTGTCTGTGGATTTAGACTGAAATTTTAAGGAGCATGATCAACAGAAATACAATGACATGCATTTGGACACATTTGTATATATATATATATATATATATACACAAATGTGTCCAAATAAATAATAACAGCTCTTGCATAAACTATGTGGAAATGGCTGGGAAGGGACGGGATTCCAGACCCACTTCACAGACAGAAGTGAAGGGGTATTATAACTATTGCTGCACAGTACTATCTGGAATTAGTGTGACTAATTATAATATTTTTGTATTGTCCACAAGTTAATCAGGAGATTTTTGTAAGAATTAATTCATAAAAATACGAGGTTAAATGTGTTTTTCATTGTCTTGTGTTTTTGAATGCTACTTTTTGATGCATTCCTCCTAAAGATCACTGAGAGTGTGGAAACAGTATGTTTTATAATTCTCTTTATTCCATACTGTCCCATATGTGTTTTTTCTTGGCTGTCTGGCCTCTTCTGTCAGACCTCAGCTGTTGAGCATTCAGCTGCTGGCAATTAGCCAAATCAGCTGTAGATAAAAGGGAAAACTGCAGTTGCCCTGTTGCCTGAGGGCCGTCTGTGAGGACCAATTAAATGGCTTTCATAATAACTTACTGTCTTCTTTTGGGAGTTGTAGTTGGCTTCTGTTGTAATAGAACTTGATTTTCTCAATTCCTTCTTGCTCATTGTTGGTTGAATTCTCATCTGGTATGTAGCAATAACACTGATTCTATTCTATATTAACTGCTGGCAATTATTAAAATAAAAGTGTAGACCATTTCAGCAAGGTCATCACATGTCCACTACAGCAACAAAAGCAACAGTATTTCCCATTCATGTGGTGCCCAAGTTAGACATTTCAGAGGCCTAATATGCATTTAATATGTCTTTTTCTGTAATGGCAGTCTGAATTTTATCTTATTGTAAGTTTTGCATCTTATTTAATGTGTATGCTAATCTTATCAGGCAGAGCTCTGTGTAACAGTAGATTAGAACGCAGTGCTAAAATGATCAACTCTGGATGCTCCATGTTGAGTTATTTGGCCTGTGCAGGTCCACATACAACATAGTCCTACTTGTATATTGAGCAACTAAATATTGAGCTTGCAAATGTTCTCAACTCACTCACTGACGCCACACATGGATTTGCCAAAATTATTCTCTTTAAGTAGTCTTTGCTATATTCAGCGGCTAATGTCCTTTTGTCAACTGAAAATGTACTGCAGTCTGTTAAACTTCTAATGCTTTCATCTGACCATAATCCTCTGTTATTTTGAAGCGCACATCTGTGATGAGCTGATGTCTTCATTTGTGGAGTGACGGCCAGCAGAGGTGGAGCAGGGCCAGTGGAGTGGAGCGGAGCAGGACGGTAGCTCCTGGGCTCTCTGTCTGGTTCTGTGTGTGTGTGGTCATGACTGTTCACCAGTGGCCCGCAGTGGCCCGCAGTGGCAGCGTGGAACTGATGAGCCTCGCTTAATTAAACCCCGAGCCCCATGTCATCAGCCTGATCTGATCAAGTCAAGTTGACAGAACCACGCCACCGGCAGCTTTGTGTCCCCTGGGCTTTATGCCTTCAGCCACATTCACATACAGCCAAGTTTGTGCGTGTGTGAGAAGAGGAAGTAAAGAAAGTCCTCAATTAAAAATAATTAGGGCTAATTTCATAACGGCAGTGTAACCGGGGAAATATATTTAATCAGGCGCGATCATTAGAACAACTTATGGTCCACTTCCCCTTGCCTCCTCCACCACACAGGCTGGTGCTTTAGAGCTTCTGGGACATGAGACGGAGGAGAAGAAAAAGATGGAGGCAATGCAGATGGAGAAATGGAAAAAAGTAACTGAAGAAAAACAAAGAGAAGAAAAAGTTGCAGACTGAAAGTTGGTGGCCTGAGTTATGTGCGATCCCTTTCATGTCCCAGGACTGGCCCGCGTTGCCGTGCCAACCCAAACAGCGGCTTTGGGGAGGTCTGACTCTCAGCACTCCCCTCTTCCTCGACCTGAGCACACCCCACTGACAGGATGAATAACAAACTGAAGAGAGACGAGAACATGGCAAAAACCACTGTTTTTTCACACACATGCATTAATTCAACTTTCTGACCTGCTTCTTCTTCTTTAGTCACTGCTACCAGTAAATCAGTGTCACCAGGGTTCAAACCCATGGTCAGATACAAGCACTTTCAATGTCCAGTCCTAGATATCAAGTCTATTTCACTTCTTGAAGTAAAAATGGGCTGAAGGAAAGGGGGTTTTCTTATTCTCACATCATGAGACAAACTCATCCTGATGTGTTCTGGTTTGAGGAATCAGTAACATTTGGCTTGGCTGGCACTCGTTTGGTTAACTGCACGCCAACTCACAGACAAAAGGCGGAGCAGTCTGAGGAGTAGGTTTGATTCTGTACCAAAGACAACCACCATCAAACCAAGACCGACAGGAAACAAATTCGAAAATCAGTCTCACAGCTTAACTGCAGTTATTACCACTACTGAACGACAGATTAACGCTAGGGGCTATTTACAACCTGCACACATCAAACACACCACCCATGTACGACACAGCGCCTGGCAGCAGCCAATCTGTCACTGGGTTTCAGGGAAGCACCGACTCCTTTGTCCAATCCTGTTGTTTATTCTGCTTCCAAGACGTTGCCTGCCACCAATCTGACTCTTTCCACATGTAGGGTCTGTTGTGGAGCTTATGGTTTAAGAGCTCATTTCCCAGTCTCAAATATGCACAGCCACTCTTTGGATAAATAATGATCAGTCATAACTTATACAACACATATTGACAATAACACAGGTTTAATGCACAATACTGTTCATTGCACACACAACATGCAAGGTCAACAATTTCAATTCATGCTGCATAGTTTTGATTAAATATATGAATGTTAAAGTACAGCTTATTCCAAAAGTACGCCTAGTGTATAAAAAATATCAGAAAATGTTACAATTGAACTGTTGGGTGCAGTGAAAGTAAGGAAAATTTACCTTGAGATTTTCAGCACAAATGAAAGGGCTTGGGAATCTGAGACAGACAGGTTGTGGAAGTTGGAAAATGATTACGAAGAAGGACTTAGATGTACTAGAATAAAGTGAATAATGAGATGATGAAATAGTACTGTGTAAGCAACAATCATGAGGAGTAATCACAACTTTGTCTGCTACAAATCTACAGGAAATCAGGAAATGTCTAAATGTCATCGCAGACATTCATTTAAACAACAGAAAACAAAATGAAAACCTCTAATTTATTAACTGCTTGAGTGGTTGAGTTGAACTTCAGGCCAAGAATTTTAATACAGGCTTTGGCACTGACTGTCATTGAAAATCCATAATATTCAAAACCACTGTCAAAGTAATCCTCTACATGTCAGTTATTATTGTGAAGTTAAGATTTGCTAAATATGTACTTGACTTTTAACCCAAAAAATATACAGGCTTTAGGGGGACGTTGTTGTTTTGGTGGCACTGCAGATTGCATAATTCCTTCCTACGGCATCCTTGCAGGGACAGGTTGTTCTCTAAGAATAAATCCAGTGGAAAAAAAACAAATATGGGTTCAATTAAAAAATATATGAAAGTCAATGTAGTTCGTTAATGTCCTGAACTTTTACGCAAGAAAGTGCAATGAATGAATGAACAAAAGCCTCTTTCCATGTGGTTCAACCTAGAGTTACACAATACTGACTCATGTTGTCCATTTCATTTAACTTCATACTATAGATCATCATTTCCAGGACAGACCTTCTCTATAAACTATAATGTTCTATAAACTACAATATATTTAAAGCCAGAACGCCAAACCAGCCGTTTCCAAGATAAACTTTCTCTCTTTGTTGTCTGTGTTTGCATTTTAAATACACTTCTTTAATCAGTTGTGATTATGTCTCCTTGACTTGAGCCACTTTGATTTAACCTGACATTTTCCATTTCCCTGAACTATAAATGCAAAATAGTAAGTAAGTATTGTTGTGTCGCCTTGTCTACGCGCTGCAAACAAAATATGCTCAGCTGAGACAGGAAGCATGGAAGTTAACGGCAGCCTGAGCCGCACTGGTGTCCCGAAGACACTCTGTAATTAAGCTCCCATAAGGAGGTAGCTGGGGAGTTTAGGGCGTTGCATTAGCCTGCCTCTTACTGCTTATTGCCCTAACCTCGCTTCTCTGTTTTTTTGATTGATGTTTTTTTCTCATCTGTATATTATTCTTCCGTCTGTAATGTGTGTGTGTACATCCCGCTGCTTACTGTAGCCAAGGGGAAACGAATTGAAGTAAAAAAACGTTCTCATGGCAACCAGGTTTCATTCGACGTCTGGTTTCCATTTGACTCGTTTAATTGGCGGAGAATGTCACAATCAATGTTTTGCTCTGGATGCTGAGAGAGACTAGCTCCCGCCTCATGTTACTCTGAGCCAAGCTTTTCATTGGCCGCTATAAAACTCACGCAGACGCTTGGACACGCACATACACAACGGGGTACATTTTTATTTTTTTTTATAAAAGTGTAGCTGAACTCCTGACTTGCACACATTGTTATTCTTTCTGTCCACCTGGCACACAGCGACAAGCTAATTTTCAACCAAGTGTTTAAAAGAGTGAGGCAGGTTTTTAACATGAGCCACATCGTGTAGACTGTGCCTGCCAAGAGGCCCCCCAATTTTAGGCTGCACTTAGCCAAGTAGAACAGGAAGAATGAGAGAAGCAGCAAGAGAAGTAAAAGAGGGGGTGAAAAAAGAGCTGCAGGGATCAACAAGCTTTATTACAGAGATTAAGCAACCCTATATACTATACCAGCCAAAGTGTGATACAGTTAAAAAAAACAAATGGCTGTGTATTATTTCAGGGTGTGGAGCTAAAAGTAGCTCTAATTATGAGCCGTGGTGCAGGGGAGGAGGCCGTATGCGCACAGGCTCAAGGTTAAAGATGCTATTACTCTGGGAGGTACAGCTGTTTGTGGTGTGGAGGTAGACGCTTCATTCATCTTAGGGGCTTGGCTTGATCCACTTGGCCACATGCTTCACCGGCCCAACTCCACCAGCCTAGGCACTATACTCCCAACACACAACTAAACCGAACAAGGCCTGGTGTTACCTGGCTTTAACCTGTGACTAATACATTAATGAATTTGAAAAATTTACCATTGCAATTTCAGTGAAGAGGATTTAAGAGAGGGCTAATTAAAGAAGAAGTGCAAAGATGAAGAACTGACTAATGCAAAAACAATGGTGATCACACTTGTCATTAATACTATTATACATCACTTTTTTGGTCTTGGTCTCAGCTTGGACTTAGTTTAGTCGCTTTTGTTCAGGTTTTAGACATAGAGGACTCAGAATTTTAAACTAAGTCCAGCCAAGAGTAACAATTACTGTCTATTAAGACCGGACTTGAAGTGTTTAGATTTAACTGTAGCCTTGGATCTCATCCATCTCCTCTTCCTTGACTCCTGATCTTTAGAAATCTTGGTCTTGGTAACTAGGTGTTTTTGACAACTTTTTGGCAAAATAATTAAATTACAGTTGCCCTGAAAAAGAATAAGGCAGTTGTCGTGTCAGTTACTATCTATCTATTTGTAGCAAGTTGGTAGAGTAATATAGAACAGGGACCATAGTATCAGGTGAGGTTTTTTGTGCCATTAGGCTGTTCAATTTTTAATTTTTTTACCAATAACAATAAAATTAAGTAATGCAAACTTAAATAACCCATATTTGGAAAAAAGTTGAGATTTCAAAAACATAAGGCAGACAAAATAGACATTGCTAGATAGTGATGATAACAGCTAATAAAACAAAGACAATCACTCAGTTTTTCCAAAATAGTGGAAAATAGTGTAAAGTGATAATTGTCAAATTTATTCCCAAGAGTGTTCAAAAACAAGCCCAAGAGGCTTAAGTTTTTGTTTTCTCAGCCAATGTTTTTTAAAAACCTCGTTGATTCCACAGCAAAGTTTCCCCACAGATAAGACGATTTATATTCCCCTTGCATAACCAACTGTATCAGTGTCACAAAGTCTGAAAGGCAAAGACATTTCTCTTTCACACACTTTCTACTTAAAGTGCAGATATTCCCACAGCCTGTAGTGCAGACTTCTGCCAAACTGACCTGGCAGAGTGTGCTGAGAGCGTGGGCAGGTGTGCACGTGTGACACAGAGAGAGCCGAAAGAGATGAGGTGTGAACATGGTGGAAGACCCTGCCTTTATCTGGACTGGAGGCACAGAGCGGAAATACAGCATCAGCCGTTCCAGCTCTCCGACTATAATTCCTCTCTTTCTGGACCATCACAAAATCTGGCTTACTCCTGGAACTTTGGCAATAACGCTGAGAATTTTATTGTAATTCATCTCAGCTTGTAATAATTTGGATCTTTTTAATGATGCGTTTAACAATTACCTAAACACGTTGCAAGAATTTGTGCTAAATTTAGACTTTTATGTAGTATTTTTATAGATGATAGCTCACATTGTACACTCATGGCCTTAAACTGATCCCTGTGTGCACAAAGATCCATAAATGTCAAGTCAAACTAACTTTTATGAGACTAAAAAGTGATTTCTTTTTCAACTCAATCTATTTCTAGTGTGTGTTTATTTAGTTTTACTGTCCTGGCTGCGCTTACCTGTAAGTTTTTGCAATAAAGCACTGAGTTCGGTCTCCTTGGTGATGACTAGAGTCAGCGCTCCTATCAGCTCCTTCTCCAGCTTCTCCAGTGCCTCCTCTTTGTTGTCCTGGTTTGCCGGCTGGGCCTCGTCTGCCAGGGAGTACAGGTAGATCAGCAGCAGGATCAGCTCGTCTGGGCCACACTCCTCATTCCCACGTTTGGACCCAGAGGTGCCCTCAACGTCACGGGGCTTCATCAGAGAGAGCAGCTGCCGGAGCACGGACGGGAAATCACAGTCTCCTAAAGCCTGGAACAAAGACATAGATACAGTCATTAACACAGGAGAAAATGTGTTTGAAAAGTACAGAAAAGCAATAATACCTTGTTTGAGGTGCTGATATTGGGAATTCTTATGACCGTAAATTATTACTAGACATGAGACACCCAGTTTAAAGATGTCAAGATTATCCAGGTATGAAAAACACTAATACTGTGGCATATATTAAATAAAATAGACAATACAGGAAATGACACGTTAAAAAAATGTGTTTTGTTATTGGATTGTTTTCCTCTGGTTTTTCTCATTGTTTTCCCCTTGAGCATTATTGTGATATATACACACATGGACAAAAATGTTGGTACCCTTCGGTCAATGAAAGAAAAACTCACAATGGTCACAGAAAAAACTTTATTCTGACAAAAGTAATAATAAATAAAAATTCTATGAATGTTAACTAATGAAAGTCAGACATTGCTTTTCAAACATGCTTAAACGGAATTATTTTAAAAAATAAACTCATGCAACAGGCCTGGACCAAATTGATGTTACCCCTAGAAAAGACTGTAAATAATGTGACCAAATGGACATGTTGATTCAAGGTGTGTGCACTAATTAGCATCACAGGTGTGTACAATCTTGTAATCAGTCAGTGGGCCTATTTAAAGGGCTTCAGGTAGTCACTGTGTTGTCTGGTGACATGGTGTGTACCACACTCAACATAGACCAGAGGAAGCGAAGGAAAGAGTTGTCGCAGGAGAATAGAAAGACAATTATAGACAAGCATGATAAAGGTAAAGGCTATAAGACCATCTCCAAGCAGCTAGATGTTCCTGTGACTACAGTTGCACATATTATTCAGAAATTTAAGATCCATGGGACTGTAGCCAACCTCCCTGGACGTGGCCGCAGGAGGAAAATTAATGACAAATCAAAGAGACGGATAATCCGAATGGTAACAAAAGAGCCCAGAAAGACTTCTAAAGAGATCCAAGGTGAACTCCATGCTCAAGGAACATCAGTGTCAGATTGCACCATCCGTCGTTGTTTGAGCCAAAGTGGACTACATGGGAGACGACCAAGGAGGACACCATTGTTGAAAACAAATCATAAATCTAGACTGGAATATGCCAAACTACATGTTGACAAAGTTTCTGGGAGAATGTCCTATGGAGAGATGAGACAAAAATGGAACTTTTTGCCAAGGCACATCAGCTCTATGTTCACAGACGGAAAAATGAAACATATCAAGAAAAGAACACTGTCCCTACTGTCAAACATGGAGGAGGCTCTGTTATGTTCTGGGGCTGCTTTGCTGCATCTGGCACAGGGTGTCTTGAATCTGTGCAGGGTACAATGAAATCTGAAGACTATCAAGGCATTCTAGAGAGAAATGTGCTGGCCAGTGTCAGACAGCTTGGTCTCAGTCGCAGGTCATGGGTCTTGCAACAGGACAATGACCCAAAACACAGCTAAAACACCCAAGAATGGTTAAGAGGAAAACATTGGACTATTCTAAAGTGGCCTTCTATGAGCCCTGACCTCAATCCTATTGAGCATCTTTGGAAGGAGCTGAAACATGCCGCCTGGAAAAGACACCCTTCAAACTGGAAACACCTGGAGCAGTTTGCTCATGAGGAGTGGGCCAAAATACCTGCTGAGAGGTGCACAAGTCTCATTGACAGTTACAGGAGTCGTCTGATTGCAGTGATAGCCTCAAAAGGTTGTGCAACAAAATATTAAGTTAGGGGTACCAACAATTTTGTCTAGGCCTGTTCCATGAGTTTATTTTTTAAAATAATTCGGTTGAAGCATGGTTAAAAAGCAATGTCTGACCTTCATTGGTTAACATTCATAGAATTTTTATTTATTATTACTTTTGTCAGAATAAAGTTCTTTCTGTGACCATTGTGAGTTTTTCTTTCATTGACCGAAGGGTACCAACATTTTTGTCCACGTGTGTAGTATATCGAGATGTTAGACATTGATTCATTTCAGAGAAATCAAATAAATATTACATTACAATGCACAACAAGACACAACATTCCCCGTTTTTGTTAATCTAGGGTCATCTTTCAACTACACTTTCAGAATTATCATGGGTTATTGTAAATGAATAGCAAAATTAGTAATATTATTGTGTACACCGTACCATAAATAGTATCACATGGTACCATGTGATTCCTACCTCTATTTACAAAACAGCTTCTCTATCCAACGCCACATTTCAACTGTCTGTGATGTCAAATTGTTGAATCAAATTGCATTTTATATGTTGTAATGTTTTATGGGTGGAGTTTGGTAAAAGTGGGATGGGCAAAGTTTATCCTGTGGCTAAATAAATAGCCCAGTAACATCAGTGCAACCAGTAAAAAAGTGAGTTTAAAGCTCTGCATCAAAGGACTGCATTTATTTATTTGGAAAAATCACAGCCAATCTATATAATAATTAATACATTTTTTTAGAACCTTGCTATCATACTGACTGAAGCATAGGTCACTAATACAAAAACAAACGGCAACAGATTTTCCATTCTCTTAACTTATTTTATACTATTTTCTAGTGTGTAGGACAAGCGTGTGCTCTGTTGACAAATTGTATTTTCATTTGAACAACTGGTGACCTGAAAAGTTCCTCTCAAGCTCTCAGTAGAGTTTATATGAAAAAGAAGAAGATTGAAAAGATGTTGAGTGAGAAACGCTGCATCTATAGCACATCACACTGACGAGAACCAAAGTGCACTCCTTGGTTGCAAAAACTATTCTGTGAAATGACAGACTGGAGCTTAAACATGTTGCTCATGGTTTGAAATGTGTTCATTTCATTTTCATTTGCAAAAGACAAAGAAAAGCAACATAAAAAACTTGTAGACCTTTAATATATTTGAAAATGCAAATAAAATGTAATTAGCTTAAACTGTGGCAACTAACAACCAAATTTCCCCTTGGGGATTAATAATAATAATTACAATAATGATGATAATAATAATAATAATGGATTCGATTTATATTGCGCTTTTCTCCTACGGGACCAAGGAACTCAAAGCGCTTACAGGCCGTCCATTATTCCTTCGCTCCACAGTGACACACTGGGGGTGGTAAGCTAGGTTTGTTGCCACAGCTGCCCTGGGGCTAACTGACCGAGACGAGGCTGCCATTTTGCGCTTACGGCCTCTCCGACCACCACTGAACATTCTTACACATTTATACACAACGACAGTGTGAACTGGAAAGAGCGAGATTCGAACCGCCAACTTTCCAGTTATAGGATGACCGCTGTACCACTGAGCTCAGTGGTTATCAGCGCTAATAAGGTTAAATTGAATTGATTGAACAATATTAAGCTGCAAAAGACAGAAATTCTGTTCTAAGCCGAGACGACAAAGATTGACCACCACAGCTTCCTGCTGCTGTGTTAAAGTGAAGCCACAAAGCTCCAGAGCAGTAGAAATGCTTCTGGTAAAGTCCTAACCTCTAAAAAGACACATGATTGGTCCAAGGCTCCCACAACAGACTAGATTTTAAAACCTCCAATTACATTTTGAAAGATTCCTCAGCTTTAAAATAGCATGATGCATATTTTAGACATGTGAGGTATTCCATTTAATTCCATTGCAAATCCCTGCTCAACACAGCATTGATTGTATTTCATTCCATTTATAATGAGTTTCAGTTGCATTAGCACTAAGGTACCAACCAAATGTATTCTTGTGTTTATCATTCAAATACAGGTCTTCCAAGAAATTTAAATATTGTGCATCATTAATCTGCTGTTACACAACATTTGCTCAGAATACAATCTTTCCATTAAGCCCACAATGAAATGCACTCAGTTGAATATTGTAAACATATGAAATAATACTTAATTATTAGCTGAGTAGTCTGAGTGTTTCATTTATAGTTGTAGTGTGAGTGAGCTCCCCGTTCCATTAGCTACACAAACTGTAAAGCTGAGGTAAGGCATTCATTATGTGATTCTTTTGCTAGGCATTTACTTACATTTAGGGCTTGTTTAAGAGCAGTGACCTGCTTTGTTGGAGCTAAATCCTACCTAAAGTGATCCCAAGACCAAATAAAACACAGTGTTCAGAACAAGTGTGAGCTCATTGTCCAATAAAACCAGGGTGTGGAGCTAATGTTTGATGC
Organism: Perccottus glenii; assembly: GCA_024416835.2. Taxonomy (NCBI): domain Eukaryota; kingdom Metazoa; phylum Chordata; class Actinopteri; order Gobiiformes; family Odontobutidae; genus Perccottus; species Perccottus glenii. The sequence goes on from CM044559.2 coordinate 11,312,656, forward strand.
AAAAATAATCAAAATGGGAGAGGAAAAAGAACTGGGGTCACAAAGATGAGAGGAGAGTACAACAGTGGAATATTACTGGACAAATTAAGCTGGAGATGATAGTATAAAGTGGATGTGTGTTGACTGAAGACAGCGTGTTTGTGTCAGATTGAGCTACAAATGCCTCTGCGGCTTTATTTAATTTTAACAAGGCTTTTCTCCCTTAAAGAGATTTGTTGTTGCTCCGTACCAAGACAAACAGGCCTTCTCTGATGTAAGAACGGGGGGTTTTGGGCCTAGCGGAGGCCCCACTGGGGGAGATCTGGTGTCTGACCCAGGAGCAGTGCTCACCGAGCCAAGATGAAATCCATTTCGAGAAGATACACCAAAGCCACAGAGCTGCCTGACTGTCCCTTTAGAGAAAAGACTCCTGTCTCATGTGGACCACAATACAAGGTCAAGGACTAGTGTTACAGCTGCTGATTTCCGGAGTAATAAATACAAAGTCAAACTTAACATCACGGTCAGATAAATAAATCACGAGCGTGTGTTCCAGGAGGTGACGCCTCTATCCGTCACTTCCTCATCGTGCTAAGGTATCATGAGGAGGAATGCGTTAGCTGGTCTTTTCAGTCCAACTGCATCAAACTCAGCCAAACACAAACCCAAGGGAGCATTCAAGAACAATCTGACCACACATTTTTCCCCTTAAACATTGTGAAATTAAATACCTCGGCAAGTTACAGCCAAACAATGCTCAGGGTATTTCCCTTTTCTTTATTGTAACACAGAAGAGGACGTTAATGTGCGCTTTTTGTGTCAAAAGTAAATGACAACGGATTTCTCTTGATCAGGAAGATATTATCCTCTTGTCTTTCAAACAAGCGTGTTCTCTGTCAAATAATTACACTTTCTTTTTGACTTTTGCTGACCTGAAAACGAGTTTGGCATCAGGGGCTTTCAGTACAGTTCACATGAAAAAAGGAGATGCTGAAAGAGGAGTCTCCATCTAAAGTTGTCTTTTTCAACGGCTGGGTCCTTATCCAAAAGTAGATTGCAAGCATGTTCTTTGTGGTAAGCATACTATAGATAAAATGTTGGACATTTGTAACATTAGCTATGCCACGTTATCTAACAAACGTGTGTGTCATGCATTCGGCTTGTGTAAAATCTTGTCATATACAGGATTGTTCAAAAATAATAGCAGTACGATGTGACTAACCAGAATAATCCAGGTTTCTAGTAAGCATGATGTGCACGCTCTTAAGGCTGTGCAATTGGGCAATTAGTGTGTTCAAGGGGTGTGTTCAAAAAAATTGCAGTGTCTGCCGTTGACTGTACAAACTCAAAACTATTTTGTACAAACGTTTTTGTTTCTAGGATTTAGCAATCCTGTGAATCACTAAACTAATATTTAGTTGTATGACCACAGTTTTTAAAAACTGCTTCACATCTGTGTGGCACATACTTGTGGCACCTCTCATCTGTTATTCCACTCCATGATTCTTTAACAACATTCCACATTTACATTTCTTGGTTTTGCTTCAGAAACAGCTTCTCGATTGGATTAAGGTCCAGGGATTGGGCTGGCCACTCCATAACATTCATTTTGTTGGTTTGGAACCAAGACTTTGCTTGTTTACTCATGTGTTTGGGGTCCTTGTCTTGTTGAAACATTTCAAGGGCATGTCCTCTTCAGCATAAGGCAACATGACCTCTTCAAGTATTTTGACAAATGCAAACTCATCCATGATCCCTGGTGTCCGATAAATAAGCCCAACACCATAGTAGGAGAAACATGGCCATATCGTGATGCTTGCTTCACTGTCTTCACTGTGTACCTGGGCTTGAATTCAGAGTTTGGGGGTCGTCTCACAAACTGTCGGTGGCCCTTTGGCCCAGAAAGAACAATTTTACTCTCGTGGCAAGGCAAGGCAAGGCAATTTTATTTATATAGCACAATTCATACACTGGGTAACTCAAAGTGCTTTACAGGAATAAAAGACAATTTACAAGATTTATATTAAGAAACATAAGAAAAAATTTAAAACATTTCAAAAAGAAGAGTGCAGATAAAAGAAAAAACACTTTAATAAAAGAAAAAACACTTTAGGTTGTGGTGTAGGCGGAGCTAAAGAGGAAGGTTTTAACCTCCTTGAACATTGTTAAAGTTGAGGCTTGTTTTACTTCATCTGGGAGGCTGTTCCAGGTTTTTGCTGCATGAAACTTAAACGCTGCTTCACCTTGTTTAGTTCTAACTCTGGGCACGAGCAGAAGGCCTGTCTCAGATATTCTCAGAGTCCGAGGAGGTTCATAAGCAACTAGCATGTCAGAGATATATTCTGGTGCTAAACCATTTAGAGACTTGTAAACCAGCAGTGCTGTTTTAAAGTCTATTCTCTGAGCAAAAAGCTCTCTGAGCTCATCAGTTCACAAAATGTTCCTCTATTTCTCTTTAGGCCAGTTGATGTGTTCTTTGGCAAATTGTAACCTCTTCTGTACATGCCTTTTTTTTTTTTTTTTTTTTTTTTTTTTTAAAAACAAAGGGATATTGCGGGGGATTTTTGAAAATATACTAGCTTCACACAGATGTCTTCTAACTGTCACAGTACTTACAGGTAACTCCAGACTGTCTTTGATCATCCTGGAGCTGATCATTGGCTGAGCCTTTGCCATTCTGGTTATTCTTCGATCCATTTTGATGGTTGTCTTCCGTTTTCTTCCACACATCTGGTTTTGCTCTCCATTTTAAGGCATTGGAGATCATTTTAGCTGAACATACTATACAGTGCCTTGCAAAAGTGTTCGGCCCCCTTGAACTTTGCGACCTTTTGCCACATTTCAGGCTTCAAAAATAAAGATATGAAACTGTATTTTTTTGTGAAGAATCAACAACAAGTGGGACACAATCATGAAGTGGAACAAAATTTATTGGATATTTCAAACTTTTTTAACAAATAAAAAACTGAAAAATTGGGCGTGCAAAATTATTCAGCCCTCTTAACTTAATACTTTGTAGTGCCACCTATTGCTGCGATTACAGCTGTAAGTCGCTTGGGGTATGTCTCTATCAGTTTTGCACATCGAGAGACTGAAGTTTTTGCCCATTCCTCCTTGCAAAACAGCTCGAGCTCAGTGAGGTTGGACGGAGAGCAATTGTGAACAGCAGTTTTCAGTTCTTTCCACAGATTCTCGATTGGATTCAGGTCTGGACTTTGACTTGGCCATTCTAACACCTGGATATGTTTATTTGTGAACCATTCCATTGTAGATTTTTCTTTATGTTTTTGATCATTGTCTTGTTGGAAGACAAATCTCCGTCCCAGTCTCAGGTCTTTTGCAGACTCCATCAGGTTTGCTTCCAGAATGGTCCTGTATTTGGCTCCATCCATCTTCCCATCAATTTTAACCATCTTCCCTGTCCCTGCCGAAGAAAAGCAGGCCCAAACTATGATGCTGCCACCACCATGTTTGACAGTGGGGATGGTGTGTTCAGGGTGATGAGCTGAGTTGCTTTTACGCCAAACATAACGTTTTGCATTGTTGCCAAAAAGTTCGATTTTGGTTTCATCTGACCAGAGCACCTTCTTCCACATGTTTGGTGTGTCTCCCAGGTGGCTTGTGGCAAACTTTAAACGACACTTTTTATGGATATCTTTAAGAAATGGCTTTCTTCTTACCACTCTTCCATAAAGGCCAGATTTGTGCAGTATACGACTGATTGTTGTCCTATGGACGGACTCTCCCACCTCAGCTGTAGATCTCTGCAGTTCATCCAGAGTGATCATGGGCCTCTTGGCTGCATCTCTGATCAGTCTTCTCCTTGTATGAGCTGAAGGTTTAGAGGGATGGCCAGGTTTTGGTAGATTTGCAGTGGTCTTCCATTTCAATATTATCGCTTGCACAGAGCTCCTTGGGATGTTTAAAGCTTGGGAAATCTTTTTGTATCCAAATCCGGCTTTAAACTTCTCCACAACAGAATCTCGGACCTGCCTGGTGTGTTCCTTGTTCTTCATGATGCTCTCTGCGCTTGTGGTGTAATATTTTATATGTTATGTGTTTTAAACTATGTAGACTCAGTTAGTTATTCATTTAAACATATTAATATAAAAGGCAAAACCTAATGTCAGACACACACACAGGAAGGACTAGATAAAGACGCAGGTGTCTGTTATCGGAGGATACAGAGACTGAGGAGGAGTTCCCATGGCCGTACAGGATGATATCAGAAAGTTAATAATGAACTTCAAAGCTTTACAGGAAAGAGTTATTACTGTACTGTCATATCAAAACGGTATAAAAGCTTATGTCTACTGTTCAAAGATCAGTAGTGCTGGGGAAGACTACTCGGGTCGTTTATTGTGTTGGTTGTGAAACAATAAAGACTCTAATGGCATTGGATCTGGTTTTGCGTTCATAACAAGCCTCTCCCATGGAACCTCTAAAATGGTCCTCGTGTAAGGGCGCCGCCATACGGTGATTTTACAGCGAAATACAGCGATATACCTCCGTCCACCAGAGGGCAGGCTCCAAAAGCGGAAATATAAGGAGAATCCCAATGGCGACTTTACAAGAGTAAAACTCATGTTTACAGCCTGGTACAAAAGATGGCTCCGGTCTCTAGAGCTAAGTTTTTACTACATGACAACTCTGGGGGGGGTGAATTTTTGATTAATATGTTTGTTTATGCTATCTAAAAACTATTGTTTTACTATGGAAAAGCCCGGATGTAACGGCCATTTTATTGCCCATTTGTAATGACAATATTGGTGAATAGGGGACCAATGGGCGGATATCATCCATATTTATACAATCTATGGTTCATAACTCATTCCATACAATAGTGGCAAAGACTGAGGGATCAGTTTTGACACTACACGCTTTAAACGGACCTCTGAGACTATCACAGTGCAGGTGCATTTATACGGAGACTTGATTACACACAGATAGATTCCATTTATCATTATTAGTCATTTAGGTCAACATTGGATCATTCAGAGATCCTCACTGAACTTCTGGAGAGAGTTTGCTGCACTGAAAGTTAAGGGGCTGAATAATTTTGCACGCCCAATTTTTCAGTTTTTTATTTGTTAAATAAGTTTGAAATATCCAATAAATTTCATTCCACTTCATGATTGTGTCCCACTTGTTGTTGATTCTTCACAAAAAATTACAGTTTCATATCTTTATGTTTGAAGCCTGAAATGTGGCAAAATGTCGCAAAGTTCAAGGGGGCCAAATACTTTCGCAAGGCACTGTAATTAAACCTTGTTTGTTTTCTGAGAATCTACTGCACCTACTGGTAACTTGTTTGCCATTTAGCAATAAAAAATATACTAAAAACCTGGATTATTCTGGTTAGTCACACTGTACTGCTATTATTTTGAACAGTACTGTACCTTTAGAGTATGTTTCCAGGAGCCATTAGTTCATTTTCTGTCTACGTTTAAAAAAAATATCTTAGAGAAGAGAAACTGAGCCAACAATGGACAAACTGAGCACAGCTGGAGGAGAAGCACACTTATGTTGTTAACAAGTTAGAACTACAGATAAAGGATTTATCTCTTGACTTTTTTCCTGGGTTTCCTGGGACATCATCATCCCTACCATAGATGCTAACAAGCTTTGGGATAGTAGATATACTGTCGACAACAAAGATGAATATACAGTTAAAATGTTTGTTTATTTGCTTTCATTTTAGCCGTTTGTTTTTGCCTTTTATAAAACTATGGTCACAATTTAATGGCAATTTAATTTAAGGAAAACTGTGTGCCAAGTTGAGACCAGTTTAGAGACCACTGACAAAAAGCAGATTGCTCGAAAGTGAACTAAAGTTGCCTCTCTGGCCTTTTGAGTGCCTTTCGTGTGTACAACAGTAAACACTAGATCCATGCATTCAGTGCTGGCTCTTTCAAAGCCAATGTATGTCATGATTCTATGGCCACAGTTCACTGTAATACTGATACTGAGACTTGACTTGTCCTTTTCACTTTATGGGCCCTTTACTAAAGCCTCATATACCTCAGCATTACGCTGTTAGAGTTCACATGTGGGAGGAAGCACAAACCGTAACCGAATTCGTTCAGGAGATCTATAAAAGCTACTGTCAGCCGCGTGCCATGGCGCCAGGGCAGGAAATAGAGTTCTTTGGTATAAAATGAGAGTGAACTGTGTAAATCTGAGTGGGAAGACTGACTAAAGCTCTTTCCAGCACTGAAGCTAAACTCAACAATGGCCACCTCACAGAGCTGGCACACCGGCTCAGTGGAAAGGTAGTTCTCCTGTGGACCTCAGCAAATGGAGTGGAACAGACGCTATACTTTCCATTATATGTTATATATAATACAATATGGGTATTGTTCCTTAATAATTTCAATGTCATTACAATTATGGCATTAGAATAAACAATATAAAACATTAACAAAGGATGAAGACAGTCTATTGCTAATGCTATGATTTGAATAAGGTCTAAATTTGCAAGTCAGGAAGTCAAGAACCTAGACAAGACCTTTAGGGATTGTGATTGAGTCAAGACCATGGCAGTGTAAACCAAAGTAAAGAGAAGGACTATTGGAAATGGACCATACTTTGGATAGGATGCCAGGAAACAGCTTTAATCCAAACACTAAACAAGGTCTTATACCAAGAGGCAAGACCTTAAAAAAGTGGTTTTAAGACTGGTCTCCAATACTACTACACTAATTAAAGAAGTATTTTGTAGGACTTGAAGAATGCAGATTATTAAACCGGCCTTTGTTCTAAAGAAGAAGAAATAATTAGGGGATAATAAAAATGTTAAAATAGCAAAAGATGTGCTGTTTAATGCATTCTGGGCTACTAAAGAAGCAACAAACAGAACATATGAAGCAATACAAAAGACATTAAATGAAAACTACTTCCCATAATTTCAAACTGCAATTATAAACCTCACACCCTTTCCTCACTAGATCATGTGAACATCTACGGTAGCCCTGCGAGGACATACCGTTTCCATGCACAAAGTCAAATTTGCATAACCATGGCATTCACCTAAGCCTTCATGCAAGATTGGGTGCAATAAAGAAACATATCTGCGCTTCTAATCCATCTGTGGACAAACTGGGCAGTTGTTGTTTCCTAATATTTAAGTGCAATTCTACAAAATTGTACACAATGCACTTTTAAATACACAACTACTAAAGTGTATTGCAGTGTCTATTTTAAGTGACAATACACTTTCAAAAGGATTTTGGGGTAATACTCCAGGCCTGAGAATTTCTGCAGTAATAACAGGAAGTTAACATTATTATTACACCCCATTACTTAATGCAGCGGTCCTGCTGCCATGCTCTAATGCGACCATTACGTACCATTATAGAATAACAATATCATTACACTGTCTAAACTATGTTAAACAACTTTTTTATCAATGCTTTAGCTAAAGATATAGGGGCTATTGTGTATTTGTTCAGAATAGCTTCATCTGATTGGTTAAAGGTAAGTTTGACGGGAGATTAGTTTCTGAACACTGAGGCTTCATTGGCTTAAAGGTGAGGATTTTGGACCAATCATGAGCACTCCTCTGTTTTATGTTCTGGTTTGAATCTGTATGCCAGTGATTGACAGATTACCGTTTGGCAATCCATCTATCCTTGGGTCCATGAAGGCTACATCTCGGCCAATCACAGAGCGGCAGCCAAACTCCGCCCCTGGCCTGCACCGGCCCAACAGGAAACCAACTCCAGATGCAACCCCTGGAGGAAGGTGAGTACTTCAGATGCAGCTCAGCGCTAACCAGAACCAGGCCTGGGTTGCCTCGCTCTCAGCCTGCACAATGAACCTTTTCTGGGCCTGAGGGGAGATGGGGGTGGGGGTCCATATTAGAAGTGGGGGTCCATGTAGAAGCTTGAGAAAATTTGGCTGGAGTTCAGTTGCTTTAGTCAAACAAAAAGCACCGTCGCCAGGAGTCACTTTACACCGATGTCAGCTGTCGTCTTAGCAACCAGAGAAAAAACTCATTTGCATTCTTTTGGAAATGCACACATGTGCCTCGTTTTCAAATATGTAATCACATCCAATTTGCATTCACAAATAACAACACGCAAAGCTGGAAGGATCACAAGAAAAGCTCTGAAAACTAAATCTATAAATCTTGGTGTTGGAAGAAAGAGACGACACTTTGACTGTTAATTATGAACAAAAAGGCAAAGTACTGATGTGTAGAACAACAGTTGGAAAACACCAAAGAACATGTCGGTTTCTGAAAAAGTAAACAGTGCAAATACACAACAAACTTAACAAACTTGCAGACCAGAGTGTCCCACTGAAAATAACAACATATAAATGTCAGTAAAGTGAACGGTGCATGCTCTTTGTAACCTGTGGTAATGACGTGATAAAGACAAAAATAGGTTCAGTGGAAAATTTCTGTTTAACAATAAGACGGAAATTTGCCTCAAGTGAGCGGAGACGGAAAGGTTTATCTCAAAGTTTATCTCTGGCTGTCTTTGTGCAGCCATTATTCTGTTGTGTGTGAAAAGTGTGGACAGCGTTGCAGGTCTTTAACACTAAAAAACGGAAACAGGACTCTAAACACACAGATATCTGTGCTTATGAGTGTGTAAAATTTAATAAGAATACACTGTAAATCAAAGAAAGTGGGACAGTAAAGACAAGGCAGTTCTTTTGCTTGCGTTTGATAAAACGATCCAAATGCTTTACATGATGTGGCATTCTTCAGTGCCTCAGGTGAGCTAAGAAAAACACAAGAAAACCAGAACAGGATTAACTTTAGAATAAATCTATTACTGCTAAGAAAATTATGTACAAGGATATGTTGCTCCGTGGCTTGTCATTTAATGCCAAAGAAAACAAGCTGGTGAGCCAAGTTGGGAAGAAAACCCAAAAGTTGCAGAAATGGACAAAGAAGATAAGCTGATTGATTGATTAGTTGGAGCGGTGTGGCTTTGAGTAGAAGTGAGAGATGGGATGATAGACAGTGGATGGAAAAGCTCTTAAAAGGTAAGGTGACCTCTGGTCTGCACCATCAGCCTGATGCCTGCTCTGTTTGTGCGAACATGGAGACATAAATCTTTGGCTTTAAATGAGGCCTGAATGACCACACAGAGAGTGAGGTCGCTCTGTTTAGTTTCTGCACTGCCCAGCGACCGGGACGCACATCTAAAAAAGTAAGAGTGGTCAGGAGACAAAACACCTTAGGTTAATTTTGGCAACATTCTTTATACATTTTACATTTTTATAAAAAGAATAAAGTTGCCAATTACTACGACAACATTCACACTGGACTCAAAAGTGGCATGACAGTGTGTAAAGACTATAAGTTTACGTTAACATGTACATGTTAGGCAATGTTTACATGTACATGGATATTTTTTAATCTTCTTTTTCCAAAGAGCATTGTATTCTGTCATTTCTGTTATAAAGTTACACATGTTACAAGTTGATTAGAGTAGACCACTAGGTGAGAATTAACAATACCAGTACCAGGAAATAACATTCCAATGAAGATTGAAATGTAACATTTTAAACATTGTCTTACACAAATTGATGAAAACTGTATGCTGTGAAGTTGCAATTTGTCCTAAGACCCTGTACTGGGTCCGCCATTAATGTTTACGTCATTACTATATACAGTAAGTTGTTCATTACACAACACTACAATAAGCTTGTGTAAAATTAGATAAGACATCATTAGGTTAAGAAAAAATACCAAGACACACTGAAATCAGATTTAATAAAATTAATGTGAAAGTTCAACAAACAAAGACCTCACAGAAATCTCATATGGGCCACTTTTCTTTGCTGTGTGAACACAGCCTTATTCTCTGTGAGTCTAGGTGTCAAAGGTTGGCTACACAAAGCTGGAGGGCTATAATTTAGTGCAACTGTAGGAGCCAATCACAGACACAAACACAGTGGCCACACTCCGCCCCTTCAGCCACACGCCTGTCGCCACAGCTCCACTCGGCACACGACACACTGTCTTCTCATGACACTAGACCCAAACCTGCACTTCCTTTCATTCCCCTTCACAAACCAATGTATATCAAGGTAGTACACTGTAGGAAACTGGAAAAGGATTTTTGCCATATTAGCTGCAACACATTATGAAGTTATCCAGTGGACACAAATCTGAGGGCCATGTAAAACCTCCCGCACTTTTCTCACAGTCAAATCACAAGTTCATACAAACAAACCCTTCCCAAACACGGCCAAAGACTGTACGCAAGGTCTACAACTAATTGACTGGGAAGGCTCAGAGAGTGGGAAACAAGGCTTTGGGACATAACATAGTGAAGCAACCACAATTCATCCAAAGGGAGTAAAAGCAAAACAACTGGCTACGGTACTGTGCTGTATCATATTTCATTAAAGACATGACACATACACGTCTTTCTCTTTATTTTGTTGTCTTGTAATAAAAAAAACATGAATTGATTAAAGGCACACATCTGAGTCTAGTCTGTCTCACACATGGAATGGGGTAACACTTTGGAAAAAAAGCTTAATGCAAATTTCGAGTGAAAATCACAAATCTTCTGTTGAGTAATTTTTTTGTTTGTACATAATAATTGCTTTCATATGAGGATCTGTATTTCTGGTCAATGTCTTGTGGCGACATTAGGGGGCACTGTTGCCCCACGTCCAGTAGAATTAAAAGCACCTCAACATTCACATATTGTAACTCTGGCTGGCTTTTTCCCTCCAAAACTTACATCCCTCATTCTGGTGGAGCCCTCAATAGACAGGAAATGGGCTGGAGCTGGAAGACGTATTTGATATTTTAAAAGGCACTGGTTGCATCTGAGGTGAATCTGAAGCCATGCAAATCCTGCTGATGTTGTTGTGTCTGTTGGAGTGGATGGGCTGTGTGGAGCTATGTTAGGATGTGAGCTTGAATAAAACATGGCCTTCATCAGGATTGACCCAAGAGCTGCGTCACAGCCTGGCTCACTCCGTCGTGAGTCATTACGCTGTGGTAAATGTTAGACGCGTTAGTGAAGAGATGGTCTGAAACTCGGAGATAAGGAGTAAAGGCAGTTGAATCATGTAAAAGGTCACATGGATAACCGTGTGTTTGAAATGAAAAAGGGCAACATCTGTTGTAAGGAAAAGAAAGGAGAGTGTATTTCTGTGTTTGTTCGATGTAAACATGGTCTGCATCATAATCTGGGCAGTCTGGATCTCAATCGTAGACACTGACAAACACACCTCCGCACTCAGCTCTTCCCTAAACATTTATACACTCATTGAGGAAACAGGAAATCAACTTATCTCCCTCGATGTCTCACTGTGAACACCTGGGTGGAGAGTTATGGCTGGAAATAAATGGAAATTGAGAATTTACCAGGGTTTCAAGTATTTCCTGGACAGTGATGATCTATCTATGATCTAAGAAATGATAATTATGAACTTGTGATTTCATGTTGGAGTGCCATGTGGAAGTACAAGACATTCTGATACCAGGTATTGATGAGTATTGGGATTGGCAGTTGGAAAACGAAAAATCTAATTAAAATCACACAAACGGCACCATAAAAAAAAAACACTAAAACTTATCAAAGAAATGTCAAAAAAGACCAGAGCAAAACTACAGATGAACAACACTTAAAAAGATCAAAACAATGCAAAAAGATCAAAGAGCACTAAAATGATACTAAAAATAGCCAAATCCAAACTGAAAAGGAAAACAAGTACAAAAAACAAACAAAAACAAAACAAACAAGACTCAAAAAAGGAAACAAAATGACACTATAAAGAACATAATAGGACAAACACCCAAAAGCTCACATGGGACCAAAACAACACTAAAGATTCAAACGGACAGTAAATAAACAGTGTCTAATCCAAATCTTTCCTAATTGAAATTGCAATTTCATAAAGCAACACAGAATGTTACAAGACATAACATTTTTTCTTAAATCCATTCCCAAATATTTGGTAACTTTATAATAACTACAAACTAGTAAGCAGTAATAGTGATTAATAATGTAATAACTTAACTTAATGCGTAATAGTGTGTAGTTGCTGTATTGCGCTGTATTACAGATTTCCCGAGACGCAGGGGAACTTATCATTAAATGTGACACATGGAGAAAGGATACATGCTTTAAGATTCTGGGAAAACGGCACAAGACCACCGCTGTGTGATGCTATCAGCGAACAGAAAAATACTGCTGGGTCATGATCCTCCTCTATGACAACATTCATAATGTGACTCAGCCAGTTATGATCACAACAAATGTTTACTGTCACAAGAAGGGCATTAAAAACCACACACATACACACACACATGTACACGCACAACACTGATGAAGCCATTACGGGTTAAAGACCACATCATAAAGTCTAACAGGCTTATTCTTCCATTAGATTTTTACAAGTTCACACAAAAGAGAGAGACAGAAATGTAGAATTAGGAAACAGAAGCCACAGTCTGGGGTGATGCTGGCAGAGGAAGACATTCTTTCCCCTCTAATTTGAAAGAGATGTTGATTTGCCCTCACCTGCTTCACAGTGAAGTCCATAGGCATTTTCCCTGATTATGACACAAAAAAGGTGTTAATCAACTAATCTTAAATGTAAAACTACAAAATGAGTGACTTGACTGTTGTGGCCAAAAATCCTCTTCAAAAACTACAGAAGAGGATTAGAGGAGAGTTCTGAGATTACAGTCAGAATTGTAAGATTACAGTCAGAATTGTAAAGATAAAAGTCAGAACTGGTCAACCCAAAACACTTATTGGGGAAGTAACCTTTTATTCATTTGGATTGCTGATTTTAGGTTTCACAATTACATTTTCAATCAATACTACCTAATTGATTTGAACAGTTTATTGTTGCAATGGCAACGGGACAGCTGTCTGTACATGGGGAGCTGTGATGGGTTACTTAGCGGAGTTTTGTTTGAAAATGAATAAACAAACTACTAGGTTAGTCAGAAACGTTCAAATCTCACTCTTCTCCTACGCACAGATGTTCTTACTGTTTGTTAAAAGGAAAAAGGAGTCTGTGTATTCAAACATTTTTCAATTGCAATTTAAAATGTAAAGACTGCCTCCACTTCCACTACACTACATAGTCCACATAGGCTAAGTATTGGTGCAAAAGAAATACTTTAATGTTATATATATTGATAAATGTGCAATACTATTAGATATTTGCAACTTATTGCGGGTGTTAAATTTATGTCATTATTAATATAAGCTCTGACTTCCCACCCCACGTACGTGTTCATTCATGTCCTAAGATAAACCTCTAAAATAAGCCGCTACAGTGACGGTTTTCCGCTGCCATTGAACTGTCGCTGTGGCAACAGCAGGAGAGAAAGTCCGCAAGATTGCATTGAAATGTATTTTCTGAAAACTAAAGTAAGCAAAACAAACAAGTGCAACGTGAAACTCTCATCAATAAGTGTTAAAATGCATTTATAGAGTTTATTGTTTGGATTTTGCACCTTTATTTCTACCACAAAGTATGTCCTTACAGGCACCCATACTTCTGACTTTAATCTTAGAACTCTACCTTCAATTTTTCTTTTTTTTTCTACAGTGGCCCTAATCCTCTTCTGTAAAACACTATCATGACTGGATAAACAAATTTGGACTAAAATGTATTAAAAATGCCCTTTACCCCACCCCCAAAAAATTATATCTTTATAAACACATTCAATTCTGGGCAACTTTTATAAAAAAAAAAGTCAAATGTCAGAAAAAAAGATTTTGTGGTCAAATGGTCAGAGTGAGAAAGCTCTCTGTGAGTAGTGCTGAAACAGGGTGGCTTTCTGCACACACAGCAGTTCCTCTGTTATATACAGGTAGCGTGCCACTGTGAACACTCACCAAAAACACACCAAAAGCCCATATAAACCCAGTGTGAGCCTAGTCTCAGTGCATACTCATGGACAACACAAGGTGTATGTGTACGTGTTTACTGATGTGTCAAAGAGCAAGGCTGGACACAACATGAAGGCCAGAATGAAAGCGAGCACACACGGGCCACAGACTACATGGCTGCCACATCACTTTTAATGGTTTAAATATCAAGATCTCTGTTTCAATTCAGGTCACATCAACAATATGTTTTCATAACCATGGCTGTTTTCATAATGCACAGACACTACTGCAGCATTAAAGGAAAGGCAAAACAAAGACTTAAAAATGTTGTGGTGTGGTTGTGTTGTAAAGTAGACGGCAACAAATAATAAAGAAAGATATGAGTGCAGAGTTGTCTTCTCTTGATTTGTTATAGCAATAAGAAAAAATAAAAATCATTCAAATTATGTATGTTTTACTAAAAACACACAAGGTTATGTCCATACTAATATTTTTTAGGACTACAAAATTTAAATTGCAATCTTTCTATTCTATTGCAAGTATATTAAAAATGTATCTGTACAACACAGATCAGTTTATAATATAAAAAATGAAATGTCACCATTGCAATATTCAACATATCACATGCAATCTAATATATTCCTTAGATTGTGCAGTTCATATTAGATAGTATTACAGAACGGCAAAGAAAACCTGCGAGAATTCCCAATCTGTCGTGTAACCTGCTCCACTAGTGGCCACTTGCAGTACTGCAGAAAAAATGTGTCACATAACACACATTTGGCAAAATTGACAGAATTGATAGAATGGTCAGTTATTTTTCATTTTTCTTTTATGTCATGAATGATATAATTTTCCCACTATTGCCTTTATCTGTCAAAATCGGTGAGAACAATAGTATAAGTATAATAATATTGATGTAAAATGTCATTGAAATGCAGCAGTGTATGGGTCCTACTGCTGTGGTATGACCTTCTCTGTCTGATTTAAAACCACTGCATATCCTCGTCTATACTTCCTGGTGGCATTGAAAAAAAGGCACAGGCCAAAGGTTACATACATACAAGTTACCTGGACAAAAACCTGAAAAGATCTAAGTATTTTCCCTCAGCTCTCTGCAAAATCCAACTCCAACCAAGAGTTTCTGAGGTCACGCAAAATGTATATACTTCATAACGGTTGTTGAAACACATCATTTTTGCATTTATCTTTCTGTAACATTTCAAAATTTCACTTCTTATATTTTATTCAAACAAAATAGACAGATAAAAACAATAATGTATCCTTGTAAGTTAAAGTTTATCAGTTTTGAGTTTTTGGAGTGGCCACAATATGAGGTTCCACATTTTATGTAAGTTGCACATACTGTAGAAGTGATGATGCAATGTTGACCTCTTATTTATATATGTGTGTGTGTGTGTGTGTGTGTGTGTGTGTGTGTGTGTGTGTGTGTGTGTGTGTGTGTGTGTGTGTGTGTGTATAACAATCACAGTGCTGCTCTGCTGACACTGGCTGGACAGAGGCCGAAATAGAACAATGCAAACAACATTACCCTGGATTTGTACTGCACAAACATTCCCAGAGTCTTAAGCCCAGTCTCAGCTCAGCTAAAAACACTGACAGGAGGGGCGACAACACAAGCGCCCACCATTATTACGCCCTTGTGCTTGGAAAACATCACTTGTCTTTTGACTATTATGCTTTTTCCCACATTTGCCAATAACATGCGAGTCTTTCTCTTCCCCTAGTTGCCTTACTTGAGCCAAATTACACACACTGTATCTCGACATGATTTGCGCTTTCATAGATTTCATCATATCTTTGACAAAACTAGCAAGTATGATAACATGAATCAAATAACAACCTCCACTGGGGTTTGGGGAATATCTTGAGAAAGTCTGGGAAAAGGAGCCGCAGATGGATTGCTACAACAAACTTCAACTCAATTTTTTACCTCATTCGCTGTTGTTTCTTATCTCCTGTGAGTCTAACAGATTACCTCCACTTCCCAGAAATCTCAAATCAAAAATGGTGACGGCCCACTTTTGCTTCAACAGCTTGACAACCTTTTCTCGCACTTTCAGTCCACATTGGTTGTTTTTTTAAGAGAGTTTTGTGGGTTTAGGTTCAGGGCAGGTTTGATTATCTGCGTGCCATCTCTGAGTCCACGTTCCAGCTGGGTCTTGTATCTACAAAAACTCCAGCGCTGACAATGTGTAGCTGTTATTCTGAGCTGTAATGGGGTTCCCACACTCAAACTGACACTAAGGATAGAGAAAAACTAGATTAAAAGGGACTAAATGAGATTCATAAGATACATTCATATAAGAATAATTACTCTAAAAAAATATCATTAAAGATTTTGACTAAAGTGACACTGTGTAAAATGTTGAACAAAATGCACACAATGGTGAAACCTATTTATTTTCCTTTTTGCCTATTTGATAGAAGATAGTAGTCTGACAGGAAACGGGGTAAAACATGGAGTAACATTGGGCAAAAGTGAACTGGTTGTCTCCAGAGTATGCGGTATGCACTTTACCAGGTGAGCCACTGAGGCAGCCCAAAAACGATTTTTATCACTGTATTATAATGTCATGTATTAAAACTCTTGTATTTAATGTTCCTGAAGAAAAAAAAAATGAATGCGACAATGTCCTCTCAGGGCTACCATATGTACTCACCAGCTGTGGAAAGTAAAAATGTAACACCACTTAAAAGGACTAAACAGTGCTAAAATAAACAAAGCAAAAATAATAAAATGTACTGATTGATACTTATATGGAGCTACTAAAAGTATCAAAACAAAATAATCAACTAAAATTTCCCAAATACACTATTTGCTAAACCTAGTTTGAAGCGATTGTGCTCGACAAGCTAAATACTTCAGGATTTTTGACTTATTTCCATTTCCCCTGACTTTTATAACTGCTCAACACTATCCAGGTTTTCCAGATACGTGGGAGCCAGTTATAAGGACAACACTCTGCTATAGCGGCGACGTTTGACGGGCCTGCTGTGGAGTAAGTAATGCTTGATGTGTGGCTGTAAATCTTCTGTCGCCCCTCATGCCTTTTCCCTCAGTGAAGACGTCTCGCTTTTCTTTGTCTCCTGTCACGCAGATGGTAAACGCATCACCGAGGGTTTGTCTGTGTGTTTGTCTCTCCTGATGCAGCGCAGGACCAAGCTCCTAAACAAGGTCTAAACACATGACACTTCTCTAAGAGGAACTGACTCCGCGAACACAACGCAGTCCGTGACAATTATGTCACTGGGTGTTATGCTCCTGCTTAGTTCAGATTAGGCCTTTATGTACCAGAATACAAGGTGAGACAAGCGCTTAATGCTGTGTAGGACAAGACAAGACAAAAACAACTTCATGTAAAACAAAACAGCAAACATTATAGCCTCTGACATGAGTATTATGCTGAGTCAGCACATTTCTAACATTGTTTTATAACAATGACAAAATGACAATTTAATCTTTTATAATTTGTGCATATTATTAGGCCCGAGCCGGTGATGACCGGGAGGGCCTATTATTTTTGCTCGGATTTTTTTTAGTTTTTTAATTTTTCTTCCGACCCAATGATCCTAAATTTGACCCAGTGAACATGCACGAAAAGTCATTTTTATTGGTCCCAGACTTCAAGCTCGGCGAAAAATTTATGTATTTGAAGTCCCAAAAAAATACGAAAAATGACTCAGTGGCGACCCTACAAAATCAAAATACATTGGGCCTATGGAAAGTGAAAGTAACTTTTTTCCAACGTAGAAAAATGAAACTTGGTACATCCATAGGACACCTTATGACGAGCATAAAAGCCAATGACAACCACCCCCTATCTATAAATGTGTTGCCATAGCAACGTCCCAAAAATGTGGAAAAAGTCAATGGAAGTGAAAATTTTAGTTTGTCGTAGGCAAATGAAACTTGGTACACACACATCCAGTATGTGCTTATGAACAAAAAGCCAATAGGGACCACACCCTATCACACACGGGAAGGCGGCCATTTTGAATTGAAAATGTGAACCGACTTAAAATACACCTCTTTTTAAAAGAACACAGAAAATAGCTGCTTCATTCCACAGACACCAAACTTGGGCAAAATGAGCTAAACATATGTATGTAAAATAGACAAGCGTTTTTCTAGACTTTTTGCTCGAGTTATATTTTTTTATTATAATTTGGTATATATTTTTATTAAATTTTTTTGCAAAATGATCCTAAATTTGACCCAGTAACATGAACTAAAAGTCATTTGTATTGGTCCCAGACTTCAAGCCCGGCGAAAAATTTATGTATTTGAAGTCGCCAAAAAAAAAATATGAAAAATGACTCAGTGGCGACCACTAAAAAAGTCAAAATACATTGGGCCTATGGAAAATGAAAGTAAATTTTTCCAATGTAGAAATACAAAACTTGGTACATCCATAGGACACCTCAGGGCAAACAGAAAAGTTTATTACAGCCATACCCTTAACTCAACAGGAAATCTACTATGTTGGGTGGAATGCGTGACCACCTAAATTGCACCCCTTGTGTCTAAAGGCTTTTCATCTAAACAGCTCCAAATTTGGTGAGTATCATCTAGACACGTGTGCCAAAAAAGTTATCAATTTGTTTTTTGATACATTTGTGGCTGTGGTCGTAATGAGTCTGTGAAGAGGCAGCCATTTCTTTGGGAAATAAATGCCATTTCCCAATTGCCAGGATCCTTCCTTTAGAGGAGGCCCCTACAGAGCCACGGCTAGAGTCTTAGAAAACTCCTCAGAATCCTTTGGAACTTGTAACCTTGTTCTTTTAGACAGGTCATATTTACATTTTGCCTTTTTAAACAGGGGGCTGCAGCGATTCCTGAGTCATCTCAAATCTCCAGCCAGTACTTTGTTTTTCTCGCCTTAGCCCAAGCATAATCTATTATTTTCAAAGGTTCAGACAGCTCCCAGGAAAACCAGGGATTGTGGAGACCTTTAACTCTAAATTACAAGGTGGTGTAGCAGGCCCCAGCAGTAGCATAGGCCCGGTTAATTGACATTACCGTGAAGTTTACGCTTTAAAGCACGAAATGCAATCCTCCGAGTGCATGTGTCCCCGCGGTCTCAAGGGAGGCGAGGGCCTTTATCGCCGCTTGCGGCTTTAATTTATTTTTATTTTTTTCTGCAAAATGATTTTCAATTTGACCCAGTAAACATGCACGAAAAGTAATTTTTATTGGTCCCAGACTTCAAGCCCAGCGAAAAATTTATGTATTTGAAGTCCCCGAAAAAAAAATACGTAAAATGACTCAGTGGCGACCCCTAGAAAAGTCAAAATACATTGGGCCTATGGAAAATGAAAGTCAATTTTTCCAATGTAGAAATACAAAACTTAGTACATCCATAGGACACCTCAGGGCAAACAGAAAAGTTTATTACAACCATACTGTAAACTCAACAGGAAACTATGTTGGGTGGAATGCGTGACCACCTAAAATCGCACCCCTTGTGCTAAAGGCTTTTCATCTAAACAGCTCCAAATTTGGTGAGTTTCATCTAGACATGTGTGCGAAAAAAGTTATCAATTTGTTTTTTGATACATTTGTGGCTGTGGTCGTAATGAGTTTGTGAAGAGGCAGCCATTTCTTTGGGAAATAAATGCCATTTCCCAATTGCCAGGATCCTTCCTTTAGAGGAGGAGGCTCCTCCAGAGCCAAGGCTAGAGTCTTAGAAAACTCCTCAGAATCCTTTGGAACTTGTAAACTTGTACTTTTAGACAAGTAATATTTATATTTTGCCTTTTTAAACAGGGGGGTGCATTGATTCCTGAGTCATCTCAGATCTCCAGCCAGTACTTTGTTTTTCTCGCCTTAGCCCAAGCATAATCTATTATTTTCAAAGGTTCAGACAGCTCCCAGGAAAACCAGGGATTGTGGAGACCTTTAACTCTAAATTACAAGGTGGTGTAGCAGGCCCCAGCAGTAGCACAGGCCCGGTTATTTGACATTACCGTGAAGTTTACGCTTTAAAGCACGAAATGGAATCCACCGAGTGCATGTGTCCCCGCGGTCTCAAGGGAGGCAAGGTTCTTTATCGCCGCTTGCGGCTTTAATTATTATTATTATTACAAGATCATTTTAATGTCATTAACTATGAATGGTGCTGGTTTGGCAGCTCTCTCTATTTTTTTCTATTCTTTTTTGCTTGATTGTCCTTTTATGTTAAAAAAGCATTCTATGCTTATTTTGCTTGATGGACAGAAATGGAGCTGTTGGGTTTTGTTTCTGTCTTGCCTGGGTGAAGACCTCTAGAGGTTGCGTCACAATAAATATGTTGCCATGGTTGTCTAATCAAGGGGACAACTGCTACCTCTTCACAAACCTGCTAAGCAAGAAAAGCAAGAAATGACCAGGGATCTGAGGAGGCGTAGGCAATGCTGCAGAGTGAAAATTAATTTTAATACCGCTTTCTGTTTTTTCCAGGCAGAAGCAAAAACTTCTGTTGGAAGCGTTATGGCAGGAGCTTAAACAATTGTGGACCAGCCACAAACTAATAGCAATCTTTCTGTGTTCCATCTCACACAACTGGACATTAACAATTGTTTGCTGGACAATAATAGATACAGTCTTGTAAAATTTAGCATTTATTTAATTCCGCAGGTAGGAAATTTATTTTTGTGACTGCACTTCATACTGGAGTTGTATTAACAGTTGTCAAGCAACGAGCCAATCTCTATAAGTTTCCCATACTATCCTACTTCAAAAACCTTCAACTTTACACAAGAGAGTTTCCTGCTCAAGTTTGGTCTAATGGTAAATTCAAAGGCAGGTAAGGGCAGACTGTGGTGTAAAATGTCCTTTAAACAGGATGTGGAACTGTGGTTAGAAAAAAGAAGGGAACATAAAAATAAAACATTGCACATTTTCCAAGTTTGCCATAATCTTAAATAAATGTATATATGCAAAAAAGAATATTGTAATAAACTCTGAACAGAAACAATAAGCAAATGACAACGTGTTGAAAGTCAGACAAACATGACCACCCAAACTGAACACATGCTTATCAATTCAAAACGGCTATAAATTAGACTGTCTCCCAAATGCAACATACACAAGATGTAAAAGCCCATAAACCATGTCATTAGAGCGTCTCGGGCCAGGAATTATGAGCAAAGCGGCGACACTGGGAAGACATCACAACTGCACATGAAAGACAAAGTGTGCAGCATCTTTAATGACTCAGAGAAACAACAATGGGGTAAGGAGGAAGACAATTCGGAGTGGGGTCATTGAAGAAGCCAGTCTCCTCCCACATGAGCTCCACAGTCCCTCCTACCTCTCATGATTAGTGGTTTGGTGTCATCAATACACACTGGAGTGGGACAAAACAGGACCCACATGTGCCTCCAAGTAGAACAATAGAAAAACTGGGGCATAGGAGTTCACCAAGTTGAAAGCGGAGCAGGAAAATACAAGATTTACTGTGGTTTTCCCCCCAAATGTTTTTCAAATGGAGCTTTCCCGATGGAGAAAACCTTGCACTAAGGGTTGGAACAGTTGAGTCTTGGCTTGAAGTTTGATACGCCATGACAGGCAGTGGAAACAGTGCAACAAAAATCTAGAGATCCTTCAACATGCGTTCTTCACAGTACCCACACGTTGTCTGAGTGTAGCTCGTATGTTGTATCTTGAAAACACGGCCAACTGGACTCAATTGCTCTTAACATTTAAATTATTTTAGAATATGTTCTGAAAAAATTCAAACAAATCCATTTACAAATATTTTGTTGATGAATCCATGTGAAATCTCTGGTCTTTTGCAGGATGTTTGAGCATGTGGCTACAATCCTTGTCTCAACAGGTCATATTCTAAAAACAGTATAAATAAAGTTTTAATTAAAAAAAAACGTGACACCAGTAATTGTCTCATGCTAAAACCATGCATAACATGGTCCAAAGTATTTATTAGTTTAATGTCTATGCTTGTATTAGCTCATTTAGTTGATGTTCTCAAAATGCTCGTATTTGGAAAACAACCAATGTTCTCAACCCACTCAATGATAGCACACATGTAGCAAGTCAGTTTTACATTTGCCAAAATCATCGTCTTTGTCTTTTAAAAGTGTATTGCAGTTCACAACTCCACACAGCTTATGTCATTAACCAACATTAAAAGACTCAAACTATTCCTCAAAAACCATTCCACAGATGAATTTAATTTTTGGTTTATAGCTGATGTGTCCAAGAATAATGAATGGCAACCTTGTCAAACACAAAGAAGGGAAGGCTTTTTTCTCTCCACCCAGCTCTTTACAAATTCAAATACCAGCTTGAGTTGAAAGCTAAGCACAAAACCAGATACAGCTAATGTTGTCACAATCTATAAACACTGAATCATTTAACGTTCGAGTCGACTAAGGCCTGTACACTCCAGTTGCTTGAATCAGACAAAAGAATGCTGTTGTAACTTTAAGACACTAATGACAACACAATACTGCTGGAGTTGTCTTGCACTGGCTTGGTTTGAACTTTTCAAACAATTCCTCACATAGACCTACAAAGTCAAAGGTCCTGGAGATATTAAACAGGTTAGGGATTAGGTTTGATCTCTTATTGCTTATGTGACACATTCCATTTGACACACTAGACCCCAAAGACTGTCGGAGTTGGCACACTCACTTAGCAGGTAAAAACATAACTCTGACCTAGTCACCAAAATGCAAGAGCAACCAATGGTGTTTGCACCTGACATTCATACTCATACATTCAACCCATGGAGATATGTGGTTACACACTCAGCGGCGCCCCAGGGAACTGTGGATAATTAATGACAGAGTGAGGGTGGCAAAAGTCTGTCTCTGATTGACCCGCATTGACCCACGCTGCTGAGTTACCATGGCGATTGGTCAATCTCGTTCCCTTTAGTTGACTGTTTCATTCCCTGGAGCGACAAGGTGGTCCACAGAGTGGGCATGAATGCACAGACAAGTGGGGGTCAGTGGGAGGTGCACACCGGGGTTTCAGATGGGTACAATTACACGGCTCAGCAAAATGGAGTCCTTGTCCCACCTTTGCTCTACGACCTGAGGGTGTCACACTCCCCCTAACGGATCTATTCATCTGTGTCCCGAAAATGCACATCTTGTCCATGCTTTGCAGTAGGGGGCAGTGCCAGTCTATGGTGGCCCCAATGTGGCAGGTCAGAAAAACATACTGTGAGAGTTCACTGTCCACTGGTGCATAAGGATTTATCACTGAAGCAAGCAGATACAGACTGGACAGTGAAGAGTCCATATGCAGCAGTAATAACATGCTAAGTGTAGATCTGCCCTGCTCTGTATTATTCATCTCCTTTTTATTGCTTCTCTGAGATCTGCTTCTCAAGAGATGATAACCTACATTGTAAATGAGAGCCCTGGCTGGAGTCTGATTCTAGAGTGTTTGGGTCATAATTTCTGTGAACATCCTAACGATGTGCATATACGCTAGCGGCAGGGTACAATGTTTCTCTTTAGCTCTTTCACTATGACAATAACACTAGTTAGTGTTAGGTTAGAAATAGTGAGTGAGAACATCAACAGACTATAAACAACCCAGTACAACTTGTTAAGATGCTCAGTGACCTAGACTACAACATTTACATTTATTCATTTTATCCAAAGCGACTTACATTGTTCTAATGTAATTACCAGTGTTACAGCCACTGGAGGCAAGGTGGGTTAAGTGTCTTGCCCAAGGACACAACGACAGTATGAACTGTGGGGAGAGCGGGAATCGAACCGCCTTCCTTCCGGTTGAAGGACGACCGCTCTACCCACTGAGCTACTGCCGCCCCAAGACGCTGCTAACCAGGTTATCTAATGACCTATACAATATTACTCAATCTAAATCAAATCCATTACAAATGTGTTCAGTTAGTATCAGGAGAAGATTTTCAGGAATGTGTCTGAAGCATTCACTTTAGATAAGATTTCTGGACACAAAGAACTGTCTGTGGGCTGTGACCTCCTCAGGCCTGTGCTCAGCAGGTAGTGACAAATGAGCTGATAGTTAATCTGTCCTGAGGTGGGGCTTTTCGACGAGAAACATAGAGCCTGTTTGTGACAACAGGAAGTTAAAACATTGTTGCCAGAGTAAGCACATTAAAGGATGCACATGCATGAATGCATGAATGCACACATAACCACACAAATTCACACAGCTCTAAACCCATCCGGATATAGTTTCTGGCGCAGAGCATGATGCGAAAAATGGCAGAAAATAAACAGGGATCAGTCAAAAGTGGGGTACAGGTGTCAGTCAGAGTAATTTTGAGGTATGAAGCATTCTGCTGGCCTGCTTTGTCAAAGACACTGGGTTATTGTTGGATCTCCTGAAACCCCCCCATCTTCTGATGGTCAGCTTTTCTACGGCCGTCCTTGTCAACAATCTGAGGGTGAATGCTGTGCATTGTGGGATTTTCCCAGTCTGTGGTGTCTTGCTGGAGCAAGCTCAAATGAAGTCTGACGCCAGGAGGCCAGCTCAGCAGACCACACTGACCTGATTCACCAGGGACACAGTGGGAGCTCCAAGAGCCCCCTGTGATCACATTCCCTACAGCCCTACCTCCTTCAAACTGTAAGACAATGTTCTACAACTGCATATGGCAATATTAAAAAGGAGAGCAGATCTTAAGAAAGATCAACAATTAAATGGGTTTGGTCAGAGCAAGTGTGAGAAAAATGAGCTTCCCTTGACTGTGGTTGTGAAAACCTCCAGCTCAATTCCTGCAGAGCACTCAAAATGCACATTTTTGCAGAGAAAAACCAGGCCACATAAAAAATCTTGAAGGACTTTGACTTTGCAGTTTAAGAGAGTAAACAATAAAGAGCAGAACACTGACTCAATACAGAACACTGACTCAATAGACCGCAAGCCTTTATAGTCAAATGGAACACAGTATATTAAAGCCTTATGAAAGGAGCTTTTCCTCCAGCTCTACAAGCAGAGAAATATCTCAAAGAATTCTGCAGCTATTAAGATTTAAAAAATCCCATGAAGTTTCAGTTCAGTGGGCTGGGTTATAGATTTAGTCCAAAGATGCTTAGTAGAACATTTAAAATGCAGCACATGCAAATTGCTATTGAGCTAAAAAGTGTAGGTGGTGAATTTTAATACAAGTTGCATGATTATGGGTTCTTGTGTTCCTCGATTATCCCGAGGAGACAGACTGAGCCCAATCACAGCCAGCAGGACGTCAAAGTGATTAGGTATAAGTAATGCTGAAAGCAGAGCGAGCCAAGCATCTATATGTCTGACAGAGGAGAGGTAATGATAACAGGAAGTGAGATGAGTTTGTGTTGCCCTCTGGCCCTGCAGCCCATCACCTCTGTTAAAAAGGGCCCTCTCTATAAACAAGCCTCTCTGAGCCTATTAAACAGACAGTACTTTAGGCATGAGCCGTGCAAAACAATGTAAACACAGCCGGTTCGGGGTACCAGCGCTGAGAGGGGGGCAGGGAGAGGAAGAAAAGTGGCGTGGGGCTATTCCTGATTCTTCCTGGGAGTCAGCGGCATCACTGCTGCAGCTCTCCTGATGTAGTTCTCAGTTAGCTAAACACAGGAAGGAAGACACGGGTAAATAACCCACTCTTTTGATAACGCCAGCCCTCATCCAGCTTTGCTTTGTGTTTTAGATAAGTTGGAAGTTTAAAATAGTGTCTAGTCTGCTCAGCCCATGTTTATGATGTTGATATGTCAATTCTGTCTTTGATCCAAGCCTATTGTAAAATATCCAATAGTTTTTGCGAGTTTTTCCATGGGATACTGCCTCGTACATTTTATTCATACTGGTGCAAGAAAAAGGTTGTCATTGTATGTTGCAAGAATATAGGCTAACAAAGATATACTGTAGGCTTAAAATATTTATAAATCAGAAAGAGAAAGTGTGTAGGTCAGTGATAACAAGTCTCTTTGACAAGAGACAGAAAATACGGTCAGTCCAGGTCAGTCCAGATGTGAAGCTATTAAACAGTGGGGAACTGGACGAGGTCAGTGCCGGACATCTGAGGGCCGTGCCCCCAAGTTATTCGCACCCTTTTGTTACAATGTTCAGCAAAGCCCAGCAGTGGGGGGCAGCAGAGATGGCCACAGAGGGAATGTCTAGTCTGTGGGGACAGGCTCCGTACCCCGGGGAAAGGCCAATTACAGGCTTAGAGCCCCCTGTCTGTTTGTGGCATGCGGCTCAGATAAGATAAAAGTTACTTGAGCGACCAAGATGGACATTTTTGCCTTTTGTCGTCAAGAAGAAATAATTAGGTAAATTTCCAAACACATGCTAAATATTCAGGTTATTGGTTTTGTCCCATTGTATAAATTTTGGAGAAATGACAGATCCAAGACAGGCTGCTGACAAAGGGCAGACAAGCAGGTTTGAGTGTGTCCAGAGAGGTCAAAGGCCATTAGTTTGACACTGTACCAGGGGTTAATGGTGTTTGAGGGTCACCAGGCTTCAACAAGAGGATACTAACAAACTGACAGGATGGCTTGGGCAGTTGCAGATTACAAGTAACAGGATCAAGTAACCAGGACACAAAAATAAAGTATTCTTATTCAGTTTCTCTCACTTGCTGAACTGGTCCCACTGAAATCATCATGAAGTATATACATTTTTATTAATTTGTACATATGATACACATATGATTTGTCAATGACTGTCCTGGACACACTATTGCCTGGCCTGTCCGTCCTGGGAGTGGATTCCTCCTTCTGTGCTTCTCCCTGAGGTTTCTCATTTTTCCCGGCTGGGTTTTTTGAGTTTTTTTCTTGCCCTGATGGAGGGTCTAAGGACAGAGGATATTGTTAAGTTCAACCTGTTTAGTAACAGGGTGAGAGTGACGGGAGTGACACTGGGCAAATGACTCTTTATTATATATTATTACATATTATAAGAAACCCGTTAGGGATTATCACCAAGGGCACAAAATGTTGCTAATCTAAAATATTTTTTGTACAATATTACAATAAGTTAAATATAGATAAATTAGACTGTAATATAATGTGAGGATAACTGACATATGTACATAATTTCAAATTTTTCTTAATATATCAAGACACTTTGTAACTTTACTGCAGACAACATCAGTCTGTTCACGTCAGGAAAGTTTTTCATCAAGCTGAACACCCAAAAACAAAACTGATAAAACCTTAACAATATCCTTATTTGTTAATTTTCAATATCTCAGATTTGTATTTCTTGTTTCCTGCAAATACCATAACATTTAATTTTTAACATTCAAAAAAGAAGATTATTAACTTGAAACCAAGTAGAATATTTTAAAAGGTTATTATTTAATATTTTTAGTAGTTACATGTGTGTCATCTGCAAACAAAAGAGGTACCATAGATTTTGTAACATTATCACTTATATAAATCAAAAACAGTAAAGGTCCTAGTATTGATCCTTGAGGAACACCACACTGTATTACATTTATTTTTGATTCATAACCATTCATTGACACATACTGTAATCTATCTATATAATTAAACTACCATTTGTAAACATTGCCATGAAAACCATATTTGTATACTTTAGTCAGCAATATTTTATGAACTGTATCGATCGCCTTTGAAAAATCTAAGAACACACCAATAGTGTATTCATTATTCTTTGAAGCTGTATATATACTATCAGTAAGCTTGATAAGTGTCATCTTAATTTACAGAAAATTATCCAAACCATTTCCAAGAAAAGTGTGTCACAAAACTAAGGCTGCAGTGTGTACTTGAAGAGGACAAATTTGTTTCAATACAG
Source organism: Perccottus glenii (assembly GCA_024416835.2). NCBI lineage: Eukaryota > Metazoa > Chordata > Actinopteri > Gobiiformes > Odontobutidae > Perccottus > Perccottus glenii. Next base: position 11,340,241 of record CM044559.2, read on the forward strand.
GTGAGTACTAAGAGCTAGTATTGTATTGACATAACCCAAAAGTAACTAAAACTCAGATTACATAACTTTTATATCTTACTAATTATGTTACGGTTTGTACTAAAATATTTTTCAGAATAACCATTCCAACTCTCCTAACAATCTAGAGAATATTGTTGATGTGCAGTGGTTTGGTAATTTTAGCTTGAAAATGTGAAGTAAAGCTACTTTTAGGTATATTTGGTTAATTAATTCTAGATTAATTGCAGCACTTTTTAAAATGTCAGGGGCATTGGGTTCATTGATCTATGTTGGCTTTGTAATAGCTTTGAGTATTTCATAGCAAAGGGCAAGCATGGAGCAGAGACAGGGATAAGGACTAGACAGACGATTTGGGTGACTCATGGGAGAAGGGGACACATAGCTTGAGCATTGCACTGCTGTGACTAGTAATAAGGCAAAGCTTGAGTGTTTGCAGAAGCATGCTGTAGTAATCCCAGCGGAGTGAAGCAACAGGCCAGGTTGAGAGGGTTAGTTCCTCAGTAATGCACCGCTGTCATCACAACTGCCTCCACTGATGTAACAGGCTAATTAACAGTATCTAGCAGCACAGACAATACTCATTCTCATTCTAGTTTGCTCACTTCTCTGTTTATTTTGGTGAGGTCGTGGATCTGGTAAGGTAGTACAGAGGCCATGTGCAGTTCTGGGAAAAGGTGAAAGAGTCTGTTGAGTTTTGCCTCCGTTCAGCAGTGAATACATCAAGCAACACATTCTGCAATTTTGGGCTGGAGTTGGACCAAGCCTGCTCAATCTGACCCATTCAGACCCAAACCGAAGAACACACCAGACACCCACGACACACAGCAGGAGGTTTGGTATGTCAGCCAAAGAGATGTCTGACTTTGTAATACTGCAGAAGTAAATGGTTGGACCTTATTTTAGAGAGCATTTCTGGAAAGCAGTTTGGGGAAAAAATGAAAAAAAAAAAGCAATTATATACAATAGATGGCGGACTAAAAAGTGCTGTCCTGTGTAGCATTTTATATTTATTTTATAAATAATTTGAAATAATGTATAGTAGTGTTGGGTCTGCCTCTGCGTGAAATAAAAACATAATAAATGACTTGGTTTTTATAATAAAAGCAGTACAAGAACAACATCATAGATGGTTTGATGCTGTTTCTTTTGCTATTAGTGGCCGTTCACAAACAGGACAGCCCATTTTATTTGTGCTCAGTGAATAAATAAGGTTTAGTTTGTGGTGAATAAAACAATGAATAAAATTATGAAATTTGGTTAGCTATGAGGATATGGTTAGCAATTAGGATATTGGAATCTAGACCTGTCAATAGTTAAACTTCATGAGTAAAATGTTTTTAAGATAAACATTTCTCGAATACCATCATTATTACAATCAAATGAAAAATTGTGATGTAAAGACTTTAAAAGAATATAGCAACAAAATACAAAGTACAGAGGTTGGAAAAAGGCAAGAGCCAGGCCTTAAACTTAATTGCCCCACGACTCTATTGCTGCCCACACCCAGACCCTGGTCAGTGCAGGGCTTTTGGTCTGAATGAACTCCCAGTGTCCACCAAGGCACCAGCTCTAAACCCCTACCCACAGCAGCCCTCACACACTCAGCCTGAGCAAACATGTCCTGACCGCCTAGCCAGAGCCTAAAGGCATTTCATTCCGCCATTTTGTAATGTAATTAACTTTGCTCTGTCCACATTGAGCCAAAGCAAAAAGCTCACGTGGAAATTAAATAAACAGAGGGGGCACAGACGACACACAACTCATTCCCCTTAATACCTCAATAAAACTCAGGCCCATTTTGATTGCAAACACTAACTCGTACATTGTGCTTAAGGCACCATTGTAAGATGTGATTTATGAAGAATGTCAATTTGAATTTGGGCCAATTGTTATACAAAACTGGTGGTCAAAACAACAACATTGTATAATGATGGAAAAAAACATGAGAACACTATTCTTTATGAAACAAATAAATTAGCATTTTAAAAGTACCAGGTAAAGTGGCACATTTTCAGGGAAAATCGCGAAACAGATCAGGACAGTGTGTTTTATAGGTTGTACTAAATGTCTCAAAATATAGCATACCATAGCACCTCACCTTTGGTTTGAACATAGTGATACACTTACTATAGCGGCTCACCGTCTGTGCCACTAGCTAACCTGTGGTGTGTTGCCTGGCTGTGTCCAACGCATGCTGTTGAGTCGCAATAAAAGGTCTTTAATTGTCTCCAATGTGTTAAATATTTACTATGACAACAATGTGTACCATACCAACAACATTTAGTTAGATAGCATAGTTTTTAAACAGCTGCTTCACTATCTCAAGTTACAGTAACATAACAAAACACGGTCAAAAATGTTGATGGTCAAAACCGGCCTACATGGCACACACAGACTATGAGCCATTGATTGATACAGTCCCAAGTCAAGTAGAGACTGCCATCTAATATTCCAAGTAAAAATTACATGCAAACAACCACAAAACAATCATCAAAACAAACGTTCTACTCTTACTAAAAGGTGCAACAGAGAGCATTTGCAAAAGGCAGATGAATGCCTGTTCGGTGATGGGATGAACCACCTCACTATCACAAGGTAACTTGATCTAACCAGAGCAACGACTTGTTTATTACATTAGTAACTGCTATGGTTACTGTGTAATGGTCACTTTGTCAGCAAACCTTAAACAGGCCCATAACTGCCAGTATTGCCAGACTATTGGTCAGAAACAGTAGCAGCTCCCATCGCCATGATCAGGTTGAGATGGATTTAAGTGTGAATTTACAAATCAAAGAAAAACTCTAGATGTTGTGCAATGTAAGCATCATACACAGCTCTTGTTTAGTGAATTACAAACAAAATCATTTCCAGTCTACATTAGCATTACACATGATCAGAACTTGCAACATTAAATAGTAAATTTCATAAAAACTGAAAACAAAGGTGGGAATAAACTGGTAACAGTTAACTTTTTTTAATTGTTATTGTTATTGTGCAGCAGTACACGCCACTATCCTGCCACCATCAGAAGGAAGTTACAAGTCTCTTCAGGATTTACCTGTACTGGAAAGATTTTTTACCAATCCAACCTGAATCATACCACTCAGTGAAAAATCAGACTGGAGACAACATGGGGGGGTATCAAAGTGGAGTCTGGAAGTAAACAGATACAGGGACAATAAGCCTTAAAGTCTTCTTTTATTTAATAAAGCGGTGTCTGCCTCTGAAACAAGGTTTATGAGGTTGTTTTAAAATTCCAATTTGGCAGGAGGCATTGCTGTAAGCTTGTCTTTTTTTCCCTATGATTTCGTTTAATACGTTTTAAATACTCGGCCAGCCTACTGCTTGTTTTACAGCGTCATTAATAGAAATGGATGCTTAAAATAGCAAGAGGAGGATTTGGTTTCAGTTTTGAAGTAATCTAACGGTACATGTTTAGTGCTCTGTGAGACGGTCGCAGTAGACTATTAGAATATAATTTGTCTGGGTTTTGATTTACACTCATCTCTTCTGTCTCTCACTCCATTAGACATGGCCTCTGACCCTGCTACAGTCTAACACGTGTACATCCACCTCTGTCCGCCCCCGTAAACTAGACCTCTGCCAAACCCCAAAGCTTCTAAACAACATGATGGAAACATTTTTTTGCCGTGTTTACTGGATCCAAATGTTTTTTTTTTCGAACACAACTGACCTTGTTTATGAAGGTGTTTTTTTGCTGTCTGTCAGTTTAACACAACATTTTGGCCATCGGCAACGTAGCGAACCGCAGGCACCCACTTACCTGCTGAGCTCTGGTTATAAAATGTTTACCGATGGCAAAACTGTGAAAGAATAATTACCTGTTTGATCACAAATTACCTCAACATGTAGCTTTCTCACTAAATAAAGTCGGTGTGAAATAGTTTAGGAATCCATTGCCACAGTGATTAAAACCAAGCGACTGTTAGTGTTAACATACTGCATCTATAGTTTATATAGTCTGCATATGTGAACTTTTAAATTGTCAGTAAACCTGCTAACAATTGGTTATTGACTCCTTTCCAGGGAGAAATGCCAACAGACAAGATTTTTTTTTTCTTTCATGCATTATGAACACACCTTATTCTGCCAATGTTATTACCCTCACTAGAACCTGTAGCACAAGCTGTTTTAAACAACACAAAGCAGCATATAGGCTAATGAGACTGTGGGTATATTACTTACTTTTGTACCTCTCTCAAAGACAGGAACAATTTTGAGCATTGGATGAAAATGAAAGGAATCAATGATATAATGGAGAAGCTGAGGTTTCATTCATGACAGCAGTTAAAAATTAGTGGCAGTTTTCAATTAGAGACAATCATTTCTGTGAGGCGACAGTGCTAACCACTGTGCCCCTGAGCCTCCAAAAGATGTAACTGTAATACACCAAAGCAGTGGCAGCAAGTGGCAATATTAGGTTACACCAGGTGTAAACAACAATATCAAGCCTTACAATAACGTGGCCTGTTACTTTGTATACCATATGTATCTGAGTTAAAAGAGAAAGTTAAATATTGTAGCAGCAATTTGCCCTTTTGATGCTAACTTTTATTTATTGTAGGATATTTCTTTCGTTCTCACTTTATCTTTACTTTATAAAGTAGTAGTTGCAGAGGGGATACAAATTGAGATGACTGAAGTATGTATGAAACAGCTAGCTCAGGGAAATCAATTGCATATTAGGTCAATGCATAGCAACTAATCACAAAAACAATAACAGGGTTCGTTTAATATGCCACATTTATTCATGCAAATTAGTCATCTACTTTTTTAGCTTTGTTTATTACTATTGCCCCGATTGTGAGCTCAAACCTGCATTATGCCTTACTAGAAACTGGTCAACCTTTTGGGGTGATTGCCAAGACGCCTTTTTACTATGACAGACTGAGAGTATCAGGGCGATATAGTTTAGCATAGAAAATAAATAAATGTTTGCTTATTGTTTGCACATGCATGATTAAAGAAGGGCAGCGGTCTAGATAAGCTATAAACCTACCCTGACTTAGCTGTGTATGTTAAAATAAATGTGGTCCTTTTAAATGTGTGCTTTGGTTAGAAATCTCCATGTAAAGAAGAGGTAGCCCCTACATACACACTCAATCTGTCACAGAGAGTATCAGTTTTAAACCGGTGGATATCCCAGGCTGAAAACTGCTCTCTGGCTTTTCATCAGCTGTCACACATATGGATAATAAGTTTGTGTAAGATGAACTCAAACCTGCAGCAGCAGCCTCTCGAAGGCCAGGCATGCATCCCAGCGGGGCAAGCTGGCGTGTCGGAGCGTTTGGGCCGTTGCCATTCCCAGCTGCAGCACCCCGCAGTGACTCTCTAGTGCCCCCCGATTGCCCCGAAACTGCTGCGCGTAGGAACACAACTGGTCTGGAGTCACCCGGCCTGAAAACAGAGGAACACACGGGGTGAAACTGGAACCCAGCACAAATTCATTTATCAATATTGCCTCGACAAAATGTATACACAATTCAAAATGATATTCTCTTGCCTTTATAATTCTTTGTGAGCTGGCTATTCCAAGCAAATAATGAACTTTTAACATGCACACATAGTTATTTACTCTGATTACTCTGAAGTGAAGTGTGAAGCAGAATAAACAGACAACCTTTCCCAATCATAACAGCCTTTTTAATAACCATCATCCATGCAGCTGAGGGCAGAGGGGAATCACTGATACCAAAGTGGAGCATAATATTATCTTAATGAGCAATAACTCTGTGAGCAATAAGGCTGTGAGAAAGCAAAAGGGCAGTGCAGACATTGTTTTGTAATCTCATTCTGGCAGCTCCAGGTGTCAGTTTGTCATGAAATGTTTACACAAGTGGCGTTATATGACAAACTTCGGTAAGTGTGCGTCGGTTCATCTGCATGCAGTCAAAGTGAACCGACACAGACAAGAGCTTCTGAGAGTCGGCGTTGAGTAGGACTAATGAGTGTCATAGCTTCTCTTTGGTTATTTACAGAGACAGCAGATACAAAGATTCACACAGACACAGGAAAAGCGGCATACGGCTGGAAAGGGCCGAGGTACAAGAGGGGCACACGTTTAACTCCACCATAAAGCCCACTTCTTCATGTTGATGTTCTGAACCAGCACCAGATGTGGGAGTATTTCCTGGACTACATGGCCAGTGTTTTCTTTAGTGGGGGCCAAACACATGAAGCAAGAAAGGACAGCCATCATAAAAAATGGTGTAAAAAAAACGCCAGAATACAAATAACAATGTAGTATCATAACATTAAATGTAAATGTAAAGACAACATTATTTATCTGTGCAGACAAATAACAGACATGAAACGCTTTCCAGCAAGAAAATGAATCTGGGACATTTGTAACAATAAAAACTTCTTTTCACTAAGTGAAGCTGTCAGCAAAAATGATAGTGTGATTGTTAAAGGAAAAAGCGTTTCCAAGGTCAACAAAAAGAGTCTGCGTGCTTTGTCGTACATACAGTACGGGCAAGAAAAGTTGACAAAAGAGATTTCTTTTTTAAAGAATATGCTCCAGTCCAGACATTTTCAAAATCCTGAAAAGAACTATTGTGAACATATCCAGCCATAAAAATCCTGGCAGCCTAATTATGGTTTGCCAAGGTTAATGTGCCAACCATAATTCAGCGCAGAACCAGGAAATATGTCCAATGCCAGAGCCAAAGATAATTTTACTTGAGAATAGGTGAGAATGGCACACTGCAGGCCAAAGCTCAGGAATATGAGGAAAGAAAATGAAAAGAAAGAAAGCCGCACTAAAGTCTGTTCTCCATTACACAATCAAACAGCACTAGCTGGGCCTGAGCTCTTATCTGTCACTAAATTTCACTCGGAGCAATTGGGTGATTCTACAGGCATCTTGTTTCCAGATGCTGAACGTATGTGCATAAGATTCACTGTCAGCTGAGATATGGGTTTGAACCCTGTTGGCTTAGAGTAAATGCAGCAATGGAGAGGTTTGAATTTTAAGCCTGCAATAAATAAGACGGCGCACTAATGGCCATTACCACAACTCATGTGTTGAAAACCATTTCTATTGGACATATCCTTTGAGCCCATCCAAATATATTTATTGAATTCACAACACATCTCTATTACCTAGTGCCACTTCAACAGCATGTGTATTTCATTTACCCGTGACCTCTGACCTAGGTCTTTACAAATATATACAGTCATGTGGTGTCTGTCGCTCTGTGCAAATGGCTTTAAACGGAAAATACACCTGAATCTCTTGGGCATTTTAAAGTACTGAGTGCCTTTATTGAAAGAACATCCATAAAACAAATCACACTTACATTCCATGCTATAAACTGTTTGTCCATTTTAGCCCGATGCTCAGAAGTGGCGTTTGAGTCCGAGCCATGATCAAAGTTATAAACAATGGTTTTAGGGCCCATCATGATTTAGTCTTCTTACTGGAAGATGAGTTGCATTCTAGGTGCAGAGGGTTACTCAGAGGCTAAGTGATGTCTGATGTCAGAGTAAAGCAGAGTGGTGGCCTGTCTCAGCAGCTGGACAGCCTCATAAGTATTTCTACATGAATGGGGGACACACGACGCAGGAAGGCTGGGAGACTTTTATTTATGCATTCCAAGAACAGAGCGACCTGGAAGTGATGCATGTTGGAGCCCCTTCCAAAGAAATACTGTAATGAAGCCATGAACAATACAAGTGACATGTGAACAGAAGATTACATGAATGCTGCATAACTCAAGCTTTATAACACGCAATTGGTATGCAAAATATTAATAGCAATATCTGATGATGACTAAAATACATCTACATGCATTGTGTTCAGGATAATAAAAGACCAGTAAATTGTTCCAGCATTAAAAAATGGGATTGTTATTGTTGAATAACATAAGTAAGAATAAGTTGAGCTGCGATTCATGTGAACAACCTTTTTTTGGGATAAACCCATATTTTTTTTTTACTTAAAAGAACAAAACTTTTCCTTTCATAAGACTGAATGGTATGAGGGTACGCTCTGTGCACTTCTTTTTGTATTGTATTGTTCAGTGCTATTGTTTGAGTTTCTCTTTTCAGAGCATCTACGGTAGCCCAAAGCACAAAGTGTTTTTAACACCGTTATGCACAGTTGAAGATATAGTTATGATAAATGTGCTTCATTTTGTTCAGATAAATGGTACAATATTTTACACACTGCATCTTTAATATAATATATAATATAAATATACAGAGACTGTGAAAACACATTACTTTAAATCCATATGATCGGTTATGACGGCTTATGAGTAATGAAACAAAAGCTGTGTCACTAACTCCCTGCATAGAACAAAGCAAATACCTAGTATAAACACTGGTCTTACAAAACTACACACATCCACACAGGGAGGGAATTTTCTCATCCTATTGTACTTTGAGAAACCTGGCTGGTCACGATCCCACTCTGAGAAATGGATTATTTTCCTTCTCTCTCTTACTCCGGCTCTAGATGATCTTATCCTGGTGAGATGAGAAGTAGCCAGGCTGGGTCAGAGTGTATGTGAGAACTCAGCGCATGTAATGAAGAGATGCAATATTTTCTCATCTAGCAAAATGCACTGGAATATCTCCTCTCTGGGCACCAAGGCAGCAAATAGGTATTAATGCTGAATATTTTTTTTGTTTTTGGGTTTTTAGCCTCATTTGAGAAGATGGAACTCTGCTGGTGGTGCATGGAAGGGAACTGTGTGTGGGGGCTGTGTTTTGGGAACTCAGGGGGCCTTTGTGGAGTCTGGTCCGGTGCCAGTTTGGTATAAAGCTCCACTGTGTAGCCGCCTGACAGTGCCTGCTCTCTTACCGCTCTTCTCCTTTTCTCTCCTTCTCAGCAAAAACATAAAGTCAACAGGCTGTCAGACAGAATCAATTTTTTTCAAACTTTCAGTGTGTCAAATGTAGCACATCTCAGTTCTTGTACCTTACATTTTAGAGTCACATTTTGTAGTGTACAGTTAAACAAAATGGAACACATCTGTCAAAACTTTCTTCACAAAAGTGGATAATTGCCTCAAAATAACATTTTTTCTAAGTTGAAAAATAGCCATTTAAATCTCGATAGAACCCTGTGGAAGGAGTCATTAGTGCTATTATTCCTGTTTCTACAGCTGACCAAGGAGGACACAGCACTAGCAAGAAAGGAAGTGCATTTCTTTTTTGGACATAATCTTGCATGAACAATAACATTTGTTAACAAATTTAATTTTGTTTCTCAATCTTTAAAAAAGTGAACGTATTATCCACTAGGTTTGTTCAAATACAATAGCATGTACCTACAAGGCTACCATAAATGCTCACAGGCTGTAGAAAGGAGGGGTATTTGCACCTTTAAGTGTGCAAATGTCAGTACTGGAGTACAGGTCTGTCATCATAGGTCCTTTGGAGTGTGCAGGCTTCTATTAAGAACCTTTTATGACTCGGTGGTGGCCTCCTCCCGCCACTATGCTGTGGTCTGCTGGGGGGCGAGTAGCTCAGACCGGGACAGGAAGAGACTCAATAAAGTGGGCTGCCCGCTGGACTCAATTGAGGAGGTGGGTGAGGAGGATTTGGCAAAGCTCACATTCATCAGACAGATAACAGCTCTCACCCCCTGCATCAGACTGTGGAGGCCTAGAGCAGCTTTAGTGGCAGACTGAAAGACCCTCAGTGCAGAAAGGAGGGCTACCGCAGGTCATTTCTACCTGCTGCAGTTAGACTTTATAACTCACATGTGTGACAATAACCCCAAATACTGTGCAATGTCCAGTTTTCTCCTTACTATGTAAATATGTTTATAGATAGCTTTTGTTTTTGTTTAATTTAACCTTCCAATTTTACTCCATTTAAAATGCTGGTGAGATTGTATTTTATTCTATTGCCTTTCTTTAACTTTTTGCACTTACCTGTATAAGAGTTGCTGTACAAGTGAATTTTCCCACTGTGGGATCAATTTGGTCATATGTTATCTCATCTTATCCTAAAATTAGTCTATGCACACAAGCATAAATAATAAAACAATGGTTTGGTCAAAGCAACAGCCAGATCTACAACCTTAATTGGGTGTTATGCAAAAGAACGTTGGTTGCATTGACTCGAATTAATGACACCACCTAGAAGGGCATCCTTTTCGTAACAATGTTAGGCAACCCCAGACGCTAAAGTCTTACTGGACAGTTTTAACAGTTGTGCTCATAAGTTACATGACGAGTAACACACAATGGCAAATTTTGTGACTTTTTGGGCTATTTTTCAGAGAATATGAATGATAACACTTTTCTTTCACTCTTGTTAATGGTTGGGTGAAGCCATTTATTGTCAAACAATAGTGTTTACTTTTTTTTTTTTTTTTTTTAAATCAGAAACGACCCAAATGACCCTGATAAAAAGTTTACAAACCCCAGTTCTTAATACTGTCTAAAGCCACCTTTAACGTCAATGACAGCTTGAAGTCTTTTGTGGATGAGGCTCTTTATTTTCTCAGATGGTAAAGCTGCTCATTCTTTTTGGCAAAAAGCCTCCAGTGCCTGTAAATTCTTGGGCTGTCTTGCATGAACTGCACGTTTGAGATCTCTTCAGAGTGGCTAAATGATATTGAGGTCAGGAGACTGAGATGGCCCGTTCAGAACCTTCACTTTATGTTGCTGCAGCCAATGACAGGTCAACTTGACCTTGTGCTTTAGATCGTTGTCATGTTGGAATGTCCAAGTACATCCCATGCTCAGTTTTCCGGGCTGATGAGTTCAACGTTTCCTACAGTATTTTTCTGTGCCACATTCATCATCCTTTGTAGCTCACACATCCCCAAAACATCAGCGATCCATCTCCATGTTATGGTTGAGGCCAAAAAGTTAAATTTTGGTCTCATCACTCCAAATGACTTTGATCCAGAGGTTTTGAGGCTCTTTTTGTGCTGTTTGGCGTTTTGTTTGCGTAGTAATGGCTTTCTTCTTGGTCAACTCCACCATGCAGCCCATTTTTCTATAAGTGCCTCCTTATTGTGCATCTTGAAACAGCCACACCACTATTTTTATAGTCCTGTATTTCATCTGAAGTTATTTGTGGGTTTTTTGCATCCCAAACAATTTTCCTGGCAGATGTGGCTGAAATGTTTGTTGGTCTACCTGAGCTTGTTTTGGTTTTAAAAAATCCCTAATTTTCCACTTGTTAATTAGAGTTTGAACACTGCTTATTGGAATTCTCAATTCCTTTGATATATTTTTTATATCCCTTTCCTGTTTTATACAGTTCTTTTACATTTTCCCGCAGACCCTTTTTTTGTTTTTGGTGGTAGGGGAAACCGGAGGAAACCTACGCAGACACAAGGAGAACATGCAAACTCCACACAGAAAGGCCCTGCCCTGGATGGGAATCAAACCCAGGACCTTCTTGCTGTGAGGCAGGAGCGCTAACCACTCTGCCACATGTGTAAATCACAAATCCTATCAGGGCATTTAAACTTATGAGCACAACTGTATGTGCTGCCACAGTTGTCTTTTAGTTCAGAATTTCATTTATACAAAATGTGTTGCTTTGTACAAAACCAAGTCACTAGTAATTATGTTGATTTAATTTGATCAATTTTGGGGGTAATGTTTGGCAAGCTTTTATGTAAATATTGGTATGTCATTTAAGATGCATTGTTTATTCCATTTGCTGTCACTCCTTATATTGGTCTGTCAGCTCTTTCTCTTGTTGTGTCTGTAAAAGGCACAGTCTTAGGTCTTTTCTTAGGTTGAATGTGTCAAAACAAACCGCTGTGTGTATGCAGATGCCAGCCAGTGTGTGGCTTGTGTGACCTCCAACATATCACAACCTGCTCGTTACCAGAGACAAGACCTTCTTTACCTCATAGATTATAGGAGCTAAGGGACCACAGCTGCCCCTCCCTTTTAAAAAAACACTTTTGCCAGATGCTAACCTGCACATTAGCCATTGTGCACATCACTTATAAAAAGGTGCATAATGGCATTTTTGCATGTAATGGCTTTCTTTTTGCGTGCCTACACACATTTATATCCCTATCTTCATTCCCCCTTTGCTTCATTAACAAACAACAAAAGTTTTGCGAAAAAAAAGGAAAAAAAAGTGTGTGAGTGTGTGTCATACAGCCAACATGTGGTTTAAATTTCCTTTGTGGCCACATGAGCAAATATACGGCAGGGCAGGGAGCAGGGGCTCAAAAGGAGGCGCTATGGTTCCACTAAGGCTACTATACTCTCACAATACTCCTTAAGTACAGTATGTCTTCTGTTTACAACACTTTCACTCAATGTAAATGAAAGTGCTTGTGTGCTGTGTACTTGTAAGTTTCCCGCTCCTTTCCAGAGATGATTTTCCAGACTTTTCTGGAAAAATATTGCTGTTGATCTTCCTGGATTGACATACAGTGATAGTCCTAGACACTTTGTCAAAAGGTTAGGGTATTTTGTTCACTTTGTAAGGCCATACTGTCATTTGGGCCAAAAAATTATGAAAGTTAAAATCTGCATTAAAGCTGCACAATACTGCACAATATTTGGTATGTTTGCTTATGCAATTATATGTTGAGGTGATGATGATTTCTCATTGTTTGAATGGCCGCTTGTGCCTTGTAAGAGATAAACTGAATTAGAAAAAATTAAAGAATACCAGCTCTAGATTTCACAAATTTCTAAAGGACGACAAGACAAGAGTGACATCGTGTTAGCTAACTGCCAGTCCCAGACCTGTCTGACTTGACAATTTGCTTCTGATGCAATGTATAGTTTGAAAGTGACAGTAAATTTTATTGCAATTTCCGTTGCTACAAAACTGGCCAACAAGATCTTTGTCAGGTTTTTCAAGAAATGTGAGAACACACAGTGGTTTTACTTCTTACCCATGCTCATCTTGATTTGAAGTTTCTCTTTACTGGCTGCCTCCACAAGTTGTCTGCGAACCTCCAGCACCCCTTCCTTCTGCTTACTGGTTAACATGGCCTCCCACAGTGACATCGCGGCTGATGACCTGAACGGTAGAAGAATGACTTAGTCGTGGGGGAAAAACAACCCTCAAGGTTCAGAAGTGTTTCTCAGCAATGACTAGTAAAAGAACTGTTGCTGTTTGTTCCCTGTATGTGACACAAAAAACATGGACATGATTGAGCGCTTGTCTCAGTGACAGAGAGCCTTCTGGACATGGAAGGGTGACTCCCCAATGGGATCCCTCACAGGAAAGAAAAGAAATTAGGCACAGGGAGCTTGTGGAATGTTCTCAATCCACCTAAAATGTCTATGCCAACATTCCTCTGGAGGGATCAGAGCCGTTCTTACAACAGTGGCAGAGATAGTCTACAGACCGAGATTTCTCGTGATACCATCTCTGGGCCCATCTCGGTCCCTCGTCTCATTATCTGCTGTTATGGAGCACTGATCCACATCTCTAATGGGAAAGTGTGTGTTGCTATCTGGTACAAGCAGAAACAGCTTTAAGTCTTTCCAGTTGAGAATCAAACAGAGTTACTGTGGAGCTTCATCATTATTACCTTTACACAGAGTGACGCACAATCTTATAAAAAGCCTGTGCACATAAATTCAGCATGATTATATTTTTTATATACATCTCTTGTGGTGTTGTCTCAGGTTTCTTCTACTTTTGCACACAAAAAGCATCAAATGCAAACTGCTCGATGTGTTTGAGTGCACGGCCAACATTCAAACTCTGAAACCGGAGAGACAAAGAGACAAAACCAAAAACGAGGCTAAGGACGGGGAACATAAACCGGAGTGAGAAGGCAGGAGGGGGCTCGTCGACAAATCTACTCTGTTTTCTTTTTAAAAAAAGCTTTTTTTTTTTTTTTCCTCTTCTCTCGCCTTTTCTCCTTTCTAACTGCTGCCATGTGTTTAATATCAGATGTAATCTGTTCCAGACCTTGGGCTGGATGGAGGGGAGAGGGGCTCACACAGGGACGCCCGCCATCTTCACACTAGAGCCAGACACAAAGAGTAGAAAACACAGCCCAGGACAAAAGACTGAAAAAAAACTACAACTTACAAACAAAACATAACGCATAATCTCTTAACACACTGTTCTTCTCAAATACACCAAGTACCACCTCAGACAGTATTTATCTTGCCAACTGAAGGCATTCAGGAGTACAATAATACTTTACACAGCAGACAATTTAGGCTCTATATGTATATTATCAATTGAATGTCATTTATTTTGACTTTTCAGCTTTTCTCCTTTAGAAACACCTACTGTATCAAGTTACTACATTCTCAATCATCAGAAAGTTGACTTTTGAAGTTTGTCATATTTTTAACATTTGTTACTGACACATTAGCTTTATATGTTTAATTTCCAAACAGTTTGGCTAGTATAGCAAGGCACCCCCCCTCCCATCCCCCAAATATATTGGGAGTCAGTTGTGTAATAGTATGAAAACACTTCTTGAAAAGGCCTACACCTACAACAAAACTGCACATCGGGATGCACATTTTTACCATAGCCGAAATGCCAGTAGTGTGCCTTGTCCAGCCCAGATGTGAGCAGTTTACATGTGTATGTATTTACCCATGCATCTGTGCGTTTTCTCGGGAGATAGAGTGTGGATGAAATATGGTTCTTATTTGGCTTCTTGCCCAGTCCCGCTGTTGTCCTTTCCCTTTGGCCATTTGGTCAGACGCAGGAGGGTCCCGCGCTGGCCACAGGGGTAAGGGGTGAGGGGTGAGGTTAATTCTGGCGGGGTGTGACAGACTCCATGAGTATACAGCCCTGGTAAAGTAACACTTGACCTCGAGGAGGAAAGGGGGGCTGGGCACGTGCTCGGCCATATAACTGCTTGCATACAAACTGAAGGGGGCACTCTAACACTTAACACGCCACAGTGAATGTCCTTCTCCAGTTTTCTTGGACAGGATAAGTGGGTGACTGTTGAGTGAGTGGGCGTTTGTACCCAGAGTTTTACTATTAAAATACCTAAGAATTGAATACAGCATCTTGAATGTACTAAAAAATAACACATATGCGTCGATTAGCGTGATGAAATACTTCTGACCATTGCCAACTCATTAAGCGTGTGGTGCGGAGGGGGGTACTGTTCCTGGAAGTGTGTGATGCAGCAGAAAAGAATGGTTCAAACCGTTGTGACTCAGGATTTCTCTCCTTTTTCTCTCTGTTGGACACAAATCTGAGCAGACACACACATTCAAATGTTTATTTCTTTAATCGGACTCCCTGCTGTACAAATTAGTAAGAATGCACTACAGAAGTATACGTGACGTGACTCAGACGTGATTAATTCTACAGACATATAGTACAAATGATGGGGGCTTTAATGAATGGTAAAAGGGTCTTGAAAGGGTTAGCCACTCTTTAAAAGGTAGCTCATACACCACAGTGTAAAAAACATTTGGTATACCTAAAATAAAATCCCCAAACTATCAAAGTGGTGGTAAGGACTTTACAAGGCTTTGCTGTCGGGAACCTTGATACCCCACAGAGTTACCCAGTCAGGCCAAATGCCAAAACAAACCTAAGCCAATTTGATTGATTTGATTTGGTAAATTTAATCTCTTATTAAGAGAAATTGGAATTACTGTGTTTCCAGTCAGAGTAAAATGTTCTAATACATTTTAAAAGTCCAGTAACAGACAGACTAAGGCAATAATTTGCCTTAGGGTCTTACATACAGTTGTGCTCATTAGTTTACATGCCCTGGCAGAATATGTGATTATTTGGCCATTTTTCCTGGCTCATGAATAATTAATGAGTAGCCTATATTCTTAAATTGTAACTTTTGGATTGTAAAAGCAAAGGATAGGGAGGGTAAACATAGTTTATATTATAAAAAAAGCCTTTTTTATTTACAAAAATATTTACTTTGTTTACATTTTCAAGGCTATGGTTACAATTCCATTTTTATTTACATTTCTTTGCTTAGGTTTCTAAGCTTATGTTTACGCTTCTAGGTTTATGATTCCAATTTCTTTCTTTCGTTTACGATTAACGTGACCACCATTTAGCAATTTATCCATTAGAGATGTAATACATTTAATTTTATTTTCTATTTTCATTATACCAGAGCATTTGCACAATAATAATAAAAATGTGCGTGGCAATAACACATCCTAATTCGATTTAATAATGTCTGCATCAGTCCGTGCTTTGACAGCTGCTCACAGAACAGTCTGTTTCACAGAACCATCTGGGAGGGCTCCCGTTGAAAGCGTTTGCAAAAGAAAGAGGCGCCTTCTGCCAGAAACTTGTCAGGCAATTGAATAAAGCATCGGCTAGTATCCGCCTACCACGAGATGCCATCATGGCAACAATTCATTTGACATAACCAGAGTGCAGCAGATATGAAGAAACAACAAACCACTGTAACAGTAACTGTTTTTGCAAAGTTAATCTGCAAATAAAAGGATCGTTAACAAACACTAAATCGGTAAATGAAACAAGGAGATTGGCCGATGAAAAGAGCGTGTATGTATTAAGGATAATGCCAAAGCCAGTAGGAACAGAGCACATTCATCTTTTCCTTCCAGAAAATGCCATCATTTTTAAGCGTTAGCGAAAGACCTAACGTCTTAGCAATAGCAAATTTACCACGTCTTGAGCACCGCCAGGCCTGCGGCACCGCAAGATACAGCTCTAAGTGATGATAACTCAACTCAAACTAGTCTTTGGTTACTTGGATTAAAAAAACTGGTGACTCAACTAAAACACTGATAAACTATCTTTAAACTGCAGTCCTGCTGACATTACATGAGTAAGGCATCCTTGCATAATGCAAAAGCAGATGATAATCCATTTCCCTGGGCAGATGGTAAGTCTTTCTTGACATGTAAGTATCACAATTATGCAAGGTCAGCCCTATCTCTCACCGAGTCAATTTATGGAGTGTGATGAATAAAGCAAAAAACACGACAGGTTTACTGTCAACATGCACCAAAAAACAGAAATGGCTGGACTAGAACCAGACCTGGCCTTGAGTGTCCTGGCAGCACGGCCCAAATGACCCGGTGGATTTATTAGGAGAAAATAAAGGAGACGGTGCTACAGGAAGAGGGGAGTTAAGGGGTATTATTTGCTCAAAGACAAGCAGATACAAATGAAATTGACATTGTAAACATTTTCAATGGCAAACACGAGAAAGGAAAAGATCACAACGGGGAGTATACCGGATTCTCTCGCACTCCTCCTGCGTCTCGACTAGTTTATCATTTCAAAAGGAAGCCAGCAGTGGGGGCTCTTTGAAGGAAAGGGTCTGCAGGAAGTAAACTGCCATTTTTGGGTGAGTTTCATCATGGTACTGAATAAAAACACACTCTCCTCTTCCAAGTGGATTGAAACTCAAATGTCAGAGCTAAAGAAGACCCACAAGACAGAATGGCTTGTATTATCTGTCTTGATGGGAACACGGAGTACAAGTTGCTCAGGTGAAAGTAATCTACTTGATGGATGTAGTGTGGGTTTCCGGAGGGTTCTACATGGAGGAGAAAACAGAATTAGAGAGGGCAGTAGAGGAAAAGGAGACACAACGACAAAGAGGGACCAGGGGATACTAAAGACATTATGTGCCTAAACCACTTTATCACTCTGTAGGACAGGAATTGTGTTTGCAAACATATTTCAGAAAAAAGCTGACCTTCAGGGATGGCTGATAAAATCAAGGTGATAGTCAAAGTTACATTCACTCTGCAGGCAAACGGCTGGAAGGATTTCTTCAGATCGGTCTGGTCAGACTTTGGTCTGAAGATGGTTACTCTGCATTATGTGGTTTGCACTTTACCAGGTGAACCACACAGGTAATAGATAGATGCATAGCTTTAAAACTGCCTTTACGTTCTGTCTAGTGACTATGGCCTCCTACCGCCGTCCAAAGTCCTGCATATTTGGATTAACTGGTGACTCTAATGAGAGGGTATTTAAATTTGCATACAATATTTTAATGTAATTCAGGACCTCATGTGGCCCACATCAGTTTTGAAAGATCCATCTGCATGTAATTTTATGTCTTCACTTTGAAATGACCAGAAGGCCACAATTGGCACAAGATAAGAGGTATACTTCTAGATAAAATGCAGGCATTAAGATAAAACAGAGATAAAATCCTTATCTCTAAAAGAGATAAAATCTTTAGGCATTGCTTTCTTGACTGACATTTTTCATTAATTAACTGTTCATTTGCTATCAATTACATAAATGTCTTGATTATATAGGTTACTGTACAATAATTGATAATTGTATTTACAGTCTTTCTCTGTCTGCTAAACTTTTAGCAATTGTATTACTTAGTTGAGTAATATCAGAGTAAGTAATAACTAAAAGATTTATTTTTAGAAAAACACTTGGTATAAAATAAACTACATGTGTTTGACCCCTAACACTGTGGTTTATTTCTAATTGCTTCCACTTATATTGACAATTAATGAAAACCAGTCCTACCCTGGCAGACTTACTGCATGTCAAATAAATTATTTCAAGCCCACTTTATCTCCATTTATCCGTGCCCACTACTGCTCATAACATGAAACTGACACCGGCTCTTGATTGTCTAACTATAGAACGACAAAACAGTCTTTTCCCTATTTGCAACCGCTTTAAAATGAATGCGAGTAGTTTTCTTGTCAGAGTTCCTCAAATGTCTGTCATTTGCTCTCTGCTTTGTATTATCCATATTTTCTCTTTTACATTTCTCATCCAGCCCAATGAGTGACTTTTTAACCGATGCTCACATTTCCCAGCCGGAGACAGAAATAGGTGTTTTTCCTGTATGGTGGTAGTGTCCAGGGTAGGTTTGAGGAGATGGCAGCCTCGCAGTGTTTTCTTATGACCGGGTGCGGTTGGGTCTGGCTGCGAATCAGCATCTCTCTCTGCAGCACCAGAGCACCACGGCCACCCGCGCTCAATGCTGCCCACATGCGCACCCACCCACTGCAGGATCAAGGTCCGGCGCAGTCCAAAATGACGGGTGTGTGGAGTTCAGTGTTGAGACTGAGGGGAAACTCGCTGCCCTCTGCCAGTAGGGTTCATATGTCCTGCTCTGGATCAAAAGAAGCCGCGTAGCCGAGCACAGCAAATTACGCTGAGCGGCTGGAAGGCACATGACCACAAAGACATACATAACAACCCTGCCACTTTCACTTAACCCAGACCAGAAACTGTAAACTCCTGCATAATGGCTGCAAAAATTGCAAGAAGCAAAATGGAAGAAACTGCATCTGGAAGCATGTTTAAAGACTCCTACACAATATAGACAGATTACAAGAACCACAGAGCCAAGGCCAAGTTGTAGGATAAGGCAGAAATTCACACCAGGTTATGAAAGACAATACAACTGTAACTGCAAAGTAAGTGTGGGGTCTTGCCCGGAGAGCTAGAATCAACAACCACCCACAGACTGTTTAAGACACGGTGATCTATAAAAATATCCCGGAATTACCCAGGGAAATTTCATACAAAAGCTTGGAATTAGGTCCACACCTACTATTTAAAGGTTTGCACAGGACTACACAACAAAACCAATCAAAACACACAGTAGGTTTAGCTAAAAATATCTCTGAAAATCATAGGTGTATAAACATCCAGGAGAAGGGGACGTATTATATAGACAATCAGGCCACTAGGAGTCTGTAAGGTCCAGCTCCCTGCACAGTTCACTTACCTTTAACAGAATACAACACCTTAACAGTTTCTCATTTGTTCTGGCTCAGTTCTTGAATAAACATTTCTGAAAATATGTATCTACATATCTATATTTATCCAGAATACATACACTTGTTTAAGCGTAGAAACAGTCTACAAACTGTGGGGCCGTAATCCCCACACGGCGCAAAGTTATTTGATTTAAAGTCACTTAAAATCAAATAACATCCCTCTCTACTATGGATTAAGTGACAATTGAGTGTGTTTGCTGCATTATTTCTTGCTCATTTCATTGCATTTTAGTCACAATAAACAGTAAACATTCAGTAAAGTGTAGTCAGTCAAGGACACCAAGTCCATTCAGAGCTGAAGCAGTAATGCATTCACTGACAGTAGCCCAAGCTGTAACTCAATGATCAAAACTGATACAGGGAATGATTGTTAACGTAATCTTTAACCTTTAATTGCAACATTTTACTATTTCTAATCAGGCGAAAGGGTTCTTTTAGTGATCAAACTAGGTCATACATAAATAGATTTTGCAACTCTCCTGGAGGTGAGAAGTATAGAGCCGTCAATCATGGGATCAGATGACTTTGAATAAATCCATTCAGCAGATAAAACATCCCAATTGCTTTTTCACAGGGTATGCAATTATAAATTGACAATAAGTGTCTTATTATAGCCCAACTTGGCTTAAATGATCACAGAACTTTACATTTTGGTGGCTTTAACAAAAAAACAAAAACTTTTGAAGCAATGTTGTGGGTGAATAAGTTCACTTTGAAACTGTTGAAACTGACAAATGCACTCATAGGGAAATGCTAATCAGTTTTTTTTAAAAATGAGCCAAAGTGGTTGAGAAAAACTTAAATGTCAAGCAGAATTATGAAGGAAGTATAAAAACAGGTCAAATCTGTAAATATGATGCACAGCCCCGTCTTGAGCCCATTAGAGAGACTGACATAAACACAGCCTGTGATTAGGTGTGTGCTTCAAGGCAATTAAATCAAGTGGGGAGGTCTCAGCTCCTCTCTCGCTGAGCCTCGGCAGAACTTTAGTCTCATAAACATCTATGGTGAGACTCAACTGGGCCATCTGCTCAGAGATAGAACAGGCAGTAACCCTCCTGCTGATACGGTTGGCCCCAGTCAGACGTAGACTCTCTGTAAACACACCCACCTCTGCAACATCTCTAACCTCAGAGCAGCACTTCCAAAGCTGTCTCGTAGCACCCTGGAAATAATAATTACACGAATATCTCAATCTCTGACTTGTAAACACATTAGCTAATATTTTTGTAGAAATAACACTGTGTGTGTAGAACCAAAAGCTGTGCACAGACATTGGTTTAAAATCCAACTACATTTCAAGGTATAACGCAGTTTAAAAATTTTACGGTATGATATTTATGAAACATTCTGGTAATAGAAGCTGATAAATGGCTTTTGTATTTAACAAAACCCCAAGCCTCATTGCCAGACTACAGTGACATTTAGAAGGGCATTGTTAATAACCTGTTGATTTTCCACAGATATTCACTAAGGGTTAGTGCAACTTGCCCTTGTGTTGCAGCTGCACACATGTCAGCTAAACCACCAGTGACCTGTCAGAGCTTAAACAGTTCCATTACAACACAGCCGCCCACCTCCTGCTGCGTTTATAGTGTCACAGTGGTTAAACATACAGCAAAACAGCTCCTCCCACAAAACTCTTCTTCTGGGTTGAAGTCTTTTCCTCCTGGAACCACATAAATAGTTTAAGGAGGAGTGGAACAAATTATGTAGGACTAATCTCTTTAGGATTCAAGTGAATCTGTCATGGGATTCTCTTGACTTGAGATTTTGGACTGTCATGGGTCAAGAGAATCAAATGTTCTTTTTTGACAGTATGCCATATATTTTGTTGATATAAAGTTAGTCTTTGAATGTTTAAAAAAGTAAAGAAAGTTAAAAATCCATCAGCCACCAAATTCCTCACAAACGCAAAGCAAAAACAGACACAATAAATTTGCAAATAAAAATAAAGCCATATTAAAAAAAAAATATATGATGAATTTAATCCGTGTGTCTAAAGTAGTAGCTCAGTGGGTAGCCCACCTTGCCTCCAGTGGCTGTAACACTGGTAATTACATTAGAACAATGTAAGTCGCTTTGGATAAAAGCGTCAGCTAAATGAATAAATGTAATAAATGTACACAAATGAGCAGCCACTATCCCGTTAGGACTTGATAATAATAATAATATTTATTTTTATATAGCGCTTTTCCACCTACTGTAGTAGGCACACAAAGCACTTTACATACATTAAGCTATTTACCAGTGTTACAGAACACTCACTGGGGGCAATGTAGGTTAAGTATCTTGCCCAAGGACACAACGACAGTATGTAGGTGAGAGCGGGATGTTATGATGTTTTGGGATATTGCGAGCGGGGATCGAACCGCCCACCAGCCGGGCAAAGGACAGCCACTCTACCCACTGAGCTACTGCCGCCCTGAATAATAAGGCAAGACTTCTAATGTTAAATTAAACTAAAGTAAATTAATGATGAATTCAAAAGGTTAAGCAGGCAAAAAAAGAAATAGAAATATACTATGAACTATTCTGAAATTCCCAGCTTTCCATCAAATTTCTAATAAACAGACATTTTTAAACCTATGCGTTACTCACTATACAGCAACTGAAGACGTTGTGTGTTTACATGTGTCTCTTAACATCTAGTTGTGATGTACTTACTGTGTCTGTGCTAAGCAGCCAGGCGCCAGGATGTTCTGGGTTTGAGGGCTGCGCTGTAGAGTTGTGAGCTCCAGCATGTCCACCTGCACGTCTGTCACATGACCCGGTAAGGGCTTGAGGACTGTCAGAATCTTCTCCACCAAGTTGTCGCCATGATGACCTACAGCTCCTGGTAATAAAAGAGCATATTAGTGAAATTTCTAACATGAGTATTGTATGTAAAGAATAATTCAGCAATAAAGAAGTGGCTTAAAGATTTCACCTGTAAGGTCCAATGTCCTGTCAATAAAGATTATTGATGCTTTATTCTGAGCTGTCTTCCTTCTATTTTTGGCGTGCGGGTGATTGGCCAGTTCTCCTGCGATGATACGGCTCATGGGACCCACTGCAAAACTTTCTTCTCTAGTCCCTGTTGCCTCAAACATTGAATTCAACACTGAAGCCAAGTGTTTAACTTGAATTTGCAGTCCAGTGGGAAGAGAACTCATGTCTATATCTACCAGACTTCCAAATCTCTTCTTCTCCGGGCGTTTTGCATTTATTGTCCTCAGGTCAGAGGAGAGAAGAGGGAACAAGTGTGAAAACGGAGGAGTGAGGATTAATTGTTGTGACACAGGAGCGAAGACAACAGGGACATGCATGACTTCAGCTGTGTAATTCATGTTGCCCATCCACTCACATAGCTTTTCTTCAAACTGCTGAAATACTGGATTGCCCTCCATTTCTGCTGTGACATTGTTGGCGAGCAGATGCACGGAGTGAGCAACAGTGGTGAAAACAACACAGTACTGAAAGTGGCTCATAGCTATAATGTCTTTTATTATGTCGATTGTTCTTCCC
Source organism: Perccottus glenii (assembly GCA_024416835.2). Taxonomy (NCBI): domain Eukaryota; kingdom Metazoa; phylum Chordata; class Actinopteri; order Gobiiformes; family Odontobutidae; genus Perccottus; species Perccottus glenii. The sequence continues at coordinate 11,363,454 of CM044559.2, forward strand.
TTTAACAAAGTGCTTACCACGAAGACAGCTTTTGGTTCATTAACACTGCACGCCTCGAAGCTTGAGAACTGTTTTAAATTCCTGGCTCCTGCCTCGAATAACGCAGCAGCACCGCCGTTCCAATGGAGAGCCTCTGCACACTTATCATCCATGAAAACAACTGCTTTCTTTACCTTCGAAAACACTCGTTCCCACATTTGCAGCGGGAAACGCGTGAAATCCTTCGCTGTTAGCATTTCGCCTTTTATACCGTTTGCTAAATTCTAATAGATGAAATGTACATCAGCAATGATACTTCTAGCAAAACAAACGCAAGAGTCCCATGAAGGTGACGTGGCATTAGAAAGTCGCAGTATAAATACGTCACGCGTTGCTATGACAGCAGCATCCCGAGCAGCAGAACGATGCAGTCACAGAACAACTCTTTGCTACGTGCTGCTGTTACTTGAATTAAATATCAAAAATACATATTATGTTGATTATGTACAGTTTTCTTTTCTGAAAAAAGTTGCACTACTTTGTGAAAAATATAAAATAATTGAAACTTAATTTGTCAAAAGACAGCTGAACATAAAACCGTTGTATACTTTAGACCGATTGTTCGTTGCGAGACCCCGTCAGTTAACGTAAACGTTAGCTTCAGCTATCGTCAGACGTTTTAATCTTTGTCTTTAAGTAAATATAATTTAAACATTAGCCTTCAACCTTGTGGTCTGAAGCCATAAGTGAAATACGCAATTGTAAGTGTTATACTTTTAGCATAGTTGGATAAATCTTTTTTCTATTTTTTACTCCATGTAGCCTAATTACCTAATTGTAACTAACTAGTTTTAGCCTAGCGATGGGGCGCCGTATTAGCTAACCTGTGGAGCAGAGAATATTTAGCAATGCAAATGTCACTAAGGCCAAAATGGTATAAAAATATTTTTCTAATTTTTTGGATTGGGTTTTACTACTACTATTTTTTTCTTGGCTGTGAAATATGATTAATAATACAGCATTCCTCAGATGTATTATAATAGTGTCATAGCACTATATATATAGGATAAGAAATATGAGGCGCAATTTGTTTAGTGTTTCTGTAATGTATGAGCCTGTAGGTACAGATGGGAATATTGTTTTCCCCCAGATTTGACAAAAGGTGATAACAGCTGAAATTAACACTAGAAGGAGAATACAACTGGATTCAAGTATGATTTTATCCTAACTTTACTATTCCTAATTCCTAACTAAGTCTACAGTATTTGCCAAACATGTCTGATGGTCTCAATTATGATTAATGGTGTAATTGTGTACAGCAAACTAGTCTGGCCTTCATAATTAAGTGATTGATTCAGTTTGATGGTTCACACATGGTTCTGCAGAGTGACATGGATGAATTAGCCATGGTAAGTAACCAAGAGAGGGTCGAAGAAACCCCTTCACAGCCAAATGAGGAAGAGGGAAAGAGCACCAAGAAAACAAAGAAGACAAGCCACAGACAAAAAACAAAACCATGGGAGAACCCTGGTAAAGACTGCCTATTATTCATGCATTTTCTAATAGTCTAATACAAAAAAATCATTAATACAGTGTATGTCTATTTGTTTAGGTGCAGACATTTCAGATTATTTCAACTACGGTTTCACTGAAGAGACTTGGGAGGCCTACCTCAAGAAACAGAGAGAAGTGCGAGCAGCAATGAGAAAGACAGTAAGCAAAGATAACCCTAGATGAAAAGTAAGCAGAGGAAGATTAAAAAACTTTCTCTTTTCTCAGGGCCAGAGCCACAGTAAACGCAAGGCGGACTGGACTCGACCTTCTTCTTCCTCTGACTCATCTATGTTTTTTCCCAGGTTGGTATTGTCACTGTCGGTGCTCTCAACCCCCAGCCACATGCCCTGGTCGCCGTGATAACTTGCGCCCAGAGGAGGTGGCAGCTGGTCCCTTTTCTGTTTGTGACAATCATTATCTGGCTGGTGCCATCTGTTTACTGTGATCCCTAAGATGGGCTCAGCATATTAGAGCTGCGCTGGCAAGGGAATCAAAAGTGTTGGGGTAAACACAGGCTTAAGTACATCTAGATTACTCCGAAGTGAAATTTCATAGAAGGTGTCACATCACATTTGTTCAGAGAGCTGTTATTTAGAGTTTCAGTCAGGTTATATGTGACTAGGCTCTTCACAAGCTTTTAAGTGAAGATTTGTAGTGGAGCCTTTGGGAAACATGACTCTTAAGGCACATGCTTCACAGTCCTGTTACTGAATGTGAAAGAGGGGCCTGTCATGTTAGTAAATAGCATCCATCTGAAGCATGCACTTTCCTTCTATTTATAGACAAAAGGCCTGTATATCTTCCGAGTGCTTTTTCCAATACAAAGGAACATATTCCCCCAGCTTTACGCCATTTACTTTCATTATGGCTAAAAATGCCCAGCTCCCGACCAAGCTGAATGTTGAAAGGGAAAGAATGGCCCCGGCTGGAAACTTAATTTCACATTTGTCTGTGGTTGTTTTTCCACAAAGGTTGTTCCTGAGTGGAGGTCACTGATTTGAAGTATGTGTGGGGGTCATGCATGTTCCGCTCCTCCTCAGTGACAGAGCTGGACCGGAGAGAAATCAGGCAATAAGCTACATGGACAGTTATGGCTGACTTTGATTCAGAAAATGTATAATGGATAGTATTAGGACTTTACAGCTTGTATAAATATGACATACAAAATTAAAATGAAACGTCTTAGGAGTGACAAAATATCTAGTTTGTTGCAATAGGTAGATTTTACAGAATCCTTTCCAGTGTTCAAGTTATTTTTTACAAAATACTTAGACAAAACAAATAGACTACTTAACCTATTGTCCTTTTGCCAATGAATGTGTGATTTTCTTGAACAAAAAACTAAACATAAACATTGTTCACATATCTGCATGGTTAAATGATCACAATTTTTGGTCCAGTCTGCTAAAAACTTGTTTTATGGTTACATTATTCAGAAACTAAATTCACCCGTAGACATAACAAATGGAGATCCTCAGCGTTGTTTGTAAAGCCACCTTCTTTTTTTTTTTGTTTTACTAGAGTGTGTCCTGTAGTGAATGCAACACAACTACTGTACAATGGGTTGACCGCTCCGTCATGCTCAATTATATTAACTGAGCATTTATTTATTTATTTATTTATATAGCACTTTTCCACCTAGTAGGCACTCAAAGCGCTTTACCAGTGTAACAGCTGGAACACCACTGGAGGCAAGGTAGGTTAAGTGTCTTGCCCAAGGACACAACGACAGTATGTGGGGGAAAGCGGGATGTTATGATGTTTTGGAATGTTTCGAGCGGGGATCGAACCGCCCACCGGCCGGTCGAAGGACGGCCGCTCTACCACTGAGCTACTGCTGCACCCATAACATAATGTACAGTGGTATAAATGTTTAAATTGACAAGTACAATCATTCCCTCAACTCACTCTACTGTACTGCTTTTAAAAATATATCATATATAAATATCACAAAAAACTCATGTCCAGCTACATCAGCTTTGTAGTAAACCCTTCTGGTTTCATGTCAAGATATACTGTATTTTAAGTATATAGACTACATATGCTGAGTAATAATAGCCCGCCTATAAAAAGGTCAGTGCCTAATGGATTTGCATAACTTTAAAATCTTTCTGCCTATCACGTTTTGAAACATGATCTTAAAGCAGGTTCAATCCTGCTTCCCTTATGGTTATGTATCTACATGAGCGTTCTAATAAAACGTAGGGACGTGTCTATTCATTTTCTGCAAAGTGAAATAGACATTAAAGAGCTCTAAGCAGTTGGAGATGTCAATGGATATGGATGCTGTTGCTTTTCCGGCGTCTTACTCCCTACTGCTGATGAAGTCCTTGTGACAGAAAGAGGTTAGTGTCTCATCTGTCTCAGTGCGTGCGCTCAGTAGTGGTGCGTTGAGGGGGATTTTAAAGGCCTGTTTGGTAAAGATGGCGAGATGACCTAGAAAATAAGGTTTAATGTGTTAATGGCCCTACAGGGGTTGTACTAAAGGCAACAGAAGTAAGAGAAGGGCAAACTAATGTCCTATATTTTTTTTACAGCTATGCATCATTTGTGGTTTATAAAAAGCTCACTGCACTGTTTTGGAATTTCTAGGTTATGTTTTTTTGACTATTATATGATCAACAGACGACCCGAGTCCAGTGGAAGTTCTGAAGGCCAACATCACCGTACTAGAAGAAACAACAGAAAGGTAATATATGAATGCATATATTTATGAGTTAGAGCAAAAGTCACTGTCACACACCGTTAACACTGACCTTATCTTACACTGCAGCTTTCATCACCCAAAGAGGACAGAGCTACTCATCTGTTCACTTCAGCTGATTTCATGTGTCCCCCTCATTTCTGTAAGTGACCTTGCTGCTAAAAATAGACACACAATCGATCGTGTGGGGTTTAAAAAAAAGCTCAGGATAATACAATGGGACATGGGAGGTGCAGATTTCTGTTGCCCCGCAGCATCTCCCAGAGGTGAGTGGGGTGGGATAGAGGCATCGTGGCTTCTCTTGACCTGTTAATGTGCAGCTCTACTAGTGTTGTCAACTTTGGCTGTCCAACTTTTAGTGGTCTCATTGTCAGTTGTAATGTTAAGATGCTTGTTTATAATCACTTCAGACAGGCTTTATTAGTTAATGGCAACAATGAGCTTTAGCAATTTGGGACGGAACCCTCAATGTAGCAAATTTCACAAGCAAAGACCCCAACAAACCCTCAGAGGACCACACAGCAGTCCTGCAGCTGCACAAATAACTAATGGCAATTTGGCTGTGTGTTTGTGAAGCTGCAACACATGTCATAATAAATAAACCTGCAGAGTTGAAGGACAGAGGTAAACGTCGATGTGCGTGAGTGTGTGTGCGTGTGGTCATGTGTATGTTTGCATTGTGGGGACGTAAATCTGTGTACACTTGTGACTCAGGACTTGGATTCTTTACGAGAACAAAATGTTGGTGTCTGTAAAACATAAATATTGAGGTTTACGGGTAGTTCTAGGGTTAGGGTCAGTGTCCACAGAACACATAGTACCCCACGTGCATCTTGTCCGTGTGCATGTGTTGTATGGATATAGATCTTCCTGCCATCCAGGTGCAAGCCCATCGGCGCTGTCAGTTTCCTGATTTCCTCCTGGTCTTTGTAGTGAATCACAGAAATCCAGGAAGGCTTCCTGGCCAAAGCACACAGCTGAGAACACACCATATCTTTATCTTCAAAGCTCTCAAAATAGAAGGCTGGCTCAGACCCCTTTCTACCCCTCAAACACCCCCTCTGAGCCCCATGCTACCTGGTAAACCCGTGCCAGTGCCGCTAATGGAACCAAAATATCAAACATCCTGCCGACTTTGGCTTTGAACACTTCACTCCAGCTTTGAAGCACATCAGCTTTTACCCAGACCACTCCCCTTCTTTAAGTTCTAGACCCTCCTCCTTTTGTGATGCAAATGTGTAAGATGATAAAAATAGCTCCCAGGAAAAAAAATGCTTGCCCAGCAGAATATAGTGCAAGAAATGTGCTGAACAGAGCCACCATGGGGATCAGGGCAGAGGGAATGAAGAAGCATGCGTTTCTTTTTTAGACTTTTATTTATTTCTCATTAACGCTTGTTTGATGCACAAACAATAGAAGTGTGTCACTAATGCGGCGGAGAGGTATCCTTCATGTGTCATCCCTCAGTACACTGTACACAGTGAAGGTGAGGCAGGCTACTGCTGCTCTGCCTGCAGCTGTGTGTTCTTCAGCCGGTTAGTAGGTCACTACAGTCACTTCAACAGCACAGCACGTTTTCCTGTGTCCTTCCACTTGGCACCGAGGCACTTATTAAATATCAAAGCTGTGCAGATGTAGAAGTTCTTTATGATGCCACCGTATAAACTGCAGATGCTCTTTTATTAGGTTAATGTGAATCTTACTAACCACAGCAGTACAAAAAGTATGGATATTAGCCGTCACAATGAGAAGGTTGGAGTCTTGGAGTCTGAGCTGCAAAGCAATAATAGAACACTGTCACTACAAGAGGAATTGGGCACATCTGTCCTTGCTGAATTCCGCATGGGAGACTGCAGCACAGTGGCCTCACACCCGAAAAGTCTTCAGTACAGAGCAGCAGCATGTGGTCAGACCAAAAATATCAGCTCTATCTCAAAGCCATACCCCTGCTAAACATTAGCGTAAAAAAGAAAGCCACACAAGCACAATCGCTGGCAATTAGCCCACGGCAATTAGCTCTCTTATATGCTGCCAAGCATGGAAGTCTAGCTCTCTTCAAACACTCGCCACAGGTACAAACAATTACTCACTCACGCTAAAGTTCAGGGCATGGGTGCAGACAAGGCGCTGTTTATTTTGAGTGCATCTGTTCTCTTAAGCACCATTAATGTGGAGGTTGTTAGAAGTCTATAAAGTTGTCGTCTCATAGAAAAAAGGAGTGGAAAAACTTACATACCTGAAACATTCTTAAGATTTGACATTTGATATCTTGGATGATAAATTGTTACTTTATTTATGTAACATTTTGTGTTTACTATTTTTGACAAGATGAAACTTTATACATAGATTTTAATATATTCAGAATTTTGTTCAGTATATTCACTCATCAAACTAGGGTTGGGCCCATATGAATTATTTCAGCTTATATTAATTTTTAACTTGCTGTTGTGGCCAATATTGCCCGATGTCAATAACAGCATTTAAAATAACTTATCGAAAGCCACTGCTTTACGCATTTTACGCTGTGCGCATTTGCCCTTAAACTGTACAATTTTTTTGTACTACAGTCATTTCCATTGTCTTCCAGTGTCTTTGGCTCTTGCAGAATCGGTGTTTTTTTTTTTATCTATCTTGTTGTATGGGATTCCCTTTAGCAGTGCTTGCTTCTTGTGTTCTTGAGATCGCTGCTTAATAACGCTAGTTGTTGGTATCTAAAGTAAACCTTTGGAAATGACTTGACGCAGGATCCTCCTAACTTTGCCATGGCATTTGTTACATATTTCAGTCCGACTGTCTTCTTTTGACACCTCAAAATACGTCAGACGAGGTGACGGCTACAACATTGAACTTACAAGCTTTTGCACTGCAAAATGCGCATGCCCGAAATTGAGCGCCGCTGCCGCTGCTTTTAAGTGCTCTAGAGTATCACCATAGATCGTAAATAAACATGGATGTACTGTAATCCGCCCATTGGTCCCCTATTCACCAATATTGTCATTACGACAATAAAATGGCAGTTACATCCGGGTTTTTCGGCTTTTACTCCATAGTAAAACAATAGTTTTCAGATAGCATAAACGGACATATTAAGACATATGTAGTCTGTCAGCTTATTTTGGGTCAAACTAAGCTGGCAACAGCCAATAAACAGCAACAGACTTACACTCACTATGTGCAGCAAACACCAGTGATGCACGTCTAGTGTTTTAGTGAACCTGAATGCAGTGCACATTTGATATAGCACGTTAATTTTCCTTTTGCTCTGTTGTGTTTGGTTGCATCCAGGTGCGTATAGAGGCTATTTTGGTTCACAAATAACCTGTCCAAGCACTTCTCTGTAGGACATCCATTTGTAAAAAAGAAAGTTACATTTTCTATAAATCCCTCCAGTGTCACGGGTTAGGGTTTTCCTCATATTACACACAACCGCGAACCGTCATTATTCCTCCTTTTGTTTCATACTTTCTTGAGTCCAAAACCGTTATGAGAGCCACTCTCATTTTAGGGGGCTCTCCTTCCCAAAGAAAAAGGGGATGGTATCCAGATGTGAAAGTATGTGTGCTTTTTTTGCCCACACTCTTCAAAGGATCCTCTTTGTGTATACTGTAGGTTTACACACACATGCTTGTTGTGCAACGTGTGTGACTTGGAACTCATTGCGTTGCGTGGTCACGTAAAATTTGAGCATTATAACAAGTGGGACCATTAACTGTGCACCCAGGCGTTTGACACTTTCACTTTTATTGATGGGGGAAAGGGTGAGTTGGTACATATCAAGGTTGATTTGTTAGCTACCTAAAAAGAGCCATAGTTTTGGCTCACATTTTTGTTTTTTCATAAATGTAGATGCTGAACATTCCCAGTTTTGTTTAAGTACCTACAAATCCAAGTGAAATATTTTCTTTATAGCATAACTCTAGTGGCAATTTGCTCAAAATAAAAAACAAACCAGTGAAACTTAAGTAGGGGATACATTTTGTGCATGTGAATCTAATCAAAACATCAGCTTGTGCTCTTGCCATTGAAAAAAAATAGCAATATGTCTTCATTAATTTTTACTCTTTTGTTGCACTCGATGTTGTTGTAGCAGAAGGCATTTGTACAAGGCACACTTTAAAGCCTTGTTAAACCGTGTTGTTTTACTGCTGTGTCAGCACCATCAGCCTCTCCGCTCAGTGTGTCCTAAATCAGTTAATTTAATTGTGAAGAAAACAATGCTAGCAAATGCAAAAAAAAATATTTAGGCCGTCTTACAACACACAGAGTTCAGCTGTTAGTGTTTGGACAAATAACAATAAAGAGTGAAAGACAGCTGTTAATAAAGCAAAATGGTTCCGGTTGGTAATGTCTGCTCACTCTTTAGATTGTTACTGACATTGAGAAGTCCCACAGATCTTTGGAACACAGTTAACTTTAATGTTTGAAAAAGACTGTAAGATTCACTTAGCCGAGACAAAATTTCTGTCTTTTTGCGTGATAACAGTTTCTCAAGCAATACTCCTCAGCAGATGATGTGGTCATGCGCAGGCTGACCACACTAGACATAGACACTAACACTAGACAGAGTAAAATAGCAGTCCTTTTTGTTTGTAATCTTGAGGATAGGAAAAAGATTGGATGTGTATCAGAATGGGAATTCATGGCTGCAGTTGCAGACACTGCCAGATAATCACCTCTGATACATCATCATCAGACATATGTAGAACTCTAAGTTTATTCACCACTTTAATCTAAATTGACAGCTAAAACAAAAAAAGTGGACAAAGGTGTGTTCAGTGGCCAACAGGTTTTTATTGTGCTTTGAGAAAGTGCAGAAAATCCATGTTGGTTGTGTTGAAGCATAGACAATAGAACAGAGACTTGTAAAATGTATAGGCTCTCTTTGCTTTGTAATACCTAATCACACCCATATATTGCCTTATAGCGTTCTGCTCTGTGATGCATTGTGCCTCACATTTTGCCTTCTCTTCTTCTTCATTCAGATTTTGTCTTTCCGCCAATGTCCATTGCTCAAGCTCTAAATAGGTAAGTTTTTTGAAGCATGACTCTTTGCGGTTGGAGGCAGATTCCTGACACTCTAAGATGTCCCATATTTAGGATTTTTGGGCCAACTGCTGTGCTCTTTACGTGTTTTATTACACTGAAATCATAGACAACTGGACCAATGGCCAAATAAGGTAGAAAGCTAGATACTAGTCTTGTTTGTGCCTGCTGTCTCCTGTTTATCAGCATCTGAGACGTCCCCCGCTCCCTTCTTCCGATCTATGTCGCAACCTCTTGTGCACTCCCACATTGTAGCTGCTTATGTCCCATAGATCACGAGTAGGCCACGTCGTACCACACACTCTTTATATTTTGTTTGCTTTGGATGCTGTCTGTGTCTAGTCTGCATGTACCATCCCTCTGTTTGACTGTCTCTTCAGCTTCCCGTCTTTCATGTTTTACTCTAGATCTGAGCTGTCTACGTGTGCCTGACTCCTCTCTGTGCTGCATCCCGACAGATCTCAGTCCGTCTGCCAAATCCTCACATCCTTCAGGGACTTTGTGTTCCTGTAAACTCTGCCAGCCATTTCCCCTTCCCTTTATGAATCATTTCCCGTTTTTTTACTTTTCAGCAACAAACACATGTGCAGTGTCTATGAAGATAGTCCCTGGCTTTTACTTTTATTGTTGCAGTTTAGATTTCTCTTGGGAATATTAAGAACAGCAGGTATTCCTGGCGCTCTGGCCCTGAATGTACCTGCTGCACAAATGGACAAAGGCTGTTAATGGACACATTTAGACGTTAAGTTGGATGGAAATGCAAATCCCAGGGCCAGATGCTAATAAATATTCACATTTGAATGTTAAGGTGCAGTTTAAATATATATTATTGGATTGGATTGGAAGTCCTATCAAAACTTTATTAACAGCTCTAATATTCACCAATAGTATCCAGTAGTTTTGACTGAAAGATAAACAAACTTCAGTAAATATTGTTTCAGGTAAAGTGTTTGTGGCATAATCCACATCTCACACCCTTCTTTTCTACAGCCTTTGAGCACCTATGGTAGCCCTACATGGACAAGCTGTTTTCAAAAAACAAACCCAGTGGAAATAGCTCAGATGATAAGTTTACTGTAGAAATTTAGAAACAAAGCAGTATAAACAGTATAATTAGTAAATATCTTGAGCTGCGACTAACCACTGTCACAGCTGCCACTGTCCAGGGTGTACCCCGCCTCAGGCCCAAAGATGCTGGGATAGGCTCCAGTCATCTGTGACCCCTAACGGGTCAAAGCGGTAGAAAATGAATGAATGAATGAATGAATCTTGAGCTTTTATGCAAGATTAAATATTAAGATGCAAGATATTTGAACAAGAGGAAAGGACATAATGAATCTTCTATTGTCTTTCTACAAGATAGGCAAATACATAAATTATTGTTTTGAGTCAAATATTTTATTACTGAAAACTTAGCAAAAACTTAGCTTTGATCTTTGTGTTCCATTTAATTTAACTGTACACTACAATATTTTACACTATGCAGCTTTAAATTGAGATAGTTTGTTATTTTTTTTAACGTGAGTGTGGGGTTCTTGTGGATAGTCTCTTACTCGTATTAAAAAGCAGGAAAGAAAGCCCTCCAAAGCCTCACAGCATTAATAAAAAAGGATATTTTTATTAATGCTGTGTGGCCTTTCAAAAATGATGTTACAAAAATGTAAATACATCTCAATCGCTGTAAAGCTGTTATTTGGGAAAACTAAACTATATTTAGAAGCATTTTTCTAATAACAAGCATCATCTAGAGTAGTTTAGACTTTAAGTTGAAAAGACTAATAGTGTAGTCAAAACTAACACAGCCATAAATCAATACATATAAATAAACTTTTAAGTTGTTGAGGGACATGTCATTAATGTTATATGGTAGTTTTGAACTGTAGTTGTAAATTTATTACAAAATGTCTAATGAGAGAATCTGAACCTCGACCCATAAAAATAATGAAGCATCTGTTTTTCCTGCGCTCTGACCAAATATGCATGCTCCACTTGAAAAATATTATTTTTAGCTCTGGGGCATCTTTACAACACAACAATGCTTTGACTTTAATAGGATGTTGGGAAATTGCTGCTCTTCTACTTTGGATCTGAACTCGTCCATATTGCAATTACAGTTATTTTCTCCTAAGTGTTTGCCCTTGTGGAAGTATTTTAACGAGCCATTAAGCATAAAGTTATTATCCTCACGCTAAGGCCTCGCCAGCAGCAACTAGCTTACTTAGCCAGTGTCTCTTTTTTACACAGCGTGCCTTCATTCATAAACAGGCCTGGCTGCATCACTGTCTGTGTGAGCTGATATGAAATCTGGCCGGATCAGAGCTGACGTAGAAGCAGTGAGTTTTACACAGCGGCATGTTTGGAGTCACACCTGGAGGAAAGAACTTCCACTGGACCAGCTTCATACAGTCAATATTCCCTGCCCTCGGAAGTTTTCAATTGGAAGCGTGTGTGCGCGTTTGGACCACATGGACCAGCGCGAGATCCAGATCGTTACAGAAATATATATCCACCAGGTTTTCTGCATGAGCCGGCGAGTGCGTCCTGATGGTTGACCATGAGCCAGTCACTTCAAACGTTTGGAGAACACAGCTGCGTTGGAAAATGGGCTTTGATCATGTGGTGAAGCACGCTGCTTGTTTTTGTTCATTGATTGAAAAGTATTTTGACTCATCTTGTTGCTGTTAGCGTTGTTTCAAAATGGATTACATCAAAACTGGCTTGAGTTAAAGCATGACTGCAGAAATGAAATGAAAACAGGGTGATTAAAATTGAGAAGACACTGTGACATTAATTTTAGCTCAAAATCTTTATACTCCAGAGTCTTCTTCCACATACTGTTGTATCAGTGCTAAAAGAATCTAAGTTATATGTGACTAAAAGAAAGTGGACGTGAAACGTTAAAGTGCTCTCTTTGTTTGTTGAAGCCGAAGCTATACAATAATATATGATGGAAATAAGCAGTAGAAAAATAATATTGCGTGAAGCTTTCTTAGCTTTAAACCTTAATGTCCCAATATTACTTTTCAGAATAAGTATGAGTAAGTTTGAGCACTCAGCCATACCAAATATATTGCCTTGTAGGCAGTTTCTGTGCCTTTTGATATTTTAGCAGAGCAAAAAAAGGGAAACTTAAATACTGGCACTGCAATGAGTACCATTAGTGGCCCCACTCTATTTTAAAATAAAATGTCAAAGAAATATTTGGGAAGTACATTTTCAAATTTCTATAAATAATTTTAGATGCAATATTTTTAGTTGCTTATAAAACAAATGTGTAGGCCAGATTGTTATACTGGGGACTATTAGTCTTCCTGTATGATCTTGCTCCAGGTCGCTATGCTCTCGTTTCAGATAAATCTCGCTCTTGGGCCCTGTGCCTCTGATTTGCTTGGATTCATCTGTCTGCCGAACAGACATGTCCTCGGGCAACATATAGTGGGTTGGTTCTGATCCACACTGCCAGTCTGTTCTGCTTTGCGTGCACATGAAGCCTGTCTTTTTTTGCGCACACAACACATTTCTCCAACAAAGAAAAGAATGATTGGTCGTTCAGTTGCAGACGGCTCTGAAGGGGAGAAGACAAAAAAGAACAAAGAGTGGTCGAGGGGAAGAGTGGTCTGTTTGCCAGGTGAGTTAGCAAGCAGAGTTGGCACAACGGCAGGCAATATTTCAGTCACTCGCTATAGAGAGGTAGCAGTCAATAGAGTTCTGCAAGTGACAGAAAGTCTGAATACGTGGAAAGAGAAAACAAAAGATAATAGTTAGCATATGTCTGAATGTACTTTGTGCTATAGTATTTACAGTATGCTTTGTTTCAGGGACAAGAAGGCAACTGAGAGAATACTGCTGTGCCCTCACGTAACTCCATAGCTATATAATATAACAGCTACGGCTTTTGTGAGAAAATGCATAGCTTTTGTGAAGAAATGCACACCGTTGCAAAAGAGCATATGACTATTGTGACAGAAATCAGGACTATTGCAAGGCCAGGAGAAATTATTGCCAGCATATGCACAGCTATTTTCATTGTTTTGGTGCAATGAGGTGGACCCGAGCACAGTCTGGACGAGGAGAGAAGTTGCTGCATTCGCGAAGAAATAATTGAGTGAGCTTCTTGTGTCTACTCCCTGTGGCTTCCAAATGATAAGAGCCGATGAGAGCTCCACTCCAGATCCCATTCATTGGCCCATTACCCTCCTGTCTGACAGCAGGAGTGCCGCTGTGTGCGTATTCATACACTCACATGCATGCACAAGCCAAATCGTGCCCTACATTTCCTCTGCACACTCAGCGCTGACCGGTGGCCAAATATTTAATTAATATCATTAATATACGCTCTGGCAGCTGACGTCAACAGCACACATCCCCGCCTTCTCACATACTCCTCAGATGACCCCAGACTTACATGAAAGGTGAGTGTGACATTCTGCTGCAAAAGTCTATTTCATACCAAAACAGTTAGTCTGGCACATATCAGTGCAACACAGATCATTAACATAAGTGACTCCATTCCACTGAGAACCTTCACAGACAAGGTGTAGTAGAGAGATTCTTCCAATTTTTGGACAGATTTGTGAGATGTTTTCAAAAGATAGTGAGATTCAGGAATGGCTGAGAAGATGGCCACACACATGCATACACGCACACACACATACACACAAACATACACGCACACACACACACACACACACACACACATACACACAAACATACACACGCATACACACACACACACAAACATACACATACACGCATACACACACACACAAACATACACGCATACACACACACACACACACACACACAAACATACACATAAACATACACACATACGCATACATACACATACACGCACACACACACACATACACACACATACACAAACATACACATACACGCATACACACACACACACACACACACACATACATGCATACATACACACACACATACACAAACATACACACACACACACACACACACACACACATACATGCATACATACACACACACGCACACATACACAAACATACACACACACACACAAACATATACACATACACGCATACATACACATACACGCACACACACACACACACACACACACACACATACACATACACAAACATACACACACACACACACACACACACACACGCACACACACAGGGAAAGAATGGAGGGAGAAACCTAGTTTTCTAGGAAAAGCCTAGTGTCACTGGTAGGGCATCACACAACCTTTCATCATTTTATCCTCATTTAATAATCTTGATCTAATTCTGCCTCTGTCACCAAGCACTAATTCCACCATGAGTTTAGACCTGGTCTAAAACTCAACTTGGATGGTTTGGATTTTAAAACTGTTTTCGGTCTGAATCCCTAAAAGTCTGTCTTCTCTCGGTCAATGCGGTCTTGAATACAACTTGGCTCCTCCACCTGTTTCAAGATAAACCAATCATCTGCTAACGCTCCTGAGTGATGCCATGTCCTGGGTTGGCCTCTCATAAGCTACTGACCAATGACAAAAGCTGTCACTCCCTCTTAAGCCCCTGTCAGACTGTATCACACTGGGCAAGTTGAATCAGCTACAACCTACAGTTTGATGCCTGTCACAGGGTTACAGATGCCCAGTGCGTTCTAAGCTAAGTCAAGTCTTGAGTTGCGTCGGCCATAGTGGAATTCTCAATCATTGTCCTAAATTCAGATTTTTGGGAGCAAAGGGTGGCATTTTGAGAGTTGCACCTGCCCACTCAGCAGTTTTGCTTTACTTAGTTGTTGTAGTACCACGAAAGTCCACTGGTAGAATTAGCTACTTGACCTTAAGACATTACTCAAGACCTAACTACAGTTTATTTGCAACCATTGAGGTCATGTTGGATTCTACTATAATAGAAGTTAACAACACACTTCTGTGTCACTTACTTAATTAACTTAAATGTACAGCAGTAGAAATGGCAAAGTGAAGCATCTCTTTCTGTATTCTGTCTGTAAATACATACATAAGCTGCTTTTATGAACTTCTGCTGTAAAAGTAGAGCTTTTGCTGGTATGAAGAGATAACTGATTTGGGTTTTATATACACAAAAGCTTTGTTCAGTCTTGCAGGTCAACTGAGGGAAGTGGGACATGGGGACAGCTGGGAAGCGTTAGGCTAAATGCAATAGATAGGAAACAGAAGAATCACATATGTGTGACAGGCGCGTGGGGAACACTAAGGAATTTTTACTGTTCACATGTAGAAGTGTAATGACACTGTCCACAACACTCCTTGGGGACTTTGTCTGGGGTTTCATGTCACACGATCAGTGTTTTCATACAGCTTGTACTCTATGTCCCACACATGTAAGGGCTATGCATGAGCTGCAACACTATCTATGACAGTGCCGTGTTCTATTTTAGGAACACATCCAGGGGGATAGCCTTGTCAGTCTGTGTGAGGGTTGTGCAGATGTCAGGAAGAAACGTCCTAGCTTTGTTGCCTGTAGCTACAACTTGCCTGTAGTCACTATTTATGTATCCATTTCTAAACCCAACCTGCAGTAAAAGCATGTTCCAGATAAGTTGTTGCCATACTGTTCCATGCTGTACCTGAACAATATTGTATTGTTTGTATATGGTCTCAGTGGGGAAGTGTTCTGGAAATGTCACACCATGTGGAGACCCCAAACCGACTTAGAACATACTAGAAGGACTGTCTCTCAGCTGACCTGGTAAAGCCTCAGTTTTCTCCACTGGATGAGCTGGAGGAAGTATCAAGTAAAGTGTAAAGTAGCCTTTATTGAGGCATTCAACAGTTGAATTTTTCATGTACAATAGTGCAGTCAAACAACCTAATCGAGCTTTGAGCATAGCCTGACAAAAAATGTAAGCGTAGTGGTTAGTGTTACTCTTGTGTCTGTGTTGCCATTATGTCCTGCACTTTTGCTGTGACAGCATGATTCAGACTTACCACAGCTATTAACAGATTCTGTGAGGTTAACACTGAAATTTTCACAATTGCATTAATCTGCTTCCATTTGGGCCACACTTCACAGTAAGAACTCTCACCACCATCTTCGATCATAGTGTATAGTGTCATTGGTTCACTGGCTTTTACTGACTAAAGAAGTATCTTTGAGTGAAATTTGTGCAAATTTGATGTTCTTTCCTCCTTAATCACTCACTGTAGACTTCATTAGTCGATGCTGTGAGGCCAGTGTTTAGTGTTAACAAAAGATATAGCTGAGTCTGGTAATTGAAAAAAGACGACTGTAACACAAGACATTAAAACCAAATTAGGACGTAGCTAATTCAGAACAGCAAAAGCATGACTATAGGGTTTTACAGCCTCAGACTCACAGCTTTTAACGGAAACGACCAGCCTTCACTTGCATTAATGGAAAAGTTTTATCTGTAGCTAAAACATTTGGAGAACTGCATTTTCACATTTTGGTATTTTTGCCTCAGAATCCCCTAAGGCAGTGCTTGGATTTGGAGGCTTTTGCTTTAAAAAAGGTGAAGTCCAATCCAAAACTGCTTCTAGGAGATAAACCTGCCACTGTCTTGTCCATACAGCTGACAGACAGTATATCCTGCCTTGCTGCTTCTCTGCCTGATGCCAGTCTTATCCCGGCTTTAGGCTCGGTCCTGAAGCCTCTACAATCTTCTGGACGTCTGCTTTTTGTTTTCCACTACTCACTAAATTAACAAATCTTTTACTACTTTGTTGTACATTGTTTCCATACATTATTTTGGACTTCTGTACTTCTCTTGTTCCAGCATCTGTCAAAATGTGAGAAACACTTGCCAAAATGACTTTGTTTGGGCATCATGTTCCCTTTATCTATCTTTTTGTTTCTTGCACATAATTAAATTGGTCTCAGACCCCAATATTGTCTGATTTCATGCTCATGCTTCAACAGCGATATTGGCTTCCAAGGGACAACTTTGTTTTTACTGGAGCAAACTGATTGGCACTGGGTTCTTTACACAACCACCGCCGTAAACAGGCTAATTCAATAAGATAATGCTTTCTCTTTGGCCAAATCAAACAACTGAAAAGGGATAATGGTGTAAGAGAAAAACATTGCAGTGGGTCTTTTTGAAAGCATTGCTAAGGTTTAATTAAAATCTGTCCAATGTTGTGTTCTTGTGGCCCAGGTTGAACACAAGAACACAAAGATAAAATGCATATAAATAAGCTGCAACACACACAAAAAAAAAAAAAAACGCAAATGGCATTTTCTCAACACAACGGAGTACTAAAGTAACAAAGTGGGCTTAGGCGTCTTATGAAATACTGCCCTGACCGAAGCGAGCCAATGCTGATGAATAAATAGTAAAATCTCTTTTTGTTTTAAACCGTGTCCTTGGGAACCATTGGGAGTGTGTATGTGTGCTGTTCTGTGGTGTGTTTGAGACTGTGTAAAACCTAATAGCTCTAAGCAAGAACAAATGTGGGCCTTGGGTCCTCATCTCGCCTGTTAACAGAGGAGCTGTCTCCAAATATTGAATATATTAAGCTCTGTACTTGCAACAACGCCGCTCCTTAAGGCTCTCTCTTTACCGTGTGGAGCTGGTGAGTGGTAATAATTACACAGAGCACAGCAAGTTCCCTGTAACTTTGCTCACTTTTCCTGCAGCGCAAATGATGCTTTTATACAGAAACAAACCCACATGGTTTGATGTTTCTGAAAAGTCACAATGATTATTTTTAATCTAAAAGCTATCTCAAGGTGTTTTTTTTTTTAGAGAGAGAAGCAAAACTGTATTTACAGGCAAGTTTTCTTTTAGAATTGTAGCAGACAATAACACATGAGCAGAGCAAACAATAGCCACGTTTAGAGACATGTTTTGTCTCATCCTCAAAGGTGCTCTGCCAGTATGAGGTGTGTGAAGCGTTCCATCTTTATCACACAACAGGAGGTAGTAACAAAAGTGAGATGAATTCAAACAGCTCCAGCATAAATGGAGCAGTTCAAAGTTAAGGATAATCAATGATGAACAGTGTTGATATAGCAGTATATGGACAAAAACAAAGAATAGCATGTTGTTATCCAGGCATTTGTCTTTTTTATGCTATTGTGAAGAAAAAGGACACAGGGCTAACAAAAACTAAGACATTATTTTAGTCTGACCAATTCCCACCAATATTATGAAGCAAAGCATAAAAGGGGCTGGTACATTTGCTTTTGCACATGCATTTTCTTATTGTTTGCGGAAACACAATCCCTGTCTCCAGGGAGTCACTGCGGGTAATAATGGTTTGCCGGAGAGGGGAGAGCGCAGTGTGCTTGGCTTTAAAGTATTAGGCCTGCTGTGACACCTCTGTTTAGCTCTAAGCCAAAGTGCACGCTCATACTTGGCATCAGGGCAGAAGGCTACAATAGAGAAAAGCAGCAAGCTCCCCACAAGGCTAAAGCTCTGGTCCCTTGAGTTCTGCCTTATTACTCTTCCTGAGGAGACGGAGAAGAGGCCAAGAGCTCAGTCGTGTGGCCCATGAGCTGCTTTGTATTAGTTTCTAGAGGAAAAGCTATTTTTCATTTTCTTCAGATGGAAAGAGAAACACAATACATGTGTGTCATTTTGCAGCAAGGAGGAGCAAGCGAGGCGCAGGGACCAAGCGGAGCGAGGGCATGGCAGCTTTGCGAGAGCCAGTGAAGGACAGCATGGAGAGAGGCAGAAGAGGGACCCACACAAAGAAGCATTAGCCAGGTCTAACATGAAATACACTCACACATGTCAAATGAAAAGAAGGACACATGAGTGACTGTCATTTATTGTATGCTCCTAACAGAAGCTGTAACAACAATAGTGAGACAAAGGACAAGGGTAAGGACACAGACAAACAAAAACAGAGACTCAAAAAGGCCAGGAGAAAGAGGGAAGACAAGGAGACAGCCAAGTAGACATCCTCTGCCTGAGAGAAAAACAAATGGCTCATTATTAGTCTTCTAATCCAGTTAATGAGAACTACACTGTGGGGGCCTCTTGTGTGTTGCCTTAGAAAATACAGCTGTGTTTTTGTACAATAAGTTATTCTAATTATTTTCATTTTATAAGAAGGTTTTATTCGATTTTAATTAGTCCTGCCCAGTGTATCACAAATGAATCACTGTGTCAGTATGTGCAATATAAAATGTAAAATGTAGCTTTAATTGCAATTCAATTATTTGTCGCAGCAAAGATGGAAATTAAAACTAATTGTTTTGAAATTGAATTCATTTCATCATAATACCCGTGAGAAAACTCAAACATTGCAAGCTGGGTCATTGCAACATGCAACAAAACAGTACCTATTGCATGTTGTCCCAACATTGTGCTCTGGGTGAAAAGGGTAGCGCCAGCATAGATTTCAAGTTTTTAATTTCACAGTTATTGAGCTATATGTCACGGAAATGAATAAATATCCCTGACCCTTACTATGCACAGGACATATGTTCGTTAAAAGAGAAGCGACAGATGTAGCGCCTAGCTTCGCATTAACTATTATGTAAAGCACCAAAGAGTAACTGTAACTGTAAGCTGCTAAGGTTTAGTCTATAAATATAACAGATATATACTGTATACCTGAATACGTGGTCTGAAGTGGTCACTACACCAGAGCTGCAGCAGGATTCCATCGCTCTCGTTTCCCAGGTTTGCCTCTTGCTCAGTCTTTTAGAAACACAATCTGATTTTCACTTGTTGCTTGTTACAGAGAACAAAAACTTTAGCCCTATTAGCACTACATCTAGTGCAAATAGTGTGTAGCCTTTAACATGTTAACTACTGATTTATGCTAATTATCAATTAGGTATTTTAATTTCACTTTCACAGCTTTCATTCAAATGCTATATAAAGATTTTGAGTGTGTTCTATTTGTCATACTGGCAGGTTAAAACAAGTAAAAAATTAATAGTGCAAAGATCTCAAGCTGCTGGTTGTCTACAAGTCCCAGGAGACAAAAACTCTATGTTCTCTGTGTAAATAGATGGGCGCATTTCCTATAACTGGAAGGTTGGCGGTTCGATTCACGCACTCCCCAATTCATACTGTTGTGCCCTTGGGCATGACACTTAACCACCACACTCAAGTGACACAGCAGAATGTGTAAGAATGTTGCACTGGTGTAAGAATGCGTTAGAATCAAGCCTCTCTCAGGGAACCTCTAAAATGGTCCTTGTGTAAGGGCGCCGCCATACGGCGATTTTACGGCGATTTTACAGCGAAATACAGCGATATACCGCCGCCCACCAGAGGGCAGGCTCCAAAAGCGGAAATATAAGGAGAAACCCAATGGCGACTTTACAAGTATAAAAATTATCTTTACAGCCTGGTTCAAAAGATGGATCCGGTCTCCAGAGCTAAGTTTTTACTACGTGACAACTCTTTGAATTTTTGATTAATATGTCCGTTTATGCTATCTAAAAAATATTGTTTTATTATGGACTAAAAGCCGAAAAGCCCGGATGTAACTGCCCTGTTTATTGCCCTGTCGTAATGACAATATCGGTGAATAGGGGACCAATGGGCGGATAACATCCATATTTATTTACAATCTATGGTTAGAATGTGGGACAATGGATGGAAATTAGCCTGAGGCTACAATCTGGCATGTTTACATTCATGTGGCTGTGTCTCATGTATTTTCATCAACATGGACTGTCCCAATCAAATCAAATCAAATCAAATATATATGTATTTTTTAGCGTAAATACTGGAGTACACTGTGTATGCTCCATTGATTTGTGGTAATTAGCCATTAGTGCAATGTGAGGCACAGGACTCAAAAGCACAACACAGAGGTTTGACTGAGCTTCATTGATAGCTAGTGTGAGTAATCAAGTGGGGCAGGACAAAAAAACTGGTACAGTGATGAGCTGACAGGAACTGGACCAGAGGACTGGGGCAGTGGAGTGCTGGACCGGGACTGGACTCGGAGACGGGTTGGATATTACAGGTAGGTACAGGAGCAGAGGTTTGTACTCACAACAAATGAGAGCTACAGAACTCAAGATAATGGCAGACCGAAAAGCTATAGACTAGACGGTCAGGAAAAGGCTCCACCAATGAGACGGCTGAACACTCAGGAGACAGCAGAGAGGATTTGAATTGTGGCTGCTTTTCTACTGGCTTAATTGTAATGGGCTGCAGGTGTGGAGACAGGTGTGTGAAAGGAGATGAAGCAGGGAGCAAAAGTGGGACTGGAATCACCGGACCATGACAATTAACCTTTTGAATTCATTGGTTTGAATGGTTTAATGTGTTTTGCCTAGCTATGGGAAGTTCTTGTGTGTTGTAATACAGTAATACAAAAGCTAACACTGTTTAAATTGGACTCATGCAAAGAGGGCTCTCGGTTGGACACAAACGGTTCGGCTCTATATTGTGTACCACAAATTGAGTTGTAGATGTGCGTACACCCCAACACAACAGTGCTTCATCACAAACGTTTCTTTTTTCATTGACTTTATTGATCATTTAACCAAATGAACCATCAGATATACTACACAGGGCGAAATGTGACCGACAGGAGCCCAACACGAGGGCCCCACACCAACCACTGATAACACACAAACCAAGTCATTTTTTTTCTTAAAAGTAAGAAAATTAGTAAGGCCTCCACAATGTCACCTAATTAAATAGTATTCTTTTCAAACGCTATGAACTCATCAATCCTGTAAGTATTTTTTTATACTTTTCTCATCACTGGTTTGATACTTTAGCCATAGCTTCTGACAACAAATTAAAAAAATAAAAACTCAACACAGACTACTATTTGGCAACATTTTGTCAGGTCAACAGATGAAAATGACAACCACTGTCAGTACAAACAGAATAGAGCCTATAGTTCAAGGCCATACCACAAACAAACAAGAGAAACATATTAGTGCTTGGATCAGTACTTATTTTTGACACCGAACATTTACAGTAAACAATTGTGAGTCCGACTTATGTATACCCTACTAGATAACTACTGGAATTGGCAACGCGTTTGTGAATCTCCTTTTGTAACTCCTTTCTTAGACTGGACACTGTGTCTGTAAATGTTCGCAACAGCAATAAAAGCATCCCAGCGTTTACATCCATTGTTCCTGCATGGACAAATCTGGTTATAACCTAGTCTCTTTTTGTCCAAACTCCTGGTAAAATGTAGTTGTCCATCCGCAGTGAAATATCCATCTAGCTACAATACTAATCTAAGCCACTCTCACGCAGCAAGCTTAGGGTCCGAAGCCAGTCCAAAACGCTGCTACGTCCACATTCCTTGGTCAGGGCCATTGATAAAGAAAGCGTCTGATGCTTTGGAGCGCTGCTACAGCAGGCTGCCCGGCCACGAGACAATGGTCAGCGTGATTCTACCCCGAAGCTCCTTGAGAAGGCGCACCAACGCTGTGTGGGTCATCCCCCATGTACTCGTTCCATTCACCTCCAGCAGAATGTCCCCACACCTACAGAAAGAGGCCATTTTTAAATATTAGAGTGCTTTGTTGACAGTAAATAAGGAACGGATTTAAGTAATGTGAAGTCGTATACCTTATCCTGCCGTCATTATAGGCTGGCGTCCCCTCCACGATGGAGCGGATAAAAAAGGATTGATTGCAGTTGACCTCCTCTTGACCTCCCACGATGCTGAAGCCCAGGCTGCCCGAAGTGCTCCGCCGCAGAGCAATGTCTTTGCAGCAGTAGAGATGCCTGCATGGGCCAAGGGAAAGATTAAAAACACTAATCTCTCAAGTGTATCTTCCACTAATACACACACACACTACATCCACAGCCACATGCGCGGTAGGAATCAAATCATTGTTGGTGAGATAAAGATAGGAATCTGGCTGCTGTTCGGGAAATGGTTTGACTTGGTTCAAACAGAGGGATACTATACTTTAGCACTGTTTTTTTTATTGCATCCAAAGTCAGTCTGTCAATTCAAATTTAAATGCTAGGTTTTAGGAAAAAACACAATTGCAGTTCGTATATTGCTCATACATATTTTTGGCATGCATCTATCAATATGAATTACATTTATTGTTGTGTTTAGGAACCACAATGTACTGTTGAAGAAAATGAAAAATATAAGTAATGCTAATGAAAGCTGCATTATTTTAAACTGTGCCATATACAGTGAAAAAAACATTGGTTAAATGTATATTTTTAGTATTGTATAACTACCCCCAAAAATATTACTTATTATGTCTATCTTGGATAAATTATATATATATATATATTAAAGATTTTATTTGGCCTTTATTTAAAGCGCTTTGGGTGCCCATTTACAATTTTTATATGATAGTAGAAACTAGGTTGACAGGAAACCGGGTGAGAGAGAGAGGGAAACAACATTGGGCAAACAACACGAGCAAGACTTGAACCGGGTCTCCCACGTATTTGCATGTGCTCTGGTGACTGAGCTCGTGGCGCCCCCAATAGATGAAACTTTAAAGTTTTCAAAACTTAGTGAAAGTTCCATGACTTCCTGTTCCTGTACAAACCCTGATTAGACAAACTAAGCACTAGTTTGCATACATTTGTCTTTCAACAGTATGTCCCTGCAGGGCTACTGTATATGCTCACAGGCTGTAGAAAGAAGGGTGTGATGTATGGAATTGGACACTAAACCTTAAAGCAAAAGGTAACACTTGTACTTTTAATTGACCTTCTTCCTCTATCCCAGTGTTGTATATGCCGTTTTTGCTTTTTGTCACATTAAATGAGAAATAAATAAAATAAACAATATTATTAGATATTATGAAATAAAAATAAAAACCCTACATAGGGTATTTTGCACCCAAACATTATTCTACCGCGTCCTGGAAATGTAACATTCATGGACACTTCTAAAGAATTGCTGCATCACTGGTCTAGATAATAATCTCGTGAGTCACAATTGTTTCTTGTAATTAATTCACTGAAGAAACGGCGCACATCTTTTATTTTGCTTTAAAGCTGCTGCAGAACTTGTTTATTGCTGTCACCCAAAGCTGAAGATTTATCGTATGGAGATTACCTTGCCAAAGCTTGACATAGGGCTTTATGAAGTTTCACAGATAAAAGAGCTATGAATATTTAAGCCAGGAAGTTGGTTTTCAAAGTATTTTCTTCCAGCTGGTTCTGACAAATTTTGAGAAGAGACCAGCTGGACGAGGTCAAAGACACTAGACGGGGAGGACAGAAAAGAGAAGGGAAAACAGGCAAATGTGTGCACGGCGATATCAGCGGTGTGCACCTGGGTAGCTGCAGCCATGACACCCACAGCGGGGAGTGATCAGCGTTGGGCAGTGGGCTCTTGGTGCTCTCCGTGGGTGACGGCGTAAGACATGTTGGCAAAGCGCACTCCTGCAGGCTCTCTTCTGGAGGACGCATTTCCAAGACCTTGAGCACGACTGGAGAGGACGTGTTCTTGAGGTTGGCCACGGCCTCGCTCCGCGTCACCCCTGTCAAGTCCACCCCGTTCACGTTTAGCAATATGTCACCTGCAGGGGAGAAAGCAGACAGCCCGGCTCAGCCTTTGCCCACAGTGCTGCCCTCATAATAGCTTTTCAAAAGACCTCTCTAGACACGGGGTCCTATTTAATATTCACCACCTGTGTTTTAAACAGCCTCCCAGTGATAAAAGTGGTGCAAAGAAAAACACATGCTAGCAACTGGCTCAAAGGACACATTTGTCCTGGGAGGATATGCAAATGCACATAAATGCTCCACTACAACACAACAGCAAACGTGTCAAAACTGCATAATAAGAGTTTGCTGTGCTTATGTGTTTCTGAATTGATGCATAAATAATAATTCTTGAACTTGTTCTTTCTTCTATTTTTGGTAGCTTGCGTGGTTAGCCATAACATTTTTCTCATTTCTGACACAAACAGGGCCACTGCCTGGGGGATTGAGTGTAGTGACAGGCTTAATGTAGTCATATTTTAAGATAGATATGCACAAAGCAGCAGTTTAAATGGGTTTAAAATCCCACTCTGCCTCCAAATGCATTATAATACATTAAGCATGCTGCTAATACATGCACTTATTCATCCCATATTTGTGCTCTATTTCACTGCTGCTCGCTTTCATGTGATAAAATGAAACACAATAGGTCTTTGAGTGTTGCTATACTAATGTTTGCCTTTGCTTAAGTATGTTAGGCCCGATTTGTGAAGCACTGAACCGAAGCAGCACCACATGTTTTTTCTTTTCTGGATGGATAACCTCTGTAATGAAACATGAATACTTAACGTGCGTCAATCATTCCATGGGTTTATTCAACGCGTTCATTACCATATTCCACGACTGTCTAAATATCAAACATAGCACCTGCGCTGTACTACAAATTTGTAACTCTTTGACAAGCAACATCATAAAAAAATACAAGATATGGTAACAAAGGCAGTAATTTTCCCTTTATTTATAAGTGTAAGGCACTAAATGTGTTTATAAAGGCAAAAACTTCACATAGTAAACATACTTCTGGTGGACTTACTGAAATAAATTGGCTACTATGTTTGTAGTGAGAGCAAGAAGCTATAGATTTGTAATTGTGCATAGCCCTTAAGACATATGTTACTTTACTAAATATGCATTTACATAATACCTACATTTACATTTAGTTATTTAGCAGACGCTTTTATCGAAAGGAAAACAATGGAAACAATTTTAACAACACAAGGTATCAAAAAGCACAAGTGCACCAGAAACAAGTCAGTTAAAACCAAGCACAGTATACAAAGCTAAGGATAAGAGAGAATAATATCTGTGTCTCTAATGCAATGTGCAGTTTCCCTTACTATAGTTTTCAGCAATGTGTATGCTAATCTCATCAGATCTCCTTTTAACAGTCTTTAATGAGGAAGCATAGGTCCTAAATCAATCCATGTATAACTACACCTTTAGCTGGTTTTGCCTTAAAGTTTGTACCTAGAGCCACCTGCTAATGTTCTCTACCCACTCACTGACAGCACACAGGCAGTCAGTCGGTTGCCATTTGCCAAAACTGTTTGTTCTTGTTTAGTCTGTTTTCAGTTTTCAGTCTGGCTTATCTTCTGTTACCAGAATGCACATGTAACTCATGTTGCATTATGCTAGTTAACAAGGAGAACAAGACAGTGAGTGGTTCTTACTGCTGGAATGTACCTTTGCGAATCGAGCCCTCCTGTCCCACCACTCCATCAGCGTCCACGTTGGTGACGTAAATTGGGAGGTCCCAGCCTCTGCTCGACATGCCCCCAGCCACTGTCATACCCAGAGAATCGTACGGCTCCTTGGTCAGGGTCACAGTCTTCTCGTAGCAGGCGGGTTTCTGACAAGCGTCCTTTAAAACAAAAACAAATATTCATTATTAATGGATTGAGTGAATACCATCCATAGCCATATACTGTATGTCATTATTTTGTCACATTTTTGTATATTCAAAACAAAATAACCTAGGACCTGATGTAGTCTGAGCCACATCAGATGCATCTTTTATAAGTTACACAATCAAATTTAATTCTGAGATGTCTTTTACATATTAATAATAATAACATTATCTCTTTGACATATAATGCTAATGGTATCAGAATCCATACAAGGACCACCCAAGCTGTGGCTGAGGGATACTGAAGAGTCCAATGACAGTCGCTAATTTATGAATGACCTCATTAGCATAACTGGTAATCTTTAAAATGTATGGTGCTTATTAGACAGCCTGATTGCCTCTTCAGTTGTGTTGGATATTATGAAACTGAATTATTCATAGTAGTAATGTAAAATTTAGCTTGGTGCAAGGATGTGCGGGGGGAACGATTGTGTTCATGGCTGGAGTGTTTGTGAGTCAGATAGGAGAGTAACGTAGTAATGAATAACACATAGACACATTGAGGTTGATGGGATGTAGCCTAGTGCAGCGTTGCTAATGTGCTGCATTTACACATTTCTACAGCGCCCAAAGGAGGACATTGCTCGTAGTGGGCCATGTGACATGCGCTGAGGCACGGCGGTTGTTTGCCTGTGTGGACAGCGTACACAGCTATGGCTTTACACCTGCCATCATTATTAGGGGAAGAGTGTGCTGGAGAAAAGATGGCTGCTATCGATGCAATAGCTCACACGGCTTTGATGGAATAATATCTCCTTGGATCATTTGCACCTGAAAAGGACTATCTATCAGAGGGAAGAGGAGAGAGAGGAACAAAGCTCCTCTTTGTGTGACTGTATGCTCACCAGTAGAGTTTGTTCTATATCCACAGGGGAATATGGTGGGGGGCCGTCCATGGCCCATGGGGCTTCTTGTAAGATGTCTGGGGTGGGAAGGCAGATCTGCCGCGACACTATGAAGTGGACACCCTCCTCACTTGCCTAAAAAACATTAAGAGAAGACAAAACGATTGTAAACTAGTTGAATGGAATTATAAAATAGACAAAAATATCCAATAAAATGAGTGTAGAGTTTCTTCTCTTCTCAACCATTTTTAGTAGAAATCCTGTCAACCAATTAGGGCTACACAATTTATTATTATTGCGATATTATCACAATATCCGTATTGCAAAGAATGACTTTTGTCACAGTAATGATATACTATTTTATACTACTTTCTTTCTCTCAAAATTATCCAAAATTGTCCAAACAAAGCTTTAAATCAAACAGTGCGTCCAAATGAAAATGTCCTTGTTTAGATGTTTAGTTCATTTCTATGTTTAGTCCGAGTATAACCCACTTTAGACCTGGTTTAGTCCTGGTATAATTGTTGATACCGATTTAGCTCTGTAGATTTATGACACTGAAAATTAGTCCGGAGTGTTAAAAAAAAACATTCAAATATTGCAGCTCATATCATTATTGCAATATTTAAAAAGATTATCGTATATCACACATTTTTCCAATATTTTGCAGCCCAAGCCCTAGAACCAATCATATTGTTTTTCAAAAATAAGACAAGCTTTATGTGATCCTTTGTTTCTATCTTTTATTTTGTGTCTATCCTTGGTTCTTTGATTGGATGTATGTCTGACCAGACACATTTTTGTTTGGGGAAAAAAAAGGAATTCAATTACCGCACACACCCATAGAACTAGATATAGCATGACAAATGCCAATAGCTCTAAGTAAATAATAATTTTTTTGGTCATTTGTTTCATTAAGAAATAGCTGCAGGCCATTTCTCTTTAACTTCATAACCACACACTGATCTATTTTATATTTCTCCTCTGACTCTACTTCCACCAAACTGCCACTCATTTCTTTGCGAGCACACACAGACTGGCTGGCTGCATCGCTCTGTTTAATTCTTCTGAGACCTCCCCTACATTAGCATGGAGCTGACTCTTGAATTAGCCAGTCCAGCCCATTATTGCCATCATTGGACTAATTTCATTTCCACGCTGCCAGTGCTTAATCTGTGACAGAGAGTGGCCGCTGTAAGAGGGCATGTTGGCTCCACTGAGACGCAGGAGAGCCAGCCAGACTGCTCAAACAGGAACTCCAGTCCCAGACACCCTGCTCAGCCCCAAATACACTGCAATTAACAACGATTAACCCCAAACACACCACTGTTCACTGGCATCAAGCAGGACTCAGAGGCCACCACATGCCCATGACCATCAGGGACTAACCACAATTAAATACTATTAACTGCAGTCAGCACAGACACAACAACCCTATTAGTTTGAATCACCACAATTATCTTTAATACCTCAGGGACACCCGCTAAGAACACAACATTTGTTTACACTCTGTAAAAACATGTTGACTAATATAAATAAACTAATATGACCTTTAAAAATACAGCCGTATTAGTTCATTTTAAATTTGGAGCCAGTGGAGAAAGTCCTTATTTTGACTAATACAGACAATCATCAGGTGATTTAGTGTTATAATAGGAAGTGGCAATAAGGTCACACTAGCGCAGGTTGGAATTTAAAAATTACATTACTTTTATGTTTTTAAAAGTAATATATATATATATATATATATATATATATATATATATATATGAAAAAAATGTCACAAACATCTTTTTTTTCTGTTATTTGCTAAAGGTGATAGTCAAACCAAACTTTAGTGACTTTGACCAATTAGGACCACTAAAATGGATTTGGGTTTTGAAAACTGTGCTATGCAAAGTAAATAAATTACAAGCCTCAGTTTTCAAAAGCCTGATTATCAAAATGGCTTTTATCTGTTTTTCAAATGAACTCTTCATATGTCTTGCAAATCCCCGACTGACCTGGATGAGCAGGGCAGCATGTTCTGGTGCCCCGTAGCGTAGATCGTGCCCATTGATGGCCAGCACTCTGTCTCCGACACACAACTGTCCATCCCGTGCGGCAAGGCCCCCCTCCAGCAGGTGAAAAATATAGACCCCATGCTCCTCGGGCCGCCTGACCAGCTTGATGCCCAGCTGCTCATCTGGAATGTTCTTGTTGAGGACCACATGAACACTGTCGTCCCTCATGGGGTGGTGGGGTAAGCCCTGTGCCATGTGGCTCCCAGCGATGGAGTGGCCGTGAGGGTAACTGTGTGAGCGGTAGTGGTGGCGCTGCTCCCGAAGCACGGTCAGCCGCAGGAGCTGGCATGGCTGCTTGAGGATGGTCACAGCGTAGCAGTGGGGTACGTTGCTGATGTCAATGCCATTTACCTAATAAGATATGTAAATGTTTAGTCCTCCTTAACTTTGATGCATCAAGGAAAAATAACAGTGACAGCAGGGTCATGTACATACAAGGCAGTGTTAAAAACTGGAAGCATATATGTGAAAGAAAATGTATCAAATTGACAACTCAAAGCAACAGTAAGGGCATTTTCACACACACAATTCAAAGAGGACTTAGATTATTTTAAACAAAACCGTAAGAAAATATACAAGGGGTAATATTGGACTCTGAAACAAAAGGTCATCTGTCTGATAAATCCAGATAATGTTTTCTACATTGTTGTGGCAATTATCATCAAGCAAGCCACACTCAAAATGATAGAGATTTCAACAAAATATGCTGTGACTTTTCTGTGAATATTGGAGCCTTTTCTGATGTATAATGTCATTTTTCAAGCTCTAGAGCTGTCACAGCTCAGACATCGAAATGGACTCTTAGGAGAACAGGAAACATCTGCTGTTTAACTGCTGCGTGACTTTTGGAATGACTAATATATATTTGAACATAATGACAGGAAGACATTTTTCATTTTTTATGCAGCCATTGAACTTTATGTGCAAAAACAGTTCAGAATCTAGTGCATATTCTGTGTTGGTCTTTTATACATGACTGCTATGTAAGTGTTATTACTGCAGTACCTTGAGGATCATGTCCCCTGGCAGCAGTCGTCCATCACGAGCAATCACCCCTTCTCTGTAAATGTCCTGGATAAGGATTCGCACCAGAGGGGTCTCGTTGCCCCCGACAATGCTGATGGCCAGAGGCTCTGAGGGATCCACTCGTGTGATCTTGATACTGGTAACCTCACCATCAGGGATCAGATGATGGAGCTGTGGCAGAGCCAGCACTGTAGGAGAAGAAAAGAACTGACTTTAGTTTTCTGGTCCAAGGAGTTGTGAAAGGGCCAAATATAACAAAGAAGGATGGGAATAAGTGGGAAATGGGAAAGAGGCACACATTCAACAAGAGCAGACCAGTGCTCAGTTGTGGAAGCAGCTGTCTCTACTCCCACAGGTTATTTAAACAAACTTGTACAAGTCAGAGGAGGAAATTCACTTGGCTGATTATAGAGTCTGATGTTTGTATCATTAGTCACCTACATCTGTAGCAAATATACTTGGGAAAACCCACAATTTTACATTTCCACGAGCTTATTACTTAGGCGTTGGCATGTTTCGTTTTTTTTCCATATCACAATCTTTCACACTTTATGTGAAATGTGGTCCTAATATTTTGCAGCTCCAATATTAAATGTACTATCTGTTGTCAATTTAAAATAAGTCTCCAGTAAACCTTATACCCAGTGGTGAATTCAACACTGGGCCACATGGAAGCTGGTGGCGTGGTTGTATACATGGCCCAATAAAGACCATTTAAAGACATTTTCCTGGATTTGTTATTTTCTCGTTGTAAAATGCCGTTCCCCTCTTCTCAGCTGACAGTTTTCTGGCATGCCTGCATCCTCTACAATGGTTCGTTCTCCTCACTCTGCACTTTCTCCATTCTAAAGTCAATATTTTGTCTTTTTCACAGCAGATTGCTTCGAGGGTGGAGAGCGCATTAACACACAGACCTGCGGATATTATGTAACCCTTCCCTCAACCCCAGTCACTTCTACTGCCATCATTCCTTCCACTGTTCATTCGCTGGGACCTTCACCTTTGTATGTTTCCTCGATATTCATCCCCCCTCCCTCCCTTTGTCTCTCCAGTGGCTGCCGATGAATATTTTATCCATTCTCCCAGCCTCCTCATTGATGGCCTCAGAGAATTGTCTAGTCCTGGCTCATTCGTCATCCTTTCATTCTTACCCAATACCACAGTCCTTCTTTCTCTCGCCATAGCACTGCTTCTAACATTATTTTCTCATATGCTTAACTATAGATCCTCTACCGTTCTTTCGCTGCATCACGTCTTATCACCATCTGAAGAACGCTGCTCTCTCAGGGGGGTGTTCCGTCAAGATGTTGTGAAGCCTCTAGATTAAAGAAAGATGGAAAGGACGGGGGAATTGAAGGTGACAACAGAAGGCTTGTTGAAGGTTGACAGAGGAGAGGGAGCAGAGGCTAACAGCGTAGGGACACGTGTAGTGACCTCTGCTATCTATTGCCTCGGGGCAAGTGTTCTCCCTGCTGATCTTTCTCCTGTGATGCACTAATGGACTTAAATTATGAAAGAAACATATGCTGCTGTTGCTTTGGGGTCATATAAGCTCTCTGGGAATTTAGGAACTGTCATGTCAATGTATGCCCTGCATATTCTTCATTAAAAAGGCAGAGAGTCTTAAAGTGATAGTTCTTTGATCCAGTGAGGTGATCAGTGTGGTAACTGTATGGATCAAACTGCATTTTAACCAACATTGCACCACCATCTATCCTTGCACAAGTCTTTAATGGAACAACCTTTCTAGTGACAACATGACAAGCCCAACTCTGAACATGGTAGAGATTCGGGTGACGAAACAGTCAACCGAAAACCAACGCTGTGATAATTTACATGGAGACTGCCGAGAAAGATGAAACCAGAGAAACGTGCATTGCAGTTGCTCAATGTCACCTAGAACTAAACAAGTAAACTTGTTGAGTTTGTTTTGTGTGAAGAGCATTTTAAAAAGACTTACACTTTCCACTTTAGGTCAGTACAGCATGCTTTTGGAGGTGTTTCCATTGTCAAAAAGTGGTAGGAAGTGTGCCAAATAAGTGTACAGCACCACTTTAGTAACCCATTACCTTTGGATTTAACAGTATTGTTACAAAAAGGTGGCGCTAAACATTTCAGTCTGTTGATTGGACAGAGAATCCATAGACAATCAAAAATAGGAACACAAAATGTCCAAATGTCTCCTCCTTTTGTTGAATTATGACATAATTCCCACAGAAATGTTAATTGGATACTTAGTCCTTACCTTCCTGTGGCGCGCTGGAGTTTCTGGCATTGTCTCTCTCCTCTGTCGTCTCATTGCTGACCGCGGTGCCGCTCTTGGTCCTCCGCAGGACGCTGAAAGCCCGGTTTAGTCTCCTGAAGGAGCGGCTCCTCACTGAAGAGCGGTCAAAGTTTCTGACTGCAAGAAACACACACGAGGAAGAGGGGTACTTTTTAGATTACCTCAGCCTCAACATGTCTGGACATGTCCAAACGAGCCTGATTACAGCCAATGGAGTGCCTCCTCAAGTTTTCACAACTGGAACCACTTTTCCTATTTGTCTTAATCAACACATGAACAATAAACTTGCATGTTCCAGGTAATAAAGTGACGTACAAATAAGAAATCTCTGAGCTTAAGTATAAACAGTATAAGAAAGAAAAACATAAACATACATTTTGGCAATGCATTGACGTGAGGCAGAGCTAATTTTGGGATGGTATCGGTCTGACGTTGAACTCAGAGCTAGAAGTTAATTTAAGCTCTAAACTTTGGTTTGATGTAATGTATGAGTATTTTGTGGTAAAATGGTCCAGTTTTATGTTTTTTTTATATTAAAAGCAGGAAGTCTTTTTTTGGGTTTGCCTTCAATGAAGTCCATCCCATTTTGTGAATAGAAGGGTTGCTTGGAACTCGTGGCCTTTCAATTAATAAACAGACTTGTGTAAGAAATGTGTCTTGGTTACGTAAAAGCACACGGTGATGTAACACACGGTGGACTCTACGTCAAAAAGTGCAGGGGTCCCTCCACTGAGAATGCTCTGTTGCTTTTCTTAGTAAGAGGCAGACAGCTCCAGGGGGCTGAGGTGGAGCAGCAGCAGACCCAGCTCGTTGCACTGCTTTCGGGACGCATTGCTTCTGCAGCACTCCCCTCTGTCCCTCTGCGAAGCCTTCTGACAGCAACATTATTCTTTAAAAGCGCCAGCCACTTCTGCAGCTGACAGCTTGTTCAGCAGCAGCAGTGCTGGTTGTAGAGAACGTGTTGGTGCCAGGAGCTCAGCAAATAGAGCTAAAGGGCTGCTGCAGTGTCATTCCCCTCCTTATGCTTCTAAGACACCCTTCAGACCTGATATCTTTTTTTTCATGAAAATATATAACCTAAAGAAAATTTGTGTCAATTCAGAATTGACCAAGTCCCTTGGATGAGGGATGACCTACATCCAGATGCCTCTGTTAAAACCTTTCTTGAATATGTCCTGGATGACTGAGAACTTCCAAAGATTTACAGAATGGGCGGCAGTAGCTCAGTGGTAGAGCGGCCGTCCTTCAATCGGAAGGTAGTAGGATCGATTCCCGCTCGCCCCACAGTTCATACCGTCGTTGTGTCCTTGGGCAAGACACTTAACCCACCTTGCCTCCAGTGACTGTAACACTGGTAATGTAATGTAATGTAATGTAAGTCGCTTTGGATAAAAGCGTCTGCTAAATGAATAAATGTAAATGTAAATGTAGAATATAAAGCCTTAAAGTTATTTTGGTGGTACATATAACAGTTAAAACAACATTTCTTTCATACACAAAAAGCCCATTTGCACTGGCCAGACCCTGGCTTGTTTTGGTTCTTGCTTAGGTTTGGTTCTCTCTTGAGTTTTCCACTGCAGTTTGAGTAAAACCAACATTCCATAGCTGGCATCCATACACTACCGCAGGGGTTCCCAAACTTTTCAGACCGCGACCCCCCGATATTAGACTGCCCCCCACGGGGTATGACTGACTTTTCATTTCTTTGTTCCTCTTTTCTTCTTCTAAATGCATGTAGCCTACATGCAAATTATCATTATTTAGCCTATTGTATTTATTTTTGGAATGTATTTATTTATCTATTATTATTTAATTTATGATTATAAAGGGGTGCACTTAAGACAGTATGTTTATCATAAAATAATTAATGGATGTTTTATTTTAAAAAAAAAAGAAAGAAAGACAGTTTTTACAGTTTTAGAAATGTTTGTGTACTATTCATTCTTAACATGAAGACTTGTTTTGGTGATTTTATTATACTATGCTTTTTGCCCAAAATGGACTACAAGGGTAGCCCGCGGATTTGGCAACACGCCGTCACTTAACTGTCATAATTAATCGGAGCAAACAAAGTTTTACTAAGTTTTACAAAGTTTTACTTTCAGTTTATTTTAATTATCCTAAATTTATACTTGCATCATTACAACCTTTTAAAAAATATATAAAAAATAATAATCATAAAAAAATAAATAATAAAAAATATCTGGAAATCATCTCGCGACCCCCGCCCACCACCCCCACTTTGGGAACCAGTGCACTACCGTACTGAAACAACAGCAAGCAACATGGCATGCACTACACCTCATCTAAAACAGGTAATATCCTCTCTGTTATCTGCCGGGGCACAGTGTGAAGTAAATGGTGACCAAATAGCAAAAAGACAGACTGAAATGCCAGGTCTGAAAGGGTCTAAACTGGTTTAGAGGGAACTCTCATGACTGCTTCCTGATTTCAGAGAAATTGAAGGGGAGTAGCTATCACATTGCTGTGCATTAATACACACTTTCATGGGCTATATTTAACCTGCCTCGCCTTCCTGTTCTCCTTGACTGCATAATGCGCTGCCCTCTTGGTGACTTTCCTCTGCTGTTTCCCCTCTGCTTCACACAAAGAGAGCTTTTATAGATTGGCGTAAAAAAAAAACAAAAAAACAAGGCAGACCAGCTAATTGGCTGATAGGATTTCTATCAGAGAATATTAGGTGCAACAATGACTGTATCCAAGGTTGAACAAATTCTATGCTGGTATGCTCGCAGTAATATACTGTATTTATAACTGACTTTGACTGAAATGTTAGTGTGACTAGACAGCTCCCTGCCCTTTATTGATTTTTACTCTGTCTTTCTTAGAAACACAAGCTCCCCAGGTTTGTCATTAGTGTAACGACAAACAGAACTGACCACAACACAGACACACAGACTCCCGTTCACTCACACTCACTCTTCTTGGAGCTGCTGCGGGCGGCCAGGTTGGTGGTGCTGCCCGACTGGCTGTTGTCCTCCATGCTGGGGTCGAAGGCGGGGTTGACCAGGCCAGGCTCGTCCGAAAGGAGGGCCACAGCGGCCGATGTGGGGCCATCGTTGGGCAATGTGGCGATAGTGAGCTCCGATGTGCTGTCTGTACATTCTCCCTCCTGAGAGCGGCGCTTCCTGTCCGCCGAGAGGCCATAGTGAGACGCTCCTTTACACCTGTAACAGAGTCAACAGCAGTGAGTGGAAATTTAATAAAAGCTTTGTTAAAATGACAGGTGAGAACACACTTGGGTAATGAAAATGAACGGATGGCGTGGATAATAGATAATGAAAAAATCAATGTCATGACTGAAAGCAAAAGTTAAATCATAGCTTCACTGCCTTCACAAAAGCTTGGCTCTCTTCGACTCCTATTTAATAAAATCGTCAGGGTGATGTTTTCTTGGGAGTTATTATTACAGGCTCAATTGCTTTGAATGATGCCCTTGACAGCTCGCTCTCCTGCGAGCGTCAGACAGATAAGCTTTTAAAAGCATCTTTTTGAGGAACATTAAAGTTCTTTTCAAGGAGAGCTATTTGACCGAAGGCATTGTTAGTGTGTTCCTAAAGCCAGACCATGTTTGTACTGTTTAGCCTTAAATTAAATGTATTTCTGTATTTCATATCTTCAGTATGTCCTCCAGACTGAACACAAAGACAACCTTTTCAACTCTCCTTTCAATAGCACAGACTTTTACCTTTTACTCTAGCAGAATATTTCATATTCCATCCTACTGAGATATAGGCAAAATTAATTCAGTGTGAGTCACATTATCTCCTCTACTTTCTGCCCGCCCTGACTGCCTGTCCTCTGTGTGACAGGATCTGTAATCACACATAGCAGAGGTTTTCTCTGTGGCACTGAGTGCTAGCATCCGTGACAGCTGATTGAATACAAATGGGAACAAACACATTTATAAGAAAGTCAGTGCGAGTTACTGACATGGCATTTGAATAGAAAAACAACGGCAGACTGTCTGAATGTTGTTTTTTCTAAGTTCCAGATGTCTTCTGTCTGTCAGTGAAGACAACACCACAATGAGTATACACAGCATCTTTCTCACATACACAGACCCCCTTTTGTGAACGATTACGCAACAAAACATTAAACGCTTTAACACTGACAATCGGGAGAGTTCATGTGTGAATCAGAGATAGGACATTGTATTGTTGGAGAATTTTCCACCTCCATTTGAAAGAGTTTTGGCTTGATCAGAGGCAGGAATAACACTAGCCTGTCTCTCCAGTTGTCCCTGAGGAGCCATCAGCACAAACATTAACTGGGTTTTAATGAGCTGGATCCAGCCCAGACTCTGCTTCAACAGTAGCTCACACAAACAATCCTCCTGCACTTTGATATGGGCCGGGCATCTTCTTTCCATGGGACATTTGCATAGGTTATGCTGTAGAAGGGTTATGAATATCCACCATTAAAAGCTCAATGAAAGGGTTTCAAACATGTGAGGAGTTATTTGAGCCCAGAAAAGCCATCCAGGCAGCCTCTGGGGGCACCACATCACTCGGAATAGCATTTTGTCTCAATAACAGAGCTGTCTGAGTGGGTTGTGCACTCTGTCCATATTTCAGAGGTAAAATCATTTCAACTCGAAGTGGGCTCTGTATCTCACTTGAATCCACAAGTCAGACTCGCTGTATTACACACAACTGATCGATCTGAGGCTGCAGTTTCTGACATAAGGCCGTGATGTTATGAGCACATGTCACGGTTCACCTGTGTGTGGGCAGAATAATTATGAGATGTTCATTTTGTGAGTAAATTGGCTGTAATGAGGTTTGGCCATGTGGCAACATAGCACTTAACTAAGTGAAGAGAACGAATAGAGTAATATTTCAATCAGCGGCAATGGAAAATGGCAGCGCTGCAGTGTGGAAAGAGCGCTTGTCCATGTGTCACTCACTATCAATGTGAAGAAATGTGAAATCACAGCTCATACTCACATTCGAGCTGCAGTATAGCTACTATATATAGTATATATAGTATATATACTATATGCATATATGTATCATTTTATGGACAGTGTCAGGGCTGTACTATATAAGGCAGTTTTATGTTATCAATTGTGTAGGTAAAATATCATTCAATAGCTCCACCTTAGTGTTTTCTGAGATTAGTTTTTCTTCTCAAATTGGGTTTATGGAAGTGTATTACGACTTATAGGAACCACCAATTTATGTCAAACACTAGTCACAATTAGCTAAGTTAGCCATGACTTGTAACGGTTGCACCTGGAGTATCGTGACCATACGTTCCGTTTTACCTAGGACAGTCCTGTTTTTAAGCTCCTGTCCCGTGTCCTGGGGGATAGCTGCAAAAACACTAAAATGTCCCAGTTTTCCTTTCTTCCTGTTCCGATTGTTCCGTTTGTTATGCCTGTCATAAAGCCAAAGCAGCGTACTTTGCTGGTAACTCATTTGTCAGAAGACTGTCCGTGTGTCAATCACAGAGTTGCCATAGTTACGGCAATATTAACCAATTGGAAAAGATCAACAGTATTCCACATGTCTGATTGGTCCATCTATGTGCTTAAGCGTGAGGTTATTGCTAAGCGTCCCTTTTCCTGCTTTCACCGTTTCAGTCTGTCATCAGCCAAAAAGAAACCCATTTACTATTGAGCTTAAGGAACAATACAACTGTTTGCTTTTAGGAAAGCTCATGTTTGTTACATGTTAATATCATGAATATTTTTCATTAAGGAATTGCTGTTAAGGTGCTGTCCTTTGATTTGCATTCATAAAATGTAAGTGTCCCAGTTTTTAGGTTTGAAAATCTGGTCACCCTAACCTGAAGTCATTTCTAATCATTAGCCTAATGACTTCCTGACTTAATGAAGAAGAGCACTTTTCCATCTGGGCTGAAGAATTTACCTGCTAATGGCAGTAGGTAAAAGCACTTAGGGCCTATTTTTTCTACAGATGTCCTTCCACGCTAAACAGCAAATTAGAGCCTACAAAAGGATGGGGACATTCAACAGTTTTGTTAGTAGTTGGGTCTACAACTAAGAATCCAACAGCTTGACAACAATTGTCAGTTATTTCCAAGGTCATTTTTTATGCGTTAGCTTGCATCAGTGGTTAGCTCTCAATGGACATAGTGCTTTATTGGCAATGTACAAGGGCCGGCGGAAGTGTACAACGCTCACGATAAGCTAAGTGAAGGAATGTATATGTAATGTAACGCATTGTGTGCCCGAGTGTAGCTCTTTGTTTTCTTACTCATAAAAGGACACACGGGGAGGACCTCCTGTTCAATGCGCAAAATAGGTTTTACAGGTCACTGGCAGGGGCGCAACTACCCAGTGCTGGAGGGGTATGCAGCATCAATTTTGGCGCCCCCCCCCAAAAAAATAAAAAAATGTTAGCTACGAAATGTTTGCTACCACAAAATCTCGAGCGGTCTGTAGTTCACACCAGCCTGTATCATGAGCCATGTGTATATTAACTACCTACACACATAGCAACTGGATAGCTCAGTTGGTAAGCATTAGGTTTAAAATTTAGTGTACCCAGGTTCGAATCTACCTTTGGACACTATATATATTAGTTGTTTCCCACGTTTTTGTAATTTATTGATCATGGCATGCTGTCTTATATTTTCCAGTTTTCAGCTCAGTAACCTCAGTTTTTCATATAAGGCTAGCCTTAATTTAAACGCCATTTGGCTGCTGCATTCCCAGTGTTAGCAAACGCTAACGCTAAGTCTGTTAACAT
This sequence comes from Perccottus glenii, assembly GCA_024416835.2. Classification (NCBI taxonomy): domain Eukaryota; kingdom Metazoa; phylum Chordata; class Actinopteri; order Gobiiformes; family Odontobutidae; genus Perccottus; species Perccottus glenii. The sequence goes on from CM044559.2 coordinate 11,402,994, forward strand.
GAATATTGCAAGCCTCCAAGCACAGACGTCTCACTTTAAGTCCTACCTGTTTCTTTTCACTATCCACTTGTTTATCAGCTGTCCCATAGATTGACACCATCTCCTTTTCCCTCTTTCTTTATTTTTTTTTGTTTTATCCATCTTTTAAAGACAACTGTGTGCATACTGTGACAACTAACACATAACGTTACCTGCTCGCTCTCAGCGCTCCACGGCGCCCCGCCGCCACGCCCACTCGTGATATTATATTAATTCTATTTATGGAATCTAATGAGGGCGTCTATTGAAGCCTGTTAGTCCTATAAAATGTTATATATTATTAGTATTGAGGAAATACTGAAATGATTTAGAAACACACAACAGCAGCTAAGCTACATTTAGGAAATACAAAAAAATAAATAAATAAATAAATAAAAAGTTTTTTTTTTTTTTTGTACCATCGCTTTGGCGCCCCCCAAGGTGCTGCGCCCCTATGCGCCGCATATGCTGCATACCCCCTTTTTGCGCCACTGGTCACTGGCAGAGACCTACCATTAATGCGCATGGACAGAATACAAAGCCTGGACTTTTTCTAAGGAATCGTTTATATTTTTTAATTGAACTGAATTTTATCTGTCGACCCTTTTTTAAATGTTGCATATTGCTCTCTGAGATTTTAGGATGGTTTTATTGTATTTTTTTACTACAGTGCGCCTGTTTTTATTGTCTTTGTCATTAAAGGCCTTACCTATATAATCTGGTTTCCTCACTATTTAACAGTGGCACTTTGTCATGAACCCCCACACTTGTTGTGACCATCCATCCATCTTCTTATCTGGGGCCGGGTCGCGGGGGCAGCAGTCTAAGCAGTGACGCCCAGACCCCCAGACACTTTCAACAGCTCTTCTGGGTGAACAACAAGGTGTTCCCAGGCCAGCCAAAAGACATAGTTACTCCAGCGTGTCCTAGGTCTTCCCCGGGGTCTCCTCCCGGTGGGACATGCCCGGAACACCTCAGGCGTCCAGGAGGCATCCACCTTAGCTGGCTCTTCTCGATGTGGAGGAGCAGCGGCTCTAATCTGAGCTCCTCCCGAGTGACTGAGCTCCTTGACCTATCTCTAGGGAGCGCCCAGCCACCCTGCGGAGAATACTCATTTTGGCCGGGAACTAGTCAGACCTACTGCCAGCAATGCAAACCAAGCTCTTGCTCCAGTCGTACAAGGATCAGACAGTCCTTATCAGAGGGCCCCATACTCCCAGAGCACCCCCCACAGGATGCAGCCTGGGACACAGTTGAATGTGTTGTGACATTTCAACAAAAGATGAGTTACTTTGGCCAAAGTAGTCATTCACCGTTAGCCAAGTTAGCCATAGCTGCCAATGTTAGCACACAGTACCTTCTGAGCCTTCAACCCCCAAATGTCTAAAACTAAATGTCTAAAATACTAACAGACCATTTAGTACTGCGCTGGTTGCTGTAACAATGGCCTTGTGACCCTGCTTAATGTAGGCCTTTAGTTTTTGCTTTGTGAATATGCTAAGTGATATTGCTATATTGCTAAATGAATATGTCCAGGTTATGTATAACTCCTCTAATAATTAACATTGGCTGCAGCATTCTGGCAGTGTGCAGGTGTAGTTTCTAGTACCTTCTCGACTCTTGGTCCTCTCTCACATGCTCGTAACATGGTGGGATGAGTTCAAGCTGACTCTCTGGAACTCTATACTTCAGAAAAAATTCCTGCCTTTCAGCGTGGCTCGTGGAAAACGGCAAACCACAGTCACTGAGTTCAGATGGGCAAACACAGTTGAACACACCTTCATTCACTTACATAAATCCCCAAGACCACCCAAATCTATGCAAAATATCATCCTGAGTTTGTAATGAATGCTCACTACACATAATACAGATATGTAAGAAGCTCAGTCTGTGAAAGATTTTAAGGGTTTTGTTTCAAAAACAACTCACATAGCAAGGATAAAAAAGAAAACAACAGTGAATTTAAAAGCGACACTATGGGGAATAAGAGATACAAGCTCCAGATTTTGATAAATGCCAGAAACATCAAGGCCTCAAGAGCAGACGGCGGCACAGCCATTGTTTAGTTGGGCTGCTTTATTAAAGGCTTTGTCTGCTGTTAATTAAAACTGGGAGCTGCCTTTTAAGCATACTGTAGCCATATCATACTGTGTTTTAATGTGCGACTTTTGAAGTGTGAGGTACTGTGTGAGGTTAAAGGCAGGAAGGCATGACAGAAAACCCTTGTCTCTGCCGCTGGGGTGGTCTTAAGGGGCTTCGGAGCCAAGGTAAGTGAGGCAATTAAGTGTGCACACAAGCAGAGGGGCCATGAATACATTGTATATATATATATATATATATATATATATATATATATATATATATATATATATATATATATATATAGCATTCATACATTCTCGGTGCTTATTTTCTCTTTTGTGAATAATGAGGTAGTGCCATGTGGTATTTCTTTCACAAACAGAGCATCCTTTTTCAGAGATGATTGTGACACAAAGAGGATGCTCATTAGCGCAGCAGTATCCTGGTCAGCGCTGTCTCAGTTATCACATCATCTTAATAAACCCCGGGATCCGCTAGAGGATAAGGAACAGAGATAGCACAACATCTTCAGCACTCTCTCTACTCTGTATTTTGCCCCAGTGTGGTAACAATTACCTGTGAGTGCCATGTTGTGGTGTGGAAAGCGTCCCTGGCTGTGACAAAAACAGCTCTGTTCTTGTGATATGAAATAAACACCAGCTCACAACTCATCAAAGCCTGTGAGATTCTCCAATCCTCTTTAGGGGTGAGTGGATTATCCTGCCTAACCCAAATATTCTCTGTGCTCCCTGACTGCAACAGACAATCATTTTAGGCCACACTCCGCACGCGGGGCAAAGCACCACCTGTGCGGTTGCAACATCAGGTCAGCCAGACCCACATACAGAACAATTCCTAGATTAAATACCACCTTTGTAAACACACAATGGCAATTGGAGGCCATGGAGGTTGGCAGTGTGGAAAAGGGTCAGAGCTGGCCAGTAATTGAGTTGTTTCTAGTTAGTGATGCCAACAGCCAGTAAAATATTGCTGAATATTGTACATGGTTTGGCTTAGATCCTACAGACAGTCACAAGGATTCTATTCCTTCAACATTTAATTTTGTGTCATAATGCAATCTATAAGTGGCCCATCACTATCAATGTTTATGTCAAGATCATGGCCTCTTGACTTAGAATCTTGTGTCATATTAACAATCTACACTAGAATTATCACTGTAAAAACTTTTTTCACAGTCCACACATCTGCTGTTGATGTCCAGAGCCCAGCAAAACACCGCCTAGAGGTTTAAATAATGCACAAAGTGTAAGGATGTCATAGATTGTAAATAAAAAGAAAGATGTAAAAGCATTGTTTATTTACAAACTTGCCTGACCTCTGTGTGACCTGAAGATGACCCATTTTGAATATTTCACTTCTTCTACTGCTTTACTTATCTGAAAGCAGCAGAAACACTTGTTCACTCTACAGTAGCTGGAAAATCCACCCATTTGACATGTGACATATAAGGAATGAAAAACAAAGGAAAGACTGTGTTTTCGCAGTAAACCTGAAGGTCCCCTGCAGGTTTTTAACACCCAGTAGAATATGTGAAATGTACGCCTCTGCATATGTGTGATATATCTACAGCTACTTCTGTCTCAAGTGAGAAGCATGGGCTGAGTTTATTCTTAGAACATGGCAATTACACAGGAATGCACTCAAATGGTGCAATGAAGCAATGGGATCTAGTTTGAAGCATAAATAATTAGCTTAACTAACTCGCCAATGAACACAAGATCTCATTAGTCCCATTTTTATGAGTGTTTATTCTCATTTTGAATGGTTGCATTACAAATTGTGTATTGAAGCTAGGAAAGCATAGAAAAAAATCAACAGCTTTTCTAGCAAGAATCCTAGCCTAAATACTTCAATAAAGCAGCTGAATAGAAAGCCACTTGCCAATGTTCTGTACCCATTCAGTAACAGCACAGCTCAGTTGGTTGCCTGTTATTCATGAACAGGATGATACATGTATTACAGAATCTACTTCTGTAGTATGTAAAGGTTTATTACTCTCAGCTCACTTTATAGCTTTATCTACCTCTCGCCTGAATGTGATCACAACAAATCTTTATTTTTACATCTTCAAATTCACTCCATGTCAAATCATAAACACAAAAGTAAAACGAAAGAAAATAGAAGGGAAACCATCTGTAAATCTTCAAATGCTTTATGGCTGCTGGCTTGGGTCAACATCTACTCCAGCTGATTCATGGACAGGCTGCTGAAAGAAAACGGACCGTCCTTTATGACTTGTGTCTAACATAAATTGAGGAGTTAGTTGTTTTGGAACAGGGGAATCACACAAACGCAGAATAGCCAGAAATAATGTAGCAGTGCAAAGTCCTTCTCCGTTTAATTTCTAGAGATATAAGTTGGAATGGAACATTTTCACTTGATTAGATCAGTATCTCAGTGTTTTCTCACACGGCGTGGCCACATGCCAAGCACATAAAGCCCGGTCTGATTGTGCAGAAATAGACAGTGTGATAGATAGATACATAAAGAGAGAGGCAGAGATAGACAGAGTAATCCTGTTAATAATGAACTAGAGGAGTGTTAATCAGAGGATGTGCTGGTGTGTTGATTGGATCCGCCTGCTGCGAGGGTAATCCCATCTGCTTCACGGAGGAGGGTGACGCCGCGGACGCTACGGCGGCCAGTCTAAGTTGTGGGAAGAAATTTTGGCTAATCCTGTTTCTAAGAATGGATTAGGCAGAGTGAGCTAGGAGGCAAAGCTGCGCTGGGTGTGACTTCTACTTCTCGGGCCGTGATGTATGTAGAAACTAAAAGTGAATGAGTCCATAAACCACATGCCAGAATAATGTCTTTGTGTCAGGACTTTTTTTTTTGGTGAGTAGTAGCTCGGCAGGTTCGGGCATGCCGAATGTATCAATGTGTTTACAGACGCAGTGCCCAGTCAGTCACTTTAAAACAGGCGTAAGGGACCTGCGCTTTTCAGACAATCAATACCTGCCATGATTACTTGTGGCCTGACCCCATGACCAGGTTGGGAGAATCTTTGTGCCTCTGTACTGTGTTGGTGTCCAGTTTCATTCTAGAGGGGACTCTCACACTATTTCTGTCAACAGAAAGCTGCCACACAGGAAGTACCAGAGGTGATTTATACCTGCTCTCTTCCTGAACTGGATCTGGGCTTACTAATGCACCGCACGCATGTCCACCTCTAAATGTGGCTGTTCTCCAGCTCGGCAGTAAAAATAATGTGTGCGTTTTTCCTCCTGAAAGCACTGACAACTGTAATCCTCTCTGCGCTACTGTACGTGATCAAAGAGAATCCCCACAAGGCTGCTGTCCCACATTGCTCCTAGTGCCTTTTAGCCTGTATTTCTTACTCTGTGCCACAATAGCCATTGACAGTGTCCTGGTTTCTGTATGTCCATGTGTTGTGATACAACTGGCTGAAACATGGCCAGCAAACGGTCAGCACAACCCAAAGCCCTGGCGCTCAGTAGGGCACTGCTCACGTGAGAGATTAACTCCACGGTGCGGTCCTCTGGGCTGTCATTTCCACACGACTGGCTCGGCAGGCCACTCATATGGAACCGCTCCTACAGATTAGCCTGCTGTAGACAGACAGGACACTAAAGAAATATTCTCTGTAAAACATGTCAGGCCTCAAAGACCCCAAACGGCAGGCCGATTGTGAGCCAGCCAGATCCCAAAGGTTAACGCCTTGTTATTTTCCCAACAACATATCTTCACTGATATGGCTAAGGAACTGGGACACTTGAGGTAAATGATTCAGCAGCTCAGCTAGAAAGCCAAGTACCTTTGGGAAAATATATTAAACCTACAAACATTGCAATTCTAAAAATCGTTCCTAAGTTCTACCAGTTCTAGGTTTAGAGCAGGTTTCCTAAGATACAAAAGCTAGTTCTGTGCAGTTCTGTGTTCTGGATCCTTGACTTCCTTAAGTCTGCGTGGTTGCTTATGTATTCTATGCTTCTGCACTTTTGCTTGAGCACACAGATTTTAAAGCTAGTTCCACCAAAGTGAACTCTTTGAAGAACCACTTATGTCTCCTCATGTGCATGTACATAAATAATGTATGCAGTTTTTTTTGAGAAATGATGCATGCACTGTAGACATTTCAATTATACATCTACCATGTGTTTTAGTGTGTCATTTTAAGCTAGAGTTTAATTCAGTCAGTATTTTTAATCAACATTGGAAAAAGGAAGCAGCCCAAAGTCAAAGTCAGGGGCAAAATGGCAGGGAATCAAATCAACCTTAAAAATGTATAGAGATTCTGAAGAGAACACGACACAACAGAACAAAGATCCGACTGTTTCTACCATACATATTCGTCCTCCTGTGACTGACTTACTTAATGTGCTTCACACCCAAAATCCCACTGAAGGAAATAATTAAGATGGTCAAATGTTATCTGTGTATTGCACAAGGTTGGAAAGTAGCCTGCTGTTTTATGCCTCTGTCCTCTGTGTTCCGTCAGTTCAAGATACAATAAGATAAATCGAGCGGGGTGGCCGCAGAACAAGGATTAATGTTTAATCCGAGCAAAAGTCTAATCGGCGCAGACTGCCTTCCACTTGAAGTGTCCTAAAGGCTGAAGAGAGTGCTGCTTTTGACTCCATAAGGAGAAGGCATAAACAAATGAAGCGTTATTAGGATTCAGTGAGTGTGTGGTGGCTGGGCAGATAATCCTGTTAGGGTGCGTCCATGCTGAAGATGTCCAGTGCCCTGAGAGCGTGCGAGCCTCCGGGTGATCAAACACCTCCGAGATGAGGTCTGAAAGGACGGAAGCGAAGCTAATCAGGGTGTTTAAGACATGGCAGCTCAGGCCCACAAAAGAACAGAGCTGAATCATTAACGCTCTACAGCAGTGCACTGTGGTTATTAGGGGAGGTCTATGTGGGTTGGGTGAGCGACTATGTCCGTTTGCTGTCAGTACGTTTACATGCACAATTAAGGTCTGCTATGGCATCTGCTAGGACTACTGTTTCAGCCCCAAAAAAAGGGTTAGGTTTTGCGTGGGTAGAAAACCTGCTCGATGTACACAACCACTTTAGGCTACAAGCTGCAGGTCATGTCTTTTGATGCCATCACTTTTATGTATGAGTTTATGTACTGTGTAGAATTATTTTAACCAAAGTTTGATAGGTTTTAATATGCCCACCTTCCAGCTAGTTAGCCTTGAGTGGTAAAAAGAAGATGTTGTCTCTATTATTGCTTGATTTATTTTATTGGTAACTCAAATGTGTTGATCTTACGTAAACCCTTTGCCATTATTGCCTTTCTGTTATTTTAGGACAGCATGCACTTGGACTTTTAAGAAAAAGCCAATAAGAACTACGTACACGTCCAAATCAACACAAGTGTTTGAAAATGCCAAAATCAAGATGCTCTTGTTTTCTCGTATGCATACTTGTTTGTGTTGGCCCGTGCTGACAGAGGAAAATAACAGTAACCATAATAGGCAATGCTTGTGCTGCTGATTCCACAGTCAGTATCGACATGTTCACACCTGACAGAACTCTCCTCACTGCGTGGCTAAATTGAAAGAGAGCAGAGACAAAAAAAGGAGATGGGACAAATGGGAAAGAGCATGAAGAATGGTTGTCTGGAGGCTGCTGCTGTCAACGGTATGGATAAAGACAAATGGTGTGCCACTGCACTCTAGCCAGCCTGAAAAACACCATGTCTGCCTCTGGTTTCTCTTTCTGTCATGTCATCATCAGCCAAACCTCAGTGTCCATAAATCTCACTCAACATTGGAATCAGATCTGATGATATTATTTACAAACAGGCTATGAGTGATTTGACCCATTTACCGGGCGTGCCTGGTGCCATCACTGTGGCCACCCTATGTATGGCCAGATGGACGGCAGGCACGGGATGTGACCTTGTACCCTCTCATCGCTGCTCTGTCCTCTGCTTGTCTTCTTTCAAACAAACCTTCTCCAACCTTTTTTTTTTTAGCCCAGATCCTCCTCTTTGGCAATGTGCAGCAACATTTTTCTTTGCATTTACAGACTAAAATAGGATACATTTCAGACTGGAGACAAAAGTACATGCATGGATTTTGCCTTCGAGCCCCTGATGTTGTCACAATAAAGCCAAACAACATTAGCTGCCACACAAAGAAACCGATCTAAAAATAATTAAAAGCTCTGCAAAGCCATCCAGAAGAAAAGTCAAGATCAGAAATCTTGGTGGTCATTTTTCTACAAATAAAAAATTGCAATGCTTACTTTACCTTCAGTTTGCACAACTTTGACTAAAGCAACATTTATCATTTATCAACATTTTAAACCAACAAGCTCCAAGGACACAGATACCAAAAGATTATATATTTCTTTCTTTTTTCAGGATCTTTTTTGCTTGGCTCCAACTTCTGCTTGACTATTTGTTCACAATAAATTCTAAATTTTACCCAAACATCTACACTGCAGACGGCAAGAAAGTGTAACCAGAAGAAAACCTTTCTACATGTTAACAGATGAGAAGATTTTGAAATGTGAATTGTGCACTACAAAGTGTTTTGCGATGACGTGCTGTATACAGAACAGTTCCAACCCGTAAGCAAAGAGTAGAGTAGCTGACTATGAATATTTAATGCAGAGCTTAAAGCAAGTTCAAATAAACAAACACACTGTGGTTACAACCACCCAGCACTCGGCCCAACTGCACTGTCTTTAAAACCCCACAACTTTGACAAGTGCATCCGTGCGATCGATACAGTAGCGACAGACTCAATTCCACACACATGAGGGGATCATGAGAGATGCAATGCTGCAGTGCTGCAACTGTCACCCCACAGCTGCCCCATTACAGCATCAGAAAGTAACTTGGGTGCAAGACTCTGAATGGATAACACGGATGGCTGAATGGAGGGATGGAGATGACGGGATGGTGATGGTTGATACATTGATTGTTGTACTCACAGTTCAGAATATAAGATGTGCAGGTTGCCCAAATTGTCTGTGTAGTTGGCCGGGCTGAGCCAAGGCAGGACGAGCAGCAACAGAGCCTTCATGATCACTCAGGGTTTTATTTCAGCTTTTTTTTTATTACCCTTTTCTGCGTCCAAAGCTTTCTTCTGCCCTCCTCCCCCTCCTCCTCCCCCTCCAACTCCAATTCTCCCAACCTGGCCGTGCTGACCCTCTCCTTCCTCTATGATCCCCCTTTGGCGTTCCCACTTTCCAATCACTAATAACCCTTCCTAGAGTCCTTTTCACTTTTGCGCCGCTTCTGGTGTTTGCCCGGACACTTCTTCCCTCGCCTCAGGCTGGCTGCCCGGTCATCTCAGCTGCAGAGGCAAACGGGACGGTTGCCAGAGGTTGTTGGAGATGGAGAAGAAGCATCAGCAGCAGCAGTAGTAGGAGGAGGAGGAAAAGAAGAAGGAGCGAGGTGCAGAGTCCCGTGGAACAGGAGGCAAAAGTGCATGAAGGAATGACAGAGGGATGAGAGCCGTGCAAAGGTGGCACATTTGGAATACAATTTGAGATGTGCAGCCCTTTAATCTGCTCTGGGCACTGTCGAGTTGTAAGAGGATTTGCGCTCGCGTGTGTACATGTCTGCCTGCCTGTCCGCCTCGGTGTGTGCGCGCGAGAGTGTGTATCAGGGAAAACAGTGCAGCCTGTGACTTATACTGCAGCAGAAACCACCGAGGGGGGGTGGGATGGATCAGACCAAACATAGACGGCAGCTGGGGGCAGGGGGTGGTACCTGGTGATGCTCTGATTGGATCCTGTACCTCACACACATATATATATATACATTAGGAGACATATGCACCCGACCTTAGTATCCACCTCCCTTAGTTTTATTAATATACAGTCGACTGAAGGAGACTAGACTGTATCAGAGGAGAAAGCACTGGAGGAGAGATTGTACTGCCTCCAAGCCCCTCACCCCTCTTTGGAGCGATGGACTGCTCCCTGTGCAGTAGATTGGTCTGATCGCATCAAAGAATCAGCCTACATGAGGGCAAAAACACACACACACACACACACACACACACACACACACACACACACACACACACATATATATATATATATATATATATATATATATATATATAGCAGCAAATCAATATCCCTCACAACTGCTCCAGCTTATTACTGTGAGTGACGCAAAAGAGACAGACGGGTGCAAAACCAAAAAAAAACAAAAAATACATTAGAAATCAATCTCCAACCTTCGTCCCCGGAAGTTCAATCATGCATTTATTAAATGTCAGAAAGAATACACCGAGGTAAAGGTTAAGCTATTGCTCATTTAAATGGCTGTCCTTGGATTAGAACTCAGAGAGAAATGGTCGAGTGATTAAGGTTAAGCACTGAGTAGCATTTATGTAAAGGTTTATAAATGCAGGAAATTGATTTGAGCGTCAAAATACAAAAGGCAGGCGCACAAAGACGGACTATTGTGAAAAAGATTTATTCAAAGTTGCTTGTGCGTCAATGGCCACATTTTTGAAAATTATACATAATGTCCTTGTAGATTCATTCTCCATTCTGGGTTCTTAATGTACAAATAATAAATGTGAAAGAAAAGGACAACTGGATTTATGTGAACCTCAGAAAGAAGAAAAAAAAAAGATTGAATGGCGGCTCAAGTTGTAATGAGAAGTAAAGAAAAATGATTCAATAAATAAATAAATAAAAAACTGCCCAACATTTGTGTTGACGTCATATTCATCATCAACATGACAGCTGTAGGCTGTTTTTTTTTTTTTTTTTATAATTTGTGTAATGCACATTGGATCTAAGCACAGTTAATAATATGGAATTACCATTAGACATTAGCTATTAATTATCATTAGTCTCCTATTTAACCTTCATCAATCACATATTTAAATTTCAGTATTTAGCATTAAACCTTCAATAATGAGTAATGGGACTGTGCACACAACAGAATGTATGCCTCAATTTTGTAAGTTGCATGCATCTCCTTTTTTACATTTAATATCTGAAGAAAATATAGTACCGAGGGTGGCCACTGGGGTAAAAGGCAAGAGCATATCCCAATATCAAGCTTTACTAATTAACTGATGTAACATGTTTGATTGATGATGACTTTTGTTGTCCTCATGGTAGATTTGTTGATACTAAATCTATTTTCATTCCATACTGTCTAATCTAACTTGTCTTCAGTTTGTAAAACTTTAAATTGTTGTTATTCACACGGATCAGACTTTCGCCTGAGCATCCTATAAATGCTCCTTTCCCATATTTTTTCATTTTCCGTCTTCCTGCTTTCACCTGTTTCCCGCTGGCATCTGATTTTTATAGTGCTGCGCTGTCTGCCCGCCTCCAGAAAGACACTTAACTGTTGTAAATACCCCGTCTGAATGAATATTTCATGGATGGAGCTAGTGTGCTTACAGGCTGGCTTTTCTGTGTTAATGCATGCGCCCGTGCGTATCCAGGCATACGTTGTCCTGCGGTATTTGAACAGTGCGCACAATGACAAGGCCACAGGGCATGCAGGAAATGGAAATGTAATTGGATTGTGACAGGATGCAGTTTGTGAAACACAGAGCCACCAGCCCCACAGGAGTTGTTTCATACACTCGAACATTAACTTATACAAACACACACATGCTCAAACAAGCCGTCGTTTCTGTTCATTTGCCTTTGACTCACTCTCCTGTCAAAGTCAAAAGAGGCGTGGAAGTTTCTGGTTTCTGGAAGGTTTCTGGTTTAGAATATATATATATATATATATATGTATTCGGTGCAAGACTCTCATTGACTTTCTAAATATTCACACAAGCTTGCCTCAGCGGAGCCGAGTACAGTGTCACAATTTGAAAAAGAAAAAAAAGGCCACCAAGTCAGAATATTCAGTCAAATGTACTCTTGTAAATTAGGTAAAACGTAAGAAGAACAGAGAAACTACTTTTGAGCAACACAAATAGCATGTACGCATGTCGCTGCATGTTTGAAAAAGCATAGCACCAAAGCGGGTGGGGAGGGCTGTGTTGCTGAATTCTACTCAAGCTTTGAAAGGACAGATGAACAAACACAGAAATACAGCTGATCAAAATGGGTACGGCTTGTTCTTTATTGCTGTGGCTGCGCCCAGAATGACAATCCCTCAACGCAAAGGCCAATAAAGGTCATGAATGATTAGATGAGTTCGAAAATGGCTCTGACCAGATGGCCAACCCCTAAAAAGTCCAGACTGAATGCCAAATTCAAACCAGTGACAAATACCAAAGAACCCCGTTTTGTTGAAACTCTAAACTCTCCAAACATTGCAAAAGGTTTTCTCTTTGACGCCAGATGAAGTTTATACGCTTCTCAACGGTTTGTGGAAGTATAGAAGAGAAGTTAAATTGACTGTCAAACCAAACCTTCCCAGATTTCTGAGCACAAGAGTGTAGTTATATCTCTCAAGACGTGGCCTTTGACCTCCGCAGATAACACTTTCTAACTATGGGAGAGCAGCTGAGTCCTTGTGGGAGTGGGTCTTAGCGCTCCGCACCTCATTATAAAACTCACAGCCCATCAGACAGAGGACTGGGGCGCAGTGAGGGAGTGCAACGAGCTGGGCTGAAGAAGGTGTAAAAAGAAATAAATGGAAAAGCTGAAGGGAAAGGGAAGAGGGCAGTCTTTTCAATCTTTTCCACAACTGCAGATTTTATTGAGTGTGTGATGAGATGGAAACAGTCTGTGTGGCCTGTGTGGCGAGATGCACTAATTATTCCACAGGCCTTTGGGCTAGAGGAGAGTTAATGAGCATTAATGAAATCATACCCAGACCCAAGAAAAGCCAAAGTGATGTCTTTAATGATATACAAACAGAGAAACAGCACAAAGTCGAGATGAAAGCCTGGTTGGAAGCGGTCTCCGATGGGACTGCAGTGCTGGGTTAATGTTAGCGGGAAGAAAAAGGCGGGAAAAGCAAAATGTGTTTTCAGAGGGTCAGTGCTGTTTTTAACACATCTCCAGAGTAAATAGGAAAAAGAAACATTCAAGTTAAAAAGAAAGTGTTTGCTTGAAATGAAAGGTTATTTCAGTGTGAAAATACAAGTTAAAAGACATTTACATTTTATTTTTCAGTGACAGCTCTTGAACTAGTGAATGAATGCGAATAGTTGTCTGTCACTGTCTGTGTCTAAATGTCAGCCCTGCGACTAACTGGCCACTGTCCAGGGTGTCCCGCCTAAGGCCTTTTGCTGGGACAGGCTCCAGTCACCCACGAACTCTAATGGGACTAAGCGGAAGAAAATTAATGGTCCAGGTAACTATTACAGACACTGTCAAAACTCCAGCCTCTAAAGTCAGCAGAAGAACTATATGTCTGTCCTTGTGACTCACCGGTTTTTGATGTGGTCTTCGAGTTCTCCGCGGGCCACTGTTTCTTTGCAGTATTCGGTTAAGGGACAGGATACAATGAGCTTGTCCAGCAGCTTGTGTACGAGGAGGCTGGGCTTCCTGCAGCTCTGCAGCATGAGGGGTGTGCGGCACACGGGGCAGAAGTCACTCTCCAGCAGGAAGCTGGTCAGACACTCCTGGCAGTAGGTGTGTCCACATGGAGTGTCCAGCGGCCGGATGAGTGGCTGCAGGCAGATGTGACACACCAGGTCATCGTCCACTTCGTCCTGGTACACATACTCGTGGTTCTCCTCCAGCTGGTGGCTGTGGCCACAGGACGGGCACAGGTCGGGAGGGGGGGACAGGACACCGTAGTCTGATGGGGACAGAGGTGGGGCTGATGCTTCTGCCATTTCCATAAAAACCTCAGGCTCTCCACGCTCTTCCTGGATGCTCATTTGGACCAATCAGGATGTGGCAGCAGATCCATTGTGACAGTCATTAGTAAGAGGCATCTTTGGGAAAGAAATATGACAGTTATTTTCCTCCAGGTTTCTCTAAGAATTATGCTGTTTTTAACTAGATACAGATCCTGTCCACACACACAGATATGTCCTGCCATTAAATGATATTTGAAATGCAAATCACTCACATATTTATGCTCTATGAACATTACAGTCTTAACTCTAAATGCTACTAACAATGCTCCTAAAACCTAAGCCAAACCTCTGGTCTCTGGGTTTTCAGTGGGTGCTACAATAAAGTCACAAGTTAAACTCTCCATCCTCACATTCAGGGCTATAATACTATTTATATATTTATCCCTATAGCAATTATATAGCACCTTTATATTTATGCTTTGGGGCAAAAAGGGAAATTACACTGCATTTTCATTTTTACGAGGGCATGAGGTGTTTGCAGAGTGAGACAGCAGTCACAGCTATCAATGTCAAGTAAATCCAGGGTGAGCATTTTGAGATGCTGCTCAGCTGGAGCCAGGCCCGAATGTAAACAACAGACAGAACATGATGTGTGCAGCAGCCCCACAAACTTTTTTTCATTTGAGTTTGTGAGTTTTCTCTTCTGGGACACAGACATGATATGGAACTACTGAGATATCCTCTTTATACACAAGCATCAATAGAGCTCATCTCAGCAGCACATGCAGATAGACACAGATAAGTCTCTCAGTCTGTGTAGTGCATCACAAACATGTTAATCCACTGTGGGACGTGACACGCTTTCAGAGCCGCCTTTTCTTTTTGGGTTTGTACACAGGTTTCATTTCTGCTCCACACCGCGCGCGTGCCAGTGTACACGTCACACAGCCAAACAGGCAGGATCTCGAGCACATGGACACGAACAGATGGGCCCAGACACACGTCACCGTGGCAACAGCCCTCTTGTTGGCACTCGCTCCAATAGCTGCTGTGACTGGACCCGCTGTTGGAGCTCGGCTGCTTGAGGAGATAATGGATCTGGGTAAGAACTCATCCAAACAACAACTCATGTTTGGGTTCACACTGGCTTTTACAACAAGACCAGTGCCTTTAATTGGACACATTCCATTCTCTGATGCAGAAAACAGGCCTGTGGTCATGTCTTTAAAGGGAGGATGCAAGAATTTTAGGAATTTTTTGTAATCCCATCCTCTCAAACAAAAGGTTAAATCCCGTCTAGCCTCCTGTCATTAAGTTTAGCTGTATTTAGTTTTTTGTTCTGTAAGCTGTGATTGGCTGAAAGTAAACAGTTGGTTTAAATAATATAGGATACAGTGTCCTCTTCATTGTTCCAGATAGACAAAAATATGAGACAAAAGATTGACATTGTGTGAGAACGTTTGAATGAAAATCTTTCATATTACACCTTTAAACACGGGGTGGTTGAATCCTTTGTTTATTCCTGGTTAAGTCCATTGTTTGGTCAGAGTTTACTCCTGAATAAATCCTTGTTTACCTCTTGGTCCTGCGTTAGAACTGGTTTTGGATCAGGGCTGCATAATATATCACTAATTTTGTTTTTGCAAAATTAGAAATCCAAATATCAAACTTCTTGAATCAGAGTAATATTATAGTACTGTATGTCTGTGAAGGTTCTCAGACACCAATTATAGTGAGTGGCGCCTATGTGACCAGAGGAAGTGTGGTTGGAGCCAAAGAACTAATTAACCTGTAATTTCTCAACATTATTTTGAGTAGGTCTTGGGCTTACCTTGTGCTCTCTAGGTGTCAGATTTACAATCAATTATATTGTAAAAAAATGCCAGTACGGGAACCCAAATATAGCAGGTGATATTGTTGTCACAAAATGAGCAATTATCAGTTATCACATACCTCACAAACCTATTTTAGTTCCATGTTTAGCCCTATTCTTTGATTTAGCCAGGTTTTTCAGGGGTGTATTTTTTTCCCTAGTTCATTCCTGTCCACTAGTTCAATGTCTGGCGTATCTTTTGGTTTTCTGTACCTTTTTACCAGAAAACACAGTGCCCAAACATTGTGTTTCTTTATGTCCTTGTTTGTAGTCTTAGGTTTAGTCCTGGTTTGAGTTCAGTGTTGGCTTTGGGTTTAATCCCAGGTTAATCATAGGTTGAGTCCTGGTTTTATGGTATTAGTTCTGCTGTAGTCCTGGCTTAGACCTGGATACATTTTAAACTGTTTTTATTGGTATGAATATGTCTCTTATTAAAAAGTACATCATAATTAGAGCCTGGTCTGAAATAACTTTATGCCTCTTAACCCCTATACTTCTATCCAAATCCAGAGAGCAACCACAGAGCTGTCAAAACAAACAGGCCGTCTCATTTCTCTTTACATAAGCAGTGTGCGGCTGGAGCGGCAAGTTGTGACAGCCCCGGCTCTGCACGTCTCGGTGTGTGTCTGGGACTGGAAGGACTAATCAGAGGAGGCTGAGCCGTCTTAACAAAGATGAACTTTACAACTGAGCGCTGTGGCGTCGCCGCTGATCCATCCCGCACTGTGGCACCTGCTGCGTGTCAGATCGGGCCTGATGTACAGAGCAGCGCTTTCATCTGCACGCACCGAGGCGGAGGTGCAGCCAGCAAATACCTGCCAGCGGGAGGGCGGCTAAAAAAGCCATTCAAAGTTAAAGCTGATCTGAGTTGGCTGATGTTGTCTCTTTTAGTTTCTTTGAACAAAGGTGCTACAGATCCTTCAAAATACATTTACATTGCAGTTTGAAATCTTTTGCTCTTTGTTCATTTGACTTTTTTGGAAGTGACAGTGGACTGAGGAAACATGGAGCCAACAGGTCCAGGCGGGATTTGAACCCATGCCACTTAATACAGTGAGACACGAAGCCTGAGGGCTGTGATAAAGTGACCTGTTCATCAATCTTCCATTTGGCATTGTAAACCTTTAATTATATTCAGATATAAAGATATAATCTCAGAACTAATTTCCACTACTGCTACCAATTTTAACATTTGGCCTCAAAACATTTTCATATGAGGCTCTTTTGTAATGCCATGTGTCCAGTGAATGTCCAAAAAACTATAACATTAATGAAGCAGTTCTAAGCAGTTCTTAATTACTTTGTCACTCACTGTCTTTTCTCATTTCAGCTCACTGTACTGACCCTCCCTGATGTGTTTTATCGGTGTCTATTTGTGTCCCCGCCCTTTGAGTATATAAACCCCTCCTTTGTCATTGTACTTTGTCAGTTCGTCAGTTTCACTTTAGGGAGTTAATGTGTTTGCTGACTTACTTTTGGACTCTGACACCTTGTCTGTAATAAATTATGAACAAGATTCATGTCAGTGATATAGACATAACCAGCTTAGTGACAAGCTTCAAAGTTTCTCAAAGAAATGACATATAAATTATTCAATTTGTACATAAGCAATTGAACGGATAAAGTCCAAAATATTCCATCTCACCATCGCAGGAATCACGCAGGTCCAGGTGATATTTCTGAGTCTGGTGTAAACATGGAGTAACATTTCTTTCTCTGAAAATGTTACTGAGCACTTTTGAATCTGAGCTAAAGGCTAACATTTTTAACCTATGACTAAAAACATTTAAATGGTAAAGTAGCTTTATATGATTTATAGTAATCTTTCCATGTGCTTCTTCAATTGACAAAGTATACCAGTGCATCTGGCAGCATTGACAACCCTGCACTTAAACAATAAATAAAGCAAAAAATAAATCATGATGTTTAAAGGCGGTAACAAACCTGCAGTGTGATGTATTCAATGATTTTAAGTCGATTTGCAAAAAGTACCTTGAGACATTTGGTATTAAATAGCACCATTGCTACTGTATGCTGTGTTTGTAAAAAGGGTCTTAATTCCTCTTTGTGTGCTTGTGCGATTAAAAAGTCTTAAAACAAGCCAAGTACTAGTAAACTAAGTATAACAGACTTTTTAGAGATATCGCTGACTATTCTAAAACAAAATGGAGGACGCCTTTTGCTCTGACATGCATTGTCGGCAAACTGGAATCTATTAACACCATCACACTGTGTGTTTGGAATGAAAATAACACAATAACACTGCTTTCCCGCACTCTGATACAAGTCCTCACATGCAAGACCAGCTCTGACACACGAAAGGTAAACCTGCACTCACACACCCACCGAGAGAGGACACACCCAGGCCTGAGGAGAATCTCACTTCTTTTTATTTTCTCACCTTTTCTGTGAATAGGATTGGCTCAACCCCGACAGTACTTTTCAGTTAGTTACTTATGATCTGATTTTTGCAAATAATCACTGTAGTGTCACATATGATCTCTAGTTTCTTGAATAGTTAATAAAACATCAAGATAAATGTACTTTTTTGTGTATAAATGGCTCTTCTGTCAAGCCTAGGCTCAATAGACCATCCTGTTTCAAGCCGAGAGAGTGGTTTGTTCACAATAACCTATAACTTCTTCCTCAAACATTGCAGTGCGTCGTGTGTAAACAGGACTGTTGATACTCTGAGTTAATAATGATACGAGACAGCACTGACTCAGCCCCTTTGCTAACCATTTAAAAGTGCAAAACATTGCGTTGACAAAAGTAAGTGTGTCTATGTCGGTATTCTTTCAGTCTATCCTGTTTTAGCACTGTTAGCAAATTGCTATGTACCACTCCTTTGGCATATCAGCTCACGTCTCCCCCATATCTCTGCTGCTCAAACAAACACACCCTCAACTGTAAAAAAAAAAAAAAAGTCAACACAGTTGAGGGAAACAACGGCAAGCATGTTGTTAATTGTTTTGCCTCTAATGACACTAATTGTCCCAAGTGAAAAATTTTGAGAGTGAGGTTGTCTGTCACTGTCTCTAAGTGTCAGCCCTGCGACTAACTGTCCAGGATGTACCGCGCCTCTGGGTTAAACTGGGTCAACTATTACCACTCCTTTACTTTGACTTGAACTCACAAACGTAAGGCATTTGCACTACCCATTGTGCTATTTTAGTGTTATCCTTTTAGAGATATTTTAAATATTGTTTTGAGTATAATAAAAAGTATATGTTGTAGTATGGTTGGACAAAAACAGAGACTTTAAATTGACGACCAAAAAATGATTTTCTGATTTGTTTAGCATAAATCTAAAGGGTTCCAGCTGGTACAACATGAAATTAATCTTTATCAGACTATAAACAAAAATGCTCACGTGAACAGAAACGCACGAGTATTGTTTATGAGCGGAGCCATTTTATCACTTTAATGCACATGATAGCCCTAGTAATTTGCAGTACCCTACAACAAAAAGTTACATAACAATGTACAAGGTAAGTATTTTTATGTTTATAATTATATTCTACGTATGAGGGGTTACCAGAATCATTCATTCCTGGAGCTGAGGTAACAACGTCTTACTGTGAACCGCTGTAATGCATGATTGGTGTTTTTTTAACCAATAGCGTGGCTACGAGGTTACAGCAGGTGTTTCCATAAACTGCTTTTAGTGACTCATTTATTAACATGAAAACACTTGAACCTGAACTTTCACAGTCAGGATTTAAAGTGTACAGCTCATGAAGTTAGTTAGTCATCAATCTGTAAAAATAGAGTTTCAGCTGATACCAGATCTGTCCCGGTGTTTGTAACCGCTCAACAGTAGTACACTATAGAGCAAAGGATTATGATTCCCTTGAGTTTGGCAGCAGCTGAAACACACACATACCTCATGTGTTCAAACATGTCCCTGAAACACCTTTCTTTTTTTTTCTCTTCATCTTCTTTGCAGACATGTTGTATAATCTTCCACTTTAGAGGCATGTCTTTTTGTGCCACTCTTTGGCTTAGTTGTGCCTGTTATAAAGCAATGTGCTACTTTGCATTTTAAATCCTGCTCATATGACGTCAACATGGGGCACCAGCGCTTCTATACAACCCTTGACCTTTTACTAACCTCCATGTCATATATTATTTGTGCATACGTTTGTGAACGCGAGTCCATATGTGGTCTTTAGTCCGAGTTTGTACATTTGTACATCTCCCGAGTGAGTCCGAGCCAGAGCCGACGCCTCGGTCTGGGTGAACATCTGCAGGAGGATTTAAAACTCTGTCAAGTGTCTCTAATTCCAGATCAGTACAGACTGTGCTACTTCTAATTGGTGAGCACAATGAATCATCTTTACATAGCATTCAGAGCATTGTGGTAGCTCTTAACAATAAGTGCAATAAAAATAAGCTACTAATCAAGATTAAAGGCACAGTATGCAGCATTCACCAGCATGCAATTATAAACAAACCTGCCTCTGTTTGAGCGCTCAACAATGAGTTGAAATTAAATCCAGGTTTAGTGTGGCTTTTTAAACTAATTTCAGCCACAGTAACTTTCTTCAGTTAGCTGTTCAAAAATATCCCTCCAATGTAAACAAAAGAGGTTGACAGTCAATTACTGGCAATCTAATAATTCACTCAACTCTTGATTCGATTGACGATTCTGATCTCATGATTTGATTTTGTCACGATTGTCCTGAAAGCCAGTTCCAACTGTAAATGTCAAATGTTTCTATATTTATTGAAAATATACAGTAATGTTTGTCCATTTGTAAGCTTATAAACATAAATAAAATCAAATTCTACATGCATTTAATTTAATTTGCTTATAAGGCTAGGTACTTTGAATAAGTGGATATTAACAAAGTAACTTCATATACACAATAAATCTTCCGCTGATGTAAGATTTAGACCTGGTTATTTACTTTTTGTTCAATAATTAGTTCTTATTAACTTATTAACCAGATTTGGTCTTTGGAGCCTTTAGTTGGCGACCCCTGGTCTTTACTCTCAGTGGCTGCAGCAGAGACACAGAAGGCAGCACATGATCCAGAACATTATTACATCTCTCTGACCAGGGCCTCCAACAGGTGAACACTTTGTATAAAACAGGTCTGACTGTGTTATAAAATAATAACTTATGGCTCAGAGATAGTTCAGACTCAAGACAGCAGCCTCTGTTTACAGTTTAGCCTCTTCGCTAACACAGATCACAGCTCACATTCTCTCTGTTCTCCACTGGTGTCGGGACCTTTAGGTGGGTTTTTGTCCGTTTTGGAGAGAGTAAAGCTCAGCCCCAGACACAGACTTGTTTTCAGTGCACACCTCTGATTTGAACGAATCCACACAATCCGTTTGAACAATCCGTCACTGTGCTAGAAACTGTTTGCAACAACTTGTTGAAAGCGTTTTTACAGCAAACAGAGCGACCCCTGTAGTTCTAAACATGAATTGCAATTGAATTAACATCTGAACCGACTGGAAACGTCCCATATGTGAATCGATTTTCAACCGGTTCACGGTTAATCGTTACATCCCTATCAGTTACAGACAGAAGGCAGTTGGTTTACAGATATAATTGTCTTGTATATTGTCCCTTTAAACCATTTATACATCCATAAGTTGTTGAGATAGTTACAAAACAGTTTTTCTGGTACAATTACTAGCTATAACTTGTTAGAAAATGCAATATAATCCAAGTACCTCAATGTAAACGTACTTTCAACTACAACTAGAAGACTTCAGCCCCATATATACAGTATGTGTATACACATGGACCTTTTTGGTTTACTGCTCTCACTTCTCAATCCATATATATTGTTATATAAATTACCTATGTGTAAAGGCTTATAATCATTATCATAATGCTCAATATTTCCTACTTTTCTATGAGTACATACATATTGAATATCAGATGTAATGTTCTGTTTATCATGACTGTTTTACCCAGAATTCATCCATTATTATCATTTCACAGGCAGCAACTATAATCTTTTTTGTTGGAAATCTGATTACATAACTTTTCTTCTGTACTGTGGGGATATGGTTACTTTCTTTTTGTATCCTGATTATATAATCACAGTACATGTGATCCAGTATACAGTATTTCACTCTTGTTAATAATTATCAACATTAATAACTCACAAATAGGAGGCAGATGAGGTAGAACAGGCAAAGCTAAGTTTACAACTAAATCATAGAAGCATAGCGTTGAAAGGACTGAATGGTCTGAATGGGCAACAATTTTCTTAGTCACCCGTTATTAATGATTGACAAATGGCCTGTACGTTATTAATGCCCAAGTCATAAATCATGTAGGAAAGCCCTTCTTAATGGAGTCTTGTGAATGACTATATGTTACACAATGTAGTGAAAGTGATTTGAAAGTCACTCTATGCAAAAAAATGCCATGCCAAAAAGTAAAATCGTCACCCAGTGCTAGAACAATACATTTTAGCACTAGTTTTCAAATGAAAGTAAAGTACTTACTGGAACTGGAGCGGTGTTCACTTTGAGCTGCGCACTTTACCTGGACAGGTAAAGCCTTCAGCGGGCGTAACATTAAACCACAGATCCAGGAGGTGGACTAGCAGTGAGGCTGAGTTAAATGACTCAGTAAAAAGGACTTTGTCCCGGTTCCACTATCAGCTGATTGGCTGTTGGTCTGCTAAGGAGAAATGTTATCCGACTGTTGCTCTGCGGGGAATTCTCCAGTCCAAAGTGAACACTGCACCTGTGTGATCCCTGAGCCGCTCACCTCCAACAGGCCCAGCCAAGGTGAGCAGGAAGCAGCAGCAGGGGGCGGAGCCAAGAGGTAAGATAAACAAGAGAAGTGCCCAAACCTGTTTGGGACAAGGTGGAATTTTATATAAAGTAAACTGGACACGGGGAAAAAAAAAACGAAAGCAACTTTGTACCACTTTACAATTAATATTTTCCAATCATAATGTTTATAAATGTTTATAATTAGGTTATCAATTAGTTATTATTAGTAACATATATGTATATATATATAAATTAAAAATGTGTATGGTGACATCTGTTATTACCAAATGGCTTTAACTCACTTTCACTTTTCAAGTATTCCGTATGTGTTGTACTAAAGCTTATTATAACTAGTAAAAAATGATTAAGCAAAACTGTCACAAAGCAAATAAACTTTAAATTAAAACTTTTAAATTAAAACATTTCCATTAAAGCATCTTAAACATAAATGAACATACAATAGAAAAAGAAATGAGTAAATAGACCTGAAAAGATAAAGGTAAGTGCGGTCTCACTGTTCAGCAACAGACCATCATTGCTCTTCTAAAGTATTTAAGATCTTATTAATAATCTATAACACACATATTAATAACAAAACCTCATAAAACACAACTGTTTTATAGAAGTAGATTTCTGTTGCAAACTGCAACCCATCACTCTTTGGATATTGTCCATTAAGCCTATTTGTTCTACTGAAATACTTTACCCCCAATAGCTTGAGCATTTAGTTTTGACAGGAGCCATTTATAACACAGTAACATTTTAAGAAGCACCACACGTAGAGGGTGGATTTCCTGCAGACTATTTGTGTAAACACACGGGCCGTGCTCCAGACTTCTATTTAAACAGGAAGCCCATAATCTCAGTAAATGACAACACGTCTCACGCTCAGATAATTGACTCCAAGTGTGTACAGTAAAGTCTCTGTCATACTTATTGCTTGTAAAGGGGCTTCCGATTGTTGTGGCCTCGTTAGACAATAGCAGCTTATGTGGATCCTCCAGCTTTATGCAGGAATGATCTTTGTGCTCTTAGTTGTGGTTTTCCTCTCAGGCCTTTCCTAAAGCTCACGCTGGTCTTGACGTGAGCCACAGGTGCTCCGCAGAGACACAGGTCCAGACGAGAAGTGACGGTGCCTCATGACTCAGAGTGTGACGTTAGCGCAGCTGAATCCGTTCCACTGTGTTAAGAGTTATCTCAAGGCTTTCACAGGTGCATTGTACAAGCTTCCCATAAAACTAGTGTGGAGGTAGGTTTTGCCACTGGGATGAAAGAAATGTACTTAGTGACTCATTGTTTTGACAACGTATCTTTTAGTAAAACCTCACAGCAAGAAGGTTGTGAGTTCAAAACCCGGCCGACTCAAACATTCTCGGCCGACTCCGGTCTTTCTGTGAGGAGTCTGCATGTCCTCCACGTGTTACTGTGGGTTCTCTCCAGGTACTCCGGCTTCCTCCCACCGACCAAAGACATGCATGTATAGGTTAATTGGCAACTCTAAAGTGTCTCTAGTGAATGAATGTGAGAATGAATGGTTGTCTGTCATTGTCTGTCTCTAAATGTTAGCCCTGCGACTAACTGGCCATTGTCCTGGGTGTACCACGCCTCAGGCCCAAAGCTGCTGGGATAGGCTCCAGTCACCCGTGACTCCTAACAGGACTAAATTGTAGAACATGAATGAATGAATGTTTTAGTAAACACTCTGTAACACAGGATTTTAACTTAGTTTTTGTACATTTGCCATGTTCAGTCTACACGATTTATAAGCTACCAGAAAGAAGGAAAGTCTTGCAGGATCACACATTATTTTTCAATTGAATTTTACATAGACAGCCCCATTATCACAACAATTAGAGGAGTCTTTGCGCTGGATGGACAGACCAAGCAATAGAAGTTACCAAATACTGTATATAAACCCTTGGATTTCAAAAACACTAATGTTACAAAAGAAGACATCACATTCTTCCTGTTTCTGTTTCAATAAGATGTCCTTGGTCCATATGATGTTCATATTTGAATATAACCATGCCATTTTTAGAGGAAGACCAAGCGTTTCAATGTTTCCTGCGCACCAAGGTTTGGACAGCAGTCTCAGACCTGTTTACGTGAGCTGCACCAATTAGAAAAAAATATAATTGCATAAAGCCTTCCACATTGTAAAGAGGTTCCAAACCCACTTCACTTCCCTACGAAAGTGAATGGGTCTGGCTGGCCAGGCTACTACAAAACTAATATAACAACTAATATAGTGAAAAAAAAAGATGTGTGTTTCATGCTCCTTCCATGGTAGGAATGTGATATATGTACACTCCACATGCAAAAATCTAAACCAAAAAGCACATGCCTAAGTTGCATAAATAAAAGTGTTCTTCTTTTTGTGGACACCTATGTAATTTCCCGTAACCCTAGGATATACTGTTTATGCTTGCGTCGTCTCAAAATGTGTCAAAGTTCTGTCTCTTTCCTCGAAATTCACTGTTTCTTATTAAACAGCAGAGAGCGGAAAGGCTGCAATTAGGAGGCTGCCAAAAATGTGTAAATCAAAGTAAGTCACGTCAATTCTGATTCAATAACATATTTGCACTTTTATAATGTGTGTGTGTGTGTGTGTGTGTGTGTGTGTGCATACATACTGTATACACATATACTGTACATACATACAGACTGTATACACATATACAGAAACAATTAGGGGTATATAAAATTTCAATCCATTCCAGTGGATGTATCAGAGAAAATAATTCAAAAATACAGGTTTAATTAGATGTACACAAAACCAATACAAGAAGGGGGCAGTACAAACATCGGCAAAACAAAAAACTTCAACTTATTATTCCTGCTTGGATTCGACAACCAGGAAAGTCTGATTACTATGTTCTTTGTGTCTGAACAACATGTCAACAACATACCTGCATAAACGTACACATCTGTGATCATCAACTGGCGGCCCAGGGGCCACATCTGGCCCCCCGCAGCTTTCCAGCTTTCCATTCAAACCCCCAGCCAGGACAAAAAAATAACGCCATCCTGGGGATGGTCCACAATGCTCCTCGGGACGGCTTTGGGGTGAAACACACACCTTCCTCCCGTCACTGTCAATCAGTTCAGGAGGTGGATGTGCACATTATCAGTCCTATTTTAAACTTTGCACAATGGAAATAGTGATATAAATCCACTTTAGCAAGCCAAGCTTCACTGATGCACGTGGGGAGTGAACGCTGACCCCTGTGGTCCCATCCAACAGATGAGCTGCTGTTGGTTCTGATAGAAAGGTGTCAGAAAACCAATGCAATGCATCGTGTATGAAGCTGCATAGCTACAAAACAGCCGGGGTGACCGCTGACCCCAATGCACCGCCGAAAGCCCCAACATTTGGCATGAGCATCAGAACTGAACCACGGAGCAATGCAAGGACCTGTAACTTACAGGACAAAGGATCGGCTGTTGAGATCCACAGCACACCTTCAGGGTCTAGTGGAGTCTATGCCTCCTGTTAGACATTTTACGCACCCATAGCATGCAATATTAATAATGTACATCAAATATTACAAAAAATATTGCTTTACATTATTTTGCAGGCAACAGGTTTTACATCACCCAGTTAACACTGGTTAGTTGAGAGCAGGGCTGGACTGGTAATCTGGCATACCGGGCAAATGCCCGGTGGGCCGACGCACTTGGGGGCCGGTCCATATAATATGATTTTTTTTTTTTTTTTAATTGGCCAATGACCGGCCCATAAAGCAGGGACAGCGGCCCATTGGTTCATTTTTCATACTGACACTGGGCTGGCCCAATCATCTCTTAACAGGCTCCACCCCTCCTCCTCTGTTTCTTGTGTCAGAGGCAGTTAGTGGCTCAGAGCCAGAAATCTGTGGATTTAGGATGGAGAAACAAAAGTGCAAGGGGGGTGCGGAGAAGTTGCGGGCCAAAAAAATAAAAATGCTAGAGGTTGATGCCTCAACATGTGCAAAATAACAGACATGTTTAGTGCTGTAGCTTCAGTATCCAAGCCTACAGTACCTGACGACATTTTGCAGAAACATGGAGAGTGTAATTGAAACGGTAAGCATGTTATTTACATGATTAACAGGGAGGAGTGTTAATCAGGGCGGTGCAGGAGGAAAGTGTGTGTGTGTGTGTGTGGGCCTGGTTGGGCCACGACGAAGATGATGATTTACCTAAATTAATGAATATTATAATAAGACAACTTAATCGTTGTTGCCATTATATAGTCTGTCAGATTGTCACCCACTGCACTAGCCACTCAGTCAGCTAAAGTCAAATAACACAGCATAAGCTATTTTGCATTGTTTTTGTAGATAGGTTAGCAGAGTTAACTTATTCAATTGCAACTTTGGCTGACTATTCTAATGTTAACCCTTTAATACCCATAATGGCCGACGCCTCTTCTCTAGAAAACTTAAATGATGCCATTTGATTATTTTAATTATTACTCAGAATGGCTGCGTCAAAGCGCCCACGACGAGTAACGCATGCTATTTGGGGATTAAAACCCGCCTTGCATTTTGAAAGTTGTATATTTTGTTTAGCTGTATATTCAACGAAGTAGATATTTGCTCATGTTTCTAATGAATTTCCAACATCATTAATATGCAATATTTACGTGAGTGAATTATATGAATATCATATTTTTAGGACGTTTTGTGTGAGTAATTTGGTAGTATAGGTCGGTTTTCTTTTTTTTAAGGGGAGTATCTCAACAATGAGAGGGAAATCTTGTTTGGTGTCATATTAAAGAGGGGTTTGTGCTCTTTAAAACAAAGTAGCCTATACTTGCAATTGTAAACTAGTTTTTCTGCTGTCTGGTTCATTGGAAAAAAAAACATTTCTTTTTAGAATTAGCAGTATTCTACATCCACATTATATTGGGTTCTAAAGGGTTAACTAGCTTTTATAACATGGAGCACTTTGTCCATCTAGAAATCCTTCTCTTCAAGAATACAGGACTATATTACCAAAATGGATCCTTACTAAGTGTACTTTTAATAACTCTTCCAAATAATTGTAATCCTCTCTCTCTGTCCTTATGTATAGTCAAGCCAGGTTGAGTTAGCAGTGGAGGAGAGAGACAGGGAGGAACCTTTGATCACCAGGGAGTCTGTCAAGAGAGAGTGAGTACACTGGGCCACTTGCACTGGTACACTGGTCCATGGCACTTAGTTCTCAGCTTTGTAGGGGTTTTTGGAATGGAACAGTAGATATGCATATCTACAGGGACCGCAAGGATGGTGTACTAGTTGGTTGTGTCTGACCGATTGTGGTGGGCCGGTCTGAGTAAAAATGCCAGGGCCTTTTTTTTTGTCCCAGTCCAGCCCTGGTTGAGAGTGCATGCATGTTTATTAAATACATATTCATACGAGACTCACCTACAGCAATTTTCAACAAAAGCACTGTAATCCACCCATAATCCTGCTCTGGTCAAATAATCCACCAAAGCCATGGCCTTTCCTTTTATTTATTTATTTATTTATTTATTTATTAGTTTATTATAAGTGTATACCAGAGCATTGTTTTACTGCAAATATGTGTGTATTTTAGGTTTACATTTACATTTAGTCATTTAGCAGACGCTTTTATCCAAAGCGACTTACAAGTGAGGATAACAATGGAAGCAATTTTAACAACACAAGGTACAAAAAGCATAAGTGCACAAAAAACTAGTCAGTTTAAACCCAGCGCAGTATACAATGCTAAGGATAAGAGAATATTTTTTTTTTTTTTTTTTTAGAAAGGAATCGATAGAAAGGAAGTAGAACTCAGTGTTTGTCAGTCAGGTGTTGACGGAAGAGATGTGTTTTCAGGTGTTTTTTAAAGATGGCTACAGAATCTGCTGATCTAGTAGCAGCAGGTAGATCATTCCACCAATGTGGAACAGATCCAGAGAAGGTATGTGAGAGAGATTTTTTTTTTCCTTTTTGGGACGGTACCACCAGACGTTGTTCATTTGCAGAGCGCAGGGATCTGGTAGGAACGTAGGTCTGTATTAGTTTATATAGTTATTTATGTATTTTATTAATTAGAAAGAATAAACAATTTCTATTTATTAATTTTAAGTGAAGTATTTTTACACATACATAAACAATACAACATAAATTGATGTGTTCCAAACAACACGCATAGGATACACACAAATGTGTCACCCTTTTTTTTGGCAGTCATTAAAGACTTAACTTCAGTTATAAAAAGAGTAAATAAGGGCAGCAGTGAAGCAAAAAACCCTGTAAATAGCTTTCAATTACGTCATCAACATGTGACGCACAGCACCTTTAAGGATATGGAATGATATAAGAAAGACAGAAATATCACACATAAAAAGGGCTATAACTTAAAAGTTCAAGACAGAACTTTCCAGTGTTTTTATTGTCCTCACATCAACCATAAAAACATGCAGTCCTAATGCTTTGCAAATTACTGTGCTTTTCCATCATCAAGTAAAATCGGTCTGTGGGTATGAGTCATAGCTCTCCTGCAGCCAGCCCACGACCATTAGCTTCTGATTTGATTTGACTTTTTTATATATTTTTTGCAGCAGGTTAAGAGGTGTTTGTTTACCTGCTTTTTGAACAATGTGACTCAGTACACACTGCCTCTCAGACAGAGGAGTGAAGTTTGCAGAACACTAATGTAGGTTGGAGTGACCTTTACAGCCGTCATCACTCTCGTCTCCACTCCACTTCCTTCACTTCACTCGACCCCTACCCACTCATGTTTTCTGTAGAAAACACTTCTTGCATTGTCAAAAGTGTACCGTCTTTGAAGTGTTGAGTTTCCATCCGTGTGCTGTCGGGCTGTGCTGAGTTCGTTGGTCTCTGCTGTCGGACTTATCTAAACACTGGTGCAGGTGAAACTAATCTCCTTGCCTGTCTCTCAAAGAAACGCTCGGTCAAGGCTGTACCAAATGAAACTCAATGTTGAGCTCAAATTTTGCAGATATGTTTGCATGTTTAGCAATGTTTTTTTCTTCTTTGCAATAGATCTCCACTAAATCTGATATATACCAAATCCTAACATCTGCAGCAGATACGTAGTGCAGCAAAATGTTTTATTACAGACTTATTGGTATACCAGCAATTTGTCCAGGGGCTGCACATACTGGGTTTAGGCTCAAACAACTTCACTAATCCAGAAATCTTCCTTTGTGGTGTGTTCTATAATATGGTTTTATTTAACACATGACTAAACAGGACAACCCTGTTGTGACATACTGTATACTAACTAAAGAGGTATGAATGAGTTCCCTGAATAATAAATATAATAGCTGTATATTGCTGATTTAAAAACATGTCATAGTCTGTGGAATTATTCAACAAGTAAAAAAAACATCCACTTGCTTCCACTGCATGGAAATGACACAAATACAATCACGGCAGAGAAAAAAAAAGAAAAAAAAAACTACCTGGATAATGGCAGAGCTGACACTTGGAGACAGACTAGGGATACTTCAGTTTTGCAAGCTGACCTATACATGTAAAGATATTTGTTCTCAGATGAGGTTAATTTGTCTCTTACACTCATTTTATATTAATTACATACAAATTCTCAACTCAAGATACAAGTTACACAATGATAAAAAAAAAGAAAAACCCTGTGCAGTCTGATGGCAACTTTCACCAATTTTTCTGCTCTTTCTATGTAACCACCTCACATTCCTTTAAAACCCAGAATTTAAATGAAGATCTACAAACGCCTTGGTTGGCACAAAGGCGCTCAATATTTTACTCTCTTTTTGAAATAGCCTTTTTAGTTTCTGGAGAGACACCATCCATATTCAATGGCACCAATGCTCTTTTGAATATTGAAGAGGCAAACGTTAGAGGAAAAGGTCACGGAATACAGCGCCTCCGATCGTCACCTCAGAGACCACTCAGACGGTTTGCGGCCTAGGTGTGTGTTTGAAGCGAGCATCTGTGTCCGAGGTATGGCAAGTTCACAAAAACCTGTTCTGTAGCAGTGAAGCAAAGAACAGTAAGCCCTTGTCTGTAGATCTGTGGCCCCAAAACATGTATGATCGACAACTGAACTCTACACTTCAACCGGAAGGTAGGCGGTTCGATTCCCGCTCTCCCCACAATTCATTGTGTTGTGTCCTTGGGCAAGACACTTAACCCACCTTGCCTCCAGTGGTGTTCCAGCTGTAACACTGGTGAATGAAAACTTCACGTAAGTCGCTTTGGATAAAAGCATCAACTAAATGTAAATGCAATACTGTAGACTCTGTCAGGGTCTAGATCAAGAGTGTCAAAATTTAATCTGAAATGGGCCAAACCAGTTAAATAATACCATAATAATCTATTAATAATGACAACTCCACTTTCCCCCTTTTGTTTTTCTGCAAAGAAGTACACTTACATTATACAAATATAATTTAAATATAAACCAGAAAAGGGTAACGTCTGCAAAAACCTGTTGCTTAGCGTGAATTGATTTTAGCAGCCTTCAGTTTGTATGTTTTCACAAACCCACACCCTCACAATATGGTCTTGATGCTAATGCTATTTTGCTAGTAGTAAGGTTGCCAACTTTCAATGCTGTATGACTCTCAGCTAAAGATAAAAAATAAATGTGGGCACCCTGTGGTCTCTTGCACAAAACCTGTCACAGTTTTTGACAAAGATTGTAATTGCCCCAAAGAAGTCACTGGATTATTCAATGATTTGTTAATTGTTGCAACACTCTGGAGAAAATGGTTCACTCACTGACAGAGGTTGTGATTGTCATTTAATTGTGTTGCACCTTACGCCAAAGACTGACATATTTTCTGAGGAAGAACTACTGAGGCAAACATTTATGACTAATATTAATAAGCAGAACAGCTACCCGGTTGTAGATTTTGTTGATAATCTTTAAATTATATTTGACATGTGTCCATAATTTAACCTAAAGTTAAGGATTAACTGATGAAGATTGATGGTTCTTGGTGTAGTTCAGTCTTGCTGCAAAATATCTGTTGTGAAATGAAAAGTGTTATTTCTGGACCAGAACTTTTTAAAATAAATAATAGGTGTATTTTCTTGACACCTCGGGGTTGTTCTATAAAGAGATTTAAATAAAGACAGGCTTTTATTTGAGTAAGCTTACTTCTCAAATTCTCTGTCTCCTCTCAGAGTTAATGAATATCACGGCAGAGGTTATCAACTTTGATTGTGAAGCCTGCTCACACATACACCAAAAAACTAATTATGAATGATAAAAGCTGTCAAATAGAAAGAACCAAAAAGCAAGATCATGCAGAATATTATTTTATTTTAATCCACATATTCATTACCCCAAAGTACACTTCCATTTATTTCTTGGCTGTCCTGTGGCAAACAGCACAACCTTTGGGAGTCTTGAGCAGATTAGAACCTGATCTTGGGAACATAATCAGCTCCCAGACATGCTAGCTCCACATCAGACGTTACAATCTGACAACGTTTAAAGACAGCCATGTTCATGACAGAGCTCATTAAACCAACAGTCGTGCTAGAATACATGTTCAAACCTGCTGAGTCATATTCTAACGAGAAAGCTATGAGTGGGTTTCCCAAACTGAATTACTAACACGGAATTTTTCAAAAAGTAAAAAAAAAGAAAAAAGTCCACTCCAAGCAAATGACGCACATCCATCCGTGGCAGAGAAAAGAAACAATCCTTTTTTCTCTGTAATGCTACTTTGCCATGTATCTGGTTTAGCCCCACATCACTCTAATCCCCCCTTTTCTCCCACTTTCTGTTGTTCTCATTTTATTCACTCTCACAAGAGAAGGTGGTGCCGTCGCACTTTGGCAGTTGTGTTTTTTTTTTTCTCCCTCGTGAATACATTTTCTCTGTTAGTTTCTAATCTTCAACTGTCTAAGTCGAGGTGGCATCTCGAACACCCAAGTGCTCCTGCCTCAGCTTTTTTCCTCATCATTCACTCAAAACCTTAACCTAATATGGCTTTCTATCACTTACAAGGTGCATGCACTTAAATATATTCACACAAAAATGCCAGACAGGAGCTCATTCATTAGTCTTTGCCGTGACACCATTGGCTCACTGACACCTCGCAAAACTTGTCCTGCTTCAACGGACGGCATTAATCTGAAACCACTTTTCCAGAGAGCAGCACAGGTTGGGTTGGTAGGACATGGGTTGGTACAGTAGAATAAAAATATTGTTTCTGGTTTATTCCCTGCTTTATGAACTTGAAATTCAATTCAAACAGTACTTAATTGTTCTAAATGACTACACTGTCTTCTTGACTGTTTAGTACAAGAGCAAGTCAAGCTTCAATTGAGAAAGCATTGCCACTTTGTGTTTTTCCTTAAGATTGTGTTTAGCTTCACCTTTTAGTACCGTACCCCCCCAGTGTGGTCAAAACACAAAATTTCTATTAGTTTTTTACCAACCATAAACCATAATCGTCCAGTCCACAGAAACACTGGCACAGCCTCTCACATACATGAATCAATAAAAATGTAGTAAATTAATGTAATTTGGACGCTTACTTTTTTCCACAAACCCACAAAGAATAATGATGCTTGTCTGTTTAAAACAATAGAATTTCTTTTGTTTTATTGAATTGGTGTATTAGAACGTACTAAAGGAAAACAGCTTTTGAAAAGATGTTTTTTTTTAATGACAAAAAGTGTCTATTTACAATAGTTTTGAAGTTTGCTGAAGTGAGGGTTGTTTGTTAAAATACAAGTTTGTATCTTGCCCAAACTACCAAAAATCTAATATTTTCACCCAAAAAATGAACAAAAGTTATCTGTCCAGCAGAAATCTGGCAACGGCCGCGTCAGTAGGAAGCCTTCTCTGTGTCTACAGAGCACTCCATCGTGAAAAAGAATCCCCCAGAACACACTCTGGTTTTGTTTAACTCTGAGCTGTTTTTATTCTCTTCTCATATTCCTTAAATGGAGATTTTCTTTTGCCACTGCCTGCTTCAAGTTGTTTTTCAACTTCGCGGTCAGACCGGCGGAGCAACATGAAAGTCGGGGATAGCACCGAGCTACAAAAATACACTGTCTATGCACACGCAGCAACTGGAATGCATATGCATAACATTATACATGTAGTAACAATGACTGACAAGTCAGAGGACCAATAAAAAACGCTAGTCAAGCGACAATGATTGGGTGAAGGTTTTGTGGTCCCATGTCATAAAACGTTTAAGATTTTTTTTTTTCAGTACACCTATTTAACAGTTTTCGATTATATTGAATAACTTTAACATTAAAAACATCCTCTGTAATACCTTTAATATCAAAACCACATAGATTCAGAATTAGCCTTATATCGCAGTGGACTCTCTTCTGTGCATGTAAAATAAAAAAAAAGACAGAAGCCCGGTTAAGCCCGGTCCAAGAAAGCTTTGAGCATAGTCTGACTGAGCTGAGTATGTAATGTACTGAATGCTGGAACCACACCTCCCTTTGTCACTGCCACATTCACTTGCACAAGACGGCGAGGTGATAAAGTAGGCCAGTCGATTCTAATTTCCTCAAGTCGGTAAAAATCACTGGGAAAAATAACGCCGTGTTCAATAAGTCATTAGACTGGTGTCACTAGAAACTCCGCATTTGACACATTGAAGTCTCGCCAGTGTATTTATGCTTCTGACAGCTCTTCCATAACTAATAATCACTGCTCAACATTGTCATTCAATGTACAGGCCTGTATTTGTAAAGCTATTCGTCAAATGTCACAGTGACCCCTCTCCAGACTGGACAAAAGGCGGGACGTGTGGGACAAGAGGAACAGATGTTGTGCAGAATACTGAGAGGACAGAGAGAGAAAATAATTTTTTTTGGCTGGGTTTTCTGTTTGGAATTACTGGTCCGGTCTCAGGGGGGAAGTGGAGCGTCGCCGTTCCAGCAGGTAACACACAACCAGCGCCAGGCGGCAAATGAAGATGAATGCACTTAATCTCTGCACTGTCAAACGTACAAGGCAGGATTAAGACACACGCTCACAGGATGACACCTGAGGTCTCTGCTCAGAACAGTCGCATGGATCTGTTGCAGGCAAATATTTATATTTCAAGTTCATTTCAGGCCAGAGCTGAGTTGTATTCTGTCAGCCCAGTCTCCTTGATCAAATTTGTTTTATCTTTCAAAGTTGGAGCTGAATATCAATGTTCTATCTTATGGCTACAACCAGATAAATACTCTTTGTTGTAGAATAAAAAAATGGATTTAAAACAGTCTTTGGTTACATTGGGCAGGAAGTGGTTAGTAGTGTCTCTTTGTTAAACTTAACTTGACTACCATGAGTAGCACAAACTAAGTAACTGACGCACAACTGTGGGAAAAAAATCTACATTTCTCTCTAAAAATACTACAACCTAAAATAAGAATTTATTAATTCAAGAGGTTATGCAACATTTTGTGAATTCTCTCTTTCATTGTTCCTGAGTAGTGCACGCTATGTGAAGAAGAAAATTATGCATTTTTTTATGTAACGTGTGCATTAGTCTGGTCTAGGCTTTGTTGTAAGGGTTCATTGCAATTTATGACAACTCTACTACTGACAATATAACAACCTTAATTTATTAAATTACTTTTAAGGTGAAATAAAGGTAGAAGGACAGTGTGAAGGAAACTTATTAAAACCATTTTCAAACCAAAAGTTTCACAATGCTTGATTACTAAACACAACTAATGGCTTTCAAAGTCTAACCGTATCAATGGATATCCTCTTAGTCATAAACAGAAGGATTTGCGATTTAACAACCTTACAAACATCCATCTTGTACTGCACCAAGCAAGATGTTTGCCATTGCACTCTGGGTAGTCTGACAACTAATGTAGCAGTACTGACAGTTCTGGTTTTAGATTTGACAATGTACTGTAGCTGTAACTTTACCTTATGTAAACAACATGACATTGTTCTGATTGCACAAAACTGCATCAACAATTAGTGTTGTTCTTTTTAGACTCTTTTTAGTCAAGTTTTTTTCAGTCAACTAAAAGTCTGAACATTTTAGTCTTATTTTTGTCACAATTATCTATGACTATTTTTGTCTAGTTTTAGTCGACAAAAACTGATGACATTTAGTCTAGTTTTAGACAATGAAAATTGTATTTAAGTCTCTTTTTAGTACACAGGAGGTAGGAACTAAGAACCCACTTTACACTCTCTCACAAACAAATGGCTGACGTTAAAGTGACACATTAACCATAGCCTTGTGAGTTGGCATGAGCTTTCTAAAATAAAAAGTATTGTTACGTTATTGTCTTGACTTACCTCAATTTCATTATGGAATGCCTTGAGATGTCTCTTCAGGTTCGTGGTGTTTTTACCTGTAATTTTGTGGCTGCATTTCTCCCCACCGTTTATCACAACACATTCCGTTTTTCCACTTCTATGTAATGAAGGTTTTTCCAAATGTAATTGTTTATTCTGTTTCTCTTTAAGACAAACCCTGGGTGGTTTTGTTTCTTGTTGTCTTGGGGCTTGAGAACACTAGAGTAGAAGAAATAGAAAACATTGTTTACACCTGCTGTGAGCTTAAATAAAGAGGAGGAACTTTTATGTTTGTTATTAATACTGAGACAGACAAAGGAAAAGAAGATGGTCCACTTGTTCATTAAATTAAAATAATTCTTCCAACATTTTTTTAACTGTCTCTACATCTCTTCTAATGATCTTTAAAAGCAGAGTTGTATATTTGTGTACCTCTGCCACTAGGAGATCCTGCTTGTCCGCATAGTTAGACATTTTCCAGTGTGCGCGACGTTTAAAATTTGGTCTGTGTCTGCAGAAATTACGTCATTTTTTGCACGGACCTCACAGATGCGTAAAGAATAAATCCAGCTTCAGGCCCATCACATGGATTTATTCTCCAGTCTCCTGGACTGCAGCGCTTCAGAAGCAAGGGGTCCTGCTGTGAGATGGAGGCTCTGTCAGTGACTAGGATACGTGCCTGGATAAATGAGATCCAACCATCTTTCAGATACATTCTAATTTTTAGTTCAACAGAGTGAGTGATATTTGCAGCAAAAAGTCGAACACAGTACAAATCCACACCTCACCCATTATTTCCCATATTTTGCAAACACGGTGACAGACCTCTCCTGTTCCAACACTGCAGCCAATCAAGCTAATCAGTGGCTACCAAAGGTGACTCCTGAGTGAGATACGGAGTTGGCAGGGGTCCCTGGTGCCTTCTCACATTGTACCAGGATAATGAGACTGTCCCGCTGTCAAGCATCTGTGGCCCTGCTCTAGTTTTGCTCTCTACACTGCAAACACATAATCCTCTGGGCACTGTGGACAACAACCCAACCCAGTCTATGACAATGTTAAACAATATGCAAAGCTCCCAATGTACTGCACACTATATGTTCAGATATACTGACCTTTGAGATGAATTAAGGACACCTCGGTTGGAGCATCAAAGCTTTAACAATTCTTCAGACAAAAAGATACATAGTGTAATAGACAAGCCTTTACATCATCTTGTACTAAAGACAAATAAAATGTCATTTATACAACTTTAAGGTTAGTTAAGTTAAGGCACCAGAAAAGTGGCACCAGGACTTTGCATAGGAACCCAGACTTTGAGACTCTGAGATGGTGGACATTTGATCCCAAAGGTTTCTCTCAACCAATTTCTCCTTGACCCATGATGTTCCAGTTTACAATCCAATCAGACGTCAGGATATGTTTAAGACCCTGGTTGTGTAAACATGGAAATTTACGAAATCACATTTTTCTGTCAGCCTATAAAAATGAGCGTTTTAATGTCTTCCAAAGTATTATAGTAAAAAACAAATGAACAGGAAAAACATTCTTTTATCTTTAGGCTGACATTATAGTTCTGTTTGTGCTTACTTGTTCTGTGTAAATGAGAATATCCACAGGACAAGAGGACAGGGCATTTTTTAAATAACAACACTAAGCTTACAATGTTTTTTTTTAGAGATTCAGTTGTAAGAATCCAGGACACCCAGATTT
The DNA here is from genome assembly GCA_024416835.2 of Perccottus glenii. NCBI lineage: Eukaryota > Metazoa > Chordata > Actinopteri > Gobiiformes > Odontobutidae > Perccottus > Perccottus glenii. Next base: position 11,440,367 of record CM044559.2, read on the forward strand.
GTCATGTATAAAAGACAATGTATAATCACATTTCTCTGTGCTCATGTAAATGTCACATCCCAAATGAGGCTGTAACTGGGTTAAGGCACATAACTGCAATGCTTTGATCCACACAAACAAACACGTACAAAACACGCTATTTATCATACTCTGAACTTTGGAATATTTGCCTATATACATGGTCCCCTGATGGTTTTGTGCACAAACATAGCTAAAAACATGTGTTGCAAAAATGTAAATCCCAATTCCACGAAACACAAATATGCAGAGGAACTAAATGTATTTTCCCTGGAACCTTAGTAATACATGTGTCAGTGGTTTTATTTGGAAACATTACATGAACACATTTTTATTTGGGGGACTGGCTTGTGTCATTTACAGCCACATTCAATAAAGCGAAAAACTGTTAGACAACATAATCCTGTAGGGTCGGGATTATTCTCACCTGACAAATGTCACTGCATCCATCTCATTCCCATTGGGCTCGTCTTTCATAATGCTAGTGTTGGTTATGTAAAAGTCATTGCAGTGAAAAAGAGTCCCGCGTTGGTCTTCCTCCAATGGTTTCGTAGCATTTGGGAGTGATTAAATTGGGCTTATGATGCAACAGTCCAGATGACCAGGACTTACAAGAATGTGAACAGACGGCGTCATTCATTGGTGCAGTAATCCTTGCAGTCTATCATTTGACAGCCACTCTACTCTCTTTAAACTGTGCTGTGTCTTATTGTCTATGATTGAGTGGATAACTAAAGTGATTTTGAATTGAAAATAAAGCTGTTAAAGTTGGATACATTTCTGTCTCTCTGTCTCCATAAGTGTACAATATAGCAGTGTAAATTGTTAAAAGATGCAAAAAGTTTGTTTGTATGACTAACTTTCTTTGGTGATTGCTCCTGCAGAGCCATTATTTTGTTGCTTTGGGTGCACCTACATGGCTGTTTCTGTTCAGTGCTTTTGAAGGCGTCACTTTGGAAAGTACCGCAGCTCGTTGAATGTATTAAGCTTCATAAATATTCACTCCTCCTCTGTTTATGACCCACTGCAATCGCTCAGCCGCACGTCCGCAAAGGCCTCAGATCTTATGGGACTCTAACTTCCACTGGGGGCTCCAGCTCGTGTTTATTTGTTGGAAGTACATTAATGCATCTGAAATAAGGGCCCGAGCATGTCGAGAACATTATGCTCCACAAAATATTTTAATCCTGCGATAGGAGATCGGTGTAATGATGGTGTTATCATGTTCCGACAAGTGTAATGGTTGTTGCCATGGAGACTGGTTTGTAATTTTCTTTCCTAGGTCTCAGTCCATATGCTACAATAATACCTATTTTTGCTACTCAATCAAAGTTCTATACTGAGCAACAAACATCCTATTCAAATATTGCAAATGATTATAGACTTGACAAAACATGGCAAAACCGTACATTTAACATATTTTCAAAAGTAAGATTATTTGTATTTGTGTGCTCTTTGCTTCCAAGATTACAAAAAAATTCTTAAAAAAATAAAAATAAAATCCCATTGTTTTTTTTGTTTTTTTTAAATGTCAGAACTCTTTTCTGTCCCCTGCTCCTGCTGCAGTATTTCTGTGCTCGTATTGATTTCCACTGAACACTGCCTGTCTCAGTGTGGTGCTTTAGTGGAACCTGATGTGCTGCGATGTTCTCTGGAGCCAGCCGTTGAGGGGAAAACAGGGCTCCTCTTTATGTCTTTACTGTGACCTGTACACCAGCAGGGTCACAGAAATATCCTGCTATAATGATATTACCCCTAACTGTTTGGTCCCTGAAACCTTTATGTCTGCAATAAACGAAATACTAAGATGTGGTGAAAGTAGTAAAAACACTTTGTTTTTTAGACTCTATTTGTGGAGTCTGGCTTTTATTGCAATTAATAGTCTGGTAATGTAACCCCAGACACTTAAAGGTTAGGCAAATGAGGGCACATGGATTTGAACAAAACATTTAATCCCAGTGCTAAAAAAACAATAAAAACAGTCTACCATTTGTTAAGAGCACTTTGACTTGAAATTAAAAGAATATCTGTTTGTAACCGTGCCAGGCTGCTACAGTTTTAAATAATTCACTGTGTACAGATTTCCCCATGTAAAAGGCACAAAAGGAACCCTCAAATGTCACCTATGTGTCTGAAATGTAAATCAGTGGAAGGCACTTTTACTCACTGTGTTTGTCTCTGTCTTAAAATTCCATCATAGGAAGACATGAGGGAAACATTTGGAGCGATCTTGGATCTAGAGCTTATGTCTCTGCTCTTGGGCTAAAGAGACCGTATAACATCCTCATGTATGCTGCAGCAAGAAACAGTTTCCAGTCTTGGATTAGCATTAGTAGCCTAGCACAGTATATTTTATAAACGGGAACTCAGTCTGTAAGCCAGTCCAATGTTCCGTACCGACCAATCAAATTTAGGATACCCAAGTCCCTTCAATCAGTTTTAAATAATCAAGACAACATTACATGTTTAAAATTTCAACAGCAGACAGCGCTAAGAGCGTGCCTTTTTAAAGATGTTTTTGCACACCAATATGTTTTTTTTACTTCTTCGTAGATTGTTGCCTAGCTAACGTCATGTCCGTTGTAATTCCGAATGGTTGGCCTCAAGTAACCCCGGCATTGAGCTAGACCCCCCACTACAATGAACTGGCACAAGAAGTCCTAGAAGTGTTCCCAATGGAAAACCTGACCTCCATTTTACATTCCAAAAAGGGGGAGCTCAAAGCGGTATGGGCCAAAAACCTCAGCTTCACTGTGTTTTTTTATGTTCATTTGTTCTTTGTACTTTGTTTATTTGTGTTTTTCTTAAAAAAAATTAAAATAAAAAAAGAATGAAAATATATGAAAAAAAAATAAAAGCACTTTGACAGCAGAGTAATAAACTGTGATTGAAAATTACACCTAAAACTGATCATCATAATCATAAAGTACCAGTGAAAATCCTTCTTCTATTATTCTAATGTAGCCTATTTTTGTACATGTATTCATTGGACAGAGGTTGTTGAACTCACTTTATCAGTAAAAGCAATTTAATGAGGCTAGAAAACAATATAATGTCATGGTTTGCAGAAAAAAAACAACAGTTATTTTTGGATTGAACACGGCGATTGTTTCATAATTAGTTTCAGGAACCAAAACCGTCATGGAGCCTGGTCTATGTGAAGGATTTCAAATATTCAAAAATGTAGACTCTTATAATTCCACATATTCATGTCCTTGTACAGAGCTTAAATAAAACTGTAAAGTCAAGCCAACCTGAAATGACGATGTGTGTGTGTGTGTGTGTGTGTGTGTGTGTGTGTGTGTGTGTGTGTGTGTGTGTGTGTGTGTGTGTTTTTGATCTGGCAGCTCCCCAACTCATTATGTGATGGCTTCTTAACAAGCACAACAGGACAGGCTCTGACTCATCTCGTCTGTCAAAGACATCATACTTCAGGCTCCACAAGGCCTTTTGGACAGACAGAGGATTTTGAACACGCTGGTTATTATTATTAGCCAGGATTGACACTAAAAAAAGGAGGACATAATGAAAACCGTCTGCAGCATAGGCTTTATTTTGAGTGATTCAATCGGCTCTAACTCGTATTTCGGAGAATATGGAGCTTTTGCACAACCTCTCGCAACACTGTCTTTGTTCGGCTGCCTCTGACACGCATCGTTACAGAGATGTGTATGTCACAAACAGAGCGCAGTTTTCATAACCCATGGGTGACATGAGATATTCAATACTTAGATGCGCTTGTGTGAAAGGCTAAAACAGGGTCAGAGTCAGATAACGGCGAGTCTATGTGAAAAAAGGAAAGCTATTAGTATGTAGAAAAACTGAGGAGGAGGCGGGAGTGTAGAGGTCGCAGAATTTGACAGATTAATCAACAACTAGTTTGTAAAAGGTTAAGGGAATAAATGCAGGACATATTTTGAAGTGGTATGGTTTGGTCCAGGTATCATCTAAAGACAGGAAAGGTGATGTTTCAGATATAAACCAAATCTGAATGGAATATTAATAACTTGAATCTGCTGCCTCGAATAAAGAATCATTGTTCCACAGACTACGCAAGTCTTCAATCTCTAAGTCAGGACCACGGTAAGACATATGACTGCATGTTACAGAAAACTGATTACCAAGTCCCACCTCTCTCCAAACACTGCTTTTCTAAATGGTTAGGTTTGTTCGTGCTCAAGTGTTATTGGCTAGAGCAAAGAGAGATACTGTTACAGTCAATCCCTACAGCGTTATTTTTATATCAGAGGGAGGATTGTAGGAACACTGTGGTCTTATTGTTGAGAATGGTTTACAGCATAGGTTCCTGGACCCCTTATCAGAATTTTGTTTAAAGTTCCAGCAAGGAAACATTCGGTCCTGGGCAAGAGATAGCCCTGCATTCCAATAAACAGTAGAAGAAAAAGATTGTTTCACCTCTAATCCCAGCTTTTTTAAATTTTAAATTAAGTATGCTGCACCAGTTTCCCATAGGACTCACTATTTGAAGTGCTACTTGAATTTATTGCACTTTGACAGTGAATGCAAGATGTTTAATTCACAAAGCAAAAGCCATAAGACACCGACTCTTAAACCAGAAACATTTATTGCTAATAAAAGCTAGCTTACTTTTTGGAAAAGAACTGTTTATCTCAACAAGACAAGCTCAATTTAACGTAACTGTTTTCTCGCCTGTTTTGATTGTTCTTTGGCTGAATTTGAATTTGGTAAGGAAATGTCCTAACTCCTTTGGACTGACCTAGATGTATTTCATGGTCGCCATGATAAGAGCTGTCCAAATTCACAATTTAGTAAGTGTCGTGGCACTAAGGGGCAGGAGAAGGAAATGTTATGGTCGGTGAGTTTTTATTGAATAGGCTACATGCACACACTCTGTGCTGTTGTGTGGGGTTCTCTGTGTTAATCTAAAACATTTTAGTGTTGTACAGAGCTCTTTATTAGAAACAGACATTTTACCATTGTAGAGTTGCACAGATTTTTTCTCTAAGTTGTCCTGTTTGTCAGCCTATGATTTAAACTCAGCACTCGGTGGAGGATAAGCTTTAGATGTGTTTTTCATTAAGCTGCTGTGTGTCAACATGACTTCTCCCTGTGTTTCCGCTGAGAGGTTAGTGGAGTTGGATTGTGGAAACAGCACTGAAGCTCCTTTCCTTTATCAATAAGAAACCTCCTAAAGTCTTACTGTTGATCTCATGATGTAGCTCACAAAGGTTAAGGAGCAGTGGTTAGGATCAGCAATCAGGAGCTATCATTTGAGGTATTCAGATTCAGCATCTGTTTTTCCCCAGTTTGTCTCTACCCTCGTGTGAGTTCTTCATGCCTGCTTGATTATTATTAAATACTCTTGAGTACAGGTCTATCTTGTGAGTCAATTGGCAGTTGCCTGACCAAGACCCTATTGTCCAATCAGCAGACTGCAGTGTTGAGCGGAACCATACTGTGCTGTTGGATCCAAGACTGAGGAGTTGCCAAAGAAAAATGGTATTTTTGCCTCTAAAAGCATGCCATACTGGTCTAACCCATACCGTAACGCTTTAGATGGTAGAGTGTTCAATGACTCACAGCACCCCCAGCCCCTTCTGCCTGTATCTTCACTCACTCCAGCATCAGCCGCTTTCATCCTCTTCATCCCTTTTCCCTCGCGTTTGTTCACTCCCTCCCCCGACCTCCCCTGCGGCTGTCCTGTGACGTGGTGCTCAGCATCACAGAGTGCACCGAGGGTGGGAGTACAGGAATAGAAGGCGGCCTATCAGAGGCGAACGTTAGAGCGGGTATGAACCATTACAGAATGAATGGGTTTATACAATCTCCCATGGACCATTTGGAGGAGAACAAACTGTTAGATTTATTCAAGGTCAGAAAAGATTGTGCATTTTAAAGTCTTTGATAATACAAACCCCATTATCCAGGAGCAAGAGAATGACAATAAAGGAGATAGAAATTGACGTGACTGAAGTTGGAGCATGTTTGAAGTGGCATAGTGTGCAGGACTCCATGTACAGTATATACATAGTAGTCTCCATGGAAACTTGAGAGGCCAATGACTGTTCCGGAACAGGTCAATTTCAGGGGTAGAAAGACAACCCAGTAACCAATGAGGTGATGCTGATGAGCGGCCAGAGAGGAGAAGGAAAGAAAGTACTGCACAGAGAGTGAAACAGCTGTTTTGAGTGATTTGAGTGATCGTGTGAACATATCTCTGAATGTCATTGTGATTGGTTGGAGGACGGCCTTTTTGGTAATATGGATGTCTATTTGAATGGGTTGTTTTTTATAAACTACTTTTAATCTGATGCTGAACTGAAGACAACTCTATGAGGTATACTGTATTAATCTGAATGAAAGTGATGGAGTGATTGCATAACAAAGAGGGCCCCTGGCTGATGCTAATCCTGTTTCTGTGGCCCCTAATCTTCTGTTATAAGGCTTCTTCAGCTGCAGCCTTCAAGATCCTCGTGACCAAAACCATCAACAGTGGCCAGGGTTATTTTTAAACTCAAATTGTTACATAATTAAGAGCCGATCAATAAGTCAATTGAAGGAGAGAGAAAGAACAGGGGCATACGGCTATAAACATGTTAACAATCCCCGAGGGAGCACTGCACACCACCGTAGATACACTTACACTCTAATGCAGAGACACACTCATGCACAGGGCTAATCAGAGGAGAGACTGAGATGGTTCTCCCTCCAGTATTCACCAGAAGAGATGCACACACTGTTATTAAATGAATTCATCTAAAGAGCATTTATCAACAAGTTCCACCATGCTGCTTCTGTTCAGAGTCTCAACCAGGCCTAAGGCAGATCTAAGCCTGGTCTAAATTGGGACCTAGATGTAGACCAGGACTGACCCAGGTCTAAGACATGGCTAAACCAGGACTACCGGTGAGTCTTAATGAGGAATAACACCAAGTGTAACCCAGGTTTAAGCCATGATAAAAATTAGGACAATTTTAACAAGGCCAATGCCAGGTTTAACTTAAGGACTAAACCTGTCTAAACCTAAACTTAATGACTTCTGAGCCACTGAACAAGGTTGAAACTAGATCGAAACCCAAGAATGAACAACTCAACAAGACTAACTAATATACTAAACCCAGGACTTAGATGTAAAAAAACAAGACTAGGGGGGCGCCCTGGTAGCTCACCTGTTAGAGCACATTCCAAATTTGCAGGTGACCTGGGTTTGATTCTTGGTCGGGTCATTTGCCCAATGTCATTCCCCTCACTCTCTCGTCCTGTTTCCTGTCAATCTACTGGCTACTATCAAATAAAGGCAAAAAGGCCAAAAAACACTAAACAGTGGATTTCACTGAGGACCTAAACAGGACTAAACCAAGGACTAATCCCACAACTTAACCGTAATTATCACAAACCTGGGACTGGACCAGGATTACACCAGTTCTTGACTTGGCCCTCAATTTACAATGGGCCTCCACATCCCCATGTTCAACCTGCCCTTCACACAGGTTTATGATTATTAGCACCACATCCACAGCAGGAGTGTCATTCTCGTATCTAAACATTCTTCTGAGAAAAGACAGAGCTGTGAAGGGTCCTTACACCGATCAAACCCTGCAGCAAACCTGTGAATGAGAAAATTATGTACAGTTTAAACTCTTTTCATTCTCTTTTGTCATTTTCATTAGAAGGAAAACTCCTGTGTGTTTAATCATTACGGATATTATGCTAAATTATTTAAATTAAAGCAATGAGCAGCACCAGTTTGGGCCTTGCTTTGACAAATGAAGTGTTGACAACGTTATTCCAGTCAAACGTTGACAACAACACTATTATGTAACAGCCGCCCGGTGAAAAGGCATAACCACAGCTGCACGTGAACGGACCGTGTTTAGATGAGATACTGTAGATATAACAGCTGGACCATCTCAAACTAGCGAGTGATTGTGTTTTTAATGTAATCTGAAAATGGATCGTTTACAGCAGCTGCAGGTGACATCGATTGGTTCCAGCTGGAAATAGCTTAAAGAAAAAGCATGGCTTGACAATGACCATAATCATGATTAAATCATACTGTTCTGACATTTTAATCCTTGCACGTCTTACGTAGGTTATAGACATAGTCTGTCTTTTATATAGAGATAATGCTTATAAAGAAGAATGGAAGCAGCGTTATCATCATTGCTCTGTTGCCTTGAAATGCACTTCAGTCAAGCTAAAGTATTAACTTAATAAGGCTGGTTTGAAGGTGTTACAGAGGATGTTTTTGACGACTGAGAAACCAATGATAGTGAGTTTTTGAAATGAGCGCATGTGTAAGAAGAGCCCCATGAACGCCTCCCAAGTCTCATGCATGGGCATTTGAACACGACATGTATTTACTACCGGCATTTGCTGTGTCATGTTAGTGGACTCATTGTTGGACTCACCGCTTAGAATCTTTAACATGGTTTTAACATTTGAGTAGCATAACTTAGCATACTTATAAATGAGAGTTTAAGAAAGATATGAACAGGCAGTTTGGTAATGCTACGAGTAACCAGTGGTGGACAGTAACAAAGTAAATGTAATTCGTTACTGTCCTTAAGTAGTTTTTTCCAGTATCTGTACTTTACTAAGTATTTCCATTTGGGGATACTTTTTACTTTAACTTCACTACATTTCAAAGTCAAATATCTTACTTTTTACTCAATTACATTTTGCAAAATGAGTCATTCCTTTTTATTTATGAGTGGATAGAAAAAAAACTGAAGAGGGCAATCACGTGGCAAACCACCAATCAGGATACAGCGTGTGCTCTGTTTTGAACTTGGTCTGGTAACTCTGGTTACCGCTTATTTAGTGCGTCAGTGCAACAACATATCATTCTGAGAGTGCCGATTGTCTTCACTCTTCATTAGGATGGAACAATCACAAACTCCTGAATCTAAAGTGCCAGTGCCACAACATCCGTGGCCTTATTTTCTGTGTTATTTTGAAATGTTGTTGAAAAGAAAAACGAGTCCTTCATTTTTAACTGCCTTCTTTGCCTGCCTCAGAACTGTAAAATTTCTTCGTACTGGAATTCTCCTTCCAATCTTAGGAAACACATTGAAGTAAGCCATTTTCATTTTTTATTGAGTAATCTAACAGTAGCTCGCACCATTGTGTTTAAGTTAACGTTAGTTCGCTGTTTCACCGACGTTTGTAGTATTTATTTTAAAGTGAGTGATTCGATTTTGTGAAATGACAGTCGATTGATGTTAACACTTTTGGTAGAATATAAATTAAATCTTGACTGCAGCTTATGATGCTAAACAGTTGAAAGGTGGAGTGCTGCTTATAAACCGAGATTGTTCTTTTTAAAAGTTCAGCTTCCAAAGACTGTCAAAGTCAAAGTCAAATTTATTTATATAGCACATTTACAGATGGCTGAGCCACACCAAAGTGCTTTAGATTCAGGAGTTTGTGATTGTTCCATCCTAATGAAGAGTGAAGACAATCGGCACTCTCAGAATGATATGTTGTTCCAAAGACTGTGATGTACAGAGCCCTGCACATGGCATGCAAATGGCCCACGTTGTGAAAGATTAGTTTAGAGACAGAGACATCAGAGAAATTGGGCCCATCATGGTAATATTTTATTGTTGGGATTTGGGCCAGTGAGATTTTACCTGCCAATTAAGGTACAATTCAAACAAGTTAAAAGCCAACGCAGGCTAACAGGAACTGACAGAGTCTGAGGTATTTTAAATATAATATAAAGCCTTATGATCCAAATAAAACCGAATAAGGAAATAATAGGTTTTTAATACCCACCGCTATTGCAATTGTTATGATTATCACATATTATTAGTATTATTATTATGTCATTATTATACATTTTTTATTATTATAATGGGACGTCTTTGCTGGACAAAAATCACATGGGGGAATCAGGGACGCAACTACCCAATGCTAGAGGGGTATGCAGCAACAATATTTCCAATTGTATATCTTTGAAAAATAGACACCAAAAGCTCCACTTTCTGTTCTACAATTGACAAACTACGCACTGCTGGAGGAGAAGCGCATTCAACCAATTTACCAACGAGTATGAATAGACACCTGAACCTGGATTAAAAGTTTTATGAAACAAAACTGATGAGTCCTTCAAATTTTACCTATTACCAGAAGGGCTACCATAGCTGTTCACATGCTCTTAAAAGGAAGGAATGTTGCATTTTTGCTCCATATTGCCCAAAAATAACTCCATAGACTAAAATAAAATTTCCACAAAAATATTTTGGGGATTTTTATTATTTCTTATAGAAAAGGTTAAAGTAAAGACATTTGTACTTATACTTTTCAAGTTGCAGACATTTCATCTCTAAATTCCAAGAGAATTTTTCAATTTTGATTTATCAGTTGATCTCAAAATTGACAACGTCCCCTGGGCAAGAAATGTAACGCCATTACCTTGAAAACTAAGCCCAGATATTTTGCTTTAACTTTTTCTTCAAAAAGTCACAGTCATTGATTACATTGAGTAAACCTCATCAGGGTGTAAGAGAGGTTGATGGTCCATATGTTTGTTGAAGCTGAAGGTGATCACACAGGACCAGTGTGTGGATCATTCTGTGGATGGGCTTTAGCGCCCTTTAGACGAGGATCTTGAGGGGCGTCGTGTTGTGGCTGGAGTGGTCCTGGAGGCAGTGTGCGGGTCAGGATTAGGTGACTGTGGCTTCGATCAATGTATCAATAAGACAAAAAACAAATACAACAGTTGCAACAAGAACAAAAATGCCCAAATATGCAGCGTACAGCAAGGTCTGCACTATTGTGGCTGCAGTTGTGATGTAACTTTTGTAACTTGGACTAGGGTTAACTGTGCTTTGGATGTTGTTCTCACTTGAGCCAGCCGTATTTGCAGCACCACATGTGTCAGCTGTGGGCTGATGGAATTGATGGGTTGATCTCGCTTCCTCTTCCTTACTTTGATGGATGTCTTCATGAGAGTCAGCTTCAATCATCCCAGTGAGACAAGGAACATTTTCCTGTTGAATGGGGGATTCCTGCTTGTCCCTATGTTGATTGACTTCAGTCTGGTTGTCGCTCTCAACAGGACAAGGAACATTTTTGTGTTGAACGGTGGCTTGTTCTTGCCTGTCCTTACGTTGATTTATCCGGATCGTAACTCCAGTCTCAGTATCAATCTCAATGACACAAGAAACATGTTGGTGTTGGACGGTGGCTCGTTGTTCCTTGTCCTTACGTTGATTTATCCGGATCGTAACTCCAGTCTGGGTTTCAATCTCAATGAGACCAGGAACAGCTACGTGTTGGACAGCGGATTCCTCTTCCTGGTCCCTACGTTGATCGATGCAGGGGTCTTTAGAGGAGTCAGCTTCAATCATCTGTTGAATGGGGGATTCCTGCTTGTCCCTAGGTTGATTGACTTCAGTCTGGGTTTCAATCTCAATGAGACTAGGAACAGCTTCCTGTTGGACGGCGGATTCCTCTTTCTGATCCCTACGTTGATCGATGCAGGGATCTTTAGTGGAGTCAGCTTCAATCATCTGTTGAATGGGGGATTCCTGCTTGTTCCTAGGTTGATTGACTTTGGTCTGGGTTTCAATCTTAATGAGACGAGGGATAGCTTCCTGTTGGATGGCAGATTCCTCTTCCTGGTCCCTAGGTTGATCGATGCAGGGGTCTTCATGAGAGTATGCTTCAATCTGGTTGCCTGTCTCAGTGAGACATGGGACATTGGCGAGATTGGACTCTTTTTCTGACCCTGGTGTTAAGCCAGTTGGTTGTGGGGCAGTCTGGTCTCTATTTTTGAAGCTAGTCTCATTTTTGCTCTCCTCTGGTTCCCAATCTTCTCCAGTTCTTCCATCTTGAGGAGCACATCCAGGTGTTAAGTCCCTAAGCGTGAAGGTCATTAGGTCATGTGCCTCCTGTGCATAATCTGTTTTGGTCTTGAGAAGATAATCCATTGTGATGAAGGGATGCCGGAGCGCTTCGCTTGGTGTCATCCTTTTTTCCGGATCAAGATGGAGCAGGTTTTTGAGAAGGCTCAGAAAAGCCATTCTGTCTCTGACCTCCGGAAAATTGATGGTAGATCCGATCTTTTGTATGAGGTCATCTAAATCTGACATCGCATCAAAAGGACTCTCCTCAACATAGGGCTGCTCTCCAGTTGTGGCCGTGAATTCTTGAGGGGTTTTTAATCTCCACTGTGGAGAATCATTGGTCTGAGTCTGAACAAAGAACTCATTGGTGTACAGGCCTTTGTTCAACAGTTCATCGTTTGGTTGTCCCAGAAGGTGTACAATGGTCCTAAGGTTGTCATAGCAGGAACTTGCAGAGAAGATGTTGTAGCCTAAGTACCACTCCCCTAAGCAGCAGCCCAAAGACCACATGTCCAAAGCCTCGGAGAGTGGGAGGCCCAGCGTGACCTCTGGAGCCCGAAAAGCAGTGCACTGAAACATCATGCCAAGAGTAAATACAGTGCGTTGTCCCGCCATACCAAAGTCAATCAGTTTGACTTTTAGAGGCTGGTCCTTATGATTAGTAAGCATGACGTTGTCCGACTTAAGGTCGCCATGTACGATGCCTTTGCTCTTAAGGGCCTCAAACGCCACCAGAAGCTGCTGTGTGATGGGCCGAATTTCATTCAGCTCAAACGTCGACTGCCGCTGTACCATCAGGTCAAACAGGTTGCAGTCTAGCATTTCAAATGCCATGCAATGATAACTGTCGCATTTGAAAAAGTCAATTAACTTGACAATGTTAGTTTGGTCAGGATCTATCACACTCAGTGCCCGGAGAACGGCTACCTCTTGTTCTAACTCGTTATTCTGGTTGTCCTTGAGGATCTTTATAGCAACCACCTCAGAGGTGTGGACGTTGAAGCATTTGGCAACCATTCCAAAGCCTCCCTCCCCAAGAATCTCCAACACGGTGTAGTCGTTGAGCTGGGAGGGGATTTTATCCGGTAATAAAGTAGTCGAAGTCATTTTATGTGCTGTTGTGGATCTGTTGTGTACACACAAGCTGATCTATGTTGCTTCTATCAATGCGTTTCATAAAACTGAAGAATCAGTGTGGTTTACCGTCTAGTAGAGAGATCTTTCACTGAGCGATTACATCATATGGTCTGAAGATTCTGTGATGTCAGATGGTCTGGTCACCATGGTCACCAAACACTGGCATTCAATTTTTCAGCTGCTTTTGAAACCAAATAATTAAATACAATAAATATAATAATAAATACATAAATAATTAATTATTAATCACAATATGTTTGATTACAATAGTCGTAACTGTAATGAACCAAAAATCTAAAAATGTTTCAGAAATGCTACTTTTTTTTTAATACAACTTCATGTAATAACTTACAACATAATGTAATACAGGCTATGTCTAACTAAAGACTATATATTCATTTCATTGTGTGAATTGCTGCTTTTGGCTCTTACTTTATAATTTTTATGGGTTTCTCATAATTATCATTGAATCTTTTAAATTTACATAATTCACATGTATTATTACAAAACCACTTTTAGAGTTCAAGTGCTTGTTTACATTACATGCACAATAAAGTTGCAGGTGCTGTTCATATCAGTGCTATTCAGTGGTGGACAGTAACGAAGTAAATGTAATTCGTTACTGTACTTAAGTAGCAGTGGCGGCTACTGGTCTGTCAGAGAGGGGAAGCTCATTTTCGGCCTACATCATAAAATTGTCTATTTATTTAAAAGTAAATTCTGCCCTATGTTCCTTTTCAAGAAAATGGTCTGTGACCCTGTCGTACCAACGTTAATTTATATGCCCTGTCAAAGTTAGACAGATCTCCAAACCCCACCTTTGACCAAACAACACATCTGTGAGATGGTTTCATCAAGAGGCATGGCCAGCAGTACATTTTATTTGTCACAGCACTTCCAGTCAGCCAGCTAACTTTGTCATACCAGGAGAGCTGAAAAGACCTGTTATTTTTCCCTATCTTTTGCACTAAATCAACCTTAGGTGTTGATCTGCCCTGCTGTTTAATTCTAAGTTTTTCCTCGTAAGGAACACTTTCAAATGGCTTCGCCAAAATCAGGTCGACAATATTAGCACCGTCTGCCATCGTGCGCAGTTTCACCCACGACGCTAGCCTAGCCTACTAACGTTATATGAATGAATGAATGAATGAATGAAGGAATGAATGAATGAACGATCTAAAAAAAATATTAAACTCTGTAAAACTGAAACAAGGAATGTGGTGTATAATTGTGTGAAATGTATGATGAAAATCAAGCAATTTCGCCAAGCAAATTTTAAAGAAATAGGTTGCAGCAGTTTTTATTTCGACTGAACTTGAGAAATCCGCGATGGGACTGAGCGCGAATAGCTTCAGAGATTCCTTATAGTACAGAATCGCTGTCAGTCAAAAGGAGATGCAGTCTTTCGACAGGACCCTCCAATTATCACGCAGAAGCTCTGAGTCCGGGCCAGCCCACTCCTCATTCACCCCCAGAGACGCTGAGCGTCCGTGGGAGGGACATAATCGCAGCGTTTATCCAATGACCGTCTAGTTTTGAAGCGCTGAAAAAAAACGTTCAAAGCAGCCCCATTGAAGTCAGTGGACGCTGGGCTTCAATAGGGAAATGCACTGTGACGCTGCGGGAATGTATGAGAAGGAAATCGAGTCAGCCGACCTGCTATATGTAACAGATTCTGAACGAACTCGTCTTTGAGATGAACGTTTTCTAACGCATTTTTAGTCAATAAAATGTTAATACAATAGTACATATTTGACCATTAATTTTGTGACATTATAAGGGAAGCCGAGCTTCCCTTGCAGTCTTAAAGAAATCGCCTCTGTTAAGTAGTTTTTTCCAGTATCTGTACTTTACTAAGTATTTCCATTCGGGGATACTTTTTACTTTAACTTCACTACATTTCAAAGTCAAATATCTTACTTTTTACTCAATTACATTTTGCAAAATGAGTCGTTCCTTTTTATTTATGAGTGGATAGAAAAAAAACTGAAGAGGGCAATCACGTGGCAAACCACCAATCAGGATACAGCATGTGCTCTGTTTTGAACTTGGTCTGGTAACTCTGGTTACCGCTTATTTAGTGCGTCAGTGCAACAACATATCATTCTGAGAGTGCCGATTGTCTTCACTCTTCATTAGGATGGAACAATCACAAACTCCTGAATCTAAAGTGCCAGTGCCACAACATCCGTGGCCTTATTTTCTGTGTTATTTTGAAATGTTGTTGAAAAGAAAAACGAGTCCTTCATTTTTAACTGCCTTCTTTGCCTGCCTCAGAACTGTAAAATTTCTTCGTACTGGAATTCTCCTTCCAATCTTAGGAAACACATTGAAGTAAGCCATTTACATTCTGGTGGTCATTTTTTATTGAGTAATCTAACAGTAGCTCGCACCATTGTGTTTAAGTTAACGTTAGTTCGCTGTTTCACCAACGTTTGTAGTATTTATTTTAAACTGATTCGATTGTGAAATGACAGTCGATTGATGTTAACACTTTTGGTAGAATATAAATTAAATTTTGACTAGTTTTATATGCAGCTAATGATGCTAAACAGTTGAAAGGTGGAGTGCTGCTTATAAACCGAGATCGTTCTTTTCAAAGTTTAGCTTCCAAAGACATTACTGTGTTTTCCCCCAGATTGATTTACTAAAACGTGCGCACTATTACTATTACTATTTCGCTTCCTCGATTTATAAATTATGTGCATGATTTTGAAACTCAAGGGAATGAATCAGTAAATCGTGCACAATTTAGCTTATTTCTTTCCTGCATGTCATGTCTGAGGCTCCGTAGTGATTTACTTTAAGAATAATTTTTAAACATATCACTAGATTTATTGAAATCAATTATATCTATGACATGACTGACAAAAATTATAAGGGCATTATAGCCATAATAAATGATAGTACTTGGATACTTGAGTACATTTGAAGGCAAATACTTTTGTACTTTTACTCAAGTGAAAGCTAAAAGGGAGTACTTTGGATTTTACTGAAGTAATATTTTACCTAGTGTATCTGTACTTTAACTCAAGTACTTGGTTTGTGTACTTCGTCCACCACTGCGAGTAACAGAGGGAATGCTGTCCAGCGAGTTAGACTCTCACTAGTAATTGTAGCATTACCAAACAGGCTGTTGCTTTACAGTGGTGGAATACAAGTTCATATCTTTCCCAAATTCCCAAAAAGCAAATATTTTTACCAGCAGAAATCTGGCGAAGGACGTGTCAGTAGGTGTCTTCAGAGCATGCCATCGTGAAAAAGAATCCCCCAGAACACATTCTGGTTTTGTTTAACTCTTGAGCTGGTTTTCTTCTCTTCTTATATTCCTCCAAAAGGAGATTTTCTTTTGTCACTGCCTGCTTCAAGTTGTTTCTCAGCCATTTTGTAACTTCGTGGTCAGACCGGCGGAGCAACATGAAAGTCGGGATAGCACCGGAGCAACAAAAATACACTGTCTAAGTAGACAATTAGTAGGAAATTAATGTTGGAGGCTAGTGCTGTTCTAAAAACAGAAACAGTGCCCATTTAATAAACTTTGGCTTTTTGGACTCATGACTTTTCCATAAATATTTTATGGCATATAATTACTTGGTCATTAGTGGTCATTAATAGTTTGATTGCCAGTATGTAAAAAAAGGGATTAAACTTCTACTACTGAGAACATTGCATAACTGGGCAGTTTACTGGTTCTTCTATATTGTTTCGATTAGTTATAATACTGTTGTCATTAGGTCTCACAACATTCACTATTCAACACTCCTTTCTTGTAAAAATATTCCAGTTGCACTATTAAAGTTGGAATAGGTTATTTGTTTGTGTCATTGGGTAAAAAAAGAAAACATTATTTGCCAAATTTAGGACGACACTTTACATCAACAGTACATTTGCTCATCTCTACTAAACTCTTACTGCTTCCAAATGTTTACATGGGATATTTAATACAGCGACGGACCTGGCCGGCCCTTGTCTCGGTGATGGACGGACTGCTCATGCACTGCCGCTGGAGTCATCACCATGCACCAACAGTCAGCACACAGTATTTAGCTCTAATGAGCCTCTGACTTTGAGGCACATCAGTGAGGCGCCTCATTCATAATAAAAAGCCCAGGTCCCGCGGGCAGCAGCTAAATGAACTGGGACCAAAAGGAGGCAAACAGTTTAGCTGCTTCCTCAGCTCGGAGCGCGCCAGCCTAATTAAGCAGACGGTAAAAAGCTGATTATGTGTAGGGAAAAGGTAGCAGACACATAGCCCTGCTGCATGAGAGAAGACCTCAGAAAGTGATGAAGATATGTTTGTTAGGAGTTGAAATTACCGGGAAACTAGGACAAAACACTCCTCTTCCAGCTTTTTGTCAGGGACATTCTCACCTCAAAGGCTAATAGCAGGATCTTAAGTCTCTGGCATATCTTATCCCCCATTGAACCAGGATTACACCTGGTAATAACATCATCACTGTTAATCTGTAAAATTAAAAGTGCATTTTTATTGAATAGCATACTGTGAAGATAGTTTATTAATCACATCTTTACAATCTGCTCATTTTGTGATGACATTTACAATTGGAATACGCCATACTGTAATGTCCCTGTATTTCTTAAGGTAGAAAACTATACAGTAAATCTTAATTTTTTATACTGTATATTGGCTTAAGAAAGTAATAGATTTTTAGTTAAACCTCAGAGCACTTCTGGACACTAAGTCTAAGGAGTTAATTATGTAAGAACTGTCTCTGGGTCCTAAAATTTAACCACTGTCTGAATTATAAATCTAAATGCTAAGTAACTTTTAAGTCAAATGATTAATGGTTAAATGTGTTTTGGGCATCTTATTATTGTAGACATTACAGATTAAAACTCTGCACCTACACCCCTCCTTTCTACAGCCTGTGAGCATTTACAGAAGCCTTGCAGGGACATGCCATTTCTATAAATTATCCCAAAACAAATAGGTAATAAAGTCAACTTTAAAATATTAGAAACAATTTAGTTAAAATGTCCTAACCCTTCATGCAAGACTGAAAAAATAAATAAATAAAGGCGCTTCTATTCCAGCTTTTGTCCACTCTGGAACAAGAAGAGGAACTAATGGCTTCTTCTACTGGGTTCCATAGAGGTTAAAATATATTTTAAATATTTTTCCAAGATAGACAAATGCAAAGACTGTTACTAAGAGAGGATTATAGCTAAGTATTGAATACATACAGTTGTTCTGATCAAGGTCATTGAACTGTATACCACAAAAACTTACACAATGCATATTTTAGAGGATTTCGGTTTTGAGATTAAAGGACGGCAGTGCTCATATATACTGTATATATACTGTATATAAACATATATTGAGTACTGTATAAGGAAAGGTGTGATTGCATTTTGAAAAACAACCTTTAAACCAGGATCAAATATGTGTGTATTTTGCTTTAACATAAGATTATCAACATATTTTATAATAGAATGGTTTAGGGAACCTTCAGTGTCACTTTAAGATGAGATGGGCCACGTAACAATACACAATCTTAAGCTATTGGAATCAGAAGGATTGACTATTTCTATATCTGATAAACAACTGACTACATTTTACAGTGAAGCACAGATCCAAACCTCAGGGCCATGGAATAATAAGACTACAAACTGAAGAATTATGGGACAAAACAAACAAAAATCCAGATTGATTAAACACTAAACACTTTAAAATGATCTCACACAAAAGACAAATTATTTACAATGCCCTTTAGACTGGTGAAAATATTTACCTTCATGCGCACATCCCCCAAAAGTGATCAATGGATGCGCTCTGCTATTGTCATAACCGCCACGTAGCACACTGGGGGATTAGCCGTGTTTATCATCATTATCCTAACAGTGGCTCTCCAAATGAAATGAATTCCGCGGAACGTGTTAACGGCTGTTTGTGTACTCTTGTTTTGCTGTGACCAGGGCCTCACACACACACACACACACACACACTCACAGTGATGATGGATGGCCTCGGCGCAGGTCAGGGCTGACTGTGAGTGATGGGTCTCTTTAGTTCAACAGCCGCAGTGACAGGAGCAGGGAAATGTGTGCGAGAGACAGAGAGGTGTAGCGCTGAGCATTCATCACACAAACTGGCACTGCCATTATTTCTGATCAAGTTGGAAACTGGGCTGAGTTACGTAAAACAAACTGCCGGGATTCAAATAGAGATTTTAGTTCAAAAGGTGATAGACTGAGATAATTCAGGATAAGGTTCTGTAGAGTCATTAGAATAATTAGGTTTAAACTGTTTATAAGTCAGTATATAATGTGTTATTTTCGTCCTGTAGAATGACATCCTGCACCAGAAAAATGTAGACATTTTATCAACGGCTTTGAAGCAGTGGATATATAGTCATTAATGTCAAAGATCAAGACAAAAACGGCTACCTCAACTTTAAAGCTTACATTTTTTTGCCTCAAAGACTTTTTGATGGTTCTCCAAAGACTAGCCCCACTTTCATAGGTATACTGCACCAAGTTGACCGAACTATCCTGTCTGGGTGGGGGGCCAACTTCACGCAGGTTCCTTTCTGCTATGAGTGACTGGGCATGTTATCATATAGTCCACACAACACAAGCAGTAATGTGTGAAGTCTATTAGTGGGTGCAAAATCTAAAATGATACATGGTGTTGCTTTAATGGTAGCTCAGATGGTCACAACCTTTTGGAAATAACTGCAATAAGCACTGTTCCCTGGCCAAATAAAGAAATTCAGTTTAAAAGTGGTTGGATGCATTTGCTTTTTTTTTTTTTACAGGAAGCCAACTTAAAGTCAACATATTAAAGGACCACTGGTTTAAGGACAGTGGATGCAAGTTACACAAAGTCAATTCAAAACATGTCATATAGACTCTCCTGTGAAATAGATGCCACTCAATTATACAGTAATGGAGGTACAATTACAAATGAATCCAAAGAGTAAATTTAAGAAGGTAGACACATCCGCACAAAGACATGTCGCAACCTTTCTTAAACTCATCTCCACCTCAGCTGTGGTCAACATCCTTCAGCAGCAACAAGTCATTCATACATTCATCAGCAGCCTCTTCATCAATCTCTTCCATCTAACAGAAAGTCCCACTTACTGCAGATTCTCCTATCACAAAAATACCATCACTACAACTAAGGTTGAAGAGAAAGGTTTCTATTATCTGCATTTCCCTATTCTCCCTGAGTATGATTAGAAAAAAATATATGACTAGTTCCCTATTTACTAGCAATGAGCAATCACAAAAAAATATACATAGCATACATTAGCATATATATATATATATATATAAGAATGTACCCCATGTTTGTGAAAGAATTACCTGATTGATGGCCGGTCTGAGTGTCCAGCACAGATTGCACAGCTTCAGAGCTGCAAGGCTGCTGAATAAACCGCCCCAAATGTTACATTACCAAAGTCACAAAGTTACAGAAACAAACTTCTGCAACAATGACTGTTCCCAAAGTTGTAACACACTGTCCCAATTGAGCGGTTGGGAAAAGTCCATGGCCTTGGCTTTTAAACAACACTAAAATGGGATACAGTGGTCTAAAAGTAGTTAGAGCTATTTGAAGAACACAGCCTTTCATTTGCTTTTAGGTCACCTGCTGTGGTCATAATCACTATGTAATCAGCATTATGTCCTCATTAAAATAACAAATAAAGACCTTGCATAACTAATCAATACCTGTCCTTTTATGTCTCGATTCACTTCCACCCACATGAGCAATACTGATATGACTAAGACCCTCAAAGTCCTGGAACCGGCTGACTCACTAATTGACAACCCTGAGGTTTTTATAGAAAAGTGAAAAGGCTCCATTAACACTTGTAGAAATGGCTACCACGCTGCCGCTGCTATTATTTTGTGTCAGAGAGCCCTCGCAATTGCATAGGAGTGAACACGTTGAAAGGTTCTGCTTCTGGGAACATTGAAGTGAGTAATTCATGATTGAAAGGAGAAACACATTTAACTCTGCTTCGACTTGCCCACTCTCCTGTCTGAATGGATTAATGTCAGAATAAAGAGAGTGTCCATGTAAGTACTGTTAATGAATGGATGGATTTTAATGCAATAAAAACATTGCCCCAGGAGCTTTTTAGAGCAGATCAATAATGCATGTGTGTGCATGTACTATAAGTGATAAACAACAGGGGTGCACTTTCTACCTGTGGCTATTTCCAACAGGTAATAACTGCATGGTTTCAGCCCAGAGTTCTTGAGTTTGCCCTAATGAAGGCCCAAGAGAGAAAACATAAGCAATTTCAAACAACCCATGATTTAGTTCAGGCTTTGTAGTATTTTTTTTACCATTTTCAGAAAACAAG
This sequence comes from Perccottus glenii, assembly GCA_024416835.2. Classification (NCBI taxonomy): domain Eukaryota; kingdom Metazoa; phylum Chordata; class Actinopteri; order Gobiiformes; family Odontobutidae; genus Perccottus; species Perccottus glenii. The sequence continues at coordinate 11,461,698 of CM044559.2, forward strand.
AGCATCTACATTATTATCAAGTCAGGAAATGCAGCTGTAAATTTTATAATATATATATATATATATATATATATATATATTATTTCATAATATTATAATGACACTTTATTTCAAAATTCTAAATAATACATAACAACTAGATATAGAGCAGATAAATAATGGAGGTGTGTGTGAAATGAGTGCACAGTCCCACTGACCCCAGCTGCAACGACCTTTTTCTATTTTGTAAACAGTGTCCGGATACAGCCACACACTGGGGATGCAGAAAAGATTATGTAGAAGATGTCCGCTCTGAATTTAGAACAGTAGCCTGAAACAGAACAGAGGGAGTATAACAAGTGTCCTGAGGAGAACCGGTGAATATGAAGCTCAATAAAACGTGGACAGTGCATATCAGGCATTTGCACCTTTCCTCCAACTCCTGAATGCACCAATAATGTGTCATGAGATAATTACATTGACATTTAAGCTCTATAGCCCATTAGGTTTATGAAAGGTACAACTGTTTACATACATTCTTGGTAGTTCATTCAAGTAATGGGCTTGTTTGAGACAAGGTAGACAACAAATGCAATGGTTTTGATTTCCCAAAGTAAGAGCTATGTGTCTGCTTAAATAAATAGTTAAAAATGAACCAAAGTCAAATGTGATGTCAGGTGATGATCTACAAGGCGGAGATAATTGCAGGATGGTGTCGGTCTGACGCTGAACTGAGCTAGAGGTTTTAGGTAAGCACTTTGATTTGATGTAACGTCTCGGTTTAGTTTTAATATAAGTAGGCAGGTTAAAAGAAGTTTTTATCTATTGCAGATTTGAAATGCTTTTTTATCTCTATGTTATAAGTGATTCTAGACAAACAAAGATGAATTTGATCAACCCTCAGTGGAGGACAGACACTGTGCCTTCACAGGGGGCATCTTAAATAAATACATACCTGTGTATCCAGTCCTCTGTGGGTGTCCTAAAATAGTATTAGGAGATTTATGAAGGCCCAAGTCGTCACCTTCCTCCTGGCTGGGTCCACGAAGGGCTCATTACCAGAGACTACCTACACCAGTACCATACAACTCCACTCCTTTAGGCTACAGGGACTTATCATTATATTTATAGACCGTATCTAATTTAGTATTCACCCGGGCCGTCCCTGAAACTTCTAAACAAACTGTGTGCTACTTTTCAAATAAAGTTTAGCACTAGACACTGTATGAATAATTTCGGTATTCAAAGTTTGTCTGACGTTTATCTGTCGGAGACATATGATTCACCCTGGGCTGGTGTCCCCAAGTGAGCGTCTTTATCTGTCTGTTGTTCCCTGAAATTTCTCCTCCTAATCTGCCTTATCGGTGTTTGCGGAAGTTTATCCTACCCGCAGCCTTAGAGTCATCACGTTAAGACGCAGAAGTGGGTCTGTCTTGCCCCTCCTCCTCCTTCAAACGGCGTTCCGCACCGGTGTGGTTACGTGGCCCTTTGAAGCCGCTCCTCCTCTGGGGCCTGGCTGTTTGAAGTATTGATTGAAGTGCCCTTGTCCCTTGAGTGCCATTACGTAACAGAGATCCTCAAAGTTACGCGAGGAAGGGATACAGCCTGGAGCTGTTAAAAGATCACAAAACAACATAGAATTAGACTGAGGGGAACAGAAAAAAACGATTAAAAATTATTCTATTGCAGGGGTATAGAAACACCATTATGACTAACTTGGGGAACATTAGCTATAGCTTACATTTTAATTTTAAGACATTTTTTCAAACAAAAATTTTATTTGTTAATACTGAATAATTACACAAGTTTTCTTCTTTCTACCATTTTGAACAACACGTTAGCAAGTTAGAGCTATGGCTCAGTTAAGTTAGAGCTATTGACCATCACCTGCAGCTGAACCTTGCAAAAACAGAACTGCTTGTGATTCCGGCCAATCCAAAGACCCACCACAACCTCTCCATTCAGCTAGGCCCATCAACCATTACACCGTCCAGCACTGCCAGAAATCTGGGAGTGGTAATTGATGATCAGCTAAACTTCACAAGTCATGTTGCCAGCACCACCCGGTCCTGTAGATTCATCCTCTACAACATTAGGAAAATTAGACCTTTCCTATCAGAGCACTCTACGCAAATTCTAGTCCAGGCTCTTGTCTTGTCCAAACTGGATTATTGCAATGCTCTACTGGCTGGACTCCCTGCACAACCAAACCTCTGCAGCTGATCCAGAATGCAGCGGCAAGAGTGGTCTTTAATGAACCGAGGAGAGCGCACGTAACTCCTCTATTCATTAGGTTACACTGGCTCCTGGTTGACGCCCGCATCAAGTTCAAAGCTATGCTCTTGGCCTACAAGACCACCACTGGTTCTGCACCCTCATATCTTCACTCACTAATACAGACCTACGTTCCTACCAGATCCCTGCGCTCTGCAAATGAACAACGGCTGGTAGTACCGTCCCAAAAAGGTACAAAATCACTCTCACGTACCTTCTCTGGATCTGTTCCACATTGGTGGAATGATCTACCTGCTGCTACAAGATCAGCAGATTCTGTAGCCATCTTTAAAAAACGCCTGAAAACACATCTCTTCCGTCAACACCTGACTGACAAACACTGAGTTCTACTTCCTTTCTATCGATTCCTTTCTTTAAAAAAGAAAAAAAAAAATAATAATTCTCTTATCCTTAACATTGTATACTGTGCTGGGTTTAAACTGACTAGTTTTTTGTGCACTTATGCTTTTTGTACCTTGTGTTGTTAAAATTGCTTCCATTGTTATCCTCACTTGTAAGTCGCTTTGGATTAAAGCGTCTGCTAAATGACTAAATGGCTAAACTGAGCTAGTTATGGTAAAATCAAAATTAAGAAAATGGGTATATTTAGGCATCTGTTGGAGTTATATAAATAAAATCTATGTTTACTGACTTGGCAGCAATAGGTTTAGCCTACCTTAAAATAGAGCATTCTTTATTTCAATTAGCTAAAAAATAAGTTTTTTTTTTTTTGCTCTTAGACGTTATCCATATTAAGTAACTTATTTTTGATGTCAGTGTTTCATTTTATTGTCCATATTTGCTTGTCTATATTAGCTTCATTTCAAATTAACAGGCAATGCTAACGGCAACACGCAATGCTAGCCAAAACTGCTGAGTCACTTCTCCTGTAATTAATCTATCATCAGTTCCTGTCTGACATAGGAGGGGTCAACTGTGAACAAAATGGTGGAAATTTGTTGCACATCAATCAGGGAATGAAGCAAGCTTGACAAGTGTGAACTAATGTCATACATCAATCCCTGAGCCGTCTGAAAATAGGCCAGTGAGTGATGCTATCTGCACTCCGTCATTATTACTTTGTCTTATCATGGGATCACACAGATTCTTGATGTGTTGCACAGAGACTTGGGGAGAAAAGAACACATTTCCTTTAGAAAGACTTGAACGCCAAATTGGGCCAGAGTCCTCAGTGGGCTACAAAACCTGTTATTTACCACCAGCGCTACAAAGTACAACAGAAAGAATGGATGATTTGACAGTAGAGAGTTTATTGTTTTGAAGACATGATGAAAGTTAGCATGAAAGCTCTTTGTCGGAGTTATGCAAAGACTGTGCAAATAACTCCTCCAACAAGATTATCTTGAGATTACTTGCCTGATGTCTTTTGGTTTGTAACAATGGTCAAAGAAGGGACAATAATGATGAATCTGAAAGTTCAAGTATATAATATTCTGTATGTGTGATCAAGTGGGTTTGAAAATGAGGACATAAAGAGTTTGGTTATTTAAGTCAGAAAGTTAGTTCAAGAGAGGGTATAGTGACGGAATTTTTTATCAGGATAATACCAAGGCATTTCCAAGCCAAGAGATATAGTTCCTCCAATGGGACATGCTTGGGACATGCCCTGGAGGGGCAACCTCAGCTATCTCCTCATAATGTGGAGAAGCAAAAAAGAAATGTGCCATTTTTTTTACATTTTGTATACTCACTTTACGTATACACAGGTTATGCAAGAATAAGAACAAGTTCACCATTTAGCCTTCTTTCTTCTTCTAATATGACATCAGGGGCGCAGTAATAGTGCAGTATAACGATCATCCTTAAACGGGAACGTTGGCGGTCCAATTCCCGCTTTCTCTGGTCCATTCTGTCTTTTACTTCCATCTTTCCATACAGTTTGAATGTATGGGCGTTATACTGTAGAACCTTGTTAGTGTTGTAAACAACGTAGTAGCTTTTGCATCTCGGTGCCGCCAGTTAAGATGACCGCATTTCCAATGGTAGATTTAGTAGCCTCCAAGCATCGCAAATTGTTTTGACAAATGTCCTCAACAGACAACATCAGAGAGAATGTCAATAACTGCACATATTAAGATGTTTTTTTGGTGGTGGGGTAGCCTAGTAATTAGCTAATTAATTAGTTTATTTTGGAGCTCTTATTCTAAATAATAAATTGCTACGCTAATGTATCCTTTGTTTGTTGTACTGTTGCATGGTGCTCCTTTCTTACCAACTTTATGGAAAACATCCAGCCAGTTTATTGTCTAGTAACTTTTCATTCAGCGGTTTTAGTTTGCTAACTTGTTAAAATGAATGGGAATGTATTATTTCCGTCCACAAACTGCATGTGCAGGTTTTGATGACGTCACGCCTAAACATTTGTTAGGCAGTTGTGATCCCACCCACTGGCATCAGTGTTATTCATCATAGCTGCCCATGGTCATAATGATAATCAATGTATATTTAAATGTTGTTAAATAGAAGACATTGATGCCAGAGCTGCAGCCAGTTGGTATTACACTTGTCTTGGTCTGGATGTGATCGTGGTCGAGACTGAATCAAGTACAAGAATTTAAAAGCACAACACCCAATAGGTCACTTTAAATTATCCCATAAAATATAGATTACTTTTTTAGCTTGGGTGAAGAATGATTTTTTTCCTTTGGCTAAGTTAAAACGTTCCAAAGCCCAGTGCAGTCCGTTGTGCGTTCTGTAGACACAAGTCGAGGCAGAAACACTGAGGCAGGGAAGTATGTTTGATAAGCAGACTTTATTGACTTCCAATAAGATTTAAAGTCAAATGATGTGTCTTCCATGAAGGTAGCAAATGTTAGGAGCTCTTCAGATTTTTTTTTTTAAATTTTGATTATTTATGTTGTATTTGTTGGGATTTTTTAATTTAAATGTTCAAAGTTTTTTACCTGATGCTCGCTCCATCAGATCAGTGTTTACTGAACAAATTAGACCATTCCCTTCATTCTTTTGAACAACAGAGAGCAGCAAGTGGACCTCTGAGATCAGTGAGCTGCAGGACCAACAGAAGAACTCCTTTCCGACTGAAATAAGTATTTACATTCATTCAGTCTATGGCAGAAAAAGACAAATTGAAGAGAACTAACAATTGAATTTCCCTTGGGGAAGTTGAATTAATTAATTGAATTAAGCACTTCCCACTTGTATTATTCCACAGCTCTGCAACTTAGATTTACAATTGTGAAAGTAGGAAGAGAGTTTAGTCTTTGCATTGTCCTGGGATTTGGTTTAAACTAAATCCAAAATTTAGCCCAGGTTTAGGCTTGGTTTAGTCCAAGGATTTGTCCTGGTTAGTTGTGAGTAGTCTTGAGTTAATCCTAGCCCTGGTTAAGGTTTAGTCTAGCCCTGATTTAGACCTTATTTGATGGTTTAGTTTTTGTCTCTGTTTGGTCCTGTTTTTTTTCCTGGTTTAGCCTTTATTTATTCCTGGTTTTGTCCTGGGTTTTTAAACCAGTTTTAAAAAAATTATCACGTAACCGTCCATAACAACCAGATTCAAACCTTAAACTCCAGTTTAGTTTTAGTTTCAGTTTAACCCTATTGACCAAAGACGGGGATAAAGAAAGTGACTGTGAGGGATGCGTACCAACTGGTCCGTTACAAATCCGGTTGGTCCAACTGTCTATTTCTTTTTTAGGGCAATCTATTCCTTGTGTTTTGCTCATATAGAACAAATAACTCAAATATGGTAAACATTGATTTATAAATCGTTTTTCCACCTAGTAGGCACTCAAAGCGCTTTTACATTAAGGTTCTCCAGTGTTACAGCTGGAACACCACTCGAGGCAAAGTGGGTTAAGTGTCTAGCCCAAGGACGCAACAACAGTAAGGAAAGCGAGAATCAAACCGGCAACCTTCTGGTGAAAGGACAACCGCTCTACCACTGAGCCACTGCACCCTCATAATAAGTTTTATAAAAAGCTGAGTGTGCAGTACCAACAAACTATTAACCAACAGGCTAACAAGGTCTGCCATAAACAATGCAGCCTAGCTTAGTTTTATGTTACTGTGTAACTCAGCTTTAATAAATTGAAAATTGCTTAATTTTTTACTTCTATACACTGTTGGAGCAACAAGGCAACTGTGTTTGTATGTTACAGGAGGCATAGTAGACATGTTACATCAAAATTCTTAAAATACTAGTAGAATATGTTCTCTCAATTAAGATTACATTCTTGAGTTGAAGACATGAGACATTCCAGGAAGTAAAAAAACATGTCAAAGCATCAGAGTGAGGACCCATGTGTGACACACCCCACACACACAGACACACATTCACACAAATAGGAAGGACGGTGGTTGCTACACAAGGTCTGGTTTGACACGCAGGACTCCCCACTGTGATGTACGACCTCTCTTCAAAGGTGTCAGAGATGAACGCTGCTCACAGGACACACTCAATATGTGACCTTTGACCCCAGCCGGACCCTTGAACCACGTATTTTTCTTCTGCATATTTTAGTCCGTGAGAAGTGAGTCCATTGTATTAGCCTTATTTGTCTCAATTTTCAATACCAGAGCTTTGTATTGCTCAAGTTGGAAGAACATGAAGATACTTTTATATTCACTATGTCTGTTGACTTGTCTCTCCCAAAAGGAAACCAGGCCTTTCCTAATAATTAACTCCAGTCTCTACCCAGTCAACACACAACAACCAGTGTAGTTTGTCTTCCATTTTATGAGCGAGATGTTCTCTGAGAGGTATTTGTTAGATGAAATAAAAACAGAAAGCTCCTTTTGCAAACTAGGATTCATGTATACAAACACCACTTGATCCATCAGAGTAACAGTCAGAGGGAGCCGTAAAAGCATTCACCAGCCCGCCAATAAAACTATAAATTTGCCTTGCTGTGTAACTGTGACTTTCTCTGAGGAGAACAAAAGCCAGACAGAGTCCATTTATAGGGCTTTTAGTGAAATGCACTGCTTTTACCTGGAAATATCAAAGATTATCAAGACTTCTCTCATTACTACAACAAAAATAGCAGAGCGTACATTTTGTTTTGTTTTTTAAAATAGACACAATTATTCTTTTTAGTATTGTTCTTTTTGAACTTATGTGTTTCAAAGTACTTCCTATTCTTTTTCCAAACATTGTATTTTTCCACGGCCTCTGAAATCCTCCTGTTACAAAGTGACATCAGGGTTTAGCTTTGGTGCAGTCCTGGGTTTAGACCTGTTTTTGTCCTACTTTTATCACAGTTTGATCCTGGGTTTGTTATTTGTTATAGAGGTAATTTCTTTATTCTCCACCTGGCTAGGGCTGCCAGTCATGACTGCACCAGTTTCAGTAAAATTAGATTTCTACTCCCAAAGTAATGTGCCTAATAAAGTCATGATCAGTGTCCATTACCTGAGATTGAGCTCATCTCCATCATTATAGTCTGTCTGTGAGCCACCTCCGGCTGGAGATATGACGTCCATAAACTCTTATGTAACAGCTCCTTCCATATGAATAAAAGCTCTACCCGTATGTGCTTCTGACAGAGCGGATGAGGAGGAGGACGTCAGGACTCACACCAGGGACATGTTCATGAAAGCCAGGCCTCACTTGTTCTGCAGCGTTATCAGCTCATTTACTTGCACTGATGTGAATTTATGATAATGGATACTTTATTAATCCCTGAGCAATACACTAAAGCAAAGTCATGAAACACAAATTTAAAGCACAGATGTGAAACACAACCTCTGCATTAGGTGAAAACTGTCTAATCAGACTTTAGCATCTGCTGATAATAATATGAGCTATGGACAATAGAACAGGTCTGTGTCTACTATCTCCTGTCCATTGCACCAAAGTTTAGATATAAGCATCTGGAGTTAGTCATTAGCCAGTTTGCTAGGAACCTCACTTGTCAATTCCTGTCAGCGCTGTCAACTTGTGTCAATGACCTTCTTGAACATTGTCTCCTGGTTGCACTTTTTTTAGGTCTCTGGTTCATTTTGAAACGTGAACAACTGATCACCGGTGTTCACAGTGAGCCCATGGCCCAGACCAACAGTGTGCTTTGAATGTAGTAGTAAAGAACAGATGATGTAATTGTTTTTTAAATTATTACATTATTCATCTAAATATATATTTTGCTTAAACACAATCAGCTAGGTCATTGTTTTCATTAGGAGTTTCAATGAAAACACACAAAAATACATAAACCATATGCCTATGGTGAGTGATTAAGAGTAAGCTTTTCCATATGTATTTATTAATAATGATTCAAAATACACTATGTCATTTGTTCTTTGTGGTTTGTTTATTGGTGTTTTGTGTGTTATATATATATATATATATATATATATATATATATATATATATATATATATATATATATATATATATATATATATAACAAAAATACACTTTGCAGCATTTAAAAAAAAAAATAATAATAATAATAATAATCTTCACACATGCCATATTCTACTTTTATCTATTTTTAAAATAACATTGAAGAGAATGTATTTGTAACTAACTGTCCTCTGCCTGAATTTGTAAGATTTTTCTCTTTTGTTTACAATTTTGAGTAGTCTACAGCTTTTAGCCAAGTACAGCAAAACTACACAACAAATGGCAAAAGCCCTTCCAGAGCCTAGATTTGCAGTTACTATGACTTATGAGCATTTAAAATAGAGGAGAGGGAATTTTTTACAAAAACCTGCAAAGAACTGGTGGTGGATTTCCGTAGGCGCAAACAAACTATGTTAACACCAGTGAACATTCAGGGAAGGGACATTGTGAGAGTAGAATCTTACAAATACCTGGGTGTTCATCTGAACAACAAACTGGACTGGTCGGACAACACTGCTGCGATCTACAAGAAAGGGCAGAGCAGACTCTTTCTGCTGAGGAGACCGAGGTCTTTTGGTGTGCAGGGAGAGCTACTGAAGACCTTTTTTGACTCTGTGGTTGCCTCAGCCATATTCTATGGTGTAGTATTCTGGTGCAGAAAGGAAGAGACTGGACAAGCTGATCAGGAGGGCCAGCTCAGTACTGGGGATTCCTCTGGATACTGTGCAGGAGGTGGGTGAGAGGAGGATGGTAGCAAAACTGTCATCATTGCTGGAGAACGACTCTCACCCCCTGTATGAAACGGTTTCAGCTCTGAGCAGCTCCTTCAGTGACAGACTGTTACATCCGAAGTGTCTGAAGGAGCGATACAGACGCTCATTTCTCCCTGCTGCTATTAGACTTTATAATCAGAGCTGCTCCCAGTGAACGAGTCATCATGATACTCACTGCTGCTATTTTTTTCACTGCAATAATATGTGCAATTTGTTGTTGTTGTTTTGTAGTTGTTTTTTTAGTGCAATCACTATACTGTAATACTTGATATACTTTTTTGTTTTTGTATATGCTGTATATATAGGTTTATATACATAGTATATATACATTTTATATATCATGCTGTATATTATGTATATTATTTATGTTTGTAACATATTGTAAGATTTGCTGCTGGAACAGAGAAATTTCCCCATTGTGGGACGAATAAAGGATTATCTTATCTTATCTTATCTTATGTTATGCCTTTAAATTATGTTAACCAACAGTGTAACTTGTATTGTGTACAGTACACTGTTAACAACCCAGTAAATTAAATATGCACATTATTAATGTCACTGTCATTATTAAATGCACAAAAGTATTGTCCATGTGAGGTCAGCTGCCTGCCTCTCTGTGGTTCTCCAGCACCGCCCATCCATCACAGTCCATCAGACCCAAGGTGAGTGTTTGTGATCAGGCCGCTCCCACAGCCAACCAGAGACAGCGCTGAGGTCAGGGGTCAGAGGTCGCGCCTGGTTCCCACAGTAGCAGAGGGGCTTGTGTCTGCTCACTGTCACCTCATCAACGCACTCGTGGCATTTGACCCTCATAATTTATGGAGACAGACTAATCCTCGTTTCAAAAATATAAACGGATGAAAGCGTTGTAAACATTATTTCTAAGCAGCTTAATTCCTAAATTGTTACAGCATGTGCCGTCGCAGCTCTGCAAAATGAATCACTAAAGTCATTTTGAGATAGATATTTTTAGTGTGCCAATGACACTGTTTCAATCTCAGACACTTTTCAATCTATTAAGTCGCTGTAATGATTCAATGGCTAATTAATCTTCTAATTAACTGTCTAAATTACAAAACTGAGCTTCGGAGGTTAGGATTTAATATCTCGTCCTTCTAAATGAACAGTCCTGGTTGAGTTCACTTCTGGAAAAAAAGTGCAGTGAGTGTGATGGAGTGTGGCATATGAGTCAGGAGTCAACAGGGACTTGAAGAAATGTTAAAAGAGTCCAGAGCAGGTTGAGGTGCTGTTGACTGCAGCACTCACCGTCTCCTGGGACTGTCCTGAGTGTAGGACATGTCAGAGCCAGTGCTGAGTAAAACCACTGGAAAACACAGCTCACAGAGAGGTTTGGGGATTGTCTCTCTGGCCTCTGTCATAACATCATAATGTAACTCAGTCATTTATCAAAGGAGCCTAAATGACATCAATGTGAACCTGTTGAAGAAACTGTTTTTTAAGCTAATATAGGCCAACTTCAGACTAAAACTTAAACACACTGATAAGATCTAATGTGTCCTGAGTAATTAGATACATTTGGAGGTGGCCTGGGTCACATGTAAATGCAGGTGGAAAGATTCAAATTATTGCCTTAGTCCAATTATAACCGGAGTTTAAACTTCATGTAAATGTCCTGTTCTGATTAGGGGGCAGTAATTGAATTAACACACCTTGATAATGAAAACGTATCACATAGCCAAGTTTTTAACTCTCTGTCTTTAATAAAAGTAGTAGAAGTGTTTATGAAAAGCACTGTTTTGACCAATCAAACGTCGGTGGAGATTTGCATGTGACATATGGATATGAACATGTGTCAAATTAGTCACAGAAAGAAGACAAATTGAAAGGCATTGTTTGAAAATGGCCCTTTTTTTGGACTCTTTCTTGATGCAGGAGTCCAAATTTTTATCAAAGTTCTAAACAGAATATTTTTAAAGTCTCAAGTTAGATGGGCTGTTAAATAAAAATAACATCGAAAGCTTTTGAGACAGGTTTCCACATTGTTGCACAATCACTCACTCTATATAAAAGTTATGGTACATTGACATGACCATCAAACATGCCACATTTTCATCACTTGACATTGCATTAGCTTCAGCTCCACAGGCACTGAGCTATGCCCTCCGTCAGACTGAACCAACCAATGAACCGGAAGGCATCAATACCTTGGATGTGTTAAAACACTTGGATTAGTCATCAAATGCACTTAGCGTTCCCATGGAATCTTTAAGTGTTTCATGATCAAGTATTCAAGAGAGCATTGTTGGGGTGGCTCACCTGGTAGAGTGCATACCACATACTTGGGAGATCGATTCCAGCCTGGGTCATTTTCTCTCGGTCATCCCTTCTCTTCCTCTCTCTCACCCTGTTTCCTGTCTACCTTTACTGACTATCAAATAAAGGCATGTGTGTTATAATGTGTGTTATTTTTCCTACATTTCCACAATGTGACTTTAGCAATTTTTTTCAGGAAGATTTCAGTTTAACAGTCTTTGAGGAGGAGAAACCATCTATGTATTACTCTGGATCTCCTATGCTGTGTTATATAGTGTTCAGTACTAGTCAAATAACATGATTGTTTGCCAAAGTTCTACTTGTTAATGCAGAACTACAATTTTAAACATTAATACTTATTGCAGTCCTGCACCTTTAGCCTAGTCTACCGTCTGATTCCCTGTTGCTTGCATTCAGTTTCACGTTATTGCGCTAGTTAACATGGCCAGCAGTAGAGCGGACACCACAGCACTTTGCTGGTTATTCAAAACCGAGGCAAGAGCGGGACTGGTATACCAGGCTAGTTCACTTTGGAGGTTCGGCAGTCGTCCAATAACTGGAAGGCTATTGGTTTGATACCCGCTCTCTTCAGTTCATACTGTTGTATGTGAAGCACTTTGGGTGCCCAAGAGGGTGCAATATAAAGGCATGTTATTTAACATTTCACATTTAATGCCAATATACGCATGTAGCTCATGTTATTTAGAAACACTAAACGGATGTATAAGGTCACTATTATAGATACAGAGATGTTTGCTGTTCTGTATAGTATTGGCTTTTTTATCTAATATTACTAAAACATGAAACTCCTGACAGTTTGCCACAATAAACTTTCTGTATAATTACACTTTATTGCTTTTTTGTACTAGTTGGCCAACCTAATGAAACTATTGTGTTATGTTGGTTGAAAAGTAAAAAAAGAAATTCTGAATAAGCTGCAGCTGTCTTAACCCTCGTTTTGAGAGACCAGTGAGCAGGCCGTTACAGTAATCTAACCTGCTGGAGATAAAAGCATGGATAAGTTTCTCTAAGTCTGGTTGAGACATGAAACTTATGAAATGTTTTTATGGTGATAGAATGTTGATGATGTAATTGACTTAGCAACTAAAGGTACGGCTGGCTGAGAGAATCTATCATCCCCATCAGTTGCGAGAACTCCGGGAGTGTTATTACTCCGAGCCAAGCCATTAAGCTTTTACCCCAAAGCGATCGATGGCAGATGCTGGATGGGGTTGTTTATCTTTTGTCTTCTTATCAGAGGAAGAAGAGGTGGGGGCAGTGAGGGGAGGGATACAGAGGGATGGGAGTACATACACCTTTAATAGCTTTACATTCACGACACAGAGCTTTTGGTGCTTTTTGATTCGACTGGATTCATGGAGCTTGACGTGTCTGACGTGGCAGATCAGTGATTACACAAGGTTACGTGAAAGGCTCACAGCCTGCAGGGCAATGAGTCACTGTGACAATCAGATGATATGAAAGACCTGCTTTATATAATTAAGCTCTCCAGAATAACAGGTTAACTGCAGTGCGCAACATTCACAAAAGGGTGCACAGAGAAAATATTTGACTCCTACAGTTTGCTTAGCATAACACCAAAGTTAACATGGATAACGCTTAAAAGTATAACGGACAAATTGATTTATGTACGTAGCGGGAGCTTAAATGAGCCTTAACTGGGAATTTTGGAATATTATTTCACAGTCCAACTTTATTAGTTGGTGGCTTAACAATTAAGTTAACTGTTAAGGGTTAAATACTTTAATGACATCAATCAGTAGATTTTCTCCTAATCCCATACGATAAACTGTATTTAGGTAAAGAGTATGGCCAATCTTGCTGCCATGTTAATGTATAGTACACAAAAGTTGGGCAACAAATTCTAAGATTAGTATGTAACAATTTAGTTTTGCCTGTGTCTGAGCACCACATGAATGCATTATACTATAAACTAGATGTTCATTGTTAGTTGAACCATATACAATAGTATTCTCAGTTCTGCACACTTCAGTATTAATTTGGCAGGAACACCTAGGCTGATGATGCAATGCTCACAGTGTGGGATCATATTTTATCTGAGGCCTGCTGTTTTGGTTCCACATCTTTTGAGTGAGTGACTGGTTAAAGGTGACTTGTAAGGACACAGGAGGCACACAGAACGCCCTCCAAACTCCAAGCTGTGTGAAAATCCTGACGAAAGCCCAGCGAGTCAAGCGCTAACGAATAAGATGGACTGAGCTTGAAGGCGAGCGATGAAAACCAGCTGTCTGTAAGAAGTAAGCCTCCCTCCCTCTGTGTCTGTGTCTCATCCCAGCCTCGTAAACACGCTCGGCCAACATACACAAGCCTTTTCCTTTTCATCAGCCAGAGTCCTCTTGTTTAAAAGTGTAAATTCCTCTCATAAATAAAGTAAATTAATTCCCAAGATTACTGTAGAAAAAAAAACTTTTCATTGACCTTAATTAACATTTTTATTCATAAATTCCTTTGCTTCGTTTTTCTAGCCTCTTCCTCTTCTCCCTTGTCTCATTTAATTCAGCACTAACTTTATCTAATACCCAGTTGGTTTATTGTCCAGGTGTGAATGAGGCGTTTCAATGAGATCATTAAAGGGATACTTCAGAACTTTGAAAATGGGCATATATGATCTTTTTGTTTGTGTAATACCCACATTAGTAACTATTCCCTCTATTTTGGGAAGTAGACAGGAGTAAAGTTACAGTCCTGCCTCTTACCACAGCATAATTAGGAAACTTTCCCATCATAAATATACATATTGCAAATGTAATTTGAAAAATATACAATGTAGGCTGTGTGTAGATAAGGATGTTCACCACATACCAGAAGCTCTTGCAAATCACATGCTTGTTCTTGAATAAGTTCTTCCCATTATTATTATTATTATTACTTAGTTATTGTAAAATAGCCTGAACTGAACTCTTTGAAATACTCCAAGATTATTTATGAGTTTAATAGCAGACACTGTGACCATACTGTATAGCTACAACTCATTTTTCAATGCGTTCACCTGTGGTCCAACAATGTATTTGCATGTGGCCCAGACATAGGACAGTGGTGTGGGCCTACATTTTGGTTTGGATGGGACATGGGAATGTGTTGTGTTTACCTGCTTTGAACAGAGCTGGTGTGTGCCTGTTGAAAGGTCCCATTGATAGGCCTAAAGCCGGGGCATTTCCTGCTTAGCTGCTGCTGCTGTTGACAGCGCTAACGGGGCACTGGGGACCTCCCTGTCAGCAGCTTACAATCTCCATAAACAAGCGGACTTTCTATTAGAAAAAACAGGTTCTGGAGGTGGCCCGTGGTCAGTGCGGAGGTGAAGCTGTGCTGTGTGCTTTCACTGGAGCGCTTATTTTTCAGGCAGTTTTCCATTCTGCTGTAACAGGTCATCAGTAAAGATTTGAATATTTGTATATGTTTATATGAAAACAAAACGGCTGAATTGGAAAAGCATTAAAAAAGTGTTGAAATACAGCAGACTCACTGTTGCCATGGTGGCAGTGACAGTCACTGATTACAGCAGTGATTAATGTGTTTACATGAACTGAGCTTCAGTGTCATGTTATCACTTTAATTAGAGCATGCAATATTAATTACCTACATGACTTTAATCTATCTATGACTGATGAACACTGATAAAGTATTGGATAATTCTTTCTTTAATCTAATGGTGAGCGCTTACCTGAAGTTTCTCAAGGTAACTTATTAATAATATTGGTAGTATACTTCATATCTTCTAAATGTATATGCTGCTATCGGTGAACCATATGGAAAAACACACAGATCATTAAACTTATGAGGAGCAGAGGCTAATATCATTTTTAGGAAAAATTTATAATTGCATAGGGGCATAGGTAGTTGGTGTTAGACCGTAATCCTAATGAAAAGTACTGCTCAATCTTATCTTCATTTGTGGAACATATTGTGGGTGCTAAACACAGATGCTGTACACAGTCATGGTCATTTGCCCCCCTAGAATGATCTATAAATGGGCCTTATCCATAAAAGCTTCAGCTGTAGATTCCATGTTCGTCAACCCCTACTCATACTTAGTGGTTAGGTGAAGCCATTTATTGTCAAACAACTGTGTTTACTCTTTTTAAATCATAATGACAACAGAAACTACCCAAATGAGCCTGATCAAAAGTTTACCCTAGTGATTTTGGCCTGAATGACACAAACAGGTTTGAATGGCTACTTTCGTAACTATCCTCACCTGTGATCTGTTTGCTTGTAATCAGTGTGTGTTTAAAAGGTCAGTGAGTTTCTGGGCTCCTGACAGACCCTTGCATCTTTCATCCAGTGTTGCACTGATGTTTCTGTATTCTGAGTCATAAGGGAAAAAAAAGAGTTGTCAAAAAAGAGTAAACAAAATTGTTTGACAATAAATGGCTTCACCCAAACACTGACTATGACTGAAAGAAAATGTTTTTGTTATCATTCATATTCTCTGAAAAAGCCAAATCACAAATTCTGCCAGGGTATGTAAACTTATGAGAACAACTATATATATATACTTTCCATTCAGAACTAACAATGCTGTACTTCTGCCCGCCATGCCATACCAGCCCAGTCGGCATCTCGAGTGTGAATCAGCTGACTGCTCGTGTGATGGGCCACCTGCCTTCATAGCTGCTGTTAGTCTACTCTTCTTCACCGCAGGAAGTACACGGGACACTTTTCCATTGCACTTTGCCAGATTGTTTATGTTGTCTATAGCTGCTGCACTGTACTGCTTTAGCCATTAGCACTTTGCCTTACCTCCTGGCTTTATTGTGGCTGCCTGCTGCTAATTTCTGTCTTGAGCCCATTTGACTAACAGCAACAGAATGTGCACTTGACATTTTATCAGACCTAGGAGGCTGGCTTTGGGTCAGCCACAGACAGATTCAAACGTGGAAAACATAAATAGACAAGCCAACAATAATGAACCGAGAGAATAGAAGTGCAGAGAACATGTGGTGGGGTTAATGGCAGAGGAGGAGAGGTCATGATGCTGCTGGCCTCTTTTATGTGATAATAACATGGTCAACGGCTGTTATAATATCTCAGTTTCATGAGGATTATATCTAGTGTAAAACGCTGAGCTGCTGAACACACTGTGCTAAATATAACACACACATACGTATGTGGAGACTAACAGTTCAAGGGCGATCTGTGTGCTTTGTGTTTGCAATCATAGAAGTATACTTTTGGCTCACATTTTGACTAACCAAAATAAACTAAAGTTCCATTTCAATGGCTTCATCTTGTTGCCACATGTTGAGAATATAAATCTCCCCATGTTACGGTAAGAGAATTCAACTTTTATCTTATCAAATATCTTAAAAGACTTGGCCTTCATTACGCCTTTCTTAATACGACGGTGAAATGAAATAATCCGTATCCTCTGATGATTCCGAACGGTGATTTCATCAGTTCATCCGACAAAGGCATGCTGACCTTTCTGACGGCGCTTTGATGGAAAGTGATACAAAGTAAGTCGAGTTAGTGGAAGGTAAAACTTTTTGAGCTTAATAAAAGCAGTGGACGTCTGATGTGTTTGTTTTTCATATAAAGAAAAGAAGAACAAGTAGATAGAAATTTCACAGAATGGTGTGACATTATTCAGAGTACAACACAAATTCAATTTTTGCTTTAAAAACAAGTTAATAGTACTAAATCCATATTTTGATCTTGGACAGTGTCAGAATTCTGAAATCAAAAACTGTGACATCATCATGTAAGGGTTACTATGGATGCAAAAAGATCACTGTTAAATCATCAGGTATAAGGACCACTATAAGGATGTTTCCACTGGAGTGGCACAGGGTTGCATCAGGAATGTCATTCAGCATAAAAACATATACAAAACTAATGACTCGCTATGGTGACCCCAGAAGGGAGCAGCTGAAATAAATTGCTTTCATCCATTGCTTTTTTATTCAAAGATTGTTTTTCTCATATAGAAATACTACTTGCTGTAGCTGAAGCTTTTATTTAAGAGTGGAAACCAAACAGTGCCGTACCAACCTAAACCTTGCACAATGATGGAAAACTGCAGATAACCTTGTTAAAGAAAGACTTGCGTAGTCATGGTTGAAGAATCCAAACATTAGCAAAATAATGATTAGACCTTCAAAGTACAATTTTGAAGCTTGCAGCATGTGATCTACAATCATTTCCAATTGCACTGTGACAGCTGATTGACATAAAAATATTGTAAATGGGAGAAGTGTACTGTTCCATTTCTAATAAATGAGTAGCTCTCTGCTTGCTGACTGCTCGGATATAATCACAGTTTTTTGCAAACCATTTCTAATGCTGAGCAGGCCTCATGTGGCCCGCCTGCGGTCGTAGGGGCATCGTGCTAAAGATGGTGGTGTGCCACATTTTACATGGTGCTGCCACGCCGTGTTAATCTTTCCACAGCAGCTGTGTCCTGAGTGCCAGCTAGGCAGATAACCCGCCGTTCACCCTGATTGCCTACTGACACACTCCCGCAGGCCGCCCAACCTGTCACTCCCCATGACCCTTATCACTTATCACCAGTCATATACACACTCAGAGACACCAACACACAGATGGTCTCTTACAGCAACACTGTAGGTTTAGGATATGTCCCATCTAAAGGCCGCTGAGTGCATGTAACAAAGCACACATGGGGCTGTTCAACATAAACATGGTAATCAATCTGCAGGTATTGGCAAGCATGGGGTTGCCATGCTCAGCAAAGACAGTATCTCAAGCAGTGTTACGATGTTGATGCTAAAAACCTTGTGTTACATTGGAGAGCCATTTCTTGCATGCTAACATTCTTTGAGCAGCTATTATTAAGTTTCTGTAATTATTAGGCTAACTTTGATAAGATAATATTGGAACAGTGAGACCGATCAACCTCAAGGCTAGCTTATACTACAGGATAAATGTGTCAATGTAGTTTAAGCAAAGATTCATTCTCCTACAACCATGTCAAACCCATGAATTTGTAATATGCCTATAAAAATGTTTTTGTGCATCACTAACTGTATATAGTGTTTATGAAGCTAGATACAAAAAGTTTATGAAGTTAGATACAAAAAGTCACATTGTGTTGCTAAATTCATGAATGGCCTTGGTGTTTACACGGTGGCCCTGCCTCCCATCCTATTTCAGGGTATTAAACTGCATCAAGGATGGCTACTAATGCTTCCTGGCTTAATCATTCAGAATGTGCAGGTGAATACATTAAAACGATTAGCCGTAATATGGGGTTGTGCTCTGCATCGCCTGCTCTGCTCTAATGGGAGACCTGTATTCAGAGCATTTCACTGTTAAAAGTCTCCAGACTGTTGTGGACGCACAGGAGAACCCACTGACTGTCCGTCTGCTCATTGGGGTGCTGTGGGAATAGATAATGTTTGTGGGTCTATTCTGCAGCCAGTGGACAGCTAATTACAACAATCTTCTGGGTGAACACACATTTAGAAGCCTGCACGTCTTCACATTGTTAAACGTACATGTTATGTGATGCATCAATAGTAAACTAAATCAGAGTTCAACCTACACAGATTTGTTGTGTAGCTGTGGAACTGGCATGACAGTTTAATATTATGTTACGTTGACCCCTGTGTTGTATAATCTATAAGACTTAAAGACTATTTCTCTAAAGGTTCAGCATAAGTAATTAATGTAATGTCCGGTCTGATCCCTTCAGATCAGGTCACATGCCTTAATTACATAACACTGGTAAACACCTGATACAAAAAGCGTCTTACTCCTCGATAAAAAAGTATATTTGAATCCTGAATCCTATTCTTGGCACGATATTTGGCAAAGCTCTCTGTAAATAAGTCTTGTCAGTTTTATTTTTTTTACACCCAGCCTAGATGCAGTGCATAGTTTGGGCATCAGCTCTTTCTCCTCCTTTCTACAACCTGTTACCACACGGTAGCCCTGCACGTACAGGCTGTTGTTAGGATTTAGATTTAAATGTGCAAACATATTTCACACTGTTTATTTCAACACAACTGCCTTTATTGAAAATAGTTTTAATCAATAAAAAACAAAACCGATAGTAAAAAAAAATCTTGCTGTCTATTAACAAAAAGACATCAATGTGTATCAAAGAGATGCAAAATAAACATTCACAGCTTATTTTAAATTAAATTAAATAAATGTGCAATTATCAAAAGGCCCTTACAGCCCAAGAAAGATAAATAATAATAATAAATGTACCATCTAAACCATCTTTAAACTTAAAGTGCATTGAACAGAAGGCTATTGCTTATGCTACATATACACTGGCATCATAAACATAAAATGCAAATTTTTATCTACTTCGATTAATTTTTAGGAAAGCGCTTTGTGCTAATCAATGCTTTCCTCTAGTGAGGTCACCCGTTAATTTGCCACATGACTGTGTTTCACCAATCACAACCTGTGGAGGCATAGTGGCACAAAAATGTCAGAGGCTACTGTCTCCAGTGTTGAAAGTGAAGAGGATGAACAGCCCTGGCCTCATGAACAAAGCATGTTTGGTTCACACACAGAGCAAACAGCTGACCTGTTCAAACACAGAGACCTTCTGTAGGGATTGTATTCAAAAGCTTTATGTCGTGAAAAAGTTGTGTTTCTTGTTCCTTAATTTGTTACTTTGTAAAGATTTTATTCATTTGTACTTACTTTATTTTATTAATTGGAAATACCAGCATTTTCACATTATTTTATATTTTTGTCTGATTAAATCATTTCTAAAAAAATAAATAAATCAGACATTACGATCAAATAGGTACTCATTACTTAAGTAGACTTTTAACCAAATACTTTTTTATTCTTACTTGAGTAATTTTTCGGATGACTACTTCTACTTGAGTAAAATCCTTTTGAAGTAACGCTACTCTTACATGAGTACAATTTTAGGCTCCTCTACCCACCTCTGAATATAACACACATCTCTGTGTAGGAGTTTGTGGAGCAACCCTGTCTTTAATGGTAGTGGGTTTAGATAAGGATGTCAGTAATCTCAGCTCTTCATATCCCACTGCTACAATGGCATGACCTAAATCCTACACAGCACTAAATACATTCTGAAAAACTAACAACAGATCTGTCAGACAAACTTTTCGAATCACATCTGCCCCACATAGACTTCTCTTGTTGTAGTCGTCCTGTGGCTCTGCTTTGGGCAATACAGCTACGTCTAATGTTAACCTTTATTGTCTTTTAAAAATAAACGTTAACAAGCTTAAAGCAGGTCAACTGTTCAACCAAGTACTCTCAGATTTGTCTACTCTCTTCTCTTAAAGTGCTTGAAAACATTTATTTCAGACTGTGTCTATTTTAACCCACTTTACGCCACTGTGCTCTTAGATGTGCGTTTCAAAGTGCCTCAGAGATCCGTGTTTATTCCCATCCTTCCGGCAGGCGTCTCTGCTCCTTTCGCCACAGTGGCTCTGATGGACTGTCAGCTCTGTCCTGACACTTACTGTAGCCTGGAAAATGCTTGGTAGATGAAAGCTCACACAGGTTGAGTCGACATTTGAGCACTCACTGGATGTAGAGTTTCTGTTCTTAGCTTAAGTTTCATCAAGCCCATAGCCAGCATATTTTAACCAAAGTAATTGTAACCTTACTGTCTGCCACCATGTTTTTCTCTGGGAAATACCAGCTCGAGTCTCAGGAGAACTTTGAGCCTTTCATGAAGGCCATTGGGGCTTCTTGATGAACTTATGCAGAAAGGCAAAGACATCAAGAGAAGGAAGAGAATGGTGACAGCTATAAAGTGACCACAGGCAACAAAGTTCTGTGGTTTTGAACCATTGGATGTGTTGAACCAAGTGTGTGATGTTGAGAAAAGGTCAAGGCAGTGGTGAAGCGTGAAGGCAACAAACTCAAAACCTAACTGAAGGCAATTGAGTTGGTCACAAATCTGGAGGATGAAAACACGATTGTCAAGACCATGATTCAGGGGGAAATTGTGTACAAGAAGATGCTTAAACAGTTTTAAATGTTGCACTTGGGATAATAAAATGTATTAAAAAAAAACCTTCCTCTACTGCTGGATTCTTGCAAGATTTTGAAGTTTACAAGCACACAAAAATCTATCTTTAACTGCTCCAAGCAAAGTACTTACTGTACAAACCCTGGCCTAACTGACTCGTAGTGACCAATGAGGTGGCAGCGCTGACAGCTCTGGGCGTGTTTGAGGTTTGAAGATTTACAAGCGTAAACAACATGGTGCTGCTCTGACTGGATAAATCTCAGGTTGATAAATCCAATCACCAACCTGGTATTTTTTAAAAGAACCTGCCCTTTTGCAAACGCTTTCAATGTGAGTCCTCCCAGATGGTACTGCAGTTCTATCTGGGGGAGTCAGGTTACAGTAACTTGTCTTGAACTATGTGCCATGAACTAATGTGCCATATTTAAGGCATTGTAAAGCAAGAAAAATCCATCCACAAATGACTTTTGCAGCTAAATTAATTTATTCAGTGAATTACCACAAAATACTAAGTGGAGACTCATAAACATCATGTGTTTCCAATATTCCTCTACATTACACTTAACCAACAGCCAATGGGATTGTCCTTTATTTGAATGCAGAAGCAGGCCAGTATTTATGCAAACCTGACTGGGCCAAAGTTATCGTCAATTGCTTAACATCCACATCTACTAAAATCCTCAAAAATAAAGCCTAGATTTCTTCCACAGATGATTACTATCACAATAAGATGATCATACAATGTTTCTCAAATGCAAGTAAAATATTGCACGTGGTTAAAAAAGATGAGTACATGAGCAAAGATATGGGAATATGCACATACTGTATACCTAAATGTAGCAGAAAGTCTTTTTTGTATGCATCCTCATCGCCAACTTTGGTTCAAAATGTAAGAGCAACTAAAACCTTCTTCTACTGCCATAAGCTATGAGTTACAGTTAAAAGTATAGTATATTTGGCTCTATTTATGCTATATCTACCATAAATATTTTTGTCTTCATTTGATAGTAGACAGTAGACAGACAGGAAACAGGGTGAGAGGGAGGGGAGTGACAAAAGACCCGAGTGAAAATCAAACCAGGGTCTCCAGCATGATTGGTATGTGACTTACCAACTGAGCAACATATCAACCACTCTTAAAATGTAGGATTACAGTGGTTTTGCAACAGTTTGCATTGACTTAATCCCTCTACAACAATATCACTGTAACTTATGCACATTTAGGGGGTTATTTTAAATCCACATGCAAATGTATTTGCTTTAGGCAGTTATTGCTCTGTGTTTGTGTCCAGCCCTGGGCACGGCAGAATGCAGTAATTACATATGCTCCACTATCGATCCAGTGGCTCACCACACTGATTGCCTTCTCCAGTCCCATGTCAGTTCTAATTGCAATTGTTAACCTTAAAGTGGCTCTCATAAATGGAATTGACAAAGTGTCAGCTTCGATTAACTTGTGTAACCGAATGGATTGCGTAATTTCCTTTCTACCTATTTCTGTACACCTCTGCCGTTTCACTTCCTGCACCGACCTGTGCGGCTGATGCAGCGTTCAATGATTAATAACAGTGCTACAGTAAAGGCTGAGGCAGCACGGAGCAAAGGTCCTCTGCTAAAACACATGTCAAATATTCATCACGCTTTTTCCTGCCGGCTATCTGAATATAGCACCTCTGATCTTGGGACTGCGCTTATGTAACGCAGTAATCATACTTAATAATTGATGCACAGAGCTTACACAACATGCACGGTTCTCGTATCTCTCTTGTGTTTGTAGCCATGTGAACATATCTGCTGAATTCATTAATGAAATCTAATATGAAATGCAATTATTACCGAGTAGCTGCTGTGGAGTCATTGTCTGAGATTGATTGAAGTGAACTCTGGAGTGTTTCATACATCTTCACTCGTGGCAGTGTATAAATAATGCACAAAAGCAACAGTGTGGCTCAATATGCAGCTCAATTATCGTGGAACTTGAAAGGAAATCATTTGAATCAACGGCGGGGAAAAGAGAACATAGCCTGAATAATTTGTCACTAAAATGGTTTTCTCTCCGCTTTATCCACACAGATTTGAAGGATTTTATGTAGAAGGCTCAGTAGGTGGATAATGTAAAAGCTGCATACAGACTGCATGCAGCCTTTGATGTTAATTAATGTAAATTCTTGGTTTGTTTGTTTAAACTATGGCTTTAATGTAATGTTGACCAGGTCAGAGGAAAAATCCTGTATTAAGTGGAGGAGTTCAAGTAACACAGGTCTTGTTCACAAGAGAGGGCAAAGTGGAACAGGAGATTGACGGATGGATTGGAGATTTCTTTTAATCCATCCTTGGAATAACCACATGGCGCTTAAAAGCATTATGTAACTTTTACCCTAAAATATCCAGCCTCAGAGGCATTTTAGCCACCCATACACTTAGTGCTACTGTATGAGTCAGGGCAATATATGACAAGGTTAGGTCTGCTGTGTAAACAATGACATCATACAAGTGTTACTTTTCTTTAAAAACTATAACAATGGAACTAAACAAAAAGTACATTTTAGTTTTTTTTTTCTTTTGGAATATGACCGTTTCACACGAAACTGTTTCAGTCAAACCATTTTGTGTTTCTCTTTCAGTTCTTATTTTGACCTGAGTAGGGATTCTTTATCTTTCAATCAACAGCCTTCAAGGTTACTAGAAAGTGTTTTTATATCCATGTTGATGATAGAAAAAAATCATAAAGAACAGGGGTTCCCAAACTTTTCAGACCGTGACCCCCAATATTAGACTGCCCCCTTTTCGTCTTCTAAATGTAGCCTACATGCAAATTATTATTATTTTGCCTATTGTATTTATTTTTTTATTTATCTATTATTATTTAATTTATGATTATAAAGGGGTGCACTTAAGACAGTATGTTTATCATAAAATAATTAATGAATGTTTTATTTAAAAAAGAAAGAAAGAAAGACAATTTTTACAGTTTTAGAAATGTTTGTGTACTATTCATTCTTAACATGAAGACTTGTTTTGGTGATTTTATTATACTATGCTTTTTGCCCAAAAGGGACTTTAAAAGATAAAAATAATGACTAAATAACAAATCTCTCTCTCTCTCTCTCTCTCACTAAGTTTTACAAAGTTTTACTTTCATATATAAAAATAATAATCATAAAAAAAAAAAATTTGGAAATCATCTCGCAAGCCCCCCACCACCACCACTCCGCGACCCCCACTTTGGGAACCACTGATCTGGAAGTGCACTGTACCAACCGGCCAGTTCTGTAGTGGAATGTGCCTTTTAATGGTTTCACTGACATGAAACAGGAAGAATAAACACTCTTTTACAAAAATGTGCCCCTGATACTGTACTCCGTAACAAGTTATTAGGCAAGTCACCCTCTTGTCACCTTTCCACACTTATGATAAAGTATTTTTGTAAGAAACATAGTCGGAAAAAAGTATCCAAAATACAGCTCTTCTAAAATTGTACCTATGATCTGTGTGACATTGACTGCTTTGTACAACCAAGCTTTCTGGACAATACAAAGTGGCATGTACTCTAATAAGTGCTCCGTTAGGCTTTGGACTGCAGTACTAAGAATAATACTTCTGTCTGAGGGAACCTTACATATGGAGAAGGCTTGCATCTGATGGTTCATGAACAAAATCGATCTGTCCTTTTGTTCATGAACCAATCAGATGTGTCCTGTTCGTGGGCCGAGAGAACGGGACACATTCAAATGGCACATGAACCTCTCAGAGACCAAAGCTCTGAGTGGGGATGAGATTTATAGATGCCAGAAGTGAGTGCTCTGATTCCATATGGACCAATGACTGATGTGACGTGTTTGATGAAGTGCCATTAGAGGAAACGCTCATGTTTTATTACGGCAATAAAAAGGTTAATAATAGTCTCCAAAGCTGTGCTGTTCCAACATACAGCCTTTTCAATCACACTCTGCTTTACATTATGTCCTATCTATTATAGTACAAGCCCAAATCTAAATAGATCGGTGGTCAGAAACCTGTTTTTGACGATTTTAAAGTATAAACGTTATGATGGCTTGAAATGAACTGCTCACAAAATCTTTAAGGCTCTAAATAAAAGACACAGCACTGATGATAACTTTGTAAAGTTTATTTCCTTTCTTAAAGGAGGATGCTGGACAATAATCGTTAGAGGAAAAGTGTACTGAATAGACTAAACTACATATGGAGTCTTGTAGGTCATGTGGCGCGAGGATAATTTTGTGAAGGTAGATGATTTCCAAAATCAACTCATGAAAGAAAAGTCGTCTAGATTCGGTGTTAGAAACGTAACCTGCCTCTTCAACAAACTGATTCAGGGGAAATGGTAGAATAGGTAAATCAAGAAAAATCAGACCAATCAGGAAAGATCGCCTGCAAGTACATACTTCAGGTGCCAGAAAAAACATTCCAGGTCTTTTACACCTTTTCAGTTTTTGGGATGCAGTCTCTGAAAAGGACTGCAAATGTATCCCATGTTATTGTTTATGTTCTGAATCAGACATCTTGGTTGGAATGTTTACATGCAGGTGGAGAAAAATAATTGCCTTAGTCAATTATAATTGGAGTTTTAAACTGCATGTACACACCTTATTCTGATTTGGGATGTAGTCATTTCAAGACAGCCAGGATAGTGCGATTTGTTGTCAGATTATTGCAGCATGTATACGGCCTACTCCAATTAAGGTCAACACAGCACTGAGCATGCGACTGCACAAAGTCACACGTACACAAATGAGAAAAACACAAATGCAGCATCAGCCCGAGCAGACATAGTTCTTTGGTTCTCTCTCGTGCATGTAAACTCAGACAGGGAGTGAACCCCAGCAGCGTAGACTTAATTGAGCTATGAGCATAGCCAGAGTATGAGTTGCATGTAACCATACTGAGTGTAACCAACTGGAGCTGGCTTAAAGGCCACCCACATCAATGTAATCAGTGAACATGGATAAAAAAAAGAAAAAATTGACCTTGACACTGCAACCACTTAACCTAATACAGCCATATTGTTTCATTGAATGTATATGGCACTATTGCAGACTCTGTGTTGAGGAAAACTGTTATAATGTGTGTGTGTGTGTGTGTTTGGCCACTGCAGCAACAGTGTGCAGAACTACCAGCACCTACATTAGGCCTTAAACTGGTTATTTTTAGCTCTTTAATGAGCTCTTATAATGTGTTATAAGTGTGGGCATGGCCATACATAGAATCACTGAGGAACGAACACAGAGTTTGTTACAAGGATTGATCACATGACAAAACTTGTGTGCATGCAATGTTCAGTAAGTAGATGACAGTGGATGCTTTTCAATGAATTATAAGAACTTATTAATGATGCAGAAATCATTATAAGCCTAGTAACAACCCTTTTATAATCTGTTTACCAAGGAAACTGTTTATCATCTTAGCGCCACATGGAAAGTAAGATTCTTTGCTTAAAGTGTTAAAATGATAAATGTTTTAATTGACAGATCCTATGGAGTGTGTTCAGTCAGTTGTGGCTTGAAAAAAAAAGGTTTGGTGATGCGGAGAGTATCATTTTGTGCCTACAACTGAGTGACCCTGAACTTATCTAAGACCTGCCATCTTTATCAGTAAAAGTCATCTTGCTGACTCAATGAAGTACCCAGATGAGCACACAGATCCAGTGCTGCTAAATAAGCAGCAGCAATCTTAATGTTTTTGGAAGTGCATCTAACAGAACATTGATATTAATGAGCAGCCATCCCAGTTAGCTGCTAATGCAAGTCACATGGCGCGTACACTGCAGCATGCTTCCTGCACTAAAGGCACACAGGACTCTTTTATCTCAGCTGTGGCACTGATCCATGACGTAACAGCTCAATCGAAATATCGTCATGGGAGAAAGCCAGGCATGAAAAAAAAAGAAAAATGGCCCAAACAAATCTAAAAAAATTAATCAGCGATTCCACTTACATAAGCACCAGTGGGAAGGAGGCAGACACGTGTGTGAGAGCGGGAGACGTCTGAGAAACGCTCCGAGACATTCACGTCAGATGGTGAGCTGAAGTTCTCATTCATATGCAGCTTTGTCTCCCTGTTACCAGTCCACACATATCAAGATGCACTTTTTTCACACCGCATTTAACATTTCAGGACACCAAAAAAACAAATTCTCAAAACTAACCTATTTGACGGAATGATGTCATATTACTAATAGATATAATAATGACAGCCCAAACAAATGAGGTAGAAAATGAGCATTTTCCCATCATCACCATTTGTTAAAAGTGACATTATTTGATTCCTTTTCTTTACGTAAAGAATGTGACCATGTCTACCTACTTGCTATATTTTTGTTGTCCCATTAACAGTTCAATGGTGTTAATTCCACATTACATTTTGTCCTTGTGAATATGACGCTGCTTGCAGCTGTATTACGTTCTCTAATATCAAGGAAAAAACTGGACTGTTTATTATTATTATTGGTACAATATATCTTTGCACTATTGTACATTTATTGCACTGTTAATATACATACCTTGTGTACCTTGTGTCTTGGACTATATTATTTTATATATATATACATTTGCAAAAAAAAATAATGCTATTTAGGAAATCAAATAACTGAGGGTTGTAATTTATTTGTTGCATGTTTTCAAAGCCCAAATCCATTTTAGTGGTCCTAATTGGTCACATCCACTCAAGTTTGGTTTGACTGATAACACCTTTGGCAAATAACACTATACATAGCTTACAGTTCATAAATGTTTTCAGATTTGCTGTTTTTTGTATGTCACTGGATTTTGCTTTTGTGTCACATTTTCAAATTAAAATCTCATTTTATCAGGTGTGGAGCTACACAACAAGCAACTTTTGCCATTAGATTGGTTCCAATTCTGCTACAAACAGATGGAAGAAAACATTAGTTAAAATAAAATAAATATAAAATTAGTATTCTGTGACAAATAACAACCAAGTCCTCACTTACTTAAACAACGTGTGCATGTAGCCGACTGCAATACTGGAAAGTATTACTTTAGATCGTCATATTTCAGATCTTAGATACAGTCAATACATGGAATCACTGTATTGCACTGAATTATTGACTATTATTTGGGAGTGCCAGGTTTTTTTACATTTGCTTTGCAAAGACTAAATACCAGACAGTAACTCATGATGTATACTTTTGTCTTGTAAGGTGACACTTCCCAACAATGACTTGTAGAAGTATTAATAATTGCATTGTATGGATGAAGAAAAAAAGATAATGTTCTTAGTGAGATGCATTTACAATCTAAAAAAATTGTGAAGATTGGAAGTTTATTTTAAAAGGCTCTATTTGGTTATTCCCTAAAAAGTTGATACCTTTTTCAATTTGATATCTCACAAGGGTGAACGTATACACAATGCATTAAAAAGTGATACCAAATAAAACTTTTTATTCAAAAGACGGGACAAGTGGACTTATCACAGGAAGCAGAAAATCCTTCTTGCGACAGAAAAGGTTATCCAGATTTCAAAGATGTCTTAAATATTTACATAAGGTGTGCATGGACATTTAATCTCTCTCCGCTTCTCACTTCCCTTACTTTTTTTACACCGTGAAATACTTTACATCCTTCCTCTGAGGTGAAACACTCGGGAAACTTTCTAAACAGTCTTAATAGAGGTATCAAGGGAACCTAAATATTTGTGCAAGCTGATGGACAAAGGCCAAGGTATCAGTGTCAAAAGAAGCCTGCAGAGGCCACAAAAATGATACATGCTAGACCAACACTCGGCTGTTGCTCTTTTCTTGCTGATATCTCATTATGTTTGAAATATTTGGAGTAACAATATTATTGCAGGTGTTGTAAAGTTGATGCAAATAGGACATGACAATACAAATGTAAAGTGGGGTTTCTGGTGTTGTATGAGTTAGTCTATGTTCTGAATCATTTTCTCAAAGTTATTTTTCTATTTCTTCTAAAATGCTGGGCACACGTCTGAAAGATTAAGTAATTACAGCTATATAGTGTTCAGTCAGGCACATTGCTGCACCAGTTGGTCGAGATGTCCCTCTGCCTTGAAGCAAATGCAGAATCTTTTTTTTTATCCTATCAGATGTGAGAACTAAGGAAATAAAAGATGGGCAACTAAGTGACCATTGGCGCCACTTTTAGTGTTTGTACAGAACATGAGGACGAAAGGGCATTAGCCAACAAAAAATTGGTATATTTAGGTGTTGATGGTTTGACCTGAAACTAAACCTAATGGATCAGGCTGTTGTGGTCTCATAGTCCTTAGCTTTGAAAGGACAGTGCGTCTCCTGATGTGAGAGTTGTTAAAGGCTCAGGTGAATCATTATTTTTAGGTGTGATTGTTGTAGAGTGAAACAGTTCTGGTTTAGGTTTTAAATCACTGTTGTAAATACTAGGCAACATGAATCTGAGGCCACATCCTCTGTTCAGAGAGGGCCTTTCCATTTGAACAAAAATGGCTTCCTTCACATCTCTTTAACCTGAGTCTGCAGTCCACCTCCACCTTAAAGAGAAAGGGCATTCCTTTTAGGACAGCAATGTCCAAATTTTGTCCAGAGAGGCCAGATGGTTTCCAAGTCTCTTAATGGTTTAGCACCATTTCCTTATGAACCTCCTCGGACTCTGAGAACATCTGGGACAGGCCTTCTGCTCGTGCCCAGAGTTAGAACTAAACCTGGTGAAGCAGCGTTTAAGTTTTATGCAGCGAAAATCTGGAAAAGCCTCAACTTTAACAATGTTTAACGCAAAGTTAAAAACCTTCCTCTTCAGCTCTGCCCTCATTCAATAAAAACAACTGAAAGTGTTTTATCTGCACTCTTTGTCTTAAAACGTTTTTTGTTAGAGTTTACACACTGCCTCCTATACAGATTCCAAAGATAACAACTTTTAGCCTTGACTAGTGCAGCTTTAGGAATGGATACACTTCCATCTGCACCACAGGGATAATTAGATTTGCCCTGACATGCTAAATTATCCTGCTACAACCTGTCCATTTTTTTTGCTAATGCAATCCGGTGTCACTTAACACCCTGAGCTCAGGCTTCGACAGGACTCAAAAGGCTGAGATTCACAGTCCGCTATGAGGGAAGGGCTGGCTCAGGATAGGACATGATGAACGTACTATTAAAGTACTCTGTAATTTCTCTTTGAACATAAATATAACCAGGGGAGTTGTCCTTAAAATATTTTGTAGCTTTCCATAAAAATAAATGTTTTCTTAAAGGGCACTGACCTTGTAGTCGTTTCTACAAATTATATTGCAGACACAGGCCGTATAATTTATGTCTTTGAAGGAAAATGGAAGAAACCATTTCGGTTCATCATGGTTTGCTTTTGTCGTTACACAATCTACAGATTATACATTAAAGAGTAGTGTTTAACTTTATGATAACTAATTAAGACCATGTTATGTAATGCAACTTTTCAATTACATTTTCAATGCATTTTTGTAAATTAGTGACAAAAAAACATACCTGAGTGAGTATAAATTAACGACTAGCTACAGTACAGTAATATCTAATACTACCATGTTCATTTGTTAGGGATTTTTTTCAGTGACGTGTTTAAGAGGACCCAGTTATTTTTAGCATCTTAAAATTTAGCTCATTTAAATTGTATTATATTCATTTACTTTATAACAGTGTAGTGTCAGTACAAAAGCACAAGTACAATCCATTATGTACAGCATAACATCTAATAAATGTGCACCAAAACGTCATTGGGGCCAACCAGATCTGACTATGTTTGTGAGAATTACAGGAGTTTTTATAAATTCCACCACTCCCCAAAATGGCTGCCTCGTTACAGGCTCGTTACGGCCACACTCACAATATTATCAAAAAACAAACTGATAACTTTTGTGTGTGTGTTTTGTGTCTGTGGGATCAAACAGATATTTTATGATGTTTTTTAAATGAGGGCTGTGTTTTGGGGGTTGTTTATACTTTTTTTATTCCATTGCATGCGCATCTCTCTACTTTATGCACTTGACCTGTCGAAGAGCTGCTGTATAAGTGAATTTCCCCTTTGTGGGATCATTAAAGTCCTATCTTAATAGTCCCAAGCATCTAGTGACTTGTAGCTTGTAGCCTTTAGCCGGTGTAGGCTCAAATAAATATAGCCTAGCTAATGTTCTCTACCATCTTAATGACAGCACACATTTTGTGAGTAGTTCTTTGCCATCTTGCATATCCAGAGTAGATCTTTTTCACCAGTAATATTCATTATGGAAATGTTACAAAGAAAAGCTCAGGCATGTTTTGTATTTCCACCTGGCTGTTCAGAACAGATTTGACCCATGGGTCACAGACTCTTCAGACCCCTGTGGACCTCGCTTCCTTCAGAATCAGAACATTGTCATAACTTTGTCATAAAGTGTAAGTAAAGTAAAGAGACCCCAATTTTGATGAGGGCCAAATGTTGATATGGACCCTACCATACAGATGAACACATCTATGTTAGGTATCATGATTAGAGTTGACATGGAGCAAACAACCCATGTCAACTATAAAACCTGTCCTAGTATGTTTATATTGTATGTGTATTAGCCACTGAGCCACCACTATAGTCCAAATAGTTACTGTTGCTCATGTAAACCAACATATCTCAATCTGAAGATGCTCCAACCTGGTTTTGCTTGCTTTTCTCTTTTACCAACTGTTGTCTCATTGTTGATGTTTTCAGTGCAAAGCCTGCTCCAGAGCTTTCCAGCAGACTAATATTTGTCTTTTCTCTCCTCCCTTCTCTCAGTTAACATCTGGACCGGAGCACCGTAGAAACACAAACTTCCTCGGAGATCCTTTTGCATCTTTTGATGAAGGCGCTCGTGACCGTCGATAGTTTATGGCGACCGTAAACATTCCCCTCTGGCCACCGATGCACAGACACTTGGCTGATTTTTGTCAGCAACAGAGTTAATCTCAGGAACATGTTGCACTCTGTAAAATGTTTCATGTGGTGTGGTATTTTAACAAGCTTTGTACTCTTTTTTAAAGATCAAGTGGTTGTATGGTCCCTTATTTGAGCTTATGTTCTCTACCCATTCACTGACTGCACACACATGTCAAGATCCCATTTACCAAAAGTGCATAGACAGTTCATGGCTCTATTGCTTAGTATACAATGTAACTGATACAAAAACAGTGTGTGGGTTGTTGCAGTAAATAATGAATGTGTGAAGCATAAATCTTCTTTTTAAGTCTTCTTCCTAGAATGTGAGGCAAATAACAGCTCAGGCATGTTTTGTATTTCCACCTCGCTGCTCTGAACAGATTATTCCCATGGGTCACAGACACATCAGCCCCCCGTGGACCGCACTTCCTTCAGAATCAGGGCAGAAACCTTCCAACAGTGAAGCCCAAACTCTGAAAGTCAGATTCCCACTGAGCTAGGCAGAGGATTTATTGATTTACCTGAATTCCAGAAACGCATCACAATAAAGCTGCATATTTTATGGTGATGCACCTCAGGGCATCTGCGGGGTTTAGCTGAGCGTTTAATCCTCAAATCTAGTTTTTCTTTAATATTGTTGACTTGTTATTGGAACTGGTCTAAGCAAACTCTGCAAACCTAGTAAACAGAACAAGTAAGAAACAGATATTGCCATATGTTTGTTATTATATTAATGGTCAAATGACACAAACAACACCATCTTAACTGGGCTCCAGCTGGAGGCAGTGGACCAAATTAAAATTTTGTTCATTGGGGAATTTGATAACTTCATAGCACCTCATCCAGGATTGTGATGTAATATACAGATGGTTTTAACTTGGAACCAACATAAACTCTCTTTTAAAAAAGTAATTTCATTGTCATCATTTCATTTAACTTTAAATTTCAGGCACAGCTCAGCACTTCCATCCATGACCAGCAGCAGTGAAGCTCCATTGGTCCATATCTGCAGGCTTTTGGAAATCTGACAAAAATACATACACAGAATGCTCCATTCAACATAGTGTAAAATATAAAACCTTTTATCCATGTCTGAAAAATCCAAACCGGATGCCGTGACGCACATGACTAGACATATTTAGTAATTTAGTCTACAACCATAATTGCATTCATGATTGCACATGAATGCAGTCATCGCTGTAGTAGTGTGATTTGCTGAAGTGACTTTAGAGAAAATGTGTCACTCACTACATTTACATGACTAAGATGGGTTGAAACCAAAATTAATAATGAAATTCATATTTGAAATAAAAATAAAAGATAATGCTACACTGCCACTGTTTTTGTTCCTTGTAACACTGAATCAAAATGTGGCTGTATTTTTAACTGTGTTTATGTGTTTTCAACTCAGAAAGTCAGAGTAGGCCTTTAATGATGCAATACTCAAGGCTTAGGTTTAACATTAGCTTGCTCCACTCAGCATTAGCATAAGCCAAGCGTTGCAGAGTTTGATTTCCTGAAGCCTTTTGTTTAGTCACATGCACAACAACAACAATTTTTGCTCTATGCATAAGTTGAATGTACATATTTACGTACGATCAGGCTTTGGTAAACCTTCTTTCATGGCCCTCAGTATTTTCAGATTTCTGTGGACAGCATTTATTCCACACATATGGTGAAGTGAAAGTAAGTGTAAAGAACCCTTTGTTTGCAGTGGCATAGTAAAGAAAAGGCTGCAAACCTGTGTGGATAGAATTCATTTTAAAAGCAAATGTTAATCTACATTTCGTATTGAATTGTGAAGCTAAACTGGGCCAGGGGTTGTTTATCTACACTTCTCTAGAATACAGTATTTATAGTGCCTTCTAATGCATAGTGTGCATTGGAAATAGACCAGCAATTATGAGCCTTTATCTGGTTGTGAATGTGCCTAAAATTGATATGTGTGTCTGCATCCCTCTCAAACCTTTTACCGAGTCAAACAGCCCAGAGTTAGGTCCAATTTCCCCGGTGTGATGGAAGTCATTACAGCAGTAGCTCGGGGCTTTGATTGAAGTGCTGTAGTCACAAAGGGCTGCTGTGACTCCGTTTGAGGAGGGGTCAGCGGCAGAGGAGGGAGCGGTAATCAGCTGGGATTCAGGAGGAAGAGCCGTTCAATCAGGCACACAGCGCTCTCTTGCACTGTGAAGGTGAGGAGACAGAGTTAACCATGTGCTGCTCAGTTTACACCTCACAGCCTACTTTTACATATTGTCTTATTACATTATGTGTTCATGTGTATATTATGTGGATGCTGGCTGTGACAAATTGTGTGGTTATGTGATGCTGCAGGAAATGCTTGCGTCTCTGTAGATGGCAGTGTAGCACCAAATTCCTGCAAGTGGCCTTTGCACCTCATCATCAAGAAAAGGCTTGGAAAATAGAAAAAAAACAAGAATGGAAGTGGGACATAAGTAAAAAATAATAATGTGATTAATAAAATAAAAAACTATGGTTACAATTAATTAAACATGTGATGTAAAACTAGGACATAGCAATTAACAATCTAAAACATCACTGTTCACTCTTTTGAATGGTCAAAAGTCCTCAAAATGGCGTCCTTAAAATGAAAAAGTCATGTGACTGAAACCCTTGAATACTGAAATGAAGTGCAGCATACACAATTGTGTTGCAGACTTGTCAGCCAATCAGAAAAGACTGTAGGGTACAATCAGATCAGGGCAAAAGTGTGTAAAGACAATTAAAGGGATGTACTTGAACACAATAAAACTGGGAAAATAAGAAAGAAAATACAATTAAAGCAGAAATACATTTGGCCTAGAACAGTGTTTAGGACTGGGTTGGCGCTCAGAGGTGTGTTGCAGTAAATGTTATTGCGATATGCCTACAAGTGGTATAAAAGTGGCATTTGTAATTGTGGGTCAATTAAGGAGGAATAAACAATAAAGTAATACTATCATTGGCTTTATCTTGCCACCAACCAGTGTTAATTTTGTTGACTAATAATTTTTTATTTCATCAACAACATAAAATGAAATAAAACTGTGTGGGAGTGATGTGAGAGTGATGTGGGAGAAATTATTACAAATAAAATCATAAAAAGTAAATGCATTGCCATTATATTAGTTGACTAATCTATTGTAGATATAAGACTAGACTAAATTGTTATGATATTTAGTCGACTAAAACTAGACTAAAACTGATAAGAATGAGATGGCTAAAATATGACTAAAACTAAATTAAAATTTGCTGTCAAAATTAACACTGCCACCAATCAAAGTGTCTTGAAGTTCCAGTGTCCCATACAGCTGGGAGTTTCAATACTTTTGACTAATTTCTTGAGATTTATGAGAATTTGTGCACATGCATGTGATGGAAACGACACATTCCTGTCCATCCATTGCACAAGCTGTCAAGAAAACAAGTCTGCTCTTTCAGCGAAAAATAAACGCACTCCTGCATTCATTTGCATTCATGTTTCCAGTAAATCTGCTCCTCTGTGATGCAGACAGAGACGGCACTGTGGATCAGCCCAATATGTGCTCATGAGCCGGGCTAAGTCGCCGGAAGACGAGCAGGACAGAAGCGTAAACGTTAAATTTAGCAACTATGGAATTAATAAGAGGAGGAATGCTGCCGGGAAAGAGCTTTGGCACATATCGGAGTGTTGTGAAGGTGAAAGGAGGAGAGTGGAATGACTTTATGTTGATAGAAGTAGACGGATGTGACCCAGCGGTTAGTCATGTCCCTGTGGGGTCTCAGAGGGGCTCGCGCTCACTCTGCTGCCTTTACACTACAGTCAATCTAGGCCTCTTGCACTCTTGTCCTCTGCTTTCCTTCAACATCTGGAGTCTGTTTAGCATCATCAACACCCGAGCCCCCGCCATGACACGTCGGCTCAGAAATGTCTCGAAAAAGGGGCTGTTACCGGAATAAACAAGTGTCCGGTTGTGTTTGTAACAGAAGCATCTGTGGCCTATTGGTGCTTGTGGTTTCACACTCTTATTCTCCATTTGTCCTGTTTGCATTTGTTGATTGTATTTATCACAGCACTAATCGGCTGTTCTACCGTCAAAGTGCTTCGACCAAACAACATCAGGAGAAGAAAATTTGCTGCTTTAATGAAAAACACTTTGAGTAAGGTACGGTTCATAAACATTTTGATGACTTACAAGATTCCTGCATTTACATGCACTGCATTACTAACAACTACCGGGTGTTGTTTATTAGACTGTTTTTACCAAAGCTGCTATCACAAAGTGTATATAAAATGGACCATGGGAAACTCATTTTGTGAGTGATATATTTTAAAGGTATCTCAACTAATCTCAACAACAAAGGTTGGTTGCATTGATTTTAAGTTTAATCTCCTTTTTTGGCCTTGGCTCTTGATCTATTATTCAGCTGTAGGTCACACTGACTGACAGTGACGAGTGTTCCCACAGTCGTGACCAAAGACTGCCAACAGCTAATATTTGACAGTGGCAGAAATTTAGCGTAAACAAACATTTGTAAATGTTTAATTGTAGCCTGGGATGATGCACTTCTCTTATCGCACATACATATGACAAGACGCATGTTGCAGCCGATTCAAGTTGTAAAGTATGATATGTACTCATTTTGTATCAGATTTCACATCAGGCTTCTTAATCCTGACCTTTCTCGAATAGGGTTCATCAACTAAAACACTAAAATATACTGATTGACTAATAATCCTAAAATTGGAGTTAAAATCCCTATGTCCACGCTTTACCATTGCATCCCATTTGCGCTTTGTGTTGTGTTTGTGTATTTTACATGTTTACTGGAGGCTGCCCCCTGTGTCCTGTGGCTGGAGGGATTAAAGGTTAGCAAACAACCCTGTGAAAGATTTTAACTCCAGGGACGCTGGCGCATTTTGACCCTGCTTGGTCAGCAGATGAGCACAACATTCATTTAACTCTTGTCAGAGATGGGACCTCCCATTGCCACAGAGGCTCATGGGAGACCGTGCTGTCCACCAGTTGTGCAGGACGTCTGTGATCTGGTCAACAGCTCAGAGGAGGGCATGTGTAAAGATGAGGGGAGGGGGGTATAATGGACATTTTTGGCTGTAGATTTTAAGTTTAGCCCGCTGACAAGTGTAAAACGTTTTATTGAGTTCAGATGAGGCATACGTGTGCCATGTGTGCGCTGGGATTCCTGATGAGTTCTGCATCGTGGAGAGGTGTGCTTGGTGAGCTTAGGCAATGAAAAAGAATGGTCTTTACTTCTTGGATCTGTCTGTGGAGGGCCGCGGCAGGTCTTTAACTGTAAAACATTTCAGAGGCTGTCCATCACATTCACTAATGACTTCTGCAGACCCTGCCTGGATTTTGGCTTTTCCCTCACCGCCAACACCAACCGCCGTAAAAATGCTGCATGTTTGGAATGCAGATGGACGAGGCCTGCAACAGCGAGATCAAACACAACAGGCAAAACACAAGGTCATATTCACATAATTCATTTATAGCATAGAGATGTTTTATTTGCGAATGCTCTTTGCATCTGTGCTTGAGATTACATTGAGTTTACCTGACTGCAGCTCGATGAGAATGATTCATAGCAGCGCAGATAATGACAATGTTTACAGCGGGTCACATCAACAGAGCAGTCCTCCTGACCTCCGACCCCTAACCTATGGAGGCTAAAGGAGGGGT
Source organism: Perccottus glenii (assembly GCA_024416835.2). Taxonomy (NCBI): domain Eukaryota; kingdom Metazoa; phylum Chordata; class Actinopteri; order Gobiiformes; family Odontobutidae; genus Perccottus; species Perccottus glenii. The sequence goes on from CM044559.2 coordinate 11,499,872, forward strand.
TCGTTTACTAAAGCAGGACATCCCAAAGACTGAGCATCACCGACACCTCATTTAACATAAATGAGGTCGTTACAAACATGTAGAGAAAGTCATGAGGCATAAGGTCAATACTGTGAGCCCCAGTGAACAATGAAGTAGGACTACATTTTACATTTTACATTTATGTTTAAAGATAACATTAGAATTCCTAATTCCGGTCAATGGACAAGATAAAAGATTAGACAGAAAACATTTGTAACAACTGTGATGACAACTGTTTTGGAGATAAGAGTCTTATTTAAATGCATTTATTGAGACGTGTCTGTACTGTACTTTTTCTTACTACATCCATTTATTACAAAAGCCAAAGGTTATCAGTAATTTAAGTGTAGCATGATATACTGTTACTGGGGTCATCAGTCATGCACAAAAATACAAGAAAAGCATACTTATGTACATTTTTAGTCCCTGTGTTATAAACAAAACAGAATCAGCAATACTGCTTTGGGAGTTTACACAGCAACAGTACAAGTGCAGTTACACGCTGGAGGCCCAAAGGTCCTGTTTTTGTGCAAATGAAAGGCAAAACCCGACAGAAGTTTGTCGGTTTAAGAGAGAATCAGGAGTCTGTAAGAAGAATAACACAGTGTTTCTGTCACCAGTGGATTCAATTGATTCTTTTTAATTTAGGTGTATTATTTTTGTGTACAAGCCCGGATAAATGGAGAGGGTTGTGTCAGAAGGGCACCTGGAGAAAAAGGGAAAAGCTTAAAGAAAGGAAGACGGATCTTTTAATTTTAGGACACTATTTATTGAACAGGATGCTCTTTTTACATCTGCTTATGTGATTTTTCCATTTCAGTTATCTTTTGTGTGGTCTTGCATCCATTTTTTTTTTGTTTGTGAATTAAGTCCAACTAAACCTTGGCCTTTTTCTATGAACCCAACCGCATAGGTTCTTCATGGGACTTTGTATAATTGCACCCCTCAAAAAGTGAGAATGAACACTGGCACTTACAAGAAAATACATTATTCAAACGAGGATCAAGAATTTCAAGTGGGAATAGCGTTAAGCCTCTTTGACAAAGCATGTCAAATTTCCCAGCATGGGTCCGTTAAAGTCCCTTATCTGGGCCTGCCTTCATCACACAGGGCAGAGGAGGAGTTAGGTTACTAAGCTGACCTCCCACACGGAAACCGCAGAGAGTGCTGGGGGCTGCTCTATAAAACTGTAAATGGCAAATAACTTCAATCTCCTGTCAAAGCCTGTCATCAAACGCTGCTTGCAAACAATCAAAGGTGCTGAAGTCATTACCTCGGCAGGATGAGATTCTGCGTCAGAGCGATGTTTTTAATCTGAACGCCGTCAGTCCGATCGAAGGAACAACACAGATGATCCCAAGAGCCCCAGAGGTCACTGTCATTTGTAGTTCCCTGTAATAAGTTGCCTCGCCAGGAGCCACAGGGTTGCTATGGAGACCAGAGGGTAGAGATATGCCATGATGAGCTGTCACATGTAAAATGAATACAATAGACATGAGAAAGTGGAGTGTCAGCGATAAAGGAAAGAAGAGACATTTTCATTAGTTTGATGTGTTTGGAGCAGGGTTTATGACAGGTTCCAGGCTGTAAAACTAAACACACTATTGTTCTCTGTCCTTTGGTCTGGACCAAGTTGGGTTTGATTTAGTTTAGTTATAGCTAGCTTTTACAATTTTACAATTACAATTATTGTAATTATAATTACAATTTTCTGTAAAATCGGTAAAAAATTCATAAATATGTATTTATTATTTTTCTGTAGAGACTGTAGCATTTAGTATATTACATAGCCTTTCTTCCATAGTCTTAAGATTAGCATCAGTGCTAAATAGCTTTAGAATTGACTAGACTGGTAGCTTATGCTTATTAGTCAAACATTAGGACACTCCTTCTCATTCAATGTTTTTTCTTTTTTTCTTATTACTTCTAAATTGTAGAACAAACCAGAATGTTTTTTTGTGTATATTTTAAATTCTTTAAAGTAGCCACATTTTGAAGTAGACAGCTTTGCACACTTTTTCCGTTCTCATTCAGCTTCATGAGGTAGTCACCTGGATGTTTTGCCTTTAGTCTGTGGTCCAACTCATCCCAAACCATCTCAAAAATCTGATTTTCAGGAAAACAGATTTCCACTGGTTTAGTGTCCATTCCTTGTGTTTCTTGGCCAAAACAATTCTTTTTCTTGTTGTTCTTCCTCAGTAGTGGTTTCTTTTGCAGCTTTTATAATAGTGTGCTCTAGTCTAAGGTGATGTTCATTTCTGAGGCCCATAACTGATGATCCTATCTTCTGCAGCAGAAGTAACTTGGTCTTCCTTTCCAGGGCGGTCCTTCTGAGAGCCAGTTTCATCAAAGTGTTTGATGATTTTTGTGACTGCACTTGAGGATACAGTCAAAGTTCTTGAGATCTTCTGGATTTATAATATGGATTAGTCACGTGTGTACCTACCCTACTGTCAATCTGCAGAACACAACTGATCTCAAAAGAAATTCCACCAGTTAACTCTTTACAAGGCATACCTGTTAACTGAAAACGATTCCAGGATGACTACCTCGTGAAGCTGAATGAGAACGACAGAAATGTGCAAAGCTGTCATCAAAGCAAAATGTGGCTAATTGGAGAATCTAAAATATAAAACATATTCTGGTTTGTTTAACACTTTTTTGTTTGTTTTGTCTTCAATATGAATTTACAATGTAGAAGTAATAATAAAAAAGAAAAAACATTGAATAAGAATGTGTATCCAAACTTTTGACTGGTCGTGTAGATTAGCCTGACTTTTAATGTAAAAGAATTTACGATGTAAATGTACTTTGCTAACATGTGTCGTGTAAGCTAACTTAACCAAGGAGCAAGAGGACTTAGTTTTGTCTTAAAAAAAAAAAAAATAAAATGCTTACTAAAAAATACGTCGTTGCTTTTTTTTCCTTTTTGATACTGAATAATATTTTTATTTATTTATTGTGTCACAATCGTAACGGGGAAAAAAAAGCATTAAATCTTAATGACGATTTTGTGGCTTCTGTTCTCGTGGCGTCTGATTCCGTGGTCTGTGACAAGCCACTAGTCTCTGGCACAACACAAACACCCGCGGACACTCCTTAAAAAACATAAAAAACGCAAGCATGTATTATCAAGTGCAAACAAAAGAGCAAAGTCGGAATCTGATCGACAATCTTGACACATGGTCTGAGCATAAACTTTTCTTGAGGGTGTCCGAGAAATATTGAGTGATTGATCAAAAATCTTAAGTGGCCGTGGATAATGCTAAAAGTGAGGAGTTCTGCGCTTGAGTTTCTTGTGAAGTATTGAATGTTCCGGTTCAGACCTAACTTTCGATGTTGTTCTTTTGCCACCTCAAGAACAAGATCAGATTTCTTTGTTTTGCAGAGTATGTAATGGCCTTAAGCCTCTAGTGACTTAGTTGTGGCTTGTAGCCCTTAGCTACAGTAGCCTAAATGCTTGTAGGGCCTATATCCTAAATACAGCAAGCTAAACAATGTGCTCTACCCACTCAGTAACAACACATGTAGTCACACAGGTCCTTGGAATTTGCCTTTTGTCCAATGAAAACATGCTGTGGTCTACTTAAAATCTGTTGCCAAAATGTTCAATAAAGGGCCTATTGAATCATCATATTTAGTTAGACCCACCTCAGCTGCAGTCATGTTACTGCTCTCTGCCTTGACATATTAGAATGCATAAATCCAATTTTATCTTAAGTGTGTGAAAGCCTGTAAATGAAGATTTTGAATGACTATAGTTTGCATCAACAAGAAGAAAGCTATAGTTCAGTAAAACCACATCCTCACATACAGTACATATATGTACACTAGAACTTCCTCTGTCAGATTGTTGGAAAAGTAAAATGTTTAATCTGAAATAAGCACAAAAACTCTCACTAATAAACCGTTTGTGAGAGCAGCAGTGCACATGTAGACACAATGGTTGTGTTTGTTCATCTCATGCTGAGCCCCGAGGTAAGACGCAGCCCAGGTTTAGAACAATAAGACCCTCATCGCATTGTCATTGAACTGGGGAATGAAATTTAACTGGTCGTTCCAGTGAGAGACAATTTTACGAGTCAGCGACCGCACTCGGATTCAACAAAAACACAACTTTGAACCCTCAGCTATGAACAAGTCAGGAAAGTGCAATGCAAAAGGCTATTAAATCCTAAGACAACACAATATAATTTCACCTGCAGCCAAAAACAGTATTATGAGATAAATCAGGCCATGGGTGACCTTTTTGAGCTTAATATTGTTTACTGATATAACATATGATGGAGGGTGTAATCCCTGTGTTTCTAGATAGAGGGCAGTGTTTGTCTTACATTACTGCTCCCACAGAACAGAGATGATGATACACACTCAAGGATATTTTTTTTTATACATTTTTTTTTTTTTGAAAAGGGAAAACTATTACTAACAGCAGCTCTATGTAACTTTTCAAGCTAAATTACTTAAAATAAATTTACGAGGATATATATATATATATTGTTATTTAAATTAAGACTGTCCTTTTTGAAAAAGTTCCATGTGTTGCTTCAAGATAAATATGTTATTAAAAAGTTTGGGACAAATCTTATGACCTAAAGACTATTTACATTGGCCCTTTGACAAAACTTTAAATAATGCTTTATTTGTTAAAAAACAAAATAAACTTTTAAATTTACAGCAACAACAGCTGCTGTTTTATTTTGGTAAAAAATATGGCAACATTATAAAAGACAAAATGTTGCATTTGTGACAGTAAATAATCTTATTATTTATTTATTTATTTATTATGTCACAATCCTAATGGAGAAAAAAAAAACAATATTAGTACAGTAGATTTTGTTGTTATTTTTGTTGTTATTTGTTGCTTTTATTGTTTTACTGTAAATTTAAATGTAGATATATTGCATATTTTCTCATACATTTAATGGTTATGTTATGTATTTTGTTCTGAAGAGTTTTCTTTTAGATGATTAAGTTTGTCCTACAGTAATATATACGGTTTTGTCTTTTATAGGTTTTCAATGTTGCCGTTTGACAGTATTTCACTATAATTTTTCAACAGTGTAACAACAATATAAACAAATCACTCAAAACAAAAGATCACATTGTTATTAAATGATAAGCTATTCAATATATTAACCATATAAATGTATTTTGATTGAAGACAGTAAGTAGGCTCCTGTTCTGAGCATGTTTAGGTCATCCTTTTAAATTTGTTCATTAATACTTTTAAAATTAAAAAAATAAAAATCATTTTGAAAAGACCTTAAATAAAAAAATAAAATTACAAAAAAAAAATTAAAAACTTGAAGAACTTTTATATAAACAAAATTCAATGCCGCTGACGAAAACAAACATCAAAAGTGAAAACCCTAACAGATCTTATTTTGACTGCCACATTAACCTTTGGATGAACAATAGGAAACCCTCTCGGTCTAAAGTGAGCCGCTGGGTGGAGTCTGTGCCCACATCTTTATTGAGCTACAGTACTTTGTTCACCTTAACAATACTAATGATAGCTCTGCTGATTTCTTCCTCCACTCAAGTGATGCAGGAGTGTGTCTTAAGAACAGGCTCGAGGAGTTAGGAGTGCTGTGTTTGTTTTGTAAGTGGCCTCAATTGCCCTGAGAGTCTGCATGTCTCCAGGCTCATCGAGAACAATACTCACTGAGGACTTTGATCAAGAACTATCATGAGAAATAACACTGAGGTAGAATGGATGAGCCCACTTCAGACATGTGACGCCAACACTGTTGACATTAACAGCTCCAGAATCAAACCAAGTGGCTTTCATTTTGTGGATTCTCTATTTACACTGAACCTTCTACAAACAGTGCATGTATTTATTGACATCATATTGTGTTGACAAGGGACGAGTAACATTTATTTGTGCCCAAATATGAGGTAAAAATGTTGTTTCCAAGTGTCCAAAGTTTGTCTCATGAAGCCAGTTAACATCACTCAGTAAGTTCACCCACAAATGACCTCAGTCGTCTCCCAAATCTTGAAACCATGTCCTTGTAGGACCGCACGGAAACCTCGGCCGTCCTAAAGCTTGCGTAACCATCAATTTTGCTTTTTGCTTTGGGGACAGGAAGTGAAAATATCTCATTGAAGCCAATTGGGACTTTCAAATGAAATGAAACATGTTTGCAGGCAACCACAAAACAGCCCTGGTCTCTAGAGAACTACTTCAGGAAAAGATTAGAAGATGATTTTTTTGTTTACATTCTAACAGCAACTCAACTTGAATTGGCCATTGTCTCTTAAAGCTGGTTTCTATCAACATTTGTTTATTACCAATGTTGGGCAATAATGACTTCATATAATTACCATATGCATTTGTTATTATTAATTAGTGTTCAAATTGCAGCTGCATTAGCATTTATTAATATATTTATTCACATTTCTCATGAGAATTACTCCCTTGAGATGAATCATCTTATTTTCGAGGGGGTCCTCTTACTCACTAATGTAGCATGTGTTTCTACAGTTTTCTAATTGATCTCTAACTTATTTAATAATAGTGTGGATGATTCTACATTTAAATGAGCTCTCTTTTTTTAACTTTGTTAAGTCGTTTGATTCATTTTTAGAAAATGTTGGATTAACAGGTTGTATATTTTTGTAATAATTAAGCAGCAAAATGAAAAAAAAAACATTCAAGTCACCCTTTGTAGGACTTTGCGGCAATGTTTGTAAACAAATCTTTCCTCTTGCTCTATCCCTTTTAGTGCTCGCCAATAGGTGGAGGTCAAATTCAGGTTTACATTGGTCTTTGAATGAGCTCAAGCTTCTTGCTTTGAACCACTGCACCTCCTTTTCTCCCAGACTGAGGGCTACACAACCAGAAACACAGTTCTTTGTAAACAAAGAAGGAAAATAATAAAAAAATAAAACTGATAGAGGTAAATGCGTTTCTAGAAATGATGTCCACTGGGTGAGAAATAATCATTTGTATATGAAAATGTTGACATTTTTTAGATAAGCTGAGCTAACATTCAAGTTGAGTGTTAATTCAATTGAGCTTCAATAGGAAAGTCTTGCAATCATAAATTTAACACGCACAAGGAGCGGAGAAACTAAAATGGTAAATGTGCCTATGTCTCAGCTTGACGTGGCATTAAGAATGGAAGTTGAAGTTACGTCACAAAGTGCAAAGAGGTGCATCTCAGACCACCAAATGCAGACATATTTAAATATACAAACGAGACAAGAAAAGCATCTTCAAATCTCATTTTGTCCTGAATTCAAATCTCTTCAAATTCTTCACAGAATACCCCTTCTGTCATAGCTGCCATAATGAACAAATCCACAGTGAAGAATATGTCTAATATAAATGGGACACGTAGAAGAAGTTACCTACCTGCATCCTATTCAAAACACAACGCCTATAATCATTTAAATCCCCCCCAAGACAAATTTGGCTTTGAAAGTTGCTGACATATTTGTTTTGCATGTCAATAAACTGAATGTATGTGTGTGTGTGCATTTTCCTAGATTACTCCATAAACCTTGATTGGAGTCTTTTGATGTGTCCTAGAAAACTCCAGAGGTTTACATGAAGTTTACACCCACACACTCACAATTATCTGTCCCCAGTAGTAGACAGGACAGAGTGTTGTTGGCGCTGCAGACTAAACAGTAAGCACACACCTCAAACTAAACAAATACTAGCTCGGGTTTCCTCACAAAAGTTTGTTGTTTTTGATTTTTTTTTTTCATGACCAGTGACAGGATCTCTAAGCAGCCAGTGTATGTCATGTGTAATTGTGTGTCTATAGGAGGATCTGGTTTTATAATGACACTCTTTCCCCAAACCCTGGACCAAAGCCAAAAAAGACCACATGCTTTGACTGGCTGTTGGTTTAGCCGCTGATCCCTGGAAGTGGCGCTGGAGGATCGCGGTCGTATTGGTGTTGGTAGAGCTCTCAGGAAATGTTTTTTTTTTTTTTCTACTGTGGTGGCTTTCTTATAGGGGCTGCACAATGGGATCAGCTCCGGGACAAAGATGAGAGTTTTTTTACCACGATTTAAATGATCTCCAGTGTTAGGATAGGACAGCGACACAAAATGCTTTGATGTGGATGGTATAACGGCTCGTCTACACACAGAGCTGACCTCCCACGAGCAGACACAAAGAGACAGACGGGGAAGACGCAGATTACAGTGCGGTGGGAACTCTCTAATCAGGAGCAGGAGTGAAGATGTTAGTTGCACCCAAGGCTATTACACAACAAGATGAGTATTTAAGAAATGGATTAAACTAGCCTTCATGCTTCAATAAATGTATTCTATCTGGAAAAGAGAATCAGATTCAAATTCTGACCGAAAACCAAGTAGTGTTTGGCCTGCTTTACTCATCAACAGCAAACTATAATTGGTTCCAGTTATGGCTCCATTATTGAATCATATGTCATAATGTCATATGAGTTTTTCCTTTAGGGAGTTAATGTATCAATAGATATGATTAAATATAAAACAAATGGATGTTACAGTGCCTTGCGAAAGCATTCGGCCCCCTTGAACTTTGCGACCTTTTGCCAGATTCCAGACTTCAAACATAAAGATATAAAACTATAATTTTTTGTGAAGAATCAACAAGTGGGACACAATCATGAAGTGGAACGAACGTCAAACCTTTTAAACAAATAAAAAACTGAAAAATTGGGCGTGTAAAATTATTCAGCCCCTTTACTTTCAGTGCAGCAAACTCTCTCCAGAAGTTCAGTGAGGATCTCTGAATGATCCAATGTGAACCTAAATGACTAATGATGATAAATGGAATCCACCTGTGTGAAATCAAGTCTCTGTATAAATCCACCTGCACTGTGATAGTCTCAGAGGTCCGTTTAAAGCGCAGAGAGCATCATGAAGAACAAGGAACACACCAGGCAGATCCAAGATACTGCTGTGGAGACGTTTAAAGCCGGATTTGGATACAAAAGGATTTCCCAAGCTTTAAACATTCCCAAGGAGCACTGTGCAAGCAATAATACTGAAATGGAAGGAGTATCAGACCACTGCAAATCTACCAAGACCTGGCCATCCCTCTAAACTTTCAGCTCATACAAGGAGAAGACTGATCAGAGATGCAGCCAAGAGGCCCATGATCACTCTGGATGAACTGCAGAGATCTACAGCTGAGGTGGGAGACTCTGTCCATAGGACAACAATCAGTCGTATACTGCACAAACCTGACCTTTATGGAAGAGTGGCAAGAAGAAAGCCATTTCTTAAAGATATCCATAAAAAGTGTTGTTTAACGTTTACAACAAGCCACCTGGGAGACACACCAAACATGTGGAAGAAGGTGCTCTTCAGCAGGGACAGGGAAGATGGTTAAAATTGATGGGAAGATGGATGGAGCCAAATACAGGACCATTCTGGAAGAAAACCTGATGGAGTCTGCAACAGACCTGAGACTGGGACGGAGATTTGTCTTCCAACAAGACAATGATCCAAAACATAAAGCAAAATCTACAATGGAATGGTTCACAAATAAACATATCCAGGTGTTAGAATGGCCAAGTCAAAGTCCAGACCTGAATCCAATCGAGAATCTGTGGAAAGAACTGAAAACTGCTGTTCACAAATGCTCTCCATCCAACCTCACTGAGCTCGAGCTGTATTGCAAGGAGGAATGGGCAAAAACTTCAGTCTCTCGATGTGCAAAACTGATAGAGACATACCCCAAGTGACTTACAGCTGTAATCGCAGCAAAAGGTGGCGCTACAAAGTATTAAGTTAAGGGGGCTGAATAATTTTGCACGCCCAATTTCAGTTTTTTTATTTGTTAAAAAAGTTTGAAATATCCAATAAATTTCATTCCACTTCATGATTGTGTCCCACTTGTTGATTCTTCACAAAAAAATACAGTTTCATATCTTTATGTTTGAAGCCTGAAATGTGGCAAAAGGTCGCAAAGTTCAAGGGGGCCGAATACTTTCGCAAGGCACTGTAAATGCATTAAGTCTTTGTGACAAATGCAGTAACAAATTAAAGCGCATCTTGTTAATCACTGGCAGAATGCAGGGACACTTTTCACTTTTCTTTGATTTTTACTTGATTTAATTAGAATTTTAAAAATTCCTAGTAACCAAGCACAATCTGACTGATTAAAATTAAGATGTAAAATTTGATATGGTTTTCGAGCTCATTGTAAAGTATTGCAGTTAAGTTTGAATAAGAACTGCAGATCATGCATCAAGTATGTCACCTCTGTTTGACCTTTGACCTCAGTGGATGAGCTTCATTAATTGTCCTTATATTGGTTGATTTTATGTATAGCAAAAGATGAATTTCTACACTTCAGCAAAGCAGTTTATAATCCCGATATGAGAACACAGAGTCCACCATTTTGTTTCCTGGGAAATAATCCCCACAAACGAACCCAGAGACAGATAAAATGAGACACTGTTGAATCAGGTGTCATCAGGCTTATCCCGCTCATCGTGGAGCTTCACCATGTGAGGCCCCCCTCCTCCCCTCGCTGTGATGAAAAGTGTTATGAATGTATGTGTCTTAATTCTCTTCTAGTAATGTCTGTGGGTGGCAAAATTAGGGTGGGCTGTGTTGGGGCCACTTAAATAGAAAACCGTGTCCAGTTTAACTGAGCTGCTCTAAGCCAATTTTTAAGGTCACGTTGGCACCAATGGGGGATTAGTTTGGTTCAGATCAATGTCTGATTGGGATCTTTCTGTGTGCCATTGCCTCCCTCTGTCCCGGGAGAATACGGCCAAAGTCTTGCGATTTGTACTTGGGGAGAAGAAAGGCTCTCCCCTCCCATGGCGGACAAAGACACACATTAGCTCAGTTTTGCTGTTTTTTTCTGGTGCGGCATTAAAGCTGCGGGCCTAAAGGATCAAACGTATGAAGACATGACTGGTGATGGCACCCCACTGCAGCTGCTGCGCTACTGTTGCTGCCTGTGTGTGTCCGCTGTGAGCACATACAGCTACATGCATGTGTTCCAGGGGGTAAACAGGTGTCAGGGCTGTATACAGTGTTCTTGTTCTATCACATGTGAATATGTGTCAGGGCCTGTAGACACCTTCAGTCTGTGGGTGAAACACTGCTACACATTGGTCAGATGTTTCTCATGGTTCCCACAGGACTTGGCCCATGACCTTCAATTTAAATGAACATGTGTGACAGTCAGCACCATTGCTAAACAAAAACAACAGCAGAACACTTTGCTATACTGTTAACTTTATCAAAGGTTGCAGCCAAAAATAAATAAATAAACCTTGCATGTCAATATTGTTTTTACAAACATAAATTCTACCTGGCCAAAGACAGATGTTTTTAATTTTGTGATGTATTAATATATTTCTTACATATTTATATTTAAAGATAGGTAGGCAAATTTAGTGTCACAAAACTGACATTTGATCCTAGCACAGAAAAAGAGATTATGACAAATAATACCCTGCCCCTAAACACCTGTTCTCCCCCTGATTATTAAATTGTTTACACAATGTTTTTATGCAAGGAAGTACTTAACCTATTCTTGTTTCACAATCTTGTCCTACTCAAAACCTAACTCTACTTCTTTGTCAACTTTAGTCATTTCTGTTACAATAAATTTAGGAAACTGATTCTCTATCATATATATATATATATATATATATATATATATATATATATATATATATATATATTAAAAAAAAGAAAAAATATGGCCATTTCTTTGACATTGATTTTTTAAGCACACTCTGCGCCACCAAAACCTCAAATGTTGAGAAAGTCAGCTCTAGATGGTATATTTAGTGTTTAAGTCCCTGAATTTTTGCAAAACCTAAATGAAGCATTGTCCTATTGTGGTTCATTTACATGAGCATTATGAGCTACAGACCTTAAGCAGCATTAGTTAATAAGAATCCAAAATTATGCATAAACTAGATAATTATGGCAAATGGTGACTATGTGTGTGCTCTCAGTGAGTGGGTAGAGAACATTAGTGAGGGGCTTAACCCTTTTAACTCAAGGATGTTGGCCACAACATCAAACGTACATGCAGACTAACCCATTATTTTAACACAAAAGACCAGTTTTCCCAAAACATCTTAGCCATTAGCCGTTTGAACAGTGCCTGCCCATAGATTGTATAAATGTGGATAATATCCGCCCATTGGTCCCCTATTCACCAATATTGTCATTACGAATGTGCAATAAAATGGCCGTTACATCCGGGCTTTTTCCGGGCTTTTTCCATAGTAAATCAACAGTTTTTATATACCATAAACAAACATATTAATCAAAAATCACCGTTTGCGGCGCCCTTACACAAGGACCATTTTAGAGGTTCCATGGGAGAGGCTTGTGCCTGCCGAGTGCTTCTCTGCCCTCACAGAAATCTTTTTAAAGCTCCCTGTTAGTTTCTTTAAATCTGGTATTTTCTTCCTTTATAATCAAAGCAAATAATCCAACAATCTGTGTGTTTTTGTCCATAATATTCTATTATCCTAAATTCTGAATAAACAAGATGGTTGCTATCGCTATGGCCGCAAGACCTAGATAAAAGTTCACACAGTCAGCAAAGTTAACTTCAAACAGCTTTACTAAAATTATATATATGAGATTCTAATCACAGAGCGACATTGTGGTGTGACCTCAGTGTACAGCTTTACAATGTAGTGATAACATTAGGGCACAGAGAAGCCCTAGACAGTAAAGTCAGAAATAAACTGACTAAAGTGTTTAGAGAAGGATTTCTTGGTAAATACATTTTAGTTGAGGCAAGAGGTCACAGACTAACAGTGAGCACGAGCGTGGAGAGATAATAACTGGTGTGCGCAGCCAGTAAAATGTTTCTTTGTCTCAGAAGTGTCTCTAGTTGCAGCTCAGTGTGTTATTATCCAATCAGAGGCGACCCACTAAACAAACAAGGACGTATCTATAATTGTAGCTCTTCAAGACACAGGCCAAAGTCATGTCTTCAATCAAAAAGGGGATTTATTTAATAATTGACAGCAGCACAATAGAGCGGGAATACATAAAACTAGTTCCCAGCGACAACTAAAAATAGACTTTTTTGGGGAGGCATATGATATAAAAGTCAATTGTGCATGAACATTGGAGTGATTATTTGCTGACACAACAGTCTGGAGTGAGTCTCTTTAAGAGTGCAGTGCTTGGTGAGTTGTGGCCACAGAATGGATCTCCTCCCCTTTTCGGTCGAGGCTATTGAGAGCCACTGCAGCTGGGAGTGTTTGTCTCCGTGTACAACACTGTGGAGGGTTACCTCAATTAGGCTCTGGGGTCAAAGGTTAACCCTGGCCCTGGTGTAAAGGTTTTTTTTATTGACACAGAGCCTACTACGACTCAATACAGTTTATTCTATTGTTATGTGCTGTGTTTTTAATTGACTGTAACATTGTTAAAGGGTATGTTGCTAAATTTTATATTAGGACCAAAACACTAAGACAAGTTTTATACACACTTTTGAGTCCTGGTTAGCATTAAAATATTTTTATTTAGTTTTAGCTGCTGTTGGGGGTGAGTCTGAGACAGAAAAGGCAAAAAGAAAATTGGGTAGCACCACTTTAAATTTTACCCAATGTTAGGGAATATTTGAGCTGTTCTTGGAGCTGAGTAGTGTGAGGAGTCACACGACAAAGACAGGTTGGAGAATTTTGGGGTATTTTAGGCAGCTCCAAGAGCAGCTCAAATATTCCCTCACACACAAGAGATCTTTGTTACAATAGCTACTGCTTTTCTGTCAACACTGGTGGGGCTTGAACTCAGGACATACTTACTGTGAAGGGACAGTGCAACAATGAAGAGACAACACACTGACCACATAAATTGCCGTGTACAGTAAGCAACACCCCCTGTTGCCATGACAACAGAAAACAAGATGCCAATTGTCCACTTTTGAAAAGTGTAGTGTGAAACCAAAAGTTACCATCTCAAACTAATTCAGTCTCTCTGTGTTTAATAGGATTTTAATAAATAGAAGGCACTGAGCAACACCTTGAGGCAAACCTAATGCTTAATGGAAACATATTTAAGACTAAACCTTGCTTGGTTGGTTTTCCTCCAAGTATTCCGTTTTCCCCACCAACATCAAAACATGCTAATAGTCTCCGATTAGTGACATGCCTGGGGTACATGGGCACTCCCATGAGGTGCTGCCAAAAAATGAATTTCCATGGGGATAAATAAAAAAATAATTATAAATACAACCAGAAAAACTGATTTTAATTATACAGAAAGCTTTTGGGAATGCTACTTGTAATGTATTAACTGTATACGTACATATCATTTCCACTTTGGTTCACATTGGTCTTTATCAACATAAATCTTTGCAATTGATTAGAAAGCTACCAATCTTTGAGTGCAAGCAGAACAACACATATAGTGACCATTTTCCAATTGATGATGAGATGGCGATTGAGGTCTTGGTCTTAAATCTGCCCCTAAAAGTCCGGTCTTACTTCTGTCAGTACAAGTCATACTCTTGGTAGCCTCTGGTCTCAGTGATGCCTGGTTGTTCATTTTGAGGTCCGGACTGCAACACTTCCAAGAAAGCCGACGGTGCAGGATTGGGGTCAAGTGTTGTTTGTTTCCTAAACAGTGTTGGTCACTGCTTAAATGATGCTGGGAGCCACTGGGGCTGCTGCTGCAGGCTACGCTCTGATTGGCTCATTATGCTAAGTGCCGTGTGATGAAATGGTCTAAGGGTTAGAGCTTATTATTAGGTAGACCTCTTTTAATGGGACAGACCAGGGACAGGTGTGTGTGTCCATGTTTCTCTCCATTATAGGAAGTTAATAGGCAGAATATTTAAAGTAATGGCTTAATGGCAAAATAAACTTGCACATTTCTATTTGTGATTTTGACAGCTGAACAACAGCTAAGCCTTCAGGCCACGTTTGACGACTTCATCAATCCCAGACCGGCTCCTGCTGCAGGAGCTCTGACGAGAACCTACAGCCCCTCCCACTACCGTGAGACCACACTCAGGCGACGTGAGCAGGAGACAAGAACTCTTCATATTCAACTCAACAAGGGCGTTTATCTCCTTTAAGCAGCTTCAGGGGTGGAGGGGCTTGTGAGTGTTCAGACTGGCCTTTTAGCTTTGGACAGGTTTAGGCACTTCAATGAAGCAGGCCATTAAACATAGACAGTAGAAGATTAGTCTAAGAAAAGTGGCCCATAAAGCGGCTTATGTTGAAGAGATGGGTGGCTCCAAGAAGACTGGCTCCCAGTGACTCCTTCAACTGCATCAAGTACAAACTTCATGTACGGTTACAATGCTGTCTCATATGCTTTATTTGCTGTCTATAAATGTATCTTTTTATTATAACTCTAAAAAGATTTTGAATAATAGGTCTCAGTCTAGGGTGGATTTAGACTGAATGAAGTGACTGGCAGATCGATTGTTAGTGTCCGAGGTTAGCCACACCATTTTAAATGTATTCCACTAAAGGCCTTATTTGGGTCAGCTGTATTTTACTGGTTCTCACTAGTCAACAAAAAAAAGGTTCTATCTCCCAAACTCTAACTTGGTCTTATAAGGTTCTATCTGAGTCAATCAGCGCTTGCACAGAAGAGAACCAATCACGTTCTACTTTTTCCTATTGTTGTGGCCTCTTGTGTGATTAATACAAACACAATTGTCTTCCACAGAAAATGGCATGGTTTCTAAGGAATTCAATGATTTCTTTGGTGGTTTTGTTAAAGACAAGTTAAAATACCAAGCTGTGTCAGTTTTCCTTCCAGTTTCCATCACTGAGTGGGGACCTGCTTCTGTCTAGCTGAATACTCCTCTGATTGGCTGAGAGGAATGCATTAAAACCCTCTAAGGCACATGTAGTTCAGCTAAAATAAATGAAAATTCAGTATCACACTGCCTTCTTGTAACCATGGCAATCATGCTTATTGGCTTACAAGCTTTAACCTTTTTCCAGAGATGTAAACAGAGTCTTTTTTTGCAAGTCTAAGTCAAGTCTCAAGTCTTTGGCCACGAATCCAAGTCAAGGCCAAGACATTAGGTCCCAAGTCCAAGTCAACACACAAGTCACGCAAGTTTGCATACGTAGCTTAATTTTTTTGTACTTGAAGTATAATACTGCTGTCTTATTAATTAACCTATTGTATTTGAATGTATCATTTTGAAAAAGTAAGCTATAGAGCAAAGTTCATTTCAAAATAGAACAAGAAAACCTTTTTTGTATACATGCACACAATACAGTTATATATACTGTATATGTCCAACTGTGATCTCACCAATTGAAACCAAACTTTGCCCTAAATCTTCAAGAATGTGTTTAAATGAAGGGGGCTTCTCTCTAGCAGTGTTAGGGTCAATGGGCAGATGTAGAAAAAAGGGAAACAAAGTATCTGGACTGTGCTGGGTTCTGTGGAGCTTTCACTTTATAGTTTGTAGTATATATATATATATATATATATATATATATATATATAGTGTAGCATGTATGTTATAACAACAGCATACTAAGGACTGTACTTAGTACAGGCCTGTACTGTACTCTGCTCTGCTGTCCCTCTGCTGCACTGGACCTGTTTTTGTGTAATCGTGAGATAATTGAAAATGTATTATTTGCCAGTACAATGTAATATCCTAGTTAAATCTACAAAACAATAAATAACCTAACCTTTCTATTTTTACATGCTAATTTAATTTATTTCTTTAATAGTAAACCACAGAGAGAAATATAGATTAGATGCAAAGCCAGCAAAAGAGAAGTATAAAAAGCACACTATACAGTCAACACAAGTTTATTAAACGTAGAACGTTAAATAACATATCATGCCGAGTTCAACTTATCTTAAGGTTTGACCGTTCACTCGTACTTTTCCAACTCGCCTATGTGTTAGTGTTTTTTTAAGTGTCTGATAAAGTTTGAAGTTGTCTTGGCGACCTTTATTTGTCCAAAGATATAAACTGTTCATAGACAAAACTTAACACAGGAGCAGTCGTAGACGTGCCCGCCATGGTATTTGTTTTGAGTAGTTTTGTTGGCGTAGTAGAACACATCACTGTCAGAGAAGGGAGGGGGAGCGAGCGCCGAGCAGGCATCCATGTGAGCGGGTGGGATAAGGTTTATTGTCCACGGGTCTCAAACTGTGAGTCCAAGTCAAGTCCTGAGTCTTTGGACTTGAGTCCGAGACGGTACGAGTCTTCATCTCCGCCTTTTTCAAAATATAGTCCTCATTTATGGTTAGAGTGACTAGTCTCTTTTAAAGGGCACTCTCCAACTTTCCAGTGCCTTGTCCTATCCCCAAAAATATATATGTAAAAACCCTAATGTGTTGCTGTCCCCATTTTAAATTACTGTCAAGTCAACACTTGATACAGTTGTCACATTTTACTTTTGATATATCAATAACTTTACCAATAGATAGAAATTTATTTCACTGCAAGAATTCTCCACCATACACTTAAATACTATACTCAAACTTAAAATTACTGAAGCTTTTTAGGTACTTCAACTGCACTAAAGTCATTTTGCGTTTACTGGTGGTAGATTATGGCATTGTTGACAAATGTTCATAAACATTTGGGTGAAACATGTTTTTTCATCTGGATAAAGACTGTCAGTTGGTTTGCAAAACAAAAATGAAGCGTCCCATTTGGTTGATACTAAAATCTGGTTCTTCTAAACCTGGTTCTCTAACCTTCTAAACGTTAACACCCAAATGTGATTCCCATATTAAAGCACTAGTTCTACTAGTTATGTTTTTTTTTTTACCTGCTAATTGCTGACGTAGTCTTTCACCCATCCTCCACAAGTTCCTCAGCGCCTCCGGTCAGGTTTGTGGTTCGTGAAAGCAAATGCAAAGTGGACATTTTTGAAACGACTACAAAAATACAATTTTTACGCAAAACCTCGAACCATGAATTTGTGTCCTACCTTGAACCTGCCATCTCCTTTATTATTCTGGTCACTGAACACAATTCCCTTCCCCTTTTTTTCCGGGAGAAAAACAATGTTTGTTTTACTCATGGCTCGGTGTTGGGCAGTGAAAGGGAAAGATTGACAGTGCACCTGTGGGCTGCCAGTGAAGGAGCCACCTACGACAGAAGAAGGAAGGGAGGGAGTGCTTGCAAAACCACTTCAGTTCTCACTTGAGTGGCTCTCTTTGGGCCCTCACCCTCACAGACCCCCACCTTCAGATTGAAATTCCTCCAGTGCCCCCTCCTCCTGCTGCCCCCAGCGCTCGGCACACACCGAGGGGCATTCAAAACGCATTAACACCAAATCAATGGGAAACAGTGAAAAAAGCAAAAAAAGAATAGAAAGGGGGTGAAAAAAAATCTCCTTAGCAACATAATCTAGACGTGGGGTGAAAAGAAGGGGCGGCGCTGGCGTTTAGGAGCAAGAGGAGAGCTGCGCACAAAGGCCATGCACACGGACAGCGACAAAATTGAGAGTTAACACAGGAGAAACTGTTCCTTTTTTCAGAGCAGCACAATTGGCTACATTAAACCGTTGAAGCTGACTCCGCCTCCGACCGACCCTCCTGGGACCGGACACAGATAGACATAGATAATTTGAACCACGGGGGAGTTATTTAGAGTTTAGGCAGCTAAAGCAATCTGGATTTTTTATCAATTATCACTAGTTCCATATTAACAAACGTGTACTAACGATTCTAAAGTTATCTGATTAAATATATAACCAGTTAATATTTGTCAGTGCATTTTCTTTCCCCCTCAATTTTCCCAACTTTACAATGACTTTCTGGTAATCAGTAATCCTGAAGACCTGATCATGCTATGGTCCAAGGTGGTTGGCTGTAAGATGTCCATTGAAACCCTTGCTGGGTTTATTTTATTTTATTTATTTATTTTGCAATTTTATGCTATTCCTGTTCAAATGTACAGCTTCTAATAATTGTAAAAGACAAAATGTATAGCTTAAGTGTGGCAAGAGGGTGAGGAATGGTTGAGTTGATGTCCAAAGACACAAGGCAACAACTTTCTTGAAAATAACAAAGAAAGGAAGTAAAAAATTTGAGTGTGATTTGTTGTCACAGTGTCAACTTCTTATTTATTATGTTTAATCAGGTGGTTCTCAGTTGGTCATACATTGGCATCCACTTTCTTTCCTAAGCTTTCCTTTTCCTCCATCCAGAACAAATTACTCAAAAATAATTGTATGTTCATTTGTGGAATAAAGTTATGACTCAACAAAGCTCAAAATAAACATCCTGCATGACGTATATATTTTCTTTTATGTTCATTTAATCACATAAAGTTTTACAATATCCACATTCTTTGGGTCACACACATAACATGGCCCACTATGAACATGTCGGTGACCCACTTTTGACCTGTAAAGTGAGAAAGCTGGCTCAAACTTAGTTTTTTCTTTTCAGTCAGTCCCATATATTTTAAAATTCCAAAAGAATTCTGACCCAACTTTCTGGTCTGGTTCCGGGTGTCGTTTGGGCATTTTTTTTATACAGGTTTGGTCACAGTGTTGTTCCTTTTTACAGCATGAACTGCCACAACTTTTTTTCTTTTTGCTATTTTTCTTACTGACTCACTTAGAGGCCTGTGTTTTTACTCACAACCATTTCATTTTTGTGGTGGAAAGTAGCTTTTAGTTCATAATAAAAAATCTTACCGCCATGGTTAGTTGAGCATGTTTGATTAACCCCCTTCGTTCATTAACCCTCAGTTACAATCCTGTGGTAATCATGTTTTGAAAAGTCAGAATACTTGTGTAAATCCTCTTACACATGCTGCAGACCTCATCGACATGGATTTAAGTTGTCTCCTCGAGCCTTTAGACAAACACTCAGTGGCTTAATGAACTCTGGCTCTACACTGGACAATGGCCTTAGAGCTGTTCATTAAGACCGGACTAAACCAACAAACGCCTCCAGACAAAATGGCGCTCGCTCATATAAAACCACATCCCTGAGCGTTTTCACGAGCTGCCACACGTGTGCTTATTCTCATGGCAGAACGGTTATGTTGTGTTCATTTGGGGATATTAAAAAGCAATTAGCATGGAAGCAGGAGCTGTGGCCACCAGCAGCCCTGTAAATGACCTCTGACCCCTCCTACGTGATCATTCCATTGAGAGGAGGGCCTGCTTTAATTAGGAGGTCATTAAGAGCCACAGACCACAGAGGTTCTGTGCCCACTCTCACCTGCCAGAGCTAAATGTGCTCTTTCTCTGACCAGCTCTCACATGTTACACATATACAGCATATACCTTCAGCAGTAACTTCAGTCTCATCTTTTTGGTTTGTGCATTTGTTTGGCAGCAACAGGCACAAGGTAACGAGAAGTTCAGACTCTCACCACAGCCTCCAATGAAATATTAGGGAACTGAAATCATTTAAAAACGATGAGCACAGAAAGAGGGCCTAAAGTCCCACGCAGGATAAAGGTGAAGTTGATGACAAGGAGAGAGTGATCCCAGGGCTCTTTGATTCAGGCCCTGATTTCACACCCAGCTTTGGGACGTTTTCCCTTTCACCACTCTTTCTTCTGCACTTTATTCAGTCTTATTCTTGAGCAGAGTCTCCTCGAAGGCCGAGAGGGAGAAGAGTCAGCCCCATTCACAGTTTTATAAATCACCTCAGCATGTGCAGACCATGGCCAATCGGCCAATTACGCCCCCCTGACACACCGGGGCCGATAAAGAAGGCCTGGGACAATGGGATCACAGGCCAGATAAACGATCCTTTAATGGAGTCGCCCACAAAACAGGCCAAAACCGCGCGCCCCACTTACGTATTCCATCACGCCGTTGCCCTCACATTTCCTGTTGCTCTGCCGCCGCGGCAGGCCCAGCTGGGGACAGCGCGGCTCACAGAAAGACTGGCAAAGTGAGAGAAAAATGACTCTGTGCTCTGACACTGCAAAGCCCCCCACCCAAGGCCTCTTTGAGACTTTTGGCCGAACAAAAGCATCTGTTGCCATACTGCGCCGCTCAGCCCCCCTTCACTCTGCTGCAGAGGGCCCAGAGAGCAGCACCGTCCACAGCTGAGTCTGCTCACCTTGGGCCACAGCCCATTGTCGCCCCCAGCCCCGAGCTCCTCCATCCATCTTTGTGTCCTGCACAAACGCACTGACACTCGGGCAGACACACTAAGAGAAAGTTAGTGTGACAGAGTGAGAGAGCACTCTGCAGCTGCAGGATGAATAGCAGCTAACGGAGGACGAGGTGAGAGCGAAGGGCCAGCTGCAGGGTGGTCCAACCTCCACAGTGGGCTCCACAACACAAACAAGTGAGGGCCATGTTCATGCTCACAAGCTCACATGCACACAGAACATGTAGACCGTTCATACAGTATATTACACACAGTCTGTAGCCACGTACACACTGCACATGGAGGAATTACAATGCCACAGAAAGTATTAAATACATTTACTACACCTTTTACAACTTTTAAAGACACAGTTAAAGGAGAGAGCCAAGCACATTAACAAATCATTTTTTATTAATAAACATTGAAATGAAGATTACATGTGGTTAAATATTATGAGTAATAGTTATATTCCATTGTTTACGGTTTTGACTCTAATAACAGGAAACATAAATGAGAGCCCTTGTTACTTCCTGTATGTGATGAGGATATAAAGTTATGTTCAATTAAAAAATAACTTTTTAAAATAATATTATTCCATGTTAAACCATAAACAGTAATATTACTTTAACTAAATAATTACAGTCTGAAGAGATGAAAGAGAGACATTTTCTTTAATATAATTTTTATTTTAAACCAAACAAAGACATTCGTATTTCTCCTACTCATTACTTTGAATGTGCCCTTTGTGTTACAAGCCAATCATTTAAATCCTGACCTGAACATTTTTTGCCCATTTCCATGAAATTACTCCAATAATGACTTTTATTACAAACACAAAGAGCCCAAACACTGAGTAAATGTAAACATGCAAATGATTTGCTAATGACGACTGTGGCCCTGCTCTTTAAAGTGTGATAATTACCACAGCTGCAGGTGCAACGGGTGTCACCAAGTTCAAACCCCTCCTCCCCCCCTCTCTTAACCCTCAGTGGAAGCCTCAGTGGAGGGGCCGGCCTCCACAGACCAGCCCACGGCAGACCACTGTACACTCAACATGTCCCACAGACAACCAAAATGAGGTATTACATAGAAAACATAAGTTAGGAATAGGTTCATGGTTTGAAGGGGGGCCATTATTATTGGTCTCAAATGTACCCTTCAGAGATTTCATTCTGTCATTTGTTTATGTAATATCAGTACGGCAGTTCTAGATCTTGTCTTTGTTCAGTCCTGGTTTTATTTCTGGTGAAGTCTTTACCATTCCCATCCTTTGTCATGGTTTACTTTGTTTCAGACTTAGTCCCAGTACAACCTTGGTTTCGGCCTGGTATAATCCTACTGTGATCCCAGGGTTGGGTCTGTTGGTTTATGCAAATTAGCCATGTGCTTCAGAGCCTTTTTCTGAATGGCTTTTAAGACTTTGTGATGTGTAGTTTTTAAGACCTGGTCTAATGAGACAGAGATGGGTCAAACAAAAAAAGTATCCAACCTGAACTACGTCTACTTTGTTATTGTGTTTACATTGAACATAAATAAAGACCAGGTTTAGTCCTGACTTCAGCTTTGGTGGAGAGCTTTATAAGTTGAGAGTTTAGCTTAGCCTTTTTATTGGGTTGGTCCTGGTTTAGAACTGATTTTGCACTGGGTTTAGTCTTGGCTATACCCTGAATTTTATGGTGTTGTCCAATAACCAATCCATTTGCTCTATTGACAAATCTTCTAAAAAAAAAAGTTGCCATATCACAAAACTTAAATGTCCAATTTGGAGACTTTTTTAGTCCCATCGTCCCGTCTATCATATTGTATCATGAAGTATCATCACTGTGGACACGTCTATTCTTCCTCGCCACAAACATCTCTCCCACACTTCAAGCACATTTACTCTCCGTGCCATTGTCTGGCGTCTCCATTGGGACGTTTTTTACGAGTGTGTTTAGCATTCAGCTTTAGTTATTCATTCCCCTGTCCCAGCCAAGAAATCTTTGTTGGAGCGCTCCTCTTCAAACCTTGGAGTGTCAGAAAGGGCGGGGGGATCGATTTGATTCTAATCGGAGCATGAAAAGAACATGATCTAACTACTTTGAGGCCGGAGTATATTTAGTCCCACTTCGCCCCCCTCCTCACAATTTAAAAAGCTTTGAAAGTGTCGTCAATGACTTTGTGAATACAGAGGGAGCCGAAGATTTGGAGAGGGATAGAAGGGAATGAAGTAAAAAAAGAGGGGAAATTGAGGGAAAAAATTCCAAGAGTAGTTTAAGCGTGGGTGGGTTCATTTGCATGACAGCGATGTGTGAATGTGGCTGACCCCTCGGACCGCCCCAGCGCTAGGCCCAGGCCGGAGCTGACGTGCAGGCTTTGACCCAGCTCATTGACTCTGAATGGATACTCTGTCAAAGGGAGGACCTGGCAGCTCTCAGCTGGGACGGGCATCTGCAGACGTCCCGGTCCACAAACGGTTATCGCACGCACACACACACACACACACACACACACACACACACACACACACACACACACACACACACACACACACACACACACACACACACACACACACACACACACTCACACACATATTTGAATTTTCAATATTGTATTAGTGTATTATTTATTTTAATGAACATGAATTTGTGACTTGATATTTCCTACGTCTGTATTTTGAATTTGTATTATTATTTGTTTAATGTATTTTTATGGACCCCAGAAAGAGTAGCTGTCAAATTTTCTCACAGCTAATGGGGATCCAAATAAATAAATAAATACATTTTGGGGAGGTTACTTGGACCTGTTGAGCCAGTGTGAGTGCACCCTCAGTTATGGTTTAGTCCTGTCTCAGATGCATCTTTAGTTCCAGGATTTATTTCTCATGTTTGTTCTTCATTCAGCCCTGGTTTTGTTCTGATGCTCTGTGGCATTGCTCTGCTTTAAAGCTGATGTGGTTCACTTCTGAGTTATGAATTTATTTAGTCTCATCCTGGTTTTAATCTTGGTTTTAGTCTTGGGTTTAATCCCAGTTTTATTCATAGTTAAATTTTGGTCTAATTTTGGATGTAGTAGTCCTGGTTTAAACCCTGTTTAGTATTGGTTTAAATTTTATGTTTAAATTTAATTAAGTCATGCTTTAGATTTGTCTTGTTTCTTGATTGTGAGCTTATTTAGTCTCAGTTTAGTTCTGAAAAATAAAACCTGATTTATTCTTGTTTTCAGATAAAACCTTTGAATTGAAAAAAGTTAGAGTTAGTTAACATTCATTTAATTTCTGCCTGTTTGTATTACATTTTAGAGTAGATACGAGCATGTCCCAGGACAGCCTCTGTGTGCTGTTAAACTGTGGAGGGGGACACAAACTCTCCATCCCTCTCTTATCACTGAACCCCACACTAAGATGAAGTAAACATCCACAGAAAGCACTTCATTACCCTTTCTTTAGCGGTGATGACACACACACCCGGCAGGTGCAGGGACGCCCTCGCACGTGCACCCATCCACACGCTTCACCCGCCGCCTCTGTGATTTAGTGCAACAGGCAGGTGAGCGTTAGAAAGCCGGCCGGGAGGGGGCCGGGCGGCGATGGACTTTGCATACAAATCTCTGTGACCCCCTCCCAGACTCAGACTCAGACTCATACAAAGTTGTGACTCTGGGCAAACACAAAGAATAAACACACTCTCCAATTGTGGGACGCTGCTGCTGTGGCGGTCCTGGGACGGTGCAGACAGGAGCTCTTGGCCCTGACCCTCGCTGTCTGGCCGGACTCAAAGAGAACGTCCACACACTTGGAAACGAAGCGGCGGAGGAGTAAACACTTGTCTGGTTTCAACAAATTCAGTAAAAACAAAGGGAGAGACAAGTAGGATGCTCTGGACAAAGAGGGATTCATTTGGGATTCTGAGAGTGGCCCGAATGGTACTGTTTGTCTCACTTTGGTGGAGTTGCGAAAAATCTATAGACCAATGAAGACTTATTGTTCAGATGACTGGTCTAGAAATAAAAAGTTCTCATCTTATTTCAAGATTAACAAAGAAATGAGTAATATTACTTTTTAAAACTGCATTATTCCCCCAAAGATTCCGTCCCAGTCACTGACCCCTACCCCCCTCAACAACACCATTTGAAAATGAACTCTCATTTCCAACTTTCTGAAAAACTTGAAATTGTAGCCTTAAAATAATAAAGGCTTTTGATCTATTTCTCTTCAGTAGCTCAGCCTTTGTCCTCATGGAAAAGCTCACTTGGTATAACACAAATACGCGGGAGACCCGGGTTTCATTCTCAGTTGGGTTTTGCCCAGTCCCACTCCCCTCACCTTCTCCCTGTTTCGTGTATGTTTACTGTCTACTATCAAAAAAAGGCCAAAATATAATCTTAAAAAAAAGCAATAGCAACTTTTCCAACTTTTATGTAATAAAAAATAGTTATAAATAAATTTTGATTTTTAAATACAAATAGCTGTACAAAAATTAAGTTTAGAGCTTACCTTTTAGAATTACTGTAGAGTTTAGTGCCAGACCAATGCAATTCAAAAAATTTCTTTAATTAGTTAAATAGTGGCTGAATAAATTGTCCATTTATCCAAATGTAACTTTGTGTCACTTTTTCTTCATTCTCTGTGTAAGCTGATGTAGCCAGTGCTGGAATAGACACTTTCTCTGTATTAATGGCAGCCGTTAATTCATGCAGTGCAATTCAGTCCTTTATTTCAAAAGTGTGTTTTAGTAAACCAACGTGGCCCCATTGTGCTTTTTTTGTGAGTAAAAATAGTTAAATCTTTTGTTTTGAATTAACTTTTTCAGTCACCTATGTGTTGTATAAATAGGCTACTGGTGTAAAAATAGAAGCCGTTTTGATTTTGTGATCAATGCTAATAGACACCCTGCATATTGTGCCTTTAATTTTCATTGCCTTTGTTGCCTAATTAAAAGAGAACATGCAGTCTTTTTTATTTGTTATTTTCTCAACAATAGTCAGTAATAAACTCTTCTTAGCACTTTTTTGACATCTTTCCATATTTAAGTAGTTCATCCAATAGGATCAGCTTTCTACAGTGAGAGCCAGTGCCCATTAAAACATATACATCTGGTTATCCTCACTAAGTGACAAAATGAGAATCCGCTGCTGTGACGGGAGGAACATCTTCATCATGTTCCGCTCCCTTCATGTGGATAATACGAGAGGGATTTCAGTTACAAAACACAGAAATGAGTGGAAATGAGCAGAGAAGGGGCCAGCAGCTGGAACCGTCCTCTGACAACCTCGTCCAACATTGTCTAAATGAGCCCAGTTCAAACTTCACATGTTCTCTAATAGAGCCCATTAGAAGGACACTATGTGGGATAAACGGGACAATGTGGCTGTTATTAGGAAACATGGAGGCAAAAGCAAGTGTGTTTTAGGCTCTTTGGAGGGAACCCAAGAAAACTCACAGTGACAAGCTGCTCTGATCAAAAAAAATCTATATAATGACTCAAACTGCAACGTGGCACTGCTAAAGCTATCCTGGGAGGAAACAACGAACCTTCTTGGTGATGTTATATGAATTAAAAAGCTAGAGTCACTTTTTGATACAAAAACTCTTTTATCCATGTTCTCATTGGTATTTTAAATTAGTGACTGTAGTGCATTTATATGACTTTATTTTTTTTTTATTGTTTACTGTTTATTATTGTGTGGTGTCCTGCTGCTGTCAAAACAAAATGCCCCACAGAAATAAGAAAGACTCCCTTACTCATTTTAACAACAGGAAGAGTAAGTGTTTTATTCAAATAGTTCTTGTCACTGACACAATAAAGCTTACATTTTAAAATATAAGCTTGAGGCCAATACATACTCTGCAGGGGCAAGAACAAGAACACAGTTAGTTCTGACCAGGACTTTCCATACTTCACGAGAAATTCCTCTTTTTTTTTCATTAACCACGCCCACTTCAGATTTCTGACCAATCACACATTAGTTCTCGGAAACCCACAAGAATAAAGTTCTGCTCAGACAATGTGTCAAGAACAAGCTGCAAAAACTCCCAAATATTATATAATTGTTTTTTAGCTGTTAACTTAGCTAGCCTACATTTGAGCCGACCAGAACTGAGAATGCGCATGCGCAGAACACAGAAGCTTAATTGAAGCACTTTATCCATTTTATTTTTTTTATGAAATGTGCTGCTCATTTGTGTGTGTTTTTTTTTTAACATTCATATCATTCATATTCGATTGTGCCTCTACACCAACATAAGTTAGGAGCACAAGCATAACCATGTTTTATTATAGTTTATTGTTTGTTTGTTTTTTGTGTAGTCACTGCGGTTTAAAAGTGCTAATGTTAGCTTAGCTTATTTTAGCTACCCTTACAGCTTAGCTCTTGTAAGGAAATTAAATGGTCACACTGCCATTGGGTTTCTTGTTTGTCGGTTATTGTGCTCCGTCATGTCATAAGAAGTTTAGAACAAGCTAGTTTTCCATAGCTTTCGATGTCTTCAAGTGCCTTCGGACACCGCAGTTACAAAGTAATGTGTTGTTCATAGTTTGTGGTGGTTACTGTTGATATTACTGAACAAATCAGCCAGGTATATTACAATTCAATGCTACAAACGACTCAGGTTTTTTGCTTTTATCCTTTTAACAATGGCCTAATGCTGTGAAATACTCAGGACACATGAATGCAGCATCAGCCTGAACTGACAGTCCGGTCTTCTCTCATGCATGTAAACCATGGTGTGAACTCCAACTATAAGGGCTTAATTGAGCTATGAGCTTAATCAGAGTATGGTCTGCATGTAAACTGTCCCAGTCTGTCTTTTTACCCAGTCAGAATAAAAAATGAAATATGTCAGCTGTATTTCACCATACAGGAGCACATGGATCTTTGTTAGCTCAGTAGGTTAGGTTTGATGGCAGTGGATGGTTTTAAAGAACTACTCTCCTTCTCTACTTTGTCACCAGCCACATGCCAACAGACTTTGTAATAAGAATTCACTTAAATGTAAAGCCACTTTTGTTGAATTAATGGGGATTATCAGACTGAATAGTATTTAAGGCTGTAGGTTACAATTCACTTAAGCAAAGCTCTTCATTAAACCGACTAAAAACAAAAGCACGCTGATCACAATGAAGACAGTGCAGGTGTCTCGTGTCAGAGCTGATTAGAATAGAGTGACTCTGTAGAAGTGAGGCTGTTCCGTGGCGTCGTATAGGCCCTGGTGATTGACAGGGAGAGGATGACGGTAACATGTGGATGAAATGCTGGGTTTGTTTGCTCCTTCACACTCCGATAACCAGTGGACACACAGACTGCGGCCCAGGTCTATTCATGTCCCGAGCCGGAGACAAAGACCCGGCCTTGCACGGACACACATTCCAGGCTGCTTCCGCTCCAGCAAACAAGCTCAATCCCAGGGCTGTCCCCCTTTCAGGCGGAAAAAAGGGCTACACTATCACCTCTTTCAGATGGAGCGAGAGGCTGTAGGGTGGAGGCACATGTCACTCACTCTTTCAGTCATTTCCTCATGTAGCGCTCACAGGAAGTTGCAGGCTCAGTGCAGTCAGCTGATCCGGGATGGGAACTTTTTAGGCCCCTAAAGCCAGGTTCTTCAAAAGTCTGGGATGTTTTGTTACCAGCAAGTCATTAAGGAACTTTTTTTTAAATGATTTTGTCATTTTTACGTGCAAGTAACAATTCAACTTCCCAAATCATTGTACTTAAATTGTATGTAAACACAGCTTTAATCTTTCTTGTGTGTTGTTTAGGAGTGCTTGATTTGATTATTATTTTTGTTTAATCAAAAGAAAGTGGTTTTGAGAGAAGAAGATGGTTTGTGAAAATATAAACAACTATGATGGCACACTTAGTTATACATACAGTGCCAACTTTGCGACCTTGCGGCCATATTTCAGGCTTCAAACATAAAGATATGAAACTGTATTTTTTTGTGAAGAATCAACAACAAGTGGGACACAATCATAAAGTGGAACAAAATTTATTGGATTTTTCAAACTGTTTTAACAAATAAAAAACTGAAAAATTGGGCGTGCAAAATTATTCAGCCCCTTTACTTAATACTTTGTAGCGCCACCTTTTGCTGCGATTACAGCTGTAAGTCACTTGGGGTATGTCTCTATCAGTTTTGCACATCGAGAGACTGAAATTTTTGCCCATTCCTCCTTGCAAAACAGCTCAAGCTCAGTGAGGTTGGATGGAGAGCATTTGTGAACAGCAGTTTTCAGTTCTTTCCACAGATTCTCGATTGGATTCAGGTCTGGACTTTGACTTGGCCATTCTAACCCCTGGATATGTTTATTTGTGAACCATTCCATTGTAGATTTTGTTTTATGTTTGGATCATTGTCTTGTTGGAAGACAAATCTCCGTCCCAGTCTCAGGTCTTTTGCAGACTCCATCAGGTTTTCTTCCAGAATGGTCCTGTATTTGGCTCCATCCATCTTCCCATCAATTTTAACCATCTTCCCTGTCCCTGCTGAAGAAAAGCAGGCCCAAACCATGAGTCTGCCACCACCATGTTTGACAGTGGGGATGGTGTGTTCAGGGTGATGAGCTGTGTGGCTTTTACGCCAAACATAACGTTTTGCATTGTTGCCAAAAAGTTTGATTTGGTTTCATCTGACCAGAGCACCTTCTTCCACATGTTTGGTGTGTCTCCCAGGTGGCTTGTGGCAAACTTTAAACAACACTTTTTATGGATATCTTTAAGAAATGGCTTTCTTCTTGCCACTCTTCCATAAAAGCCAGATTTGTGCAGTATACGACTGATTGTTGTCCTATGGACAGAGTCTCCCACCTCAGCTGTAGATCTCTGCAGTTCATCCAGAGTGATCATGGGCCTCTTGGCTGCATCTCTGATCAGTCTTCTCCTTGTATGAGCTGAAAGTTTAGAGGGACTGCCAGGTCTTGGTAGATTTGCAGTGGTCTGATACTCCTTCCATTTCAGTATTATCGCTTGCACAGTGCTCCTTGGGATGTTTAAAGCTTGGGAAATCTTTTTGTATCCAAATCTGGCTTTAAACTTCTCCAACAGTATCTCGGACCTGCCTGGTGTGTTCCTTGTTCTTCATGATGCTCTCTGCGCTTTAAACAGACCTCTGAGACTATCACAGTGCAGGTGCATTTATACAGAGACTTGATTACACACAGGTGGATTCCATTTATCATCATTAGTCATTTAGATCAACATTGGATCATTCAGAGATCCTCACTGAACTTCTGGAGAGAATTTGCTGCACTGAAAGTAAAAGGGCTGAATAATTTTGCACGCCCAATTTTTCAGTTTTTTATTTGTTAAAAAAGTTTGAAATATCCAATAAATTTTGTTCCACTTCATGATTGTGTCCCACTTGTTGTTGATTCTTCACAAAAAATTACAGTTTCATATCTTTATGTTTGAATCCTGAAATGTGACAAAAGGTCGCAAAGTTCAAGGGGCGAATACTTTCGCAAGGCACTGTAATTAGTTTTTGTGTAATATGGAATGAAAAGTATGCCAAAAAAGTCTGGGTGCCCAGACTTTGATCAAACTTAAGACCTTCTTGCCTTCAAAGTGACTTACATTAAGCTTCCATTCACCAGTGTTACAGCTGACACCACTGGAGGCAAGGTGGGTTAAGTGTCTTGCCCCAAGGACACAACAACAGTATGAACTGTGGGGAGAGCGGGACTCGATCCACTAACCCTCTGCCCTCTCGCTGCGCCCCCAGATATGCAGTAATTTCAGAAAATGTTGTCATATCAATGTCATGTTGCCAGCACCACTCGGTCCTGTAGATTCATCCTCTACAACATTAGGAAAATTAGACCTTTCCTATCATTTATTCATTTAGCTGACGCTTTTATCCAAAGCGACTTACATTGTTCTAATGTAATTACCAGTGTTACAGTCACTGGAGGCAAGGTGGGTTAAGTGTCTTGCCCAAGGACACAATGACAGTATGAACTGTGGGGAGAGCGGGATTCGAACCACCTACCTTCCGGTTGAAAGACGACCACTCTACCCACTGAGCTACTGCTGCCTATCAGAGCACTCTACGCAAATTCTAGTCCAGGCTCTTGTCTTGTCAAAACTGGATTATTGCTCTACTGGCTGGACTCCCGCCTGCACAACCAAACCTCTGCAGCTGATCCAGAATGCAGCGGCAAGAGTGGTCTTTAATGAACCAAAGAGAGCACATGTAACTCCTCTATTCATTAGGTTACACTGGCTCCTGGTTGACGCCCGCATCAAGTTCAAAGCTATGCTCTTGGCCTACAAGACCACCACTGGTTCTGCACCCTCATATCTTCACTCACTAATACAGACCTACGTTCCTACCAGATCCCTGCGCTCTGCAAATGAACAGCGTCTGTTGGTACCATCCCAGGTGGACGGTGGCCTGGGTCGCATGTAATTCAATGTATGTTTGGATTGTTGTGTGTCAGTGATGCAGTGGTGTCGATACATTTATGATCATTAATGGCATTTTTTTTACTCATATGAATCTGGAAAGTGTGAACAGGACACAGAGAATTTTTAGATTGACAAATCAAGTTGCCATAGGTGAACGAACAGTTGGTATTTAGTCATTTTAGATGTTTTAATGGCTAATTTCACCTTTGAGCTCATATATTTACAGGATGACAAGTAACATATATAACGAATAACAGCAGGTATTAATATACTATATTTTAACGAGTCACGGATGTGTGTCATGTCTGAACAATGAACTAAAAAAATTAACCTGAAATTGAGTATAAATGGAGGAGATAAAAACACGGTGAATCAGACTCTCACTAGTCATATATTTACAGAAACTCCTGTTCACAGGAGACTTGTTATGCTTGTGTTTTACTGAAATAAATGGAGCGCAACAGTGGTGTATAGGTGTAAAACAGGGCATAACCTGACATGAAGCAGCACGTAAATGGATGAATTATGGGACAAATGGATAAAACCTTGCAGCATTCAATTGTGGATCTTCTGCAGCAGGGGCATGGAGCAGGTGCGCAGTGCATCCTTTTGAAAAGATTTGATTTTTTAATTTAGTGACTGCATAAAGACCTGTGTAAATGGGAGCCCCTTCACATAATAGCACATGAGGACTTTGAACATAGGCTACACACAATACTCAGTAAGACGCTATATGCTATTGTCTTTGCATAAAAACAGCCATTTTGTGTCCTTGACCCTGTTAAACACAGTGCTCTCTCACTCCATCCTTTGATAAATCAGTCAACAATGACAGTAAATACAACAACAGCAGTTTAGCAGCTGCTTACCTTATGAAAACAGATATCCCATATCACATTTTCTCATTTGTCCCTCAGTCACAGGAACTATCCAGGATTGCTCTAAATCTTATCAGCTCATAAACACACTACAGCCTCAAAATAAAAAATATTTTAAAAATAAAATAAAAATAACTTCTTTTTATTAGTCTAAATGACTAGTAAAAATTATATTGATATATTTTAGATACATACTTAATATCTTAGGACTTATATATATATTAAATATAATATATTACTATATATAGTAATACTATATTATTATTATTTGGTTCCATCCACCTTATATTTGCCATCTTCACCTGAGTCAGGTGGAGGCATCACTGACTATGAGCCTGGCCACAATGTGCCCAATTAGAGAAAGGACTGACTAAAAAGGGGGCTAATAGTGTATGGGGACACTTATTCTGGTCATTGATGGACAACTCCTGGGTTGTTTCATCTACGTGAACTACATCAACAACAATTCTCCTGCCTACTGTAATAAAAAATTTGCCTTTCACATATTCCCAAATGTTTATATCATTTGTACTTGAAGTGGAGACAAATTTAGACAGTGGTACAGGCAAAAAGTAAAGCAAAGCAGTGAACACAGACTATGATATTATTTTGAAAATATGTAATTTTGGTAATGGCCAATCATTAACGAAGACACAACAGCATCTTGATCCCCAGTGGAACCAGTGAGAGCACAGTAATGAGTCCTCTTCCTCACAGAAATGGCTTCACATAAAATAAAGACAGAAAATCAAGACTATTTGACAACTCAAGCAAGAAGTGATTGAATTAAGGACTGTTCTGTGGCGGGCCTTATTTAGCCTCTGTAATGGCATTTGCTTATTCTTTCGGAAACAACAGAGGAGGAGGTTTACACTGGGCTGGGACAATGAGCTCCAACAAAAGACACTGCTCTGGGAACCTGAGCGTGATCGGCCTCACTATCCCTCAGTGTTTATCTCATTTTCGGGACTCGTTAATTGTGCGTAGGACTGGGCGGCAGACGCATGTACTGGGGGGACTGGAGTGTGTGTGAGTGTGTGTAAACGTCCAGACAGTGGTTGGCGCAGGGCACACTTCAGTCTGGAGTGTCTAGGATCTGTGAGACTGGGAAGCGTCTCTCTCTAATTAGAGCGGCCCGGTGCGGGACATCTCTATAGGCCATGCACAGGGCCCTCGTGGGCTTTGTTCACCAGCCTCTTCTTCCACTCAGTCTGTCAATTCACTTTCTATAGGACTCTGGCCCGCGCTGCCTCATTGTCTCTCCATGAGCACAAAAACACTTTGTGTACATCTAGTGCTCAATGATCAACGGTGTAAGTTTGATTTTGAGTGTGGGACATATTCTGTGATTTGCGGAAGAGAGAATCAATTGCATCAAATTGAATGAACACAATATATATGTATCTAGGGGTCAAATCTGGTCTTTTTTTTCCAGACAAGCCCTAAATTGACATCCCAGGATTTTTTTATATTGCCTATAGTATAAGGTTTTTGGGGAGTTTTTATGTTGTGTTTTTCTCTTGACACTGGGATACTGCTTTTCTAAATATGCCCACTGATATTAACACACTTCCATATCGATTTAATGTTCATATTAATGCTGGGTTTTCTTTGATGCAATATTTGCAATTTATTCACAGTTGGAAGCACGTTTAGACAGCAAGCAGGCCAATAAAGGTTTGCACATTACAACAATGCATTGTTTAAATAAACAGTTCTTGATTCAAATTGGAATTGGAACAATATTCTTCAACCTCAGGATTAAACCACATGAATGCCATCTTGTCTTTATCCACATACGCCCATTTCTGCACGTTTTCTCTGAATAACATTGAATCTAATTTGTAGCTAAGTGTAAACATTCAAATCAGAATTCATGTGAAGTTTATAAAACATAACCTCAATATCATTAAATGTAGTTTTCAAGTAATTTTGATGGTATTCCAAGACATTTAAAAAGAAAGTATAACCCTTCTGTGCACGCTGTTACTCTAAGGGGATGGAGAAACTTTTTATAAAAACATACACCTGCCCAGATCAACTTTGTCCATGATCATATATCATAGATAAATCATTGCATTACTTTATTTCTATCATTTTGGGAAAAATAATTGTCTTGAAAATCTCTTCAAAAATTAAATTCAGATCAGGACCACTTTGAATCTAGTGCAAACGTAGCCTTTGTTATTGATCCTGAGCTGTGACTTGGAAGAGCTTCTAAACTCCTGTTGCGCCACATTTGAAAGGCCTGCTTTCCTTTGTCTATGTGGCTAACTTGTCACGGTGTTTTAAGATGTAATTATTTCCAACTCATTTTTGCATAGAAACCTAATTATTCACTGTGATATAAATTAGATTCCACATTCAGTCCGACCATGAAGCCTCTAACTCCTGCAGGCAGCCTCTTTCTCTTTTCTCTGAGATGGAGAGTAGCCACTGCAGCTGCTATTCACACCCAGCAGATAATTGTCAATGAAAAGTCATTGCGTGGCATTATGTTGTCCACAGATCATTGTTCATTTTCCCCCATGGCCCATTGAAACCTGTATGGAAGACCAGAGTGTTTCCTTTGAGTTTTGGTATTCAGGATCTGTTGCCTGGAAACAAATAAAGGGGCAAATCATGCACTGTATTGGCCAAGATGGGCCGCAGACTGGCCCAGCGCAACAATGCAAGGTTTGTAAAAAGGCGTTGATACAAGTTAATGACGCTTGTTCAACAAAACCATAATGGACTTCTTCACGGTATAATATGGCATGGGATGCGCTGTGAATAAGAAGGGGGGCTCGGGAGCTACACTTTTACAAGTTTGTGTGTTTTTACTACTGGGAGGAGCTGGACACAACACACATGCATCTCTTTCCCCTGGCTCACAAAGTTGAACACTGCAAAACCAAGCATGTATGCTTGGTCTGTTTTAAACACGTTGAGAGAAAATTTTAAATGCAAAACTAATTAGCACTGGTAGAATATCATAGTTATGGTTGACATATTTTTTCTCTGTGAAACATTTTAAACCAGTCACTAAAGTCTCCCTTGTTTCTATTGTATTCCTCTCGGATCATTAAGGGGAGGGTCCAACAGCAAAACCCCTATTTGATTTGTTTAATTTTGTTGGCAGCAGGTGGAAGCCGTGCTGTACAATGTGAGTGTCTGGTGGAACCACCAGCAAAATGTTCAAGCATCAAGTGAGACTGTCCAGTAAAATGTAAGCATCTGGTGGATGCCAAAATGTTAAAACCAGATGGAAGCTCTCTAGTAAAATGTTAGCGCCACCCAGTAGAATGCAAGAATCAGGTGAAAATTGTCCAGTGAAATTTTACGAAGCAAAATGTTCTGGAGGAATTGTCCAGAACATCAGGAGGAAACTCTCCAATAAAATGTTAGCATAAGATGAAAATGTCCAGGGGCGTGTTAATTTCAGGATGAAACCGTGCAGTATAATGTTAGCATCTGGTGGAAACTATTTAATCATAAAAATATGATCATTAGAAATTGTCCATTAAATTGTTAGCATCAAGTGAAAATTTCCCAGTAAAATGCATGTAAAATTCCATAAATATGTTAGCAGTGGGTTAGAAATGTTGAAGAAAAGGTTAAATCTGGGAGAAACTGCCTCGTCGTATGTTAGCAGTAATATTAGATGGAAACTGTCCAATATAATGTTAGCATCAGCTTGAAAATGTCCAGAGAAATGTTAGCATCAGGGGGCACAATGATCTAAAAAATGGGCTATGGTCGAAATGTTATCTATCTAGTATAAAATACTTGAGATATGGAGACAGTGAGTGTGCAATGTTTTTTTTAATAGTGAGCCTCAGGTGGTAACCATATAGTATTTTTTTGCATTAGGTGGTTAGCACCTTCTAAACTGTTATCATTGATTGGAAAATGTGCAACACTTAGTCACACCCAGTTTACTCCTCCTTTGCTCCTGGGGAATGTCAGTTCTGTTCTGGGGCAGCACTGTTTTGTTGAACAGCTGATCCCTGTGACTCAGGTCTGTGGAACGCCTGGATGGGTTTTCAAAAGTGGTGTTAAACTGAGCAATAAATCCTATTATAAAACTGTGCTTGTACAAGCTCTATAGTCAAGAATGTTCCAGAAAACAATAATGGGAAAAAAACAACAAAAACAAAACACTAAATACACATTGAAAAGAGTAAATTGGGGCTGGTCCAATAGTAACAGAGCCAATGTGATTGATTTAGTTTCTTCAAGAACCCACTTGAACTACAATTTAATGAATGGTTGTTATTATTACAATAACAACAAGAACAAAATAATTGCCTACCCAAGCTTTACGCAGGAGAATTAACCTACTGGATGCTTTAACCTTGTGCACTTTAAGGTGCCCTATGAAATTGTACTTTTTGCTTCATTGAATGGCCCAGTGATTAATTGCCCATCATGAACATGAAGTGAAAGGGGGTGAACAGAACAGGACAGAGGAGGCCTGCAATATCAAGTGAAAGGAAAGAGGTGGGGCCTGAGAGCTTTATACATTTCTGAAATTCTTTTTTATTTAAACATTCTCCAACCTGGAGGCCCCATTTGTTACACCAGCTTCTTAACCGAAGCGGACAAAAAAAAAACTGCAGCTCTGTCACCCCAAGCAGAAGAAAGTGAATCAAAGGATTTCTATTCCCTTAAATGGACTAATTTTCTCCTTGAATTATGAAAGTAATGGCTAGGTAACAGCCTGTGCTCAGTACCCACTGCTTAATGCTTCCTAAACCCTTCCACGTGGCTCCACTAGTCCTGGCAATTAGGCCTCATTATAGCCTCATAAAGGATCTCATTTTGTGGGATTACTTCATAGACAAGGAAATTTTTATCGTGCAGAATTATGGAAAAATAATATTAGCGCGAGCATGGTGTGAGGAGGGCGCGCGCCACCCATCATTCCGCTTGGATGCTCGCTCCAAGTGTGTGCGTCTCTGGCGTGTGTTATCTGCAGCATAACAACGTCTCCTCGTCGAAGGCAGGATTCACTTTATTAGAGCAATTACTGTCTGCGTGACAGACGTGTGCGTTTCTGGAGCGGTTTGGTTGGATTTTAAAGACTTTCTAATACACGGGTCGAGACTCTCAGATCACTTCGTTAAAAATGTAATTGTTTCGGTGTTTGACGCTAAAAGCAGACGGCAGCAGCATCAGAGCAGTGTTTGTTTGAACCTCTCGCAAAACGTTAAGTCTGAAGGTCCGAGGCGTTAGCTGGCGGATGAAAGCAAAAGCCAAGCCTCGCTTTGACCCGCCGGTGGGGATCAAACTCGCTAATTATTGTCACAAGGTGAGGGATTAGGGCATTTCTCAAATAGCTGCCTGTTTATCCCCTCACAGTGCGCCCTTTATAAACACTTTCTAATTGAATCCTAATCGCCATCCAATAACAACCGCGGCGCGCAGTCAGCATCACTTTATAATTCTTTAATTGGTGCCAGTGAAGCCAGGTGCGATTAGAGGCGCGCACCGACCAGGCTGGCAGACCCGTGCACGAGTAATTTTTAGAATAAAAAAGTGGTCTTCGGTTAGTTCCATAGTTGTGGGTGTCCTGTTGATACTACAGTATGTTAGCTTTTAGTTAAGGGCCTGTGGTTATTCTTGCTATTGTTGATAAACAATACATTAGTTCTTGACTAAAGGCACTATATGCACTTGATGTTTAAGTAAATACAGGTCTCCAGTTTCCCTTTTTTATTTTTATTTATTTATTTATTTCATTTTGGACACAAGTCCCACACAAGTGTGCAGTAGGGCTTGATATTTGGGGAGTACCACTAATAATAAACTTTCATGCCACGAAGAAGAAATGAAAAGTCAGCCACAAATTGGGGCTGTTCAGTGAGACAAGGTTTAATTATATTATTTAGTTACAATTTCAAAAAGCCCTATGTCATTCCAAACAAATATTTTATAGTGCACCTGCTGCCACTGTGCCTTCAAAACTCCACTGACCTACTGCGTAAAGTTGTGTTCTATTTTACATAATAACCTATGTCTTTAGAAATATTTATATAATTCCGTCACTTTCTAAGTTTTCTTCGCCTGTATTAATCAAAGTGAAGGGACAATAGTGCGCAGGTGTGATGATAACAGGACATCATTAAAAACGCACGGTAGAGGCTTGTTGTCCCAGTGCAGAGCGGTGTGAATTGGGGCTAAAAACACTAACTGTCCAAGTTGTGATTGGAGGCCCTGGGAGACGTCACGTGGAGCGGGGGTAGCTGACAGCGTAAGCCCCCAGGAGCCGGGCGCGCACGTGGGTGACGCTGCAGGGCCAGCCCTCTTCTAGGCTCCCTTTTGTTGAAGCATCAAACATAAGCACCTTAGGAGTCTCCCGAGGGGCTTCACATGAGAAACGGCTGTCCGTCTTTACTCTTCGCTCCACGCACCTACGGCCATGTCGCGCTCCTTCTACGTCGACTCTTTAATCATTAAGGACCCAGTGCGGCCCCAGCACCCCGCACAGGACTTTCTCATCCCCATCAGCGCGGTGCACTCTCCTGGCGTCATGACGGTTACGTCCCCCGTGTGCCCATCCAGAAAGAACGGCACCTTCTGCGTGTGTCCGCTGTGCGTCACGTCCCACATACACTCGTCCCGCGGCGGCATCCCGGTGCTCAAGACCCAGTTCCCCGGAGCAGAGGCGCAGTTCTGTCACAGGATTACGCACCACCAGAGCCCGGCTCTCGCGCATCCTGCACACACACCGGTCTGCGCGCCCACGTTCAGCGTCACAGACCCCAGGAGGTACCACTGTCTGTCCATCGGTAAGAGAGACACCTGTTTGACGCGTTATATGCACTCCGCCTGTTTGAACTTTAGACACAAATGTCAAATTTGATTGTGTAGCCTATAATGAAACCTCTCAAGTAAGAATCCGTGAAGTCGAAGTGAAAATTAGCTCACATAATGGGTTCTCACAGGGATTTGCTTGGTGTCAGATATATTTTCTTTACCTCAAATTATTGTTGTTTATTTTCAAACAAAATATTTGTAAAAAACAACAACTTAGTTATTGTTTGAGTACTTTTTAAACTTAATTTACTTTATAAAAAATACTTTTAAAAGGTTACAAAAAACTAAATCATGTCAACATTCTTCCCACAGGCGCCACGGACAACACTCAGATCCAAAATGGCAAGAGGATGCGCACAGCTTTCACGAGCACGCAGCTCTTAGAACTGGAGAGGGAGTTTTCCTCAAACATGTATCTGTCCAGACTCAGAAGGATTGAGATCGCCACGTACTTGAACCTGTCCGAGAAGCAGGTCAAGATTTGGTTTCAGAACCGCAGAGTCAAGCACAAGAAGGAGGGCAAAGCCACGCAGAGGAGCGGCAGCGCGCACAGCGGCTGCAAGTGCGCTGCAGGCCACCTGACGGACTATTCCAGGTCAGAGGACGAGTCTCTGTCCCCGGCCTCTGTGTCCGAGGACAAGGAGGTGTCCCCCATCTGAAGCACGCACTTTGTCCTGCTGCTGAGTCACGACTTCAGTACTGTCCCGCATGAAAACTGTGATACACTGTCAAATGTTGACCCCGCTGCTCAGTGTTGTGACTGTATTTGAGCCCAAGCAGTATAAGGCCTAATTGTTTCCAGTGAATGCCTGGTCTTTCCAGAAGTAGGTAAAACCTGTGGAACCACAAATGTGTAAACTATGTATATGTGTATTTATTGTAATAAATATGAGATGAATTCAGATGGAGTTGTCACACTTGAGTAATCAGTCATTCATTCAATTATTATTAATGGGACTCAGACATCATACATGGTCTTTGTAAAGAAATTCTGTATTTACCCTGAGGTCAAATTTACCCTCATAATATAATATCTCAATATTTTATTACATTCTATACATTATATAATATTAAATAAATAAATTACTTTTTTGTTATTTGTCCAAACTGAGGTCTGTGAAGGTTCTCAGTCATCCAGGACATCTTGAAATAAAGGTTGAAGTAAAAGCATCTGAACTCGGGTTTCACCTTGAAAACCAAGTCCAGACTGCGCTTTGCTGAAAAAGTGAACCAAAAATTAAAGCTCATACTTTTTGGTAGAAGATTTGAAGATGTTTTTTAGTATTAACCTATAATTACTTTTTACTTACTTCCGGGAATCAACTAAACCTTAATTACAAAAAAACTTACAGTTTGAACAGATCAAATTGAACATTAATTGTTAACAGTCTTCCACATTTACGCACAAAAATAAGTTTGCACCAAAAACAAAATGCGTAAAATAAGTTTTGTTATAAACGTTAAAGTAATTGGAAAGTGGATTAATTAACATTTGGATGGACGTTCTCGGCTTTATGTCGAGCCTACACCACCTTGATCATGTTACAACAAAGTGTCCTCAACACTGTCTCTTTTTGTGACTAGCCAAACTCAAACTGCAGTTCCAATCAGATCATCCAGATGTGTCTATGTAAAGACAATAATAAGAGACCAAAGCAAATATAATGCGTTTTAAGGAGCTACGATGTGTTATTAAGTGGTCATTACTGCTCCATTGGCGCAGAGCGGTGCTGGTGCTGGATTTAGAGACACATACAGCAGCGCATCATTTACATGATATTGGCTGCTTAGTCTGGGGATGGATGGAGGGTACTATGAAGCTGTAATTTCTCCTTAGATCCGACCACAAAAGGGTACCCGATAACGCCCCGTGGGGAGCAGCCAATAGTCCCTTAATGCCCCGCTTTTCAATGGATTTCTGCTTGTCCGAGGCCAGTTTAATTGCGTTTCGGGTCCCACGTCGGTCGCTTGATTATGCTGCTATTGCGTGGAAGCGCGGAAACCAAGGATATATAGAAGTGGCCAAAGGCTTTGACAGGTTAGATTGTCCTGCCTTGGGACTCTTATTTAAGCGCGGACCCCCCGACGTCTGCGTGCTCAGAGCGCTTTGAGAGCCAGCTCCAGGGTTCCTCCAGCGACACACAACCATTTAGTCACTGTTTCATTAGGCGCTATTTGAAGCTTTCAAGCGGCGCTGAATCAAATGGAGCGGGACTTGCTGGGAGCAGGGATTACGTAGGAGGAGGGCCCACTGAAAATTAACCGACGCCTAATTTAACTCATTTCTGTCCGAGTTTGGGATACATTCCTAATTGAGAAGGGGAAGCAGGTGAAGTTGTGGTCCCACGCAGGCCTATTCAGAGCGCGAATCAATGGTCCCCCATTCACATCCCGCTGCTGATCATATATGATGAGTGCAAAGCCAGCTAATGAATATATAAGCTCCTATTAATCGAATTAGAGTTCCTCTGCAGGTGTGAAGGGTCAGTGTTTAGAGCCACTGACAATGGAATCAACGCTTTTCAGTGTACTTCTGTGGCGACCTGACCCCGGACAGCAAAGACCACCACCAGAATGGACGCACCAAATCCATGCAAGAGCATGGATAATTGCAACATTACAACATTTTTATTATTTTTTTTTTTTTTTTCAAAAATAGATCGTGGTTTTGTCTAGATTTAATCGATCTATAATTCTCTACCCCAAAGATGGCAGGACTTTTAATGACCACCGTTAACAAAAGTGGCAATTACGCATGACAAAAGACAATTAATAAGAGGCTTTTGAGGCGCTGCAGCTGCTGTCCCACGTGGAGATAGGGGCAAGAAGAAGCTCAAGTGCCGTTGGAGAACTGTGTCTAGTCAGTATTGGTTAACACTTACGCGAGCATCCGCCAGAACAGTGCCCGTGGCACTTTCACTCAGAAGGGGACATAATGATACGAAAATACTGATGATGGGTCACATTTTTCTGTTACATCCATGCTGTGCTGAATGAAAACGTAAACTGTAAATTATAAATGCGTTATTGTAAGTCCTGTGGATCAAGGACGAACCGTCTAATATCTTCAAAACTCTATCCGGATGTATTGTTGCTGTATACATTTGATAATTTAACGAGAAAGCACGAGAAAAAACGCTGTTAACGAGAAAAGAAAGACTCATGTACGTGTAAGCACTTGCTTTTTTAGACTTGGGGAAAAAATAATAAAACAATTGACCTATGACCTACAGTGTGTGGTGTATAAACTTCTAAACATGTTCGTGCGACTCCTGATTGTGTTTTATCTTGACAAATTCTTAGACTATTGTTAAACGTTTAAAACATTTTACATTTCACCAAAGCATTTGTAGACATTACATAATCTAGGAAGGGTCAGGGGTCAGACTCGGAATCTCTTAAACCCTGCCCACAACCAAAGACAGATTGACAGACAGACAGGGAGTGGTCCAAAGCCCAGACCTCAGCAGCGTGACTCCTGACTTCAGCACTCCGGACAGCTCCCACTGGACCCGCCCCTCAAGACCTACGTCACGTCTCTGTGCAGTCATTTCCGTCACAGGTTTCGCGCACAGACGCGGGACACTTGTGATACACATGGAGCTGAATCCTCCATGGATCCAACTGTGGACTCATTTCAGATTTTTAAGTGTAAAAGTTGCGCAACAAATCCTTCAATCAGAGGCGTTTCTAGAGACCGTGGAGGCCCCATGCAAGAATGGAGCCCCCAAAACATAATGAACTTAATTAGGCATGTTCATCATGAAACCATGTGCATTACAGCTTATACAAAGTTTAAACAAATGTTACAGTCCCAGTTTAAAGACAGGTTGCCTACCTGTCGCCATGTGTCTGCAAAAAAAATATTTTACCTGTTTAATTCTCATTAACCTTTTTTATTGTTACTATTCCTGCATTCACATTTAAAACATAATTTATGAGTACATTGATTTTTAATGTCTTAATTTACAAAGATAAAAAATAGTGGCTATCCCTTTCAT
Organism: Perccottus glenii; assembly: GCA_024416835.2. NCBI lineage: Eukaryota > Metazoa > Chordata > Actinopteri > Gobiiformes > Odontobutidae > Perccottus > Perccottus glenii. The sequence goes on from CM044559.2 coordinate 11,542,983, forward strand.
CATTTAGGGCCCCCTTTGCTGGTGCCATTGCAACCCATCTTTTTTCAGTTGAGGCCAAAATGTGGTTAGTTTTCCTTGCCTCAAAATCTGCAAATGTTACCAGTACTGTCGATGATTGTCCATGTTCAGTTGAAACTATTAAAGAAATAGTGTAAGCTTGTACCTCCAAATCAGGGTTTCACTTCTGACCAGGTCTCACTGGGAGTCATAAGAAAGTTTCAGTTTGACAGGTAGCCTACTAACTACTAGAGTTTTTGAAACACCCTGAGGTGTATGTGCAAAAGACCCAGATGGGAGAGTGCAAGTCAGTTGTTTGTGACGGCAGGGATCAAAACCTTTCAGGCTGTTTTAAAGAATCTACTATATACATTTATTTGTCAGCTAAATACAGCTGCGTGTACATGAATGTGTGTATGTAAATGTGTGTATACTGTATGTAGCCATATGCTTTTGTGTGTCGTGTCTTTAATCTGGAATTCGAGATTGTAATAAAACATTGATGATGATTGACTTGTACTTGACTCTGTGGTTCATAAATGGTTCATTACTCATCTTAGGATTTCATGTTCATTGTCCAATTCAGTCACATGAAAGGAAAGTGCTTTTTTCCTGCGTCCCCCTGGTGGATGGTTCAGGAAGCACTGAGAGTCAAATCAAGTGCATTCAGTCCTCTGTCAGATCATCGCCTTCTTTATGAAACATGCAACGTTCACGTGCAGATTGCAGTGTCATGCTAAACGCACCTCAGCCAGCAGTTAGGAAGCAGATATTTTCAGCTGAAAGGGGCAAACGTTAGAAGTGAGCTGTCAGCCAGTGTGTGAGGTGCTGTGCAGCCTTTGTTTGGAGAACAACGACACTGTTCTTCTGAGCAACATGTGGAAGTAATTGCGCTGAGCGGCTGGCGCTTCGCTGGGAGGGGGCACATCACATCCCCGGGGCTCTGCTGCCTCGGTCCGGGCAGAGAGGTGATTCATAGGGGGCATTATCCCTGTTCTGCCCCACGGTCATCACTGCACCGCTCTGCCCCAAGGGTAAAAGACCAGCAGCAGCAGCTGACGCGTGTGTGCCGATAAACAACTATTGGGGGAGATTAAAGTCAGAGGTTTTGTTTATTTTTATTTTTTGTATTATAGCCTATATTGAATTTAATCACCAAAACAAAACGTTTAAAAGACAAAAGAACCCAAATTTGCCTATGACAAGCGCGATACTACGTGCAAGAAAAAAAAATGTAATGCAGCTGCGGAAAAGTACAGCAACAGTTTCCAAACTTTACCTTGTTAGACATCAAGAGGACGATGTGGGTCAAATTCAACGTCATATCCCGCGTTTCTGTTGCACTAATGATGAATTACTTTCATTTTACTTTCTTTGCATCTACTTAGTTTTCTTTTCAAATGTGGACCTGCTTTTATTTGAGTGCTTGTGAGTTCGTGTGTGTGCAGTTCGCAGCCTGACAAGACGCTTGTGATGTGGTCGTAAGGTGGTGTTGGAGCGCCCTCTAGAAGATCCCATGTTCCGACTCCAAACACGACCAGTTTGTTTTGAACTCATTCTAATGAGTTCAAAACAAACTTTAATCACAGTTTCGCACGAACTTTTAAAACGACGTTGGATCGTGTAAGTTTCATTTCTCAAAGTTGAACGTGACTTTACATTTACGCATACATTTGTTTTTATCATATTGAAAACTTGTTTCTAACCCCCTTCCATTTGGCCCTTGCTCTAAAACGAGTCCGGGGGGAGAAAGGGGGCTGTCATTTCCTGAGCCTTATTTACTTTAAGCAGATGATTACTTCTTTCTCGTTGGTGGTGGTGGTGTTTTTCGGGGGGCGGGTGGATGGAGGGCCAGGGGGTGGACTGTACTGCACTGAATCAGTTACAGGTCGCTGTGGAGCTGAGGCGCAGTCGTGAGGGCGGTCGCGAAAGGCGCACACCAGACAACACAGACATATGGTCTCCCAGCGCAGGACCTCTGAAGGATTACCCCCGCTGTAAGGGACCCTCTCCGCGGACCATTCACTGTGGATATACTGACACCGGAGCGAAAGAAAGAAGGGATTACTGAAGGTAAACGCGCGCTTTGTGGAAGTTTTTGCGACTAATTGGGAAGTTTTTACGCACGAATACGTGACAAGAAAACTGGATTATATTGGGTTGCATTGCATTCTAGCCCGAACGAGCTATTGTTTTATTTTATAGGGTGAGTAGGTAAGGTTTAAAAGCATACATCAAAACTTTGACGCAACTTTTACGCGTTATATCGAGTGCGTTACTTTCTACACTTCGAAGTTTGGTATCCAACGCAGCAGATGGTCCCGTCCTGGACGCCTAGCGGGGACATGTCGCTGACTCCGCGGGATGAAAGCGACGGGTCCGGGCCTCACAGCTGGAGGTGTCACTTGGAAGACTGGAGATCTATTGTGGGATGCTTTGGCTTTTGGCACAGAATGGGAAACACACGGACTGGAAAGCCGTTGTACATGGCATTGTTGTCTCCAAGGAATTTGTGGAATTAAAAAGTGGAAAAAGGAAAACGGTGGAGTAAAGAGAAGCTGGAGTCTTGCTGGATTCAAGAAGAGAATGTGGTTTTTGGAGCCGTTGCGCATTCTTCACCAAGCGCCCTGTTGCTACAAGGAATTCTAAACGGGTTTATTACATTTTTAATAAAATTATAGTTTATTCATTACTCCGCGGCTTCTATGGGAATCAGCTGCTGGCGCGCAAAGAAAGTTAATCAGCTGTTGGTATGGGACATTTGTTGAGTTGCTGAGTGAGAAGAGAGAAAAAAAGATTGAGATTTACGCATAGTAAAAAACAAAACGTGTCTTTTTTGTAATTGTTTAAGGCGAGGCGTGTGCACAAACACGTCAAATCCAATCAAGCTCTTTGGCCGATGAATCCCGCGAAAATATACGCTTTTGTGCTAAGTGGCTCTGGCTGATTACAGAGTGAACCAAACCCAGGTTACCCACGGATCATTAAGCCGTCTCAGATGCTCCACAGTGAGCAGCCACAGGAAGCGACAGGGGCCAACAGCTTCACATACAGCATATCTACAAGTGTCAAAGACAAAACCTATCCGCAGTCACAAAGGAACGTATCTGCTGGCCTCTGTGCTGAAGCCCGCAATGTGGTGAACAGACGCGTTTTCGTTCAGTGGGAGTCCCATTCCAGACTGTGTGGCCCCAGTGAAAACTTGGATCCATCATTTAGACAGACATCTCAGCCTAAGCGCCTGAACTGCTACACACACAAAACGACGAGGAGTATTTATGATTGATAAAGTAAAAATGTCGTTTAGTAACATTAAAATAGTAGATTTCCATTGTTATTCAACACAAATTACCATTCACAGTCTTTTATAATGTTTAAAGGGCAGGAAAAACTAATATACATGGTAATATTCCATAACAAAATAAAAGTGGAGGAAAAGTGCTTCTAGAGGTGATGCGAATATTAAGTAAACAGTGCCCCTAAATTGTTGACTGTGTCGCCCCCTAGTGGCAGCTCTCGCGATAATCGTTAGAGAGATTTAACTGCACTGTCCGCTCAGTATTTTATAAAATATACCATGAAAGCTTGTTCACGTAAAAAAATTTATTGGCACAATTTTGACAAATACATAGAAAAGGAATGGGGTAACGTGTTTACATAGTAATTTCTGCAGTTGTGTGTCTATAACCTATGTCAAACTGTGCAGGACAAATGTTAGCAACCGAAAAAAAGCTTAAATATTGACCAAACAAGAGCATTAGAAAATAAAAAAAGATTTATACCTCACTTTAATGTTACTAATAATGAACTAAGACGTTTACTTGTCTAAACGTATCGTTTTTCTCTTTCTCTACAGGTCAGAGCCTCCATAATTATGGATGTGATGAAGACGTGCATCGTGTTGATGGCTCTGGTCTCACGTAAGTCCAATAACATGTCGTAAAGTGTACCCTTTCCCGCCAATGATCAGCAGCATCTAATGTAACTCCACCTGCTGTGCACAGTTACCTGTGGGCTGTCTCCGCCAACTATCGTCTCCAATGAGGAGGAGTTCATTCTCCAGCCAGACTCTGTTTTCAACATAAGCTGCACAGGGAAAAGAAATGTCGTCTGGGCTGAACCTTTACCAAACAACACCTTTGTTTTACCGGGATATTACACCGCAACGCTGTTCATTTACAACGCTACTGTTGAGAACACCGGCTACTACACGTGCACTTATGAGACTACAGAGGGGCACGCGGAGGACACCGAGGCGGAAATATACGTCTATGTTCCAGGTGAGTTCCATTTCAACTCCATACTGTCTATATTGTCATTGTCATTCTTATTGTCATTAGGTAGACATAGCCTGCACCAAATAATGTAATATTTGAGTAACTAAGTAACCCTACACAAAAATGTAGCCTACAGTAAGGTGCAAAGGTTTTAGGAAGGAGCTAAGATATGTTGTAAAGTAAGAATGATATAAAAAGGTATTAAATGTGGTCACCCAGGAACTCTATGGGTAGGTTGTTACAAACATCTTAGAAAAGTAACAAAGACCTTTGCACAGTAGGCCTACTGTATTGGAAAATGCCACACAATGCAGTATTGAAACAAAGCTGAAAACCATAGCATGATAATGAGTAACATTACACCAAATATAAAACATTTAAATAAAGGGTTTATGATGCATGTTTGTCAACCCCTAAGTGTCAAGTTCAATATATTTGATCATGTGTCACTAATCTGTAGCTCATTTATTGTTTTCTCCTTCCAGATCCCAAGATTCCATTTGTTCCAGAGTTCCCTGAGAACTTAGTTGTCCCCATGGAAACAGCAGGACTTGGCGTGACCATCTCCTGCCGTGTGTCTGACCCTTACTACCATGCCGTACTGAAGAGTGTGAGCAGCGGAGAGGAGATGCCTGTCTTTTATGACAACAAGATGGGCTTCTTTGGGAGTCTGTCTCCTGGACAGTATTTCTGTGAAACCACTGTCAATGGCCAAACATTTAAAAGTGTTATATACACTGTGGAGGATGAAGGTTAGTAAAACATGCAATGCTAAATAATAATAGTGTGTATTTGGAAAATAATAAATATAGACTTTTTTAGCAAATACTTGTGGTTAAATGTATGTATAGTTGTATTTGTTTTATTGAAGCAGATAAGGAAGATACATGTTTTGGGGTTGAAAAGGTGAAAAGATAGAAAAATAGAAAAATAACCATGCACAGCTGGGAACACTCTTTGTTTGACCAATTCTGTGATCTCACTGCATTAGAGCAATGACATTATGTCATTGTCGCTGGGAAGATGACTTAACTCGGCTGTTTTCACTCTGTTTGTGATTCATGAGCTCATAGTAATCATGGTGTCACACTACTGGATGCTGGAGTTACTGAACTATGTTTTTTGTGTCGGTTCCAGATACTGCAGCATTGGACAACTTCAAGGTGGAAGTAAAAGCCAGTGAGGAGACACTGAGAGCAGGGCAAGCCTTAAACATCACCTGCATTTCTCCAGCTGGACTCTTTCACCAACAGTGGCTTCACCCCAAAAAACAGGCAAGGCCTGGCACCACTGCGGCATTATTCATCCACTTTGAGGCTCCTGTCTGTCCTGCTCTAGTTCCTTCAAACTCTTTTACATTTCCATGTCATTTCCTACAGAGCCCCGCTGAATCCTAAATTAGTAAATAATGGTTTTGGAGCATAACCTAGCTGTGCCAAGCAGAATATAACTCCAAGGACAGCCCACAGCGGTTGCAAAGTATGCAACCAAATGTTGTGTCTTCATTATGAGGATGTCAGCCAAACACTGCTGCGCAGTTAACTCCATGAGAAGCAGTCAGACAGGAAAAGTCTCAAAGAAATGTCTTAATGGAAACAGGCAGTTCAAAAGAATGAGAGAAAAAGTGATAGTAAATTCTTTAACCTCAGTGAGACGTGGACAGATGTTGTCTGTACATAACAGCCAGCTAAACACTAGGTGCTTTTGAAGTGTTTTCCTCAGAGATGTAAATGATATTTGTTTATATTTTTTGCTTTTAATATGTTTGGCAGTTTTTTTCAACATGGGATTCCTCTAATTCCTTTTCCAGATGCGCTAAGGACAAAAACATTGATCTCTCGAATCCTGTTTTTTGTCTCAGTTGCAATTACAGGCTTTAAAAAGACCCTGTGATCCTGATTTATCTCCTGTGGCCTTGCAAGTGTTTAAACCATTAGCCTCTAGCAACGCGTCGGACACAGTGGAAAACAAAATGTATATTTCTTCCTGCTGCTTTCAAGACCTTTAACCCATATGTTTTTTTTGCAGGCAGTGGATGCTGTTCAGATTAAACAAACCTTTTCTGACCGGTTTGTCTATATACTTAACATCCCAAAAGCCACCTCTCAGGACAGTGGGACGTATGAGTGTTCTGTTAGCGATCAGATTAATGGAGTGGTCAAAACCAGCAGCGTGGTCGTCACTGTCTTTGGTAAGTCTTAGGGTTCAATCCTTGGAAAGTGACATTATGTAGGAACATTTATTTGTGACGGCTCGGCTCACAGTTACTTTTAGATCTTTATTTAATATTCACATCATTATTCTGGTGAACTTTCTATGGTTTTATTTATGTGCCTGAGGTGGCCTAGGGGTTTGTGAAAGTCATTTTCTGCCATCTGATTGTAAAGCTTCACCTCTGCTTTAAACATCAGTTGCTGTGTTTTACTAGATGACCTGAACAGATGCACAGCTTCCTTTTTAAAGTCTTCTTATCCCTTTTCTGTTATCACTGTTTTCTAATCTGCACACTGATGTTTGAGCTAATGTCTAATCTGACATATTGTTCCTTTACTCTGTTGTGTAATTTCAGAGGAGAACTCTTTTGTTGCCCTGGATCACAGTGGGATTTTAGCCTCAGAAGTTGTAAGCCTTTTGGAGGAGACTGAGTTTACCATCCTGATTGACGCCTACCCAGCCCCAAAGGTCTACTGGCAGAAAGATGGCAAAGATATAGAGGAGAACTTCTATGTGCTCACTAAAACTAGCCACTTTGAGGGAAACCGGTAGGAATTACTATTTATTTCATGTAAATTAGAGACACTATAAGCCATAATACAACTTGCTCAAATAATGTTTACCCCTTTTATGTTTTGTTGATGTAAAGGTTTTCTGGTTATTTCCTTTTCAGATACCAGAGCATTCTAAAACTTCGCCAACCAATGGAGAAAGACAATGGGAAGTACACCATCACAGCCACCACTGATTCACGCACTGTTCAGTTCTCATTTGACCTCAGAGTCAAAGGTAAGAGACTTAACATACCTGTAAATATGCTTTACATTAGAAAAGTCACTGATACTACGTACTGCATTTTGTCTTTTTTTCCAGCTCCTTCAGTAGTGATGTTTCCTCCATCCACTGCCCCCGTGCTCCTGCCTCAGACCGACGAGATGGTGGTGCCCCTACATAGTCCTTTCACCCTGACCTGTAGGGGCAATGCCAGAGTGGCCTGGAATACGTCACTGCTCAATGTCCTGGAGCAGACGCAGGAGGACAGCAACGGCCTGTTTGTCACCACCGTCATTGTGGACAATGCCACTGCCATGCACACCGGCTACTACAGCTGCTTCTACGTCACCAACAGCCCTGACGACACCAACTACAGCAGAATCTATGTTTACGTGCCAGGTAGGAGCTAAAGTTTGAAGTTTAGTTATTTTATGCTTTTTTTTTGTTTGTTTTTTTACTTTTTTTTCTTAATACATCATATTTATGAACCTCTAGATCCTGATGTCCCCTTTGTGCCGTCAACTTTGGCTTATGGGAACCTCGTCCTGTCTGACTACGAGGAAATGGAGATTCAGTGTCGGGTGACAGATCCCAGTGCTAACGTGACTCTGGTCAACGTTGACACCCAGCAGCCTGTGCCTAGCGTTTACGACAGCAAGAGGGGGGCTTTGGGTATCTTCACTGCCGGGACCTATGTCTGTAAAGCCGTCATCAACGGGGAGGAATACCAAAGTGAGGAGTACATTGTCCACGGCTGGATAAGTATGTGATTGTATGGATAGTGTTGGCATCAATATGTTGTTGTCCTGGTGTTTTGACTTTATTTATCATATTATATTAGGTAACGCACTGCATGTTAAGCTGAGTGCCAAAAGGACTGCACTGCTGGTGGGAGAGACCATCACAGTTTCCTGCCTGGCTCAAGGATCTGTAATTTTGGAAGATCACTGGAAATATCCTGGCAAACTGGTGAGGGAAACAGACAAGGGGTGCACAATATATTACAAATACTACTTTGCCCCAAAGCAACTCTACATAACTTAGAAAGTTGCACCCAGTGAAGGACTCTGTTGGGTCACAGGCTTTCACGTTGGTATTTTTCAAGGTTGTTTGAAACTGATCTTTCATGTTTGACAGATGGACCGTGGCATCATAACAGTAAAGGATAATCAGTGGAATCAGACAATCCTCTACACTCTGACCATTCCCCAGGCTTCGACTAAAGACAGCGGCATCTACACCTGCTCCATCACTGATGTCATGAGCAGTGAGAGACAAACAAAGTCACTAACAGTTAAAGTCTTTGGTATGAAAGCCTTGGTCTCATATCTCGTACCTATTTCAAGTCAACAAATAGTACAATGTAATCGTATATTATTATTTTGACTTGTTTTTTTACAGAAAGTGAGTTTATGTACATTAGGCCTGAGTTCGAAGTCTATGAAACGGTAGAGCTTGACGAGGTTCGTGACTTCAGGGTAGAAATCAACGCCTTACCCAGCGTCAGCCCTCAGGTCACTTTGCTCAAAGACGGGCAACCACTCGGCGACGTCACAGCAGAGATCTCCACCAGCGTCCAGCAGCTAAGCGAGACCAGGTGAGACTCCAGCTCGAGGCTAATGATAGTCTCATAGTAACATCCACAGGTCGACCTGTAATTATGGGCACTTATTGGAGTTTCTCCTGTGGTCTGCAGGTACCTCATAGTTCTCGCCTTAATTCGAGCCAAAGAGGAGGATAGCGGGAACTACACCATGCACGTGAAGAGTGGAAACCAGAATCGGAGCATTAGCTTTACTCTACTGGTTAAAGGTTAGACAGTGGACCGTTATCTTTTAAAGGGTTCTTATTTGTCCTGCAAGAACCTGAAATTTTATGTTTTTACTTTGGACCATCTGAGACTGCTGGAAAGTGTAGAAGTATTTCTTGAAAAGAGTTTATATCAGATGCCACAACTCACATTTTCTAGTTCCTGTTAAAGTCTGTGCTCATCTGCTTCTTTTCGCTCTGTTCCAGTGCCTGCAGTTATTGTGGAACTAGTAGACATCCACCAGGGTTCAGCTTCTGGCCAGTCAGTGGTGTGCATTGCTCGAGGGCAGCCCACTCCTGAAGTTGAGTGGTTTGTCTGCAAAAACATCAAAAAGTAAGCTCTCTTCACCTACTGTTTAATTTTTTTGGTAAACATTTATTGACATTAAATTTAATGTGCTTGTGTTTTATTTGCAGTTGTGCCAACGACACATCTTCCTGGGTGCCGATCCCTGCCAACTCCACCGACGTCACCCTGGACTCTCACATGGACGAGGACGACAACATGGAGAGCCAGGTCCTCTTTGGTCATCTGGAAAACACTCTAGCCGTGCGCTGCTTGGCCCGGAACAGCCTGGCCACAGTGACGAGGGAGGTCAAGCTGGTATCTAACGGTGAGAAAAAGTTTTATTGTGACGTTGTTGTTTCCGCCTTGAGTTCCTTCCACTGCCGTCGCTTGGAGTGTGAGGCCTTTTTCAGAGCAATACATTGGTGGCCTGCTGTCAGTGTTGCAGCAGCTGTCAGATGATAGGTTAGTGTCGGGACAACTGAGAGCTCTTTAGACACTCCAAAAAGATCCTCTCTCCTGTCAGATCATTCAGAGAAAACAGAGATCATTAGGGCCTTTTGGTTTTCCCAGATGAGCTTTATACCCCCTCCCTCCAATCCTCACTCCACGCACTCACCCTCTAATCTTATTGCAAGCTTCCCCTAAGAGTGCCGGGACCCCTCCCCTTTCCACTTGTGTCTTATCGTCCCAGCATACCTTTTGCTCCCAGACACCCAACACTCTGAGCTGTCACTGTTGTATTCCACTCTGTTGTGACTTCTAAAGCACATAGCATATAAATATTTTTCCTCTTCATCCAACACATATAATGACTGGCTCTCCCCTGAACAGGCCCTCACCCCGAGCTGACTGTTGCTGCTGCAGTGTTGGTGCTCCTGGTCATTGTCATCATCTCACTCATTGTCTTCGTTGTAGTCTGGAAACAGGTATTGGTGCCATCATTAAGCATTTATCCCTGCCTTTTATTCACTCACACCCATCGCACTTTTGTAGCACTTGAATTTGAAGTCATGCAAATGATAACCTGACATAAAAAGCCATTGTTCTTTTTCCATTAATGCACATTCCGTTACCGTAAATATAAAAATAGTGTTGCCAAGATTATGATGAAATTGATTACAAATTAAAAAATGTAGTTTCCAAGATGAGAACCATTGCTAACCATAGCTTCATTTCTCTGCCTTTACATCAAGTAGTTATATATTTATTTGTTGAAATATGGTACCAATTCAAGCCCCACAAACTTACTAACATTCACTTTCTTTTTTTTTTCTGTTCTGTAGAAACCTCGATATGAAATCCGCTGGAGGGTGATTGAGTCTGTGAGTCCTGATGGCCACGAGTACATCTACGTGGATCCTATGCAGCTTCCCTATGACTCCAGATGGGAGTTCCCTCGAGACAGACTTGTGCTTGGTGAGTTTATTTATTTATTTATTTTCTGGTGGCATCCCCTGCTGAGATGCTCTGGTCCTGGTGTCTCTCTACTGCCTTTGAAGTGATGCTGTGATAAGCTAATCTGATTTGGGCTGTGGATCTGTCTGGCAGAGTGCTGGTTTGAGTGAGCGATCAAGGACAAATGCACCCTCTGAAGAAGTCACACATGAGAAAACAGAGATGTGTTTGTAAATCCATCACTGTCTTCATTACTCATTCCTTTTATGTTGTGTGTTTGTCAGGTCGTATCCTGGGCTCTGGAGCTTTTGGGAAGGTAGTTGAGGGCACGGCCTACGGGCTCAGCCGCTCTCAGCCTGTCATGAAAGTGGCAGTAAAAATGCTTAAACGTAAGTTAAACTGAGGAACATAACTTAAAGACCTTTTATAATCATTATCATCCTTTATAGAATTATAAGGTTTTGAGGTTGTGATGATTACAGCTTCTAAATAGAAAAACAGATAAACCTTTAAAATACACTTTTTATAATGTCATTATGTTATCCAAGAATAGGAAAATGTGAATAACTGATCTGTGATAAAGGGCAAGATTTGCCTGTCGATTGACTGGATTTGTTGAAGTCAACATGAACTGATGCATGTTCATACTGTGAATCTGTTGACCCATTGTGCATACCTTCTTGTCGCCAGATGTAAACATTTATTAAGTGACTGTTGGATTATTTATATAATCGATTCATTAAAAAAGATTTTGATTTTTGGTTGGTGCTTTGCTCGTGTGTAATGTGTGTTGACCACATTTTTTGTACCTCTTGCAGCCACAGCTCGCTCCAGTGAGAAGCAGGCCCTGATGTCTGAACTGAAGATCATGACTCATCTTGGGCCACATCTCAACATTGTCAACCTGCTGGGGGCATGCACCAAGTCAGGTAAATAATACACCTTAGTTCTAGACACTAAGGACTATATGCATAAAAGTCTTTACATTTAACAGTTTTTGATTGACTGTCCTTTTGGCAAGTGTGGTGTTTTATAGATCTTTTTTTGGAAGCTTTTATGAGCCTCTGATAAGATTAGAGCAGAGACTGACGCTGATGCATGGGGGTGTGTGTTTTTATCTTCTTTAGGTCCTATCTACATTATCACTGAATACTGCTTCTACGGAGATCTGGTCAACTATCTGCACAAGAACAGAGAGAACTTCCTCAGCCTGAACCCAGAGAAGACTAAAAAGGACTTGGATATCTTTGGGATCAACCCGGCAGACGAGAGCAGCAGAAGGTACACTGTGTTCCGGGTGTACCTTAGAGCTTTTTAACCAAATTTTAATAGTGCATCCACTGAAACAATTTGGGAGCTCCTCTCTCTGACACACCCCTCTAATGGGTAACTCTATCACCACATCTGATTGGTTAAGGCATCTTCACCAAATTGAATCTGGTCTGAAGTGGCCTCAGCTTTCAGACTAATTCCATTGTGTAGGAGTTACCTGTTAATTGTGTCCACTCAGAGGAGCGCAGTGAAACTCCAGCCCTCTCTGGTTCTCCCAGAGGCACTTCTGCACAACTGGATGACTCACAGCGGCCACACCTCAAAATGACCAAAACATAATTGAATCATGGCAGCCGTGTTCGCCTTAACCACATCTTCCCAAAGCCTAGCCACAGAGATGGAGAGAATGTCTGCAGACAAAATAATACTTCACTATTAGTCTTAATATAACCCCTGCAGCAAGGATATCTGTTGTCCTCAACTCATCACTCACATCCATCCACTGCCTTGTCTTTGCACACAGCTACGTGATACTGTCCTTCGAGAGCAAAGGAGATTACATGGACATGAAACAGGCTGATAACACTCAGTATGTGCCCATGCTGGAGATGAGCAATTCTTCTAAGTACTCCGACATCCAGACGTCCAACTATGACCACCCTCCGTCCCAGAAAGGCTCTAGTGGTGAGAATACACTGCCCTAACTCTCCTTTTTGCTCACTCCTTTTTAATTTTTTTTACAGTTATTGGTGTGTTTTTTTGGCTTTAGTGCTGTGTTTGAGTCAGTGTCGGTTGAAGGGTACACCCTTGTCAGAATTTAGGACGGGTGCAGCCCTGTAATTACATGGAGAGGGTAATTGTAGCACATGCATAATAATGCCCAGTTTTTCCCTGCCATTAGTAAAAGCCAGGTTTGGGCCAGCACTATATTTACAAAGCCTCAGGACGTCTCTGTGTGTTTGTTTTCTGAACCAGAGAGCGAGATGGACACCCTGCTGTCAGACGACATGAACGAGGGCCTCACCACCACTGACCTGCTCAGCTTTACTTATCAGGTGGCCAAAGGCATGGAGTTCCTGGCGTCCAAAAATGTAAGTTAAACTCCAGACCTACAGTGAATATGTTTATGAAAGAAGATGAATATTGTGGAGGAGCCAGTTACATGCCACACAGGTCCTGCGGCCTGCCGACTAGCTGCTCGTTAATTCGCGCTGTGCCCTATATGATGACAGCTGTCTCTGCCAAAAGGACGGAGGAAGCCGGCGGTTGTGTGATAAGCAGCGCTGTGCTCAGGAGAGTGGCCAGGGGCTCAATATAGCAGCACAGGCAGACTAGAATTACCAGCTAGAAGCTATTCATTCTGTTTCATACTTATTTTCCTTAAATATCCATTGGTCACATCCATTGCTCCAACTGGCGTATTTACACAAAGGAAGGCTTTATAAAGCAATGTCTAAAGGCATTAAATATAAACTGAAGTGAATAAAAATATATTTAACTGTAGGAGCTAGACTCAGATGCACTCTTTTGGCCCAGACTGACTGATCAAAGTAAGAGTACATAAAGATACGGCTGTGAAAGATAAATAAAAGAGTAGCAATGAATACAGGCATTAGTAAAGATTTACCGTTGAGCCTGCAGATGCTAATAACTTCTGTTTGTGTGTAGTGTGTTCACCGGGACCTGGCTGCTAGGAATGTGCTCCTGTCTCAGGGGAAAATTGTGAAGATCTGTGACTTTGGACTGGCCAGGGACATCATGCATGACAGCAACTATGTCTCCAAAGGAAGTGTAAGTTTAATACATCGTATAAGCTAAAATATGTTTTAATATGTAAAGTTTGCATGCTTCATTAAGGGTTTCTGTCTTTGATGCACAGACCTTCCTGCCAGTGAAGTGGATGGCACCAGAGAGTATTTTTGACAACCTGTACACCACTCTCAGTGATGTTTGGTCCTATGGAATCCTCCTCTGGGAGATATTCTCTTTAGGTGAGCTTCAACTTTGTGACCGCAGGATCAATCTGTAGGTTTTATTAAAGGGGAACAAAGGCCTATAAGAACTTTCTTTTGTTCTGAAGGTGGCACTCCATACCCAGGGATGGTCGTGGACTCAAGCTTCTACAACAAGATCAAAAGTGGATATAGGATGTCCAAACCCGAGCATTCTCCTCATGATGTGTATGTGATCATCCACATGATTAAGTTAACAAATACTGCACTATTGTCTAGAGCAGGGGTGGGAAATTATTTTTCCCCAAGGGCCACATTAGAACCTGGGACTATTGTCGAGGGCCAGGCCAACGCAGGGAACTAACGTATGCGCAAAAAATACATTGTTTTTCATATAGATTTAAGTTTAAGCTATATTTAGATACTTTGAAGTCCATGCCATGTTGAAAGTTCAGCATTCTGCATCTTTCACTTTTTAATCTGAGGTGACATTGCTGTACTCTAAAGCCACAGTCCATTTCCAGTGTTCACCAACCAATCACAAACAGTATGGAATGCATAGACGTTGATTCCTTTTTTAACAAGTCTCCTCAGGGGCGCACAGGGGCGGGTCAAGCACCAGATGTAGCCCATGGGCCTCTAGAGAAACATAAAGCTTCTACAGTGGCTCAGTGGTAGAGCGGTTGTCCCTTAACCGGAAGGTTGGTGGTTCAATTCCCGCTCTCCCTACAGGTCATACTGTCGTTGTGTCCTTGGGCAAGACACTTAACCCACCTTGCCTCCAGTGGTGTTCCAGCTGTAACACTGATGAATTGAAGCTTAATGCAAGTCGGTTTGGATAAAAGCGTCAGCTAAATGAATAAATGTACTCGTATATATCTGATAGAATTCAAGGCTAGAGCTTTGTTGTTTTTAAATTGTGATTGTGAGTGTAGAGTTCTGCTGATGTGAGTCATGCTCAAATTACAAGGCACAGGGTGTACTGTCCTCGTTTTTTATGTTGCTGTTTTTTTCTTTTTCAGGTATGAGGTGATGATGAGATGCTGGAACAGTGAACCAGAGAAGAGGCCATCCTTCCTAGGTCTGAGTGAAACTGTTGCTGCTCTACTCCCCTCCAGCTACAAGAGGGTGAGTCTTCCGGTGACCCCTTATGTCCACACCTGGTTTCTACTATACCAGCTGTCACCCTTTGGATCTTCACATTCTTCACACTCCTCCTTTTATCGCACCATGCTATTTTTTAAAAGTGTCGCCAACAGGTTGAAAATAAATGGCAAGGACTCTTATTTTTTTTCCTGTGTTTGTGGATTTGGATGTTTCTGTAAAACACAATCCTACAAGTGAGCATGAATGCAGCTCGATAAAGTGGCTGGCCTCAGTCTGGGTAATGACGCAGCCCCAGTTCTCGCCTCCACCACCCAAATCCTAATTAGCCCATTAAAGCCCACATGGCACATGAAAACAGCCCTACCTCAGCCTCCTCTGATCGTCACACAGCTTCTATTTTAGCACCTCAGGCTTGGATGTGTGATTTCTAGGTTAAATAGCAGCGTCCAGCTGCCTGGAAAACGCCTCATGTACCTCCGCCTGAAACATTGAGGCCTACTCTTAAAAGTATTTAGAAGGCCCTCTGTTATTTCCACTTTTAATACCATTAGGAGTAAGTTAAGATAATAAAAATACAATTGCATATAATTCTAATATTTCTTTAATCTAAAACTATGTTACTTAGTTGATCATCGTTTATTCCTTATTCACTTTATGGAAATATCTTGTTGCATGTATATCATAAACACTAGACATCACTAGACCAAGATGTCTTACTGATGGAGTAATATACCATAATAAAGCTAGAATTACTACATAAAATGATTTGAAAGCCTTAACCCCTAAATATTTTTTGTGTTTTCCCTCGTGCAGCATTATGAGAGGGTAAACCACGAGTTCCTGAAAAGCGACCACCCCGCTGTGACTCGCATGTGCATAGAAAGTGACGACTACATCGGCATCACATACAAGAACCAGGGCAAGCTGAAGGACCGGGAGAGCGGCTTCGACGAGCAACGACTGAGCTCTGACAGCGGGTACATTATTCCTCTCCCTGACCTCGACCCAATATCTGATGACGAGTACGGCAAACGAAACAGACACAGGTAATAGACCACACCTTTTGGTTTTAGATGTTGTAATATTGTGTGTCAACATTAAATACTAACCTGCTTTTTTTGCAGTTCTCAAACATCTGAAGAGAGTGCAATCGAGACAGGCTCCAGCAGTTCCACCTTAGCCAAGCGTGAGGGCGAGACTTTGGAGGACATCACGCTGCTGGATGAGATGTGTCTGGACTGTAGTGACCTGGTGGAGGACAGCTTCCTGTGACCACAGTTTGAGCATCAGCCAAAGACTGTTTACTGTCTTCTCCTACAGACACTTCAGAGGACAAAGTAAACCACTTCACTGTCGAAATGAGACTGTGGTGACAGTGCGGTACGCTCCTCACTCCTCCTTGGACACTGCCCCCCATCGGGCCGAAGGAGTGGATGCACTAGCGACACGTCAAGGACTCAAAGCAACCACAGCCTCTGAGCCTGTGTCTGACATAGTGTCAGATATAAGGGTAAACCCATTGTCTTTTTATGGTAGAGCTTTACTATCGGGCATTCTGTTAACAGCAAAATAAGCAAAAATGGACGCATGAAACATGTCGGTCAGCAACCACTACAGATGCACTATTGGACATGTCTCTGAGCAACAATAGCCATTAAAGTCTTTCCACATAAACCTGCCCTGAGAATCACCTGATGCTGGCACAATCAGTACCAATGGATTGGAATTAAAAGCACAACATTTGGACTATGTGCATTTTTGTAAATGACCTTTTTTGTTTTAAATGCTTCAAAGTGCAGTATTTCAATTTTATTTTTTTACTTCATGTATTATTTGTGAATACTGAGTAGATGCGGAGTATATAGAAGGGACAGTTATGACGAGATCTTTTTAAGCTGCATGTTCCTTTGCTCAAATGCAATGTCCTAATTGGCCCTGTTTTACCAGCATATGGACTTTCCTAAATGAAATGTGATTGTACTGTAAATAGATCCAGAGTTGCTTTATATGAGGTAAGTATTTTATATAAGCACATATTAAGCTTCTGCACCCTTTAACTTCCTTTTACAACTAATGCTTTAATCAACCAATCATAAGGGAATAACACATTTTGTATTTGACAGTGTTAATTAACTAATCACATCATTTCAAATGTGAAATTATGAAGAAAAGGACCAAAGCCAGCCATTTATTTCTGAACAATTAGTATTATTAACACTACAAAAGTACTTGCAATGAACTTTGACCTGGTGTCAGTTTATGTGCCCTCTTTGTACTTGACCAGCTACTGTACCAGCTACGCCACTGCCTCCCACTATCTGTCAACTGTGATGTAATCGGCAATCAACTGTTGCACTTTTCTTTTTTTTTTTTTTCATTTTGTTTTGGATGTTGCCAAATAATCAGGCTATAAAAGGTCTAATTTATGGCTGTAGAGGACTCCTTTTTAAAAGCAGAGTGGATGCGTGTGTTTGTGCCACTCTTGAGTGGTTTGTGTGTTGTTTACGGTACAGTATTGTAAATTGTCAAAGTAATCACCCAATATGATGATTTATTACAATGCTTCATTATTTTACATCATGTACATTCAGATGATTTATATTTCAATAAAAGATCTATAATGTAGATGTGTGGTTGTGTCTCATGCATATACCTACAAATAACAAACTAATAATATGGACCAATGGGATTATGTGGTTAAATACATGTTTGCATACTATTGCATAAATATCTGAATTTATTATTTCTGAAACTTAAGATATTGGGATGCCATCACAGTAGACAAATAATATGTATGTAATGTAATAGATTACATTGTAGTACAGTGATTCTCAATATAATTGAGGAAAAAAGTATTTTTTTGGTTTGGACCATAATCCAAAGCATAAAGTCAAGCTTTAGTCCCAGATGAAGGCTAGACACTTGATGACGGTTTCAGGCAAGTTTTTTCCAAACAGCCTATTCAAATAGGAATAAAACTAACCCGTGTTTAAATTACTGTATAGGCTATAGGCAATGTATTTTACTTGGACAACACTTCTTATACTAACCTCATGAGTAGTAATAAAACACAGAGAGCAAGTGGTACTACAAGAGCAAGAATATTTTTGAGGTAGTAACTCAGTGAGAAAGGTTTGAGAATACTGTTCCAGCTCATTGTATCAAAATATTCAAGCAAAAACTTCTAACAAAATTGCCACAATAAACTTTAAGGGTATGTTGTAAGAGCTAATGTTTGCTAGCATATTTGCCAACAGTCACACATTTAACAGTTTGAAATGCTGCTCCAAACGTCGTTAATTTAAGTGCCTCATTTACGGACTTTTTTAACGAACTGAAAACCCTTCTGAAAACATTTAGTAAAACACTCCACACTTCACGAACCTTGCCAAGAAACAACTTGTAATTATCTCTCCTCTCCACAAGAGGGAGCCAGAATGTTACAAATAGTCCATTGAATCTAGCTGAAGATAAAGAAGATGATGACTATGAACGTGAGCGTCCTGCTTAAACAGAAGGTAAATCCTGATCTTTAAACATTCATAGTATTTCAGTATTTCACTGAAACGTACTATTATGAGCACACAACGTCCCCAAAGTATTTTCACTAATGTTCATACTTCAAAGTAAACCTTAGACTACCGGAAATGTAGAGCTCCCAAACATAGACATAATATACGTAGACGCCTCATAGACTGACGCTGCCTATTGGAGCGGACGTATCAGCGCGGCGCCATCTTGGATGGGTCCCCAATGCGCCGCCCCCCGCATTTATTTCTACTGAGGAAGGTGTATCCTCAACTACAATGATCATAACTCCCCGAGTTTTTACCGGATTTTCACACGGGTTTGGTTTGTTACAAACGGCAGAGACTTAGTTATGATACAGGTCACACATTGAAAAATTCTGCTTTCATTTTACATTTACATTTATTCATTTAGCTGACGCTTTTATCCAAAGCGACTTACATTGTTCTAATGTAATTACCAGTGTTAAAGTCACTGGAGGCAAGGTGGGTTAAGTGTCTTGCCCAAGGACACAACGACAGTATGAACTGTGGGGAGAGCGGGAATCGAACCACCTACCTTCCGGTTGAAGGACGACCGCTCTACCCCACTGAGCCACTGCTGCCTTATGCTTTCATGTAGAAATACTTTGTATTACGAGGTTTAACTAAGACATATGGTAGACTATGGCATATTGATAAATGTATAAATGAATGAATTTTATATTTTAATAAAGAAACAAGTTTGATTGTTCATTTGAATTTATTTCTCTCTCTCACACACACACACACACACACACACACACTCACACATTAAAAAGTGTAATTAAAAAAACATGTACTACACCGTTGCAATGTATGTGGATGTGGCAGGGGAAGATGCAGAGAATCCCTCAGGTAACTGTAGGCTTTCGGACCATGGAGGTGCAGGGTGAGGGCAAACTCTCTCTGGTCTTTGGTGTATTCATGGCCTCGCTTTGAAAAGAGGTCTACCTGAAGATCTGAAATTCAGTTAAACTAGTTAGACAGACTAGTTAGAAAGTTCCCTTGAAATAATACCTTTTGTAAAGTCTGACAAAGAGTGTAAACAATATACAATTCAAGGTGGTATTATCAATTTATTTTTACCAGAGTGGAAGCCCAGCCTTTCATTCAACTCCTCATTTATAAGGTTCTTTTCCTTCAGAACTTCCAGAAGACTCTTTACAGTTTTCTTTGCTCTCCGTTCTCAGGTCTTTGCATTTTGCTTCTCCCGCTCTAGACTCTCCACTCTAGCCAAAGCTTCACTGAGTCTGGCCTTTAGAGTAGGAGAATTGGGCAATGCATAGGAGTGGTCCAAGTAGAAAGAAGGATGAAAATATTTTCAGTTATGTTCATATCATACCACTCACAGTTGTTTGGTGCATATGTGCAGGCACACATTTCTTATCTGTAATATCACTGCCAGCATCATGAGTATGGGAAAGAGAGAAAGGGTGCGTGTATGAGAGAATGTGAGTGAAAGAAGGTGTGTATTTGTTCACGTGTGTATTTATTTATTTATAACATATACTCATTCACATATAAGTGTATGAGTATTTCTGAAAAGAGTTGCAGAAAGCAAGGGAGATATTTTGTTATGACCACAGCCATGATGCTCACAGCTGTATGGGACATATTAAATAGCCTACAAATACTCACATCATTGGGCTGAGGTTCACTTTCAGGAAAATGCTGAGAAAGGTCCACTGGTAGGCTCTCTTCAGCTTTCCTTGAAGTTTGTGTGTTCCTTGTCACTACAGGCTAAAATATAATAAACATAATACTTAAAAACAACTTCATTAAAAACACTTGAAAAGGTTTTGGTATCCCACAGTGTATTTTAATACACAATACATCACTAATACATGCAGAAATATCTAACGGTTTTACCGTTTTTGTTTTACATATGAATCATAGACATCTCTGTTAGCATGTAGAGTAAAATACACCTACTCTTTGGAGATGACATGGGAAGTTGAAGACAGATGGGGTAGCACCATCTCTAAGCCTGACAAACTGACTCGTCCTGTCAAAATCATCAGGCTTGAAGTGTTCACTGCAGAGCTTTGACGACTCAGTCACAACAAAACCCTCCCGTCTTTTAGCAATCTGGTATAAATACTGCACAAAATACGGGCATAATTGCTCGCTCTCCGTTGACTCCGATTGACTCTGGTGCTAGCGTTGAGTGGAGAGACCCAACCAATATGGTGGCGACGCTGGATCACGCTCCAGCACGTCATGAGGCCTCTACGTATATTATGTCTATGCTCCCAAACATTTTACAGAAACAGG
The DNA here is from genome assembly GCA_024416835.2 of Perccottus glenii. Classification (NCBI taxonomy): domain Eukaryota; kingdom Metazoa; phylum Chordata; class Actinopteri; order Gobiiformes; family Odontobutidae; genus Perccottus; species Perccottus glenii. The sequence continues at coordinate 11,563,891 of CM044559.2, forward strand.
AAGGGAATTGTAAAATACAGTATGTCCCAAGCATCTCCCATGGAACCTCTTAAATCAGGGGTCTCAAACTCAAATTACTTGGGGACCGCAGGAGGCAGAGTCTGGGTGAGGCTGGGCCGGATCAGGTATTCCACAAAAAAAGCTTTGTTAAATCCTCTCAAACGTCATTATTAACAATTCTTTAACTTCAATGGGTTCTTCTGAACCTGAGCTATCCTGAACTTAAATGGAATATTGAAGAGCTGGCTGAGTGGCCCCATTGGATGTCCACTCCCCTCGGTGATAATGTCAACATAACATCGGTGTTAATTTGCAGATTCGTCATGATAACAAATCCGCATGGATAGTGGCGATCAAATTTCCATCAACTTTCAAACAAATCAGCCCATTTCAAATGATCCAATGCCGGTAACATTGACTTTGTCCAGCTCAAGGTTAAACATGCTCATTTCAAACACAGTAAGAAGCAGTAATTTTGTGACGGCTATGTGATGTTACACGCGCTCCCCCATAGTTGTGAAATGTATCTCTGCCTGCATCAAGCCCAGCCGATGGCCCGCCCCCAGGAGCCATATACTCCACTGTGATGGTAGGTTGGTTCAGTTCCAGCTTGCACAAAAAGGAACCTTCCACACACAACGTGGTTTCATTAAAGACGATGAAAATGATTAACTTTCATTAAACTATCGTCCTGCGGGCCACAGAATATCGTCTTGTGGGCCGCAATTGGCCCCCGGGCCGCAAGTATGAGTCCCCTGTCCTAAATGGTCCTCGTAGGGATATACCGCCGTCCACCAGAGAGCAGGCTCCAAAAGCGGAAATATAAGGAGAAACCCAATGGCGACTTTACAGGTATAAAACTCATGTTTACAGCCTGGTACAAAAGATGGCTCCGGTCTCCGGGGGAATTTTTGATTAATATGTCCGTTTATGCTATCTGAAAACTATTGTTTTACTATGGAGTAAAAGCCAAAAAGCCCGGATGTAACTGCCATTTTATTGCCCTGTCGTAATGACAATATTGGTGAATAGGGGACCAATTGGTGGATTACATCCATGTTTACAATCTATGGTATGTCCATCATGCCATGAATAAATTGTATGTTGACTAAAATAAATAAATAAATAAAGTGTTTATTGCCTACGAATCACATATATATGTTATTTAAGGTTTAGACCTATTTAAGGTCATTCAAATAGAATTATTAAGATTAATATTTTATTGATGGAAACCAAGACCACAACTTTGCTGCGAGGATATACTACTCAAAACAAATGTGTTGCATGTTATGTGTGGCAAGTTTCGAAACTTCTAATAGGTCTACCATGACTTAGGATAAATAAACATGGCCATGTAAACAAACAGAGTAGCATGCTGCTTGTAGAGATGAAAACAGGGGAATTACTAGTTGTTATTAAAACCTTTAGCTGTGGTGTACAAACTGTTTTTCTTCGGTGTACTTTTGATCCTGATGCACCTCAGTGTGTTCCCGGGGGCTAGTAAGTGGGGGGAGAAAAGTCCATTATCAGCAAACCTTTGTGCATACTTAATGGTGGCTCGCGGGACTTGAGGTGATAACACTACACTCCAAACAACATTCCCTCCAAGCATTGTGAATAAGTAACTGTTTGATGGTGCAGTGATAGAGCAGAGAGGGACAGTAGGAGACAGTGCACACAATGTTTGGGGCCTGCAGAAAGCATATACCCCCAAGGTTTATTCATTAAATTAAAAATATAGCAAAGGTAAGTACATTCAAACTACAAATATACAAAAATAAAAACACTAGTATTAATTTAATTTCTGACGTCCACTGGCCACCTTTCATTCCTTAAAGACATCGAGAAGAGACAGAACATTTATACTGTTTCCATCAGCTTGACTAGACATTTTTGCTTTATACATAAAAAAGCAGCCGACTAATGACCTAGTGATGGGGGGAAAGAACTCACAGAGGTCTAAAAACATTTATTTATAAACAAAGTTTATGGGTTTGATTCAATTATAGTAATATGAAATGTCCCAGATGGGAGAAAATTGTGGTGAGGTTCAGTCAAATGGGGTAAGGGCATAAGTTCAAATGTGTAAAGCTTTTGTTCTTTTGATGTCATTGCTTCTCGCATTTCTCTCTCCAAATCTATTAGTTGTGAATAATGTGTGGGATTTAGTTAAGGATATGATCTTCATTTATTGGTGAAGGTCTTTCACAAAAATGATCGATGGCTGCAGCCACTGATGAAGCCGAAGCCAGCTCTTCATGCAGTTTGTTTTGTTTAGTTTTTGTCCATTTTACTGAAAATACCTTTTTTGATCACTTGAGTTTGACTTGGACGACTTGTTTAATTTGTGTTAATCTTTTTGTTCTACCATGTCGAATTATTGAGGTCAATTTCTTTTCTATATTAGGAAGTAAAACCTCATAAATAAACTTTCTTTTTCACTGACCTACAATATGTCTTTGTTTTGAGGACTAGTGCATCTTTGAGCCAACATTCAGTACGAGTAAAATACTTAACTACTTTTAAAATGGGATACTTTAAGACTTTTACTCAAGTCATATTTAAATTGGTGACTTGTAACTTGTAGTGGAGTAATTTTTACAGTAAGGTCTCTGTACTTTTACTCAAGTATGGCTTTCAGGTACTCTTTACACCTCTGGAAACTCTAGTGTTGCGGTCTGCTGATTACTCATCCCCACCACTGTACTTTTTGTCATTACAGGGGCAACTTTCTGTTAACTTTCTGAAAAACCCAACAGTTACTGACACTAATAAACGTTAGGGAAACTGCAGTCAGTGTCCTGCTCGCTCTCGCTGGCATGCTAGTCAGACAGCTGTTCACATGAGCTCCATGAAGTTGCTACCCCATCTAATGCATATCTGCAGGTAATCTATATCAAGTGTTTGTGCTTCGTTTGTGAAGGTTTGTGCTGTTCTGTGCTGCAGAACCTGATGGTATGACCTCTTTGTATGAGCTTCCCACATCAAGAGGAGGATGCTTGCATCTGCAGAGGGTCCACTCATGCTTGTCACTGACATGGGGCAGTACTCCTTGCCACATACCCTAAAATATATTGTGTCTAAGTGCTATTGTACAGTATGTTGTACTTTTGGATCACAACTGAGAGACTTAGTATGAGTGAATATAAAGAGCCAACCAACGGCAGACGTGTGACAGTTATTGTTAGATGGGTTGTAATAACAATTATAACCTATATTACATCTTGGCTAAATGTATAAAGTTGTCATGGCTTGCTTTATCTCTGGTGACGGTTATTGAGCTAACGAGCCAATGTAAGTCACAAAGAAAAGAGTTCCTGTGGAAGTGCAACTCAAAATGCCACAGTGTTAGCATTTATCTGTTTTGTAAAGACATTTGAAAAGCCAAGACAGCAAATGTATCAGACTCACAGGCCACGGAAGTCAGGATCATAATTTGCTCATGGACGGAAAGTATTTAATCCATTCAAGACAGTAACTTATTTTGAGACGCATCCCTGTTTTACAAGCATGCTAATGTCATTTAGATTTAGACATTGGAAAACAAAACACGACAATATATATCTTCTTACCTTTTCAATGAAAAGAAAGCCAGCTCAGGGTCTGTTTTATATTCGAAGTAGACCGCATGACTCTCACCAAGGCTCAAATGCTTGGCCAAAGTTGACTCTCTTCTTAGCCCGATGCCGGTCACTCCCTTTTTCCTCTTCAGGACTCGCTCGAGCTAACATGTTTTATTTTATTAGTCTGTGTGTCTGGGCTGTGCTAGAGGCCGGTTATTTTTGTTGCTCGCAGATTCCATCTTGATACTAACACTTGTCACCTGCTAATGTCACCCGCTGTCATGGCAGCTATGCTGAGAAGTCAGAGCTGTATACGGGAGCACACACTATGTCACATCCAGGTTGATTTTCTGGCAGAACCGGACCAAATCTTGCACAATCATAGAGACAATCGTTTTGAACAGTTCATATAGAGGCAAATAAAAATGTTATTTAAAATGTTACATAATGCCCCTTTAGGTTGCCTGATTCTTTTTTTCTTTGCTATTACAATGATCCTAATAATAAGGCCTCTACACAGGCTCCAACAGGGCCTGTCTGGAGTGAGGACAGAATAAATGTCTGTTACAGCCGGTCAGCTCCAGCGCCTCAAGCCAAGATTGAGCAAGCCAATGACGCAGTTGCCTTCTGAGGATTTGATTTAAGGAAAAAAATTGCACATTCCGCTGCAGAAGCTAGATTATTTTTGGTTTTGGGGTTTGTAGCAGTTGTAGAGATGATTCAGCAAACATGACTGGGTGGGGTTTTCAGCCAATTTATTTTCCACATGGCAGCAGAATCTGTTCCTCAAGATTGTGGGCAGTGATTTTGTACAGTCCATTCCAGAGAGGTGAGATCCTTAGTTGAGAACTGCAAGATATTCTCCATAATTATGCCTTTTTTCACTTTACCCACTTTGTGTTAAGCTTGTTTGAACATGCCCTATTCTATCTTTTGAAGCCATCATAGATCGTCATGTGGGTTCAGCTTCCTGTTGTCACATTGAAGCTTACCTTGTAATTTGACTAGCAGCAGTGATCATAAGTTTACAGAATTTGTGAATATATTTATTTATTTTTGGGCCATTTTTCAGAGAGTATAAATGATAACACAAAAGAGTTAGTGGTTGGGTAAAGCTATTTATTGTCAAACAATTGTGTTTACTCTTTTTAAATCATAATGACCACATGCACACAAGTTTACACAAACAGGCTTAAATGGCTACTAAAGGTAACCATCCTCACCTGTGATCTGTTTGCTCATAATCAGTGTGTGTTTATAAAAGGGCAGTGAGTTTCTGGGCTCCTGACAGACCCTTGCATCTTTCATCCAGTGCTGCACTGATATTTTTCTTCTTAATTTTGAGTCATGGGAAAAGTAAAAGAATTGTCAAGGATCTGCAGGAAAAGGTAATTAAACTGTATAAAACAGGAAAGGGAAATAAAAAGATGCCAATCAGCAGTGTTCAAACTCTAATTAAGAAGTGGAAAATAAGGGATTCTTTTGAAACCGAACCAAGATCATTTCAGTCACAACTACCATAATTTCAGCTGAAATACAGGACACAGGTGTGGCTGTTACAAGATGCACAATAATGCACTTGAAGACAAATGGGCTGCATGGTCAAGTCGCCAGATGAAATCCATTACTACGCAAATGCCCATGCTCACACAAAGGAAGGACCTCATGTTACAGCTGAGGGGGAGCATTCTGCGTAATTTAGTACTGGTTTTATGCGGAAAAGATAAACAATAATTATTTGAAGACCCTCAAGGCTGCTTGTAAAATGTTTGCAGATGAAACACCTGCCACCTGCTCTGTCAAAGTTTACCATCAGCCCTCAAAAGAGATGAACTTATTTAACTTCTCCATTTATCAAGTGAATGGCATATGAGGTTAAATTGACGTTGGTGCTGCTCCGACACACCTGTTGTGAGAATGAATGTACGTATGTCATATCTGTGCCACATGCAAACTGCAGTAATAAAATAACTGCTACTTTATGGTACTGTTTTCTGGAGAAGACAAACTGATAAAAACGTCCTTGATTGAAAACGGAGGTTTAATGGGTTTTGGACTTCAGATACTTTTTTGGGCTCATTCAACTTCACGTGGTGAGGTCCTTGAAATCTCAGCCAAAATGGTAGCAGGTGTTTACGCTCAATGTCGTTTCCACAAGGCATGGGGTATAGCAGGGGTCATTTACTAAATTTGTTTGGGGGCCAGCTTGTTTTATCATAGTGTTGTGGGGGGCCAGACTTTCAAAGTAAAATAAATAAATAAATACCTTTTGCTTTTCTTTATTTTATTTTATTTCTTTGCTGTTAAATATCTTGTTTTTCTTATTTTGACCAAAAACCTTTTTTCACCTCATGTTTTCTGATTTTAATAATGCCAGACTAACTTTTTGTCACCGTCCCGAAAGCCATTTACAACTGTCCTGAAGTAAATGTCAACTGTCCCCATATTTATTTGAAATACAAGCTAATGTTTAGTCCATTTAAATAAATGAACTTAAACATAAATAAATTCTTCATGTGTTTACATACAAATGAATTTGCTTACTTAAGTTTATTTTTTCTTTTTATAGATATATAAAGGTTAGGTACTTTGAATAAGTGGATATTTACCAGGTTTACTCAAAATCCCCAATAAATTTATCTCTGATGGATTTAGACCGGGTTAATTATTTTATGTTCAATAATTTGTTTTTATCTTTAGCTGAGACCTAAAACCACTTTAGCTCAAACCCAATAATAAACACAGGTCTCATGTGTTTCACTAAAACAGTAGAACTTTATCAAAACAACTTGCATTTGTTTGACTGAATTTTTACCGATTATTTATTGATAACAAGAATGTATTAACAGTAATAATTAATGTGAGGACCAGAAGTACTTCACAAGGACAGGATTTGGTCCGCGGACCTTAAGTCAGAGTCCCTGGTCTTTACTCTTAGTGGCTGCAGCGGAGACACAGAAGGCAACTCATGATCCACCAGAACATTATTACATCTCTCTGACAAGGGCCTCAAACAGATGAACACTTAGTTTAAGACGGACCTGACTGTTATGAAATAATAAATTATGGCTCAGAGATGGTTCAGACTCAGGACAGCAGCCTCCGTTTGAAGTTGAGCCTCTTTGCTAACACTGTTCACATTCTCTGTTCTCCACCGGTGAATGTACTTTACAGTACTTTTTGTCCGTTTTGAAGAAAGTAAAGTTAGCCTCAGACACATACTTTGTTTTCGTTGGGTGCTCGATAAGTGAAGTTGGAAGAGTTTACATTACATTGTCTGGGCATTGCTTGTGAGGTCCCACAAGGGTCACTATTGTGTCCTAAGTAATTTAATCTAAATCTAAATGACATGTATTAAAATTATTTAAACTGATATTATTTGCCAATGACACAATATATTCTATTCTAGTGCTTGTAAACAAAAGTGGTGTTTGGTAATTATAAAGAAAACTCAGACGCATTATTAAGTATAGATGGTGTTGCAATAGAAAAAGTGTCAAAAATTAAGATGAAAACCAGGGCACAGTAGGGTGCAGTGGCTCAGGGGTAGAGCGATCATTCTATTACCCAAAGGTTGGCAGTTTGATTCCCGCCCTCCTCACAGTTTATACTGTTGTGGTGTCCTTAGGCAAGACACTTAACCCTTCTTGCCTCCAGCATCTTTGGGTACCTTGAAAAGCGCTATATAAGTACTATGGATTATTATTAAGAGTATTGCTGTAATTAAAAAGCTAAACAATATCCTGGATTAATGCATACTATTTAGTGTTATCCTTTAGAGTTATATATATATATATATATATATATATATATATATATACACACACACTTACCTAAAGGATTATTAGGACCCCCTTTCGCCTTCAGAACTGCCTTAATTGTACGTGGCATTGATTCAAAAATGTGTGCCAAGAAAACAGCCCCCACACCATTCCACCATCAACACCAGTCTGCACATGAGGCATGATGGATCCATGTTCTCATTCTCAAATTCTGACTCTACCATCTGAATGTCTCAACAGAAATCGAGACTCATCAGACCAGGCAACATTTTTCCAGTCTTCCACTGTCCGATTTTGGTGAGCTTGTGCAAATTGTAGCCTCTTTTTCCTATTTTTTGTGGAGATGAGTGGTACCCGGTGGGGTCTTCTGCTGTTGTAGCCCATCCGCCTCAGGGTTGTGCGTGTTGTGGCTTCATAAATGCTTTGCTGCATAACTCAGTTGTAACAAGTGGTTATTTCAATCAAAGTTGCTCTTCTATCAGCTTGAATCAGTCGCCCATTCTCCTCTGACCTCAAGCATCAACAAGGCATTTTCACCCACAGGACTGCCGCATACTGGGTGTTTTTCCCTTTTCACACCATTCTTTGTAAACCCTAGAAATGGTTGTGCGTGAAAATCCCAGTAACTGAGCAGATTGTGAAATACTCAGACCGGCCCGTCTGGCACCAACAACCATGCCATGCTCAAATTTCTTAAATCACTAGTCCAGGCGGTAAGAACAACCAGAAAGAGTTTGTGTGTCTGTGTGTGGTGTTAAACTTTGAAATGGTTTGGGGGTACCTACCAGATATTCACCGGTTGAAATCAAGCTATAAAGAAATGCTGTTGTCAGGATACAAAGAAGGGAAATGAGAATGGTTGATTATAGTGACAGGGTATATAAGTGGGATGTTGTGTACTGTATATTCATGCGTAGTGATAGTGTTGATGGTGGTGGTATGAAAAGGGTGGATCTGGTATTTGTTTTTGTTTTGAGAATATAGCCAATTATTATTTTGTGTTTTCTCTTTTTTTTTTAGTTGCATTGCAACTTTATTTTAAATGTAAAATGGGTAGGCAGATACACCCTTTCAGTCTGTGTTTTTTGTTGAAGGGTTATTGAATTACCTCAAGTTTTTTTTAAGTGACCAATATAAACTATAAGAATAAAACCGCAAAATAGTTATTTATGTTGGAATAAAGCAAGAATAAAGTCGGTTCAAATCTCTTCATACTTCCTTGTCTGCCTTTTTGTTTATATTTCTAGCTAAACCTGAGCTAATCTAATCCAATAATCTAACATATGCGCAAAAGAAGATTACCATCATCCTGAAGAGGGAGTGGCTTGGAAAAAGAAATGCATCACCATTGTGTCAAGACGTGTTTATGCTGCTGAATACACTTCACACTGTTTGCTTCGATTTTCAGCGCCCATTGCTCCAGGACTGTCAGTGCCTCAGATGTCTTTATTCAAACGCTGAACTTCCGGACAAGTCAGCACACAGCTGACAAATAATACTACTGGCTTTGGCTGGACTCTACCTTTCGAAAAACAATAGTGCAATGGACTACCTTATAACCGCCAGACAGACCATCACAATCTGTTAATGTTTTGAGAAACAAAATAGAGGCAGATTGGATTTGGAATGACAAATAAAGATCTCTTTTAACAATCCAGAAAGACTCGCCGAGACCTTAGCAGATTGTAAGTCATGGAAACTATTAAGGGGAAATTTGATTTGATCGTGTTTTACTTTGTCAGAGTGAGAGGGAATCTAATTTTGATATATTTGGCGGCTCTAGTGAGTGTGGGACAATTACATTAACCGTCTCTTTGGTTTGTTTGATATGTAACATCAGTCTCCTCGGTGAAACGCGATGCCTTGTTGCCGTGTGGTCTGCAAAGCCTCATGGGAGCTCCGGTTCAGGAGTAGCGAGGGGTTGGACACACATGTGCTGGAAAATGATTTGTCTCTTGACCGCCTGGTATCCACAGAACGGGTGTCCTGTTTCAGTATTGTCTCTGAGGGTCCCCCGCGCTTTTGTTAAACATGGCCATCATGTCCAGATTAAAACACCAGCGCTGTAAGAGATACTGCCATTGATTTGTAACGCTCTGATTGGTGGCTGCAGTCATATTACGCACTTACAAACTAACCTATAAAACATGCAATAACACATTCAATACCAAACCAAACTCTTGTAGAAAAAGAGAAGGAATCCTGTTGGGACAACGAACGGAAATTAGCCTAAGGCTACAATCTGGCATGTTTACATTCATGTGGTTGTGTCTCATGTATGTTCATTAACATGCTCTGTCCCAATTAAAAAAAAAAACAGCAAGCCTACTTTGTCACAAGGTACAGTTCCTTACCAAAACATATAAAGAGAATAGTTCTGAATAATTAGAATCTTTTACAGAGGGACCCTGTTCTCAAAGTAGTGTTCCCTGTCCCTCCATGAGCTTCAAACATGCTCCCACTCTAAGGCAGTGGTTCTCACCAGGGACAGGATTTCAAGAATGTTATTGTAACTGCAGCTGTGATAAACCTGCATCAGTGGATACACACTGAACAGCTTTGTACTAATACTATTGATAAGTAGCACTTAATAAGCCTTTGATGCTGTTATAACATAGCACTTTACAGGGCATCACAGGGCATTATCGCCACCTACTGTTGAGGGGTGTGAATGCCACTCCTCCGCATAAAAATCGCCTTAAAAAAAAATATTTTTTTGTCCAGGCAAATGCCCACAACCTAACAGTTGAGAACTTCTGCACTAAGGGACATTCTGTTACCCAGTCACCTGTCCGGCAATAGAAGCACATGGCTCCCCCGACCACATAAAAGGTGCACACAAATGTGGATCTTGCAATCATTGTTCAAACAAAGAAGAATGTAAACAATTTACTCATTTTAAAACAGGAAAAATACTAAACATTAACGATGTTAATCGCAACACCACATTTGTAGTCTATTGCATGTCTAGTACCTGTGGTTGCTTCTACATAGGTCGCACTGATAGAAGATTAAAAGACAGAGTGTCAGGGCATTTGTATCCGGTATTAAGAAAAACAAACCCTGAATCAAGCAAATATGATTGGAAGTGATTGGAACGCCTGAATATATTTATTTATGTTTATTTTTATTTCAGGTGTTCCAATCACTTTCAAAGCCATAAATATATCAAATCAAGCACTTAGGCATGCAGACTTCTTCTACAAATATTTGTGAAAGAAAGGGTCGCTCTCAGAAGCTCAGTGAAGTCCAGCGCGGTACCGTGATAGGATATCACCTGTGCAATAGGTCCAGTTGTGAAATTTCCTCGCTACTAAATATTCCACAATCAGATGTTAGTGGTACTAGAACAAATTGAAAGTGATTGGGAACAGCTACTCAGCCACAATATATACTGTATATATATTATGCATATTATACTCTGAGCAGATCTCAAATGTGCAGTTCGTGCAAGACAGCCCAGGAATTTACAGAAACTGGAGGTCTTCTTTTGCCCAGAAGAATAGGCAGCTTTACCATCTGAGAAAATAAAGATCTTCAACCACAACTACCACAACAAAAACTAGAAAATCAATTAATTTTCTATGTATTTTTAAAAAGATAAAAAGATCAAAGTAGCAGGTAAATATAAATACTTAGGAGTCATTTAAGAACCAACATTTGGATTTAAAAAACATATCAAAAAAATGTCTAATACTTTGAAAAACAATATTTCAATTTTTAGACATATTCGACTGCTCACTTATGATGCAGGAAAACTATCTGGATGCAATGATTGTCTCTCATTTTAACTATTGTATTTCCTGTTGGTCTCAAACAAGTGAGGCAATATTAAAACCATTAAAATCACTTTATAATCAAGCTGTAAAAGTATTAGATAAAAACCATTAAGACATCATTATTGTCAAATGTTTATTCGGTTAAAAGTTGGTATCTTATTGTATCTTAATGTTTTATCTGCCCAGGGACTGCAGATGGAAATTAGCTTTAGCTAAATCTGGTGTAACGCATCTTTTCTTTTGTTAAAGAGTAAACACAGTTATTTTATAATTAATGGCTTCACTCAACCACTAACTATGAGTGAAAATATTGTTTGGTGTTATCATCAAGCCTCTCCCATGGAACCTCTTAAACAATCCTCGTGTAAGGGCGCCGCCATACGGCGATTTACAGCGAAATACGCCAATATACCTCCGTCAACCAGAGTGCAGGCTCCAAACAAAAGCGGAAATATAAGAAGAAACCCAACTCATGTTTATAGCCTGGTACAAAAGATGGCTCCGGTCTCTAAAGCTAAGTTTTTACTACGCGACAACTCGGGGGTTTGGTTCTATTTTGCGTCAAAAATGTTTCCTGAACTTTTAGACTAAGTTCATTAAAATATCAAAGTATGAAGGTAATTTGCTTGTTAATTTTAAAAATGTACTTAATATGTTTAAATAACCCCTCCTTGAACCGCCACCTTATCGTGGTGGAAGGGTTTGAGTGCCCGAATAATCCTAGGAGCTATGTTGTCAGGGGCTATATGCCTGATAGGGTCTCCCAAGGCAAAAAGGTCCTAGGTGATGGGCCAGACAAAGAGCGGTTCAGAACCCTTTAAAGAAATGATCAAATCAAGGACTGGAAAGTGCTCCAACCGGGGACTCCGTCGTTCTACTGGGGGACTACTACGCTCACGTGGGCAGCGACAGTGACACCTGGAGGGGCGTGATTGGAAGGAAAGGCCCCCCGGATCTGAACCCGAGCGGTGTTCTGTTATTGGACTTCTGTGCTAGTCACAGTTTGTCCATAACGAACACCATGTTCAAGCATAAGGGTGTCCATCAGTGCACGTGGCACCAGAACACCCTAGCCCGGAGGTCGATGATCGACTTTGTAGTTTGTTTGTTTTGTTTCAGCTGACCTCCGGGCGTATGTCTTGGACACTCGGGTGAAGAGAGGGGCGGAGCTGTCAACTGATCACCACCTGGTGATGAGTTGGATCCGATGGCGGGGGAGAAAGCTGGACAGACTCGGCAGACGCAAAAGTAATGTGAGGGTCTGTTGGGAAAGTTTGGCTTAGTCCGCTGTCAGAGAGATCTTCAACTCCCACCTCCAGCAGAGCTTTGGCCAGATTACGAGGGACACTGGAGACATTGAGTCCGATTGGACCATGTTCTCCACCTCCATTGTCGATGCGGCCACTCAGAGCTGTGGTCACAAAGTCTCCGTGCCTGTCAAGGCGGCAATCCCGAACCCGGTGGTAAACACCGGAAGTAAGGGATGCAGTCAAGCTGAAGAAGGAGACCTATCGAGCCTGTTTGGCTTGTGGGACTCCTAAGGCTGATGGGTACCGGCAGGCCAAGCAGGCTGCAGCCCGGGTGGTTGTGGAGGCAAAAACTCGGGTCTGGGAGTTGTTCGGTGAGGATATGGAGAAGAACTATCGGTCGGCCTCAAAGAAATTCTGGCAAACCGTCCGGCGCCTCAGGGGGAGAAGCAGTGCCCTGCCAAAACTGTTTACAGTGGAGGCGGGAATCTGCTGACTTCAACTTAAGATATTGTTGGACGGTGGAAGGAATACTTTGAGGATCTCCTCAACCCAACCGACACGTCTTCCACTGAGGAAGCAGAGGGCTCGGAGGTGGACTCGTCCATCACCCAAGCTGACGTCACTGAGGTAGTTGGGAAGCTCCTCGGTGGCAAGGCACCGGGGGTGGATGAGATACGCTCTGAGTACCTCAAGTCTCTGGATGTTGTGGGTCTTGGCCTCTGCAACATCGCGTGGCGTTTGGGGACAGTACCTCTGGCAGACCGGGGGTGGTCCCTCTTTTCAAGAAGGGGGACCGGAGGGTGTTTTCCAACTACAGAGGGATCAGGAGGAATTCAGGAGGAACAATGCGGTTTTCATCCCTGTCGTGGAACACTGGACCAGCTCTATACCCTCTCCAGGGTGCTGGAGGGTTTATGGGAGTTTGCCCAACCAGTCCACATGTGCTTTGTGGATCTGGAGAAGGCATTCGACTGTGTCCCTCATGGTGGGGGGTGCTCTGGGAGTATGGGGTTCGGTCCTGTATGACTGGAGCAGGAGCTTGGTTCGCATTGCCGGCAGTAAGTCAGACCTGCTCCCGATGCATGTTGGACTTCAGCAGGGCTGCCCTTTGTACAGGCGGCCGAAAAGAGCTTTCTCCACAGGGTGGCGGTGCGCTCCCTTAGAGATAGGGTGAGGAGCTCGGCCACTCAGAAAGAGCTCATAGTAGAGTTGCTGCTCCACATCAAGACGAGCCAGCTGAGGTGGCTTGGGCATCTGTTTCGGATGCCTTCTGGACGCCTCCCTTGGGAGGTGCTCTGGGCATGTCCACCTGGAGGAAACCTCGAGGAAGACCTAGGACACGATGGAGGGACTATGTCTCTCGGCTGGCCTGGGAACACCTCGTATACCCTCGGAAGAGCTGGACGAAGTGTCTGGGAAGAGGGAAGTCTGGGCGTCTCTGCTTAGACTGCTGACCCCGGCACCCGGCCCCGGATAAGCGGTAGAAGATAAATGGATGTTTAAATAAGACACTAGCGTCACGTCATTGACCCAATAACACTTTAAATAGAAATGGAGTTCCAGAAGTAGGCTATTGTAACTATTGTTGCTCCATTACAATTTAATGTGTAGGGCTTGTAACAGCAGTGGACAGGATGACAATGCAAGAACACTACACAATTCTTTTAATCGAGCAGTAAAAATGTGGGAGTGCTTCACATAAAGGGACAGAGTTGACATTGATGTTAAAGTCTTGAGAGCCATGTTTGGGTCATTACCATTAAAATGAAGAAAGAAATCTAATGTACTGTAAAGAAACAGCGAAGGAGACATAAGCCAAAGGAATAGCACCAAGAGCAATAAATTGTTATGCCATTTATGTTATGTATTTTGAATGTTCTTTTATATTAGTCCAAATAAAAGTATTCGATATTGTTTACTGTTATGTGTAAACAAACATACACACAAAACATTTACACACATAAAGATTGAGGGTATTTTGTTGTGGAATGGAAATTCCAAGAGTGTTTCATCCTCAGCCAGGAAGCTGCACAGGCTGATACGCACATGGCTTTAGGTTGATGCAGCTGTATATTGAAGCTGAATGATATAAAAGCAATGACACTACAGTATATCATAACAGGATGTAATCTATTGGCTTCTTGTGACGCCAATGAATAGTTATACATTTTTCAACATCAGTTTTTTTCAAAATGAATATACTGTAAAGGTAGTGTTAAATTAAGGCAAACACTGATTAAAGATGCCTTTTATCAAGTTTTTCTTTAGGCTGAGGCCACAACTCTGATGTTTGTATGTCATTTTTAGCTAACAAGAGCATTTGGGTCTTGTTGGGAACTTGCTGCGAGCCAAGAAAACATGCTAACTCATGACTGAGAAGAAAGTTGGCTTTTAGAAATCATATGAGAGCGCTCGAGGCTGAGGCCGTACAACACTCCACATATTTCAATTCCTATTGCAACTTTTCCAAGACAACTGAAGTTTGCTCATATTTACCATATTCTCAAAAATAAGGATAGGTTTATTATTTGGTAACCATGCAGTCTATAAAATGTTATAAAGTTTTAATAAAAGCAGTCAATGTAACATATCTGCAACACATCTAAACTTGTTTTTGAGGAGTTCTGGTGCACAAAAAAACAGACTTCTTTGATTTTTGTTTGTCCTGTGTCTATGAAAACGCCAAAGGTCAACCACAACTGAGGCCAGTCATGAATAGTATACAATCCATCTTTTGTACAGAAAATATATTTGTCGTGTCATAAATTAAACATTAAAGCCCTGGTCCACACACAGTGCATTTGGAAGACTGTGTTCCAAAGCTTATAAAATAATAAACAACTTTGAACAGTAAATTTACAGCGCTAATATCTGGACAGACCAGGGCTGGCTGACAATTTCATTAATCTGCACAGAAAAAGAATAAATACCGAAGCGTATAACAGCTGCACAAGCTCTAACACCCCAATTTACAAACATATTACTTGCACTACAGCGCCTTGAGACCTTCAATAGCATCCTCATAGAATCATTGTAGGCAACCGAACTAAAAAGTTCAGTTTTAACATTGGCAGAGCACATGTTGAACTTACGGACAAGCATGCATATATAACTTGCATTGCTGCCTATACAGTACATATCTCTGTCATCTGAGAGATCATAAGTTACATAATGTCCAAGATATTTAATCTCATTTGTGGCTTGTAGAACATTTCCACACAGATAGAATTCAGGAAATAAAAGAACAAATTTTGTACAAGAAAACCAAAATAAATTGTTGAAAAACTATATAGAAGTAAGTATGTAAAATGGTAATCTTGTCTAACTTGTGTTGTTTAGGAGAGAAATAACATAGATTTAGAAAATGACAGAAACAATACTTTTAAAATACCTAAACTTCAAATTTCTCTTATATACAATGGTGTTTACACTCTAGCTACTGCTGCATGTATAAGGTGTGGTCGAACTGGAGCTGGACTAGTTCTTCAGCTTGTTCTGGCAGAAGAGAACAAGCGGTAAAGGAATGATGAAACCTGCAGTGCACAAGCAAAAAACATACTTAAACCACAGTTTATGTGCTGCTGGCTAATTTGTAGGTCAGGTGTCATGGACGCTTTTGGTGTAAAAAGCACAAGGAGAAAAGGTGTAGCTTGACTAAGCTGTGCAAGCTCAAGCAACACTTAATAACTTTTTATTAAGTGTTTATTAAGGACATACCCTGGAAATATTAAAAAATATGTATCCTCATAGCCAATCGTAAACACATGTATGACCACACTGTTTGCCTTTACAGTATTATTCATGTTAACCAGACCAAATTGGGTGTATACTGCCAAGGTTTTTACCTACAGTGTGTGACTAGTCACATTGCCCGGGGAGCCTCCCAGACACAAACTGTCTTCTCTATCCTTTTTGTATCAGGACTTGTTTTGCCCAACTGTGCGCTGGATCTGCCCTGAAGCTGTTGGATACAGCAGACAGGCGCTGACCGCTGCTCCAAAACCTCTCTATACAAGCAACACGAAGCCAGCGCATCTGCAGCAGCCCCTGACCCCCCCCCCTTTCACACACACACGCATACACACACATACACACACACATACACAGACAGACAGACAGACAGACACAGTTATCTGTCCGACCAGACAGAGTCATGATTGTTTGTTTTCAACTTTACTTCTACTTCTATTTAACCCACTTCATTTATTTTTTTGCTTTTATAGCTTTTGGGATTTGAACACAGTGGCTTTTTGTTGGCTTTGACCTGGATACAATAATGTTTACCCTCGGCAATTGTGCTAATAGTTATATTCTCTTTTAATACGGCCTGAGCATAAAGCCTTGGTATCATTCTGTATTTCATGTGTCTGTGTGGATGTATATGTGTGCTATTTAGTCAAATGTAGTAGTCATGTGCTTCTTGACTTGTGGCCTTGGCCTGGGGATGACACTCTTCTATTCATGTGATCAGTGACAGTGGGCTGTGGAGAATCCCGAGGCTTGCTGGGGGAGAAGATACACTGCTTTTATGTGCCAGTCTGACAGAAATAAACCCGCTGAAGTCACCAAAGTGCATCTGTCTCCAAAATTGTTCCCTAATAAGAACAGCGATATTATCTCCTGAAATGAGGATGGTTTGAGTCTGGTAAAAAGAGGTGAAAGAAAAACATTGGTGCATCAACTTGCAATGATGTGAAGGTTTTCTAGTGTAAGATGAGAAATACTACAAATACTACCATATTTACGCATTTCCTTGCTTTTGGCCAAACATGATCAAGTTAGTCAGTTGCAACAAAGTAGATTAAGTCCAGAGAAGTGGGCAAACCTCTGCTCTTTGGATCAGCCTTCTCTCATTTAGTCAGCAACAGTCTCCTTTTAATAGATAAAAAAAAAAAAGACAAAAAAAAACTGCCCCTCACATCTCATTTGTCCATTTGAAGAGTAATAAGAAAAATTGCTCTTAATGAACAACTTAAAAACTATTATTAAAATTAACCTCAAAAATATTCTGGCAGCAAGGGTGGAAGAAAAAGACTATTAAATTATTATACAATTACACAATTACCATAATTTTCTGGTGAAAGCATTTTCAATTTGTGACCTAGCAGATTTTAATGTACAAATTACTTAATAATAGGTGTTCGTACAATCAGCGTAATTTGGTAAGCACTCACAGCATGAAGGTTGTGATATTATTCCCTGGATCAACCTGCCATGATCCTTCACGGCCCTTATGTATAGAGTCTGCATGTCCACCCTGGGCATCTCACCACACACTGTCTGAAACCATACCATGGGGAAAGGACCAGTAGGAGCTCCATTTAGAGCTTCTTCATCTCCAAATTGAGAACTCAGGCTCTGCTCAGGATGCCTTCTGGACGTCTCCCCAAGGTAAACCCGGGACCTGCTGGAAGGACTCTCTCGGATGACATAGGAACACCTTGGTAGATGCAAAATTTGGGCATATCTGTTTAGACTGCCCACACAGCCTACACTACAAACTGTAACCCATCTCAGACACAAAGCAGCTGTATACTTTAAGATAGAAATAGTGGTTAGTGAACACTATTGCTCCATTGTATGCACATTGCGGTCACTCAAAGCATTCCTAATGGTTCGGCTACAGATAAAAAGTCCATGAAATCGTCTAGACCTCCATGTTATGACTTTCACTTAGCAGCAGATACAGTTTGTCACAAGCCATATGGCCACTTCACACACTTTGCTAAAGTATATACTGTATTGTTCAAAATAATAGCCAGAATAATCTAGGTTTTTAGTATATTTTTTATTGCTAAAAGGCAAACAAGTTACCAGTAGATGCAGTAGATTCTCAGAAAACAAACAAGACCCAGCATTCATGATATGCACGCTCTTAAGGCTGTGCAATTGGGCAATTCGTTGAAAGGGATGTGTTCAAAAAAATAGCCGTGTCTGCCGTTGCCTGTAGAAACTCAAAACTATTTTGTACAAAAGTTTTTGTTTCTAGGATTTAGCAATTCTGTGAATCACTAAACTAATATTTAGTTGTATGACCACAGTTTTTTAAAACTGCTTCACATCTGTGTGGCACCAACTTGTAGCACCTCTCAGCTGTTATTCCACTCCATGATTCTTTAACAACATTCCACAATTCATTTACATTTCTTGGTTTTGTTTCAGGAACAGCTTCTCAATTGGTTTGGAACCAAGACTTTGCTTGTTTACTAGTGTGTTTGGGGTCATTGTCTTGTTGAAACAAACATTTCAAGGGCATGTCCTCTTCAGCATAAGGCAACATGACCTCTTCAAGTATTTTGACAAATGCAAACTCATCCATGATCCCTGGTATGCGATAAACAGGCCCAACACCATAGTAGGAGAAACATGCCCATATCATGATGCTTGAATTCAAAGTTTGGGGGTCGTCTCACAAACTGTCAGTGGCCCTTGGGCCCAAAAAGAACAATTTTACTCTCATCAGTCCACAAAAAGTTCCTCCATTTCTCTTTAAGCCAGTTGATTTGTTCTTTGGCAAATTGTAACCTCTTCTGCACATGCCTTTTTTCCTTTAACTGTCACAGTACTTACAGGTAACTCCAGACTGTCTTTGATCATCCTGGAGCTGATCATTGGCTGAGCCTTTGCCATTCTGGTTATTCTTCGATCGATTTTAATGGTTGTCTTACGTTTTTTCTTCCACGTCTCTCTGGTTTTGCTCTCCATTTTAAGGCATTGGAGATCATTTTAGCTGCACAGCCTATAATTTTTTGCACCTCTTTATAGGTTTTCCCCTACTCCAATCAACATTTTAATCAAAGTACGCTGTTCTTCTGAACAATGCCATTCCCAAGATGGCAGCCTGATGGCAACATGTCTTGTGTCTGTTCAATGTGTATTTGTTTATTATATTTTATTGAAGCAGTTGCAATCTGATAAATACATTTTGTAATCTTGACGAATGTGGATTCTATACCCTGTTCTTTGTGGGCTTTTTCTCTTGCTGGGCCCTGTACTACTGGCTTAGGCCTGACACACCACACCAAGCCTGTGCTGCCGCTAGGATCTGCTGCATCGCACCGAGCCTGTGCTATCGCTGAGCCTGTTGTGAGGTAAAAGTCAAACATGGATGTCAAAGTTGTCCTCATGTTTTTTCTGTTTCTAAAGTCACTGATTGGGATCACAACTTTTTTAATGCATTGAATTTTAATAGGAGTCCTGCAAACTGGCTTTTACTGGTTAAAGAAAATATTTTGACTGTGCACTCTTGTGCCTTGTATGAACCATACAACTGGTTGCTGACTTTTTACAGTAGGTCCTCCATCTGGACGAGGCACAATAAAATCAATTTTATGCCGGTACACAATTCTGTAAAGAAAAACTGTGTTATTTTATTGCTGCTTTTACTGTCAGGGAATGTTGAATCCAACCCTGGTCTAGAACCTTCATGTTTGAACTCTCATGATTTTAAAGCTAAGTGTGGCCTTGGAATTGCTCATCGAAATGTCAGAAGTCTTCTCCCTAAATTAGATTTGATAAAAATCTGGGTTGACAGATTGAACACTGATATTCTTGTCTTGTCTGAAACATGGCTGACAAAATCAATCACTGATAATGACATTGCAAGGTTACAATGTTTTTGCTGTGACCGTCCCAGAAAAGGCGGTGGTGTTGCTCTTTATGTAAGGAACAGATTTTTGGTAATTGTTCTGTCATCGTTTTCTATTAGTATAAATTTTGAATGTCTTGCTTTGAAATTAGAACTTTATGAGGGCCATTCTATCACGATTGTAGGCTGTCACAGACCTCTCAGCAACAAATGATGCTTTATCGTCATTAACTGAACAGCTAGCAATGTGAAACTATAATAAAATTCTTCTTGTCGGGGATTTTAATCTGGATTGGCTGACGTCTGTTTCTGATAATTTTAAAGTAATTTGTGATAGTTCAATCTCACACAGCTAATTAGTAATCCAACACGGCCAAATCTTAAACAGCCAATAAAATCTTCCATCCTTGATCTAATTTTTACAAATGTCCCGCATAAATATACTGCTGTTGGAATATTTGTCAATGATTTAAGTGACCATTTTGTTATCACCACTGTTTAACAAAACTGTTAACAAAAATTATTAAAAGAAGACCTCAAATTTTGTTTAAACAGGATTTTAAACATTTTTGTGAACAAGCTTTTTATCATGACTTGTGGATCTATGACTGGAAAAAGAATGTTCTTATTAATGATGTGGAACTAGCTTGGAAATATTTTTATGATGCTTATAAAATTATTAACAAACATGCGCCGTTTTGCAAATTTAGAGTAAAAGGTCGCAAGAATCCAATGATTTTCCTGTGAGCTGTCTGAACTTTTGAAAGAAAGAGATGATGCTTGGGCTAAAGGCAATAAGAACTAAGTCTCAGGTTGACTGGCTGAGTTTTAGACTTAGAAATCGCTGCACTTCCCTTATTAAAAAGAGTAAATCTGAATATTACTTGTCTAAAACCACAAGTACTCTAAATGACCCAAAGAAATTTTGGAAAGTTATGAAATCTTCTTACGGAAACATACAGACCAATGAACTCCCAACATGCATTATAAAAAATTTACTTATTCTCTCGGATAAATCTCAAATGCTAAATTGCTTTAACAAACATTTTGTCTAATCGGGTTGTCTATATGAGACATTGCATCCCATTACAAAAACTTTAATTGAACAAAAATGGCACCCCTCTTTACCTTCCTCAATAGGCTTGTTTGTTTTCAGACCAGTGACTGAGGCAGAGGTCTACAAAGCCCTCAAGCAGATGGAAACAGGCAAATCTGCAGGTCCAGACAATCTTGATCCTTTTTTTCTTAAAATGTCAAAACAATGTTATCCCTATGGTCTGGAAGTCTGCTTTTGTTCTTCCCTTGTTGAAAGGAGGGGACTCGGACAATCCTAATAACTACAGGCCGATATCAAAGTTATGTATCCTGGCATAGGTTTTTGAGAAAACTGTTGCTAGACAGCTTAAAAAATGTATTGAGGTTAATTAAATTTTATCAAACAATCAAACTGTTTTTTTGAAAATTACACAGTACAATAACTGCTGCAGTTAAAGTAGTATGCTCTTGATTGTAAAAGGTTCTGTACAGTGTTGTTTATTGACTTGTCAAAGGCCTTTGACACCGTCGATCATGTCACCTTGTTAAATCGGCTTTATAAAATTGGTCTGTCTGACACTGCTGTTGGCTGGTTTTCTAACTATCTCTCAGGTAGAACTCAGTGTGTACACCTAGTTGGCATGTCTTCTTTCTTTCTTTCTTTCTTTCTTTCTTTCTTTCTTTCTTTCTTTCTTTCTTTCTTTCTTTCTTTCTTTCTTTCTTTCTTTCTTTCTTTCTTTCTTTCAGTAACTAAAGGAGTACCCCAGGGTTCTGTTCTGGGGCCATTGCTGTTTTCTATTTATGTGAATGATCTTTGTCAAAATGTGTCAAATGCTTTTTTTCACTTTTATGCTGATGACACAGTTATCTATTGTTTCTCTCCTTCAATTGAACAAGTGTTTGATTTCTTGCAGTCTGCATTTGATGCTGTTCAGTCTCATTTAAATCAGCTGAGGCTAGTGTTAAATGCAGACAAAACTAAAGTTATGGTCTTCTCAAATAGAAAACAGCTACCCTCTCAGCTCCCTAAAATAAAAACAGCTGAAGGAAAAGAAATCCAAATGGTATCTTCTTACAAGTATTTAGGCTTTGTTATTGATGAAAATTGATGGAAATCGTGTTCACCATTGTACATTGTATGCTGCAGCTGAGTTTCCGTCCCTGTATGTTCGCAGGTGGTCTCATTTGCTTACATTTATAAATGTATTCTTGGACTCCTCCCATCTTACCTCTGCACGTACATGCGTAAATACCAACAACAGTATGCTCTGCGTTCTCAGAAGAACATACTGATGGTGGTTTCCAGAGTCAGAACGGAGTTGGGTAAGGCAGAATTTCAGTACACTGCCCCCTGTGCATGGAATGAACTGCAAAAGGACCTAAATCTATCTGAACTTGTGACTTTGGGAGAATTTAAATCTATTCTGGAGAGGCGTGAACTCAATGAGATTGGAAAATGTAACTCTTTTCAAACTTGCACACATTGACTGTAAATAATTATTTGTTTTTGTTGATGTCTTGTATTTTCTTTTTTAAACTGTATGTAAATGCTGTTGTCTTGGCCAGGTCACTCTTGGAAAAGAGATTTTAATCTCAATGAGTTTTTTACCTGGTTAAATAAAGGATATAAATACATAAAAAATGTCTTAAACAACCCATTTTCTTCAGGCTTTTAAATGCATGTTCAAAAAGTGCTGGTGGCTTCATCCTTAAAGAGGGGTCACCTGATTCACAGCTGTTTTTCACAAAATTGATGACCTCGGTGATTGAAGAGCGTGCATATCATAAATGCTAGGTCTTGTTTGTTTTCTGAGAATCTACTGCACCTACTGGTAACTTGTTTGCCTGGATTATTCTGGTTTGTCACATTGTAATGCTATTATTTTGAACAATACTGTACACCCATTGTAGACCCAAAGCTTATGTAACAGGAGTACACATTGTAGTCCTATAAAACTGAATTCTTCCTCTGCAAACACTATGTGATTCAATTTTAAACAACGTGCCAAGAACTGCAGTGGTGTAGCCGCAAAGAAGGAACTAACCAGGATACACTGTTGGACACTTCTCGTGACTAAATGTTCAAGGAGACAAATACATACAAAACAAACTTCTTGCATACACTTGCATAAAGCAGCCTGGTTGAAAAACCACTGCGAATAAGTACTGCAACTTAAACTATTAAAAACAATTGTATATCAGGGTCTTGTGTGCCTTGACCCTTGCACAATCTGTCTTACGGTTTGGCAGGAAAGAGGTTTGTAATTCTTTCACAAACCAAACCGTGAAATTTTCAGAGTTTAAGTTACAATATGGCAAAAATAAGACAGTGCAGGTGGACCCAAAACAACGCAGATGCTTTACATTTTCTCAGACTGATCTCACTAAGATTATAACAGATCATAGCTTGTTTTGTCCAAATGTTGGTCTACTGAGACTCACTATTCCTCATGTTTACTTCTTAACATTACTATATGTGAGAGTAAGTGGAGGTTATCTCATTGTGTGCTTAGGTTGTTACACTGTGTTAATATTAGGTCAGTCAATATTAGCATAAGCAGAAGAGGTTTGTATAGGCGGTGGCAACAACGCAACTGAAACTTGTTGTTGTCAAAAACTGTGCGCATTTTAAACACTAAAGGGGAAATGCTATTAATGCTAATGTAGTTTTTCTGTACAAGTAGTATTTTATTTTATACACAGCTCTTTATCATACAATGGCAGTCAAATGTGTCATTTGGGGTTGCTTCCTGTTCCCCAGACTTCGTCCATGCTGACCATAATCTAACACAAGTTAAAGATCATCTGTTCATCAACTGTCCCATACAACCCTACTTCCAAAAACTGGATTTTATTGGAGTTATTAATCTAAGTTAAGTGCCACTTTCGGCCTTTGCACCATTGTAAATGTATTTGAACTCAGTCTTCATCCCTGGGAAACTAGTTTAAATGTGTACATTGTAACGAGTGACTGACAACTGTGACTGCCCTTGGTCCATAAGCACTCCGTATAATGCAGTGCAGACCTGCTGCTTCCTTCGCTCTAAGGCTCTCAAGCTCCCTGCTCTGTGTTCATGTCACGTTGATAGGTTTATGGCTTGTAACAAACAAAGCTTTTTATGCAGTATGTTTGGAAATGCCAAAATGCCGAATGCGTGTGTAAAATTGAAGAAAGTTGACAACTCGGTGATAAATGCAGAAAAACAGCTCGACTCCACTCTTATGGGAACTATAGTTGTGTGAAATATGGCAGGAAACATAACGTCACAGTTTTTAAGATAGATTCCAATCAATTACTAATAACATAAATATAGCCATTTAAAAATATATATTTATAATGTGAGGGATTTTCCATTTTTATTTATCAAAACGCATGCTATTAATACAATGACATCACACAGTATGTTTCTTAGCTAGATTTACATTTATTGTTACAGCTGAAACACCACTGGAGGCAAGGTGGGTTAAGTGTCTTGCCCAAGGACACAACCACAGTACAAACTGTAAGGAGAGCGGGAATCGAACCGCCTACCTTCCTTTGAAGGACGACCAGCTCTACCACTGAGCCATTGCACCCCGGCAGATTTGTCAGAAACGCAAATGATGTACAAACAATATACAATATCTAGTTTAGACATTTATCTGGGGCCGGGTCACGAGGGCAGCAGTCTAAGCAAAGACACCCAGACTTTCCACTCCCTAGACACTTCCTCCAACTCTTACGGGGGAAGACTGAGACGTTCCCAGGTCAGCCAAGAGAAATCCCTCCAGTGTGTCCTAGGCCTTCTCCCGGTGGGACGCGCCCACCTTTACTGTAAACAGTGTTGGTGGGGTACTGCTTCCCCCTCCTGACGGTTTGCCAGAATCTCCATTAGGTCAACCAATAGTCAATCTCCATTGCCTCACCAAACTCCACCCAGGCCCGAGTTTTTGCCTCCACAACCTGATTTAATTTTCTTCATAAGGTGCTTCTGATTCGCTCTTAGTCTGACCCGTCACCTAGGACCTGTTTGCTTTGGGAGACCCTACCAGGGGCATATAGCCCCGGACAACATAGTTCCTAGTGTCATTTTGGTACTCAAACCCCTCCACCACAATAAGGTGGCGGTTTAAGGAGGAGAGTCTAGAGGTAATGGTAATATAATGTTATCCACTTTTAAACTTTGCATGAACTTAATGAGAGAACTGTAGAAAGACAAATAGAAGTGGTTGTGATACAAAGGCCTCCATTCTCCATACTAATGTTGTTTTTTATAAAACAAGTTTTTTTCCCATTTCAAATTGAAACATTGTTTTCATCTGTTAATGTATTCAAGTATGTTAGGTGAAACTGGACCCTTTTACCTTAATGGCCTTTGTGTTTTGAGTACAATAAACACTTACACTTGTGCTCACACTGATGGCTGCTATTAGCTTGTCATTGGTGAGTGTCTGCGTGTAAAAGGCCAAGATCCTTTGGCTTGTCCTACCAAAACCTGTAAAGACCTTTTATAGAGTTGGTGCCAGATCAAATAGAGCATGCAGTTCCAGGAGAATGGAGTATTTGCAATGATCCTAGAAAAGGATGTTTAATTACTAAACTAAACAGAAAATTGTGTTGAAATCCATGGCTCTTCCAATAACAATGTTAGTGTCAAAAGAAGGGGAATCCATTTGTGAAATGAACAAGACATAGAAGTGATATTTTCAGAAAGTGGACTGTAATAGCTGTAACTGTAAGATACAGCCAGAAGGATGTGATTGATTGGTGTTAGTTTGGGAATAAAGCTTGGGACTGTAAACTTGCCAGAGCATCAATCTGTTTTTTAAATCAGTGTATGTTTAGTAACAAGAATATATTTTGATTTCAAAGCATTGTATACACCATAGACCATTAGTGGATAGAATATTTATGCATGGGATATTGTTGAGCAACCTAAGTAAAAAAAAACTGTAAAAAAGTTGTTTAAAAGTATCATACACTGAAGCAAGTAATAAACCCAAAAGCCTAAAGGATAACTACCCACACAGAGTTAGCATGTCTGGGACTGAGCAACGAGCGTTATATTGGCAGATGCGGTGAGTTCCAATTCCCCTTTTGCCCTGACAGCTTCTAATCCTCTCACTTGTATTGTTCATTTATCTGTTGTGTGACAGTACTTCTATAGTCCTTGTCAAACTAGTTGCAAGATAGCATTTACAGATATTACATTGATTTAAAAAATAAAAAAGGTGGGGGGAGGGGGGTTGTGAACTTAAAGCAGCTGTTTTATAAGGTACTGCAAAGAATCTTGAGCCAGCGGGTCTGGTTACAATGATACTATGCAGCTAGCAACTTGTCAAAGCTGTAAAGGTCCAGCTAAAACCACTCTATGTTAAAACACATGAACAAATTTTCATCTTTCAACAACTTTCAGTACTCATCCACATGTGTTTATTTATACATATGTTTCTTTTCACTTTAGGTGGAGTATAATATTGGCTGATGGATTTATGATCTCTGATAAGTTCCAAGATTTGTGATTACAGCAAAAGCACTGCTCATTGAGGAGCCTCTCAAATGTCTCTAAAAACATTTCTGGTTCTAGTTTGGGGCTTAGCTGTTCCGCCATCTTTCAGTTTCAGCCAAGATTCCATCAGGTCTTGAGGAACAAGTCATTCATAGTTTTTTTTATAACCATTATTGTCTCAGCCTTCCCTCAATTTGAATGTCAGGCTCATTATTTTTTGGAGAAACATTGTGTGTAGAAAATTTGTTTAAGAGTCACGGCTTTGTTTTGCAGGCCTGTCGGTGGCAGTGGACTGGAGGCCTGTTCTCACTGTGCTAAAGTGACCCTTTGTTCACCAGGATGTGTCTGAACACTAACAGGACACTTCCAGGTTTTTTTTTTTAAAGTCAAACTGAGGCCAGTTCAGGAGCCAGTGTCCCCACACTGACCCTTTGACCTGCCCATTGGCCATTAGCTTGCTTACTGGTGGTTTACATTTTAACAGTTCGGTTATAGTGGTATAACCTAGTTTTTTTTCTGCTGAATATTTCTCCAGAGGGTCTCATCTTTAAACAGGAAGACAGGACCCGGTATCAAACAGGAGTGAAACAAATGCAGATGTAGCTCCACTGCTCCTGTATTTATATCCTGTGTATATAAAAACTTTTATTTATTTTTCTAGTACACCTTTGGCGTTATCAAGCTGTGTTTAATTGCACTTAACTTAGTGTTAAACCATGCAGTACTAATTTCCATCATTGTCTGTTTCTCATTACCAGATCTTTGAACACAATGGATCACATATAAACCTCCAAAAATAACTTCCAGAAGCCAAGTTGACCCATAAAGAGAGGACATAGTGGCTTAAGTCAAATTAAAGGAATAAGGAAAGGTCTTGTCTTGTGTCAGCAGTTGTTCTTACATTACCAATATGCACCTCAAGGCATCATTAGACATCATGCATGGCCTTTAACAATCTTCATTTCTTGGAGAATTACTAGTAAAACCGCAGTTTTATTTCATCTGTAAAATATTTCCAAATGTTTTGGTAAAACATCAATCTTGCAGAGTCATGTTTGCTCCTGGTCTGTTCTTGTGTTTGGTTTCAAAGAATTTTACATGTATCTTGTTTGTTTTTCTTGAGATTTGATATCTACCTGAGTGAGATCTCAAATATACCAAAATGTTAACTGGTGCAATATTGTTTTCAGTTCTGGCTCATGCACTCAAACTATAATTTTAAAATGTCCGGATCAAGTAGTATCCGGACATAGTCTATTTTTCGCATTTAAGATAATATTTAAAATAGAAATACAAAATGCTACATCTTATTATAATAAACTACTAGGCCTGCATCACACAATAATACTTTTGCTCACTTAATATAAATTTAAATTTAAGTTGTTCTCCCATTATTAAAGCTAGGTTTTTTAGAGGCATTATTCCCATTTTTATAAAACCTAACTTCTTTTAGATGACTTCCCTCAGACATGGAACATTGTTCTGATTCTCTGGAACTACGTTGAAGCATCCTAGAAGGCTGTGGATAAAATCACATGCACAAGTTTTAACTAGTCTCAGCTTACATAACACATCTTTGCTACGTTTTTTTGCTCTCTTTTTTTTATTAATGCATAAAAATGCATTTCCCTTTTTGTTTCTGTAGCTAAATGATTCAATCTAATAATGTAGAAAAACAAAACTGAAACTGCTGTGAGTGTGCACAGTGTAGCTGCAAACAATATTTAGAATGGATTATTATGTTTCTACTTCCTGATTCCCAATATTCCCAATAATTGTCATGCACTCTGCTCATATCATTATTGTTAACATAGCGTGTATATTTTAGATGTAGAGCGATTAAAAGAAGATACATTTTTCCATCTTCCAACTTCTTGGACAACAATTATTCTGGGAGTATCGGGTTTATGACTGTGGAAATTTATGGTGGCCTCACAAGTTGTAGTGCTTTCTTTAATGCTTGAGTTTTCTAAGGTCATATCCACGGTTGTATTTGAAATAAGTGAATAGGGTTTTCTGTGTTAATGCTTCTCAAGCCTTTTGCTCTCTGTTGTGGACGATGAGACTTTTAAACAATAACAAAGACAAAAGACGCAGCTGTTTCATATTGGAAATGGCACCAGACAGCAAAGACATGTGGCCCCATATCTAACACTTACTGTGAAAGACTCATACAAGTCTTTTCACCTGTGGCTTGTCCCTGATGTTATGATACGGGAAAGAATGACTCAAAACAAGTAGAAGTATGATGACATGTAATTTCAGCAGACACATGGGGATGAAGTCGACAGTGGACCAGATAAAAACAGCTGCCTGAGAGAAAACTTTGCCACATAAACTGCTATTGACAAAGAGGCATCAAAAAGTAACCATTAAGGTGACTTTTACGTGAGGGTATCTATCAGACATTATCGCTTAGTTTTCCAGGACTAATAAAAATGACATGACCACTAAATCCAAACACATTGTAATGTTATTTGGCACAGTGGTAAAGGTTCCGGTTTAATTGAGAAGCAACCTACCCATTTTTGTAATTTTTTTTACAATAAACTTCAAAGAGAGATACGTCTTTAGATGAAAGTTTTGCAATGCATGCTTAACTAAAAGGGGAAGTACAGTAATCCAAAGTAACACACTGAGATGAGCTGCTCAAGTTGATCAGACCCAAAAGATCATTTCTGTTTGTCCTCAAGACACTTTGTGTGAATGGAAAAATCAATGTGCGATAACTGATGGGTCTTACAGGACTTAATGCTTTGAGGAAGTCAAATTAGAGATTGGGTTTCAGAGTGTAAGCCATTTAAGCTTTTAACAGCTGTCTGTGAATAATAATTCTGGAGGATATTATATGACACACTGAATCTATTCCGGTTTATGTTTGTACCTTTTTGCTCAAGCATTGAACCTGATGATTTCTGGAGGTCTAGCCAAAATGTCTGACATCTCTTCATGTGGTTAAACAGTGTGCAGTGGACCAAGTGTAAGAGATGTGACTTAATTTGCCTGTCATGTTAACCTGTCCTCTGATGAAGCATGTCAGGAAATACAGTGTTAAATAATAGAGCAGCTGTTCCTATACTTAACCTATGAGCAGCTCCACTTCAACACCAGATACAAAACCAGTGTTGGGTTTGTATTTTTATTCTTCATTCAGCTTCATGATTTATATTGTTTCATTATCAGGTTTTATGATGGCTGAATAAAGAAGTTACACTTTACAGCTTTGGGTTAAAGTGCCCTGGCTTGTGGTTGTGGTTTATAGAACATGTCCACACAGACTGACATTAATCACAGCCCAGTGTTTTGGGTTTGTGCAACAGTCACAA
The DNA here is from genome assembly GCA_024416835.2 of Perccottus glenii. Taxonomy (NCBI): domain Eukaryota; kingdom Metazoa; phylum Chordata; class Actinopteri; order Gobiiformes; family Odontobutidae; genus Perccottus; species Perccottus glenii. The sequence continues at coordinate 11,593,703 of CM044559.2, forward strand.
CTGAAGACAGCGTCTCACGGGAGGTGGAAGATTGGCCCTAATCAGGTTCTTTGACAGGCAATCAACCAACCTTTATTTGTATGGCACATTTAACAACCAAAGTTGGCCATGGTGCTTTACAACATAAGAAATTACAAAATAATACACAATAATAGCATTGAAATAAATAGAATGCAAGTACACTAAAATACATTTTAAAACAGAAATTGTCATAGTACTAAGTGTCAAACTCCTTTCTCAATGATTAAGTCTTTAGCTTGGATTCAAACAGAGGGAGGTCAGTGATGGTACACAACTCAATGGAGAGGTTATTTTAGAGTCTGGGACCTGCAACTGCAAAAGAGCGATCACCCATGTTTGGACCTCGATCATCGAACAGGTGTTGACTTGCAGAGCACAAAACTCGTGGCAGCCATATTGCGCATACTTTTCCGACCCCACCAAACTCACACAATATTTATACAGCAGTGCCACAGACACTCGAGGCAAGGTAGGTTAAGTGTCCATCTTACCTCGAGTGGACACAAGGAGAACAGTATGACCTGGGGAGAGCGGAACTCAAACTGCCAACCTTCTGGTTCCAGTTTGAGTCTTGCTTGCACAGTCCCTGTTCAGACTGCTCAGTTTAGCCAAAGTTTAGTGTCATAAAATCCAAGGTAGACTAAATAACTAAAAGTGTATTGTTTAATGTTTTAGTGTGTAAAAATGCAATGTCTGACATAACAATAACGGTGTTGTACATTTATTCTCCGCCCGCAGTGAGAAAGCTGACGCTCCCTGTTCACTTTGGACATAATTCTTCACTAAAAAACAAATAAAGTTAGAGAACTCCTCTAACCTTGTGCTTGGTAAAGTGACCTTTCAACAAAACAAACAACATTTTTTCTTACAAAGTGAAACCTAACCAAAGAAAAGATTCTTCTGGCTGGTAGAATATGCTAATGCTAACGGTGGTTTATGCTAGAGCCTGTCCTCAGCTCAAGGCACACAAAAGACACTTAAAAGAGTCTTATTAAACGTCACGAATCACACATAGAGACAGTTTATTTAGTTTATTGCAGGCTGCGTCAAACTGGAGAGCTTTCGCCCAAGACTCCACACACGGTCTTGTTTTCGACAGCAGTTATAACGTAATAAGTTAAGTAATGAGTCAAACTTAATATACAACATAATGTAGTTTTGCATTTCAAGTTCAATATCTAAAACTGATAATATAATGTTGGACGACTGTTACCAGGCCGTTAGACGAGGTGGAACAGATAACCAGAAACAGTAAACGTAATGTTTTATTACAACATTGTTCACAACAGGCTCTTTACCACTATAAATGTGTTAACTGGGCAATTGTGAATAATACATTTCTGTAATAAAAAAATGCAGCTGTTTCATATTGAAAATGGCATCAGACAACAACAACATGTGGCCGTACATCTAACACTTCCCATACAAGCTTTTTTTTTTTGTTCTTCTATAATAACAAATAGTTGCTCTTAAGGAACAACACTTCAGCTCAACAGACCAAACCTTAACGTTTCACCTGTGGCTTGTCCCTGATGTTACGGTACAGGAAAGAATGACTCAAAATAAGTAAAAGTATAATGACATGTAATTTCAGCAGACACATGGGGATGCATTGTGTGAAGTCGACAGAGGACAGGGAAAAAACAGCTGCCTGAGAGAAAACATCGCCACATAAACTGCTATTGACAAAGAGGCATCAAAAAGTAACCATTAAGGTGACCATTAAGGCAACTTTTACGTGAGGGTATCTATCAGACATCATCGCTTAGTTTTACAGGACTAATAAAAATGACATGACCACTAAAGCCAAACACATTTAAGACATTAAACAAAATGCTTAAATGTTACAATGCTTTTAAAGTTTTAGTGTTATAGGTGTAAATACGCAAGAGGGTTTTGAAGAAAGGGTTATAAATACTCAGATAAAAGGACACGTACAGTGTGCTTTGTGTGTGCCCTAAGCATTGTGAGACTAGAGTCCATTTTGGTTAAGCTAGGCTAACATAGAACTGTATAGTGCAGTGGAATTAATTAAGTAAATTCAAGGTAAATAGCAGCATGTAAGCTAGCCACTGCACTCAGGCAGTTATTTACACTGTCTACAAAATATATTAGAGTCAGTGTTTTTTTTATTGTAAAAAAAAAAATGATATCTCCAGCTACAGTTTGCTGCCACAGTAAAGCAACAAGGCTGAGGCTAGGCTAGCCAACTTTTGGTGTAGATTTATCTTTCTTTATGAAATGGTCTTAAGGGCTATAGCTACCTGCACACCTCACACTGTAAAAATAAATTGTGTCAAATACATGCTACAGAAAAAACTGACAGCTAGGGGCTAGTTTTTTTTTTTACAGAAAGAATGACTAGAAATGAAAAAACATGACTGCAAAGAATAGCAAATTTTATAGTGAAGAAAAAATATATACTATTACTGTAAAGATTTTGCTAGCCCAAGTTAGTTAGTTTTAATTGTCTGTGCCAATGAATAATTAATTGAGCTTAAACACAGTTGCTGGTATATAGGTCTATTTTGGTCATTTCCAAATAGGCTGTCAGACATTTCCAGGGTCCGGTCACTGTTCAAATAATTTCAAAACCAGTTTAAATTCAACTAAAACCTGTTCAAATCCATTTAAAACTAGTTGAAATTCAACTAAAACCTGTTTCAAATCCAACTAAAACCTGTTCAAATACTGGTAGAAACTTTCACCTTGTACATTTTACTTTAATCAAATGTGACCCTATGCAAAATGTTTGGACACCTCTGGGCTACGTGCACTTCATGTTGTATTTGTAATTTACACTTTTAAACTAAATCTCTTTGTTAAACCAACCAAAGACCTAAAAGACTGTTGAAAATAACTCACTTTAACAATAATTCCTTTTTCTGTTTTTTGTTAGCTCAATTTAACCATATAACTTAAGTCTGGCTCAAAGAGAAAGCTGGATTTCTCTGTGAAACCGGTCCCGGGTTCAGACGCCTCCCCCTTGTGCGCGAGTAATGCGCTGCTCCACTGGCTCTATAAACATGTTTTCGACGCCACCGCGGCTCACAGTCAGTCTCAGAGCGCACTGCCGAGTGAGACACAGGACTACAGAGAGATACCTGCACGGACCGTCCCACACCACAACATGTTTGCGCACAGGCAACACACTCCTCCGCCACTGCTGCCCCTGCCACATTTACGAGCTGAGCATCTGCACCTTTAAACGCTCGACTCTGCTATAGACTTTTCACACACAACTTCCAAGTCGCGTTGTTACCGCAACTACACGCGCAGAGACAACAAGAGAAAGGGCCAATTTGAGCAGAGAGCCACTGGCGCACCATCTCATTAAACCCATGGAATAATCACTATGGAATATCACTGGATACTGCTGTCTGTATTTTTACACTTAACCTTCCACCCAGGTAAGAGTCCTTATCACCTAACTGTCACATTTTATTGCAACAGGTGGGGTTTGACATAGGTAATCCACGTCGTAGCGTATAGTGAATGTCTCCACTTATTGTTATGGTCTTGTTATCGTCTTGGCACTTTTCTTTGTTCCTGTAAGTGGTGTATGTAGAACCTTACTGACACCTAATAAGGAAAGTGGATACTTTGGGAGAAGATCTGTAAGCCAAGAGCGCGTCTTTAATAATAAATGCAGCTTACACAGGCAACAGGGCAAAGTAAAGTAAACGGAATTGTCTTAACTTGTTGAAGAGGTTCGCGTGTTTTTCACGTAAACGTCATTTTAGAAATGATGCCAATCTCTTGAGTCCTAGGTATATACAAATAGCAGCTGCACGATTGTGGTCATATTTTGAATAGATATGATCCTGAGCGTGCGTTTTGGAACACTATCTCTACACTCAACGGCACTGACTCGCTTCATTTGAACAAACATATTGCAGTCATTATAGCTTTGGCACCATCTCTTAGAGTCGAGGCAAAGGTCCATAAACACCTCATTTTCTTTTTACTGGCCTTTCAGACTTATTTGACTACTAAAGTAAAGGGACCTTTTTCTGTCCAGTTGCTTTGGTTGTAACTCATTCTAACTTTTTGTCTTGTCTATGGTGATTGTTTCTTAAGCTTTCTCTGTCAAGCTGCCACTCTTCCATCCCTCTGTTGCTGTTAAATGTGGCCCCTGTGAGGGTGGGATCAGGTGGACAGGGTTCCATGACCCTGTTCCTTGTAATGGTCAGTTCTAATGCACAGCATGTGTGAGAACAGGAGGCCATTGCCATATGTCATCAGAGGGTCCCTCTGGAGTCTATATCTCTGTGGGCTGTGGACACAACAGTCATGTGACTGCCTTGGCTTGAGTGTATTTACTTCTTAACTAGTCCAGCTGTGAGGTATTATCTCATTTAATTAGCTAACTTCCAAAAAGTTACAACCCTCCTTCTGTTGTGATCTAAACTTTAAGTTACAGCATTGTTTAATAAGAAAAAGGTTTTAGATATATTAGACGTGTATTTAAAGCATTACAAAATCCATAACTTTTTGGGTTTTAGATTAGAAAGATTTCTATATACCATTTGAATTAGCCACCCAATTCAATAATTTGCTCAATTATACAACCATTACGTCTGGCAGCTAAATGTGGCTGCTACTATCTGTGAGTGTAGCACTGTAATCCAAAATAACAGCTGTTTACAGTACAGCCTTTGTCCTTAGTCCCAGGACCACGGGAGACTCAACCTCCCAAAACAAGAAAACCACTGCCGTGAGATGGCAGGACAAATGAAAACACATACATCACATGTGACATGAAATAAGATAAGATCCATTAAATTAACTTGTTAACTTTTTGACAGTAACCTGTAACAGTTTAGTCTATCACAATTGACTCCAATGCATTGCAATGTCCCAAACATTTTTGTGTCTGTGTGTAAAACAAATGATATAGTATAGTTTTGATGAGAAAAGGACTGCTTTGAGTCATTGATTTATTTGTTTACAACCAGTCGAACAATTTTGTGTCAAATTCTGCCAAATATATCTTTATGTAGATAACTCCACTTTTCACCCCTATGCTCTACACCACAAGCATTAGCATTATCAGTCAGTAGATAAACCCTGTTGTTGTTGTTTGCTGTTGTCTGATTTACAGACAGATGCCACCACACACCTTTACTCAGCAACCTGTGTGTTTTATTTCAAAATGTTGCAACTGTCTCTTTTCTTTGTTGTATTAGGAAATACAGTACAGTACAGTGAGTGGCTTGAGCATCTCTATGAGCCTTTTTCACACTCCCACTGCAACCGCAGAGCGAGTGGAGTCTGCACAGTAGAAACTCCCACAGCGTTCGAGGAAGCTCGTCTTGACTTAACTGTTTTGGTTATTTTTTTGCAGGGAAAAACATTACTCATACTCTTTCCCCCACCTGTTTCCAGTTGGGCTCATAGATTAGATCTTTAGAAGTCACCCCCCGTACATTAGACAGGATACACACATTTGTTGGTTTTGTGCCGCGTCTGAAAGGGAAGGTCAGGTTTAATAGAATGTCAGAGTTGTCTTTATGAAGTATTATCTTTATGTCCTTTTGATCAGACAGATGGAAGATGTTTTCTGGCTTCAGAATGATGACATTTAAAGGCTTAAAACAAAAAGCATGTTTATACTATCATACTGAGTTAAACTAATTTGTTGAGTAGATTCTCTGAAAGCATTTTCAAGTTTGTCTTGAAAATGTTTGACAATAAAAATGTATAAGCATAAGGGACAGATTTGTACAGAAAGTCAAAACAAAGTGACTGTCCCTGAACAACAGTAAGGCTAAGCGTGGCGAGTCCTACTGCTGGTACAAAGTAAATACAGGTACAAAGCAGTAATATTTCATGTATAATGTAAACGTTCAGCTCCTTGTTTATCGTGTGTGAAAAGGAAGGTCAAGTTTAACAGAATGTTTTTATTATCTTTATAACTTAAGTTTGCAGAATAGAAGTGCCGCAGAAATATTAAGTGAATTGATTGACTGAAATCTTTCTCCCAGTCAACTTAATTTGTATTTTTTAAACTATATTTTTAACTAATATTTGCATTGATTAAATTTAAAGATGTGCAATGCTGTTTTGCGTGGTAGTCATATTCACTTGTGTGAAAACAACATACAGTTCTTTTCTGGTATAAATGTTTGAAATGCACTTTGGGGTTGTAATTACAGCTGTTTTCCCAAGTATTAACACCTAACTAGACTAAGCAGTAGAATAAAATTTTATATAACCTTTTACAATTTGATTTCAAGGCAATTCCAAACCCTTAATCTCCCCCGCCACCTCCGACCTGGTGTTCAGTACACACCTCGCCATCGGGACGTACCTTGTGGTGGAGCTGAACGCACCCTTCGGCCTGCATTGCCAGGGCGACAAGGCAATGCACTGGAGAAGGGAGGACCGTCCCAAAGTCCGTGGTGAGAAGCGAGTAGACGGGATGTCAACTCTGCACATCCCCAGAGCTCTGCCACTTCACATGGGACGCTACATCTGCTCTGAGGAGATCTCCGGGCTGCAGACATCCATCTATGTCTTTGTCAGAGGTAGTCCTGTCAGAATTCAAAAATCTGTCTGTGCATGATTAACCGTGCTTCTGATCATTTATATCTCTGAAGGAATTTGGTCAAAGTAGAAACATACTGCAGGGTACAGTAGAGGAATGTATTTTTTGCATTCCTATTTTCAGTAACAGGTATATGTTTATGGATGGTATTTTCAACACTGTCGATACTGACAAATACCACTGTCAACAGTATCTTGTGTGTTTTCTGTATGTGGTCCTCTGTGTGGCTGGCATGACATTCTTTTGGCACTATGCCATCACTGTGGGCGACTATCATGTGCTGATCATTCACTCCACAATCTACTCATCTACTTCTCAAAACAAAACAATTTGTGAAGCGTATGAACTTGTGGGGGAGGTAACCTTTATAGTAATATGATGTTGACTTTGCTCATTTAATAAGAAAATCATTCTGCATGCAAATCTGAATATATTTCTTATTTTAAACTTTAATATACACTACTTTTATTATCAACTAAGTGTTTGTGGCAGTAAATCCACTTACTACTACAACAGTGTGCACAGTGTTCTAGCTTTATCTCTACAGAAGCATGAGGACAAATCAAATTCACTCTTGTCAGTATTACTCTGATTAAAATGGTGAAAGAGGGCCCCACAGCCAAGTCTACGTGTAACACTCTTCACGATAAAAGCAACCAAATGGCAGGAATATGGTTCTTAGCATTTTTAGATTATTGGTGTGTCAAAGTTTAAACCATCCAATGTGCAGCCCTGCTACCAGCACTAATACCACATTTGTTATGTGTTTGAAATTTTTGGCAGACCCTGACAATCCTTTTAGAAAATCAATGGTGAACAACATTCTGACTCGAGAGGGAGACACGGTTTCCATTCCTTGCTTGGCAAATGATCCAAGTCTGGACAAGCTGAGCTTAGAAACATGCTCCAGTAAAGCTTTGGCTTCTGGTCTGCAGTACAGCACCAGCCTGGAGCAAGGCATCACCATCTACAACACCCAGAGAGACTACGAAGGCTGCTACGTCTGTACAGGAACGTTGGGCGAGAAAGTGGTCAAATCACTTAACTACGTCCTGACTGTAAAACCAGGTATGTTTTTATGTAAATAGTGTGGGTTGCAAAGGTTTCTAAACTGAGCCTATAATCTCCAAAAAACCAAGCAAATCAGACTTGTTTTTGATTCTTACAGTTCCTGTCGCTCCGCCTGTGATTGAGATGCAGGCCCCAGAACGAGTGATTCTTATCTGTGGTGAGAATCTCTCCCTTACCTGCAACACGTCCAACATCAATGGAGACATCCAGCTGAAATGGCTCACACCGCCTGGATCGGTTAGTGGTCCATCTTCTAGAATGTGTTACATCTTGGAAAAACATAGTACCTTAGGGTTGATGTGTTACGGTCAGATAGCCATGACAAATCAGTTGTCCTTGGAAATCAGCTGCTAAATCTACTGGCATGTCTTTCACTTAAGATGTCAGGAAATTATTATAAAACTAGAAAATACAGGATCAGATTAAACCGTCATGGCTGATGGGAGTAAAATGTGCCTGGAGCAGTGAATTCAAGTTTTATTCAAATTGAAACTTAGCACCCCAAATAAAATTAGACAATTTATTTAAATTGATCTAATTTTAGTAGTAAGTAAATTGAATTTCTGTAATATACTGAATGCAACTAGTGGGTATAGTTGTCAGTGGCTTTTACATAACAGAGTGAACCGTGTCAACATTCCCAACGTTTGTTCTAGGGTCGTGGCTGTTGTGTAAAATTTGCATACATACGTGCGTTTGCATGTCTATGTTGGTAATTGTGTGCTTGGCGCGACTAGACATGCAGACAGGGTTAATCTTTAGAGATCTCTGGGCGTTGACAGGGTGCCATCTGGTATCCACAGCAGCCCACAAAGGTTGACAGTGCTTCACGTATCCTGATGAATCCCTTCAGCCACGTGCGCAGCATCAAGTTGAACATTGTGGCAGTGAAACCGCAGGATGCCGGGAGTTACCAGTGTGAAGCCCAGAATGAGAAAGGGGTCAGCTCGCAGTCGCTGTGGCTTGACGTTTACGGTGAGTGTGCATAAAGATTTACTGTTTGCATTAAAGGTGAACACCTGGGAATTGTAGAAGTTCTAATATACTTGAATTTATATAGTATAGTAAAATAAATTCCTCACCACAATGATAAAATAAACCAAAAACATTTCCACATACAGAACATTAAAGGTGGGGTGTGTAGTTATTGATATTTTTGGTGGCATCTGGTGGTCTGAGTGCAGTTTGCAATTCCAAACAGACACTTCTGACACACTTCTTAGAGCAGGTGAACAGCTATGGTAGCTCTGCAGGGACAATGATTGTTTCACCCTAAAATATTGAAACCCATTCAATCCATTTTATCCATAAATGTTCTACATTTATTTAACCAAGAATGTCTGTTCAAAACATTGTTGTCCACACTGGGCACCTGTAGAAACAGGAAGCAAGCCTCTTTGTAAGATTAACAAACAATGTTTTGGAGTGACAATCCTGAATCATAGCTAAAATGTGTCCTTACATACACTCACCGGCAACTTTATTAGGTACACCTTGCTAGTCCCTAGTGGGTTTGACCCCCTTTTTACTTCAGAACTGCGTGGCATAGATTTAACAAGGAGTTGGAAACATTCCTCAGAGATTTTGGTTCATATTGACATCATAGCATCACACAGTTGCACCAACAATAGGAACTTATTTGTCATGTTCAAAGAAACTGCCTATGATTTGGTAGTCCCCAGAGACATTGTGCATTATCCTGCTGGAAGTATCCATCAGAAGATGGGTTCACTGTAGTTATAAAGAGATGGACATGGTCAGAATATACTCAGGTAGGCTGTGGCATTTAAACGATGCCCAAGGGGCCCAAAGTGTGCTTAGAAAAGATCCCCCACACCATTACACCACCACCACCACCAGCCTGAACCGTTGAGACAATGCAGGATTGATCCATGCTTTCATGTTCTTTACACCAAATTCTGACACTATCGTCTGAATGTTGGAGCAGAAACCGAGACTCATTCTCTGCAACATTTTTACATTCTTCTGTTGTCCAATTTTGGTGAGCCTGTGTGAATTGTAGCCTCCGTTTCCTGTTCTTAGCCGACAGGAGAGGCACCCGCTGTGATCTTCTGCTGCTGTAGCTTGTCTGCTTCAGGGTTTGATGTGTTGTGTGTTCAGAAATGGTGTTCTGCAGACCTTGGTTGTAACAAGTGATTGTCTGAGTTACTGTTGCCTTTCTATCACCTCTAACCATTCTACTCTGACCTCTGACATCAACAAGTCATTTTCGTCCACACAACTGCCGCACACTGGATATTTTCTCTTTTTTGGACCATTCTCTTTAAAGCCCTAAAGATTGTTGTGCGTGAAAATCCCAGTAGATCAGCAGTTTTTGAAGCCATTAAACTTGTGTACCTAATAAAGTGGCTGGTGAGTGTATATTTTAATGAGGACAAATAAAAGGACAAGGACCTACAACACATCCCAAAAGACATCTTACAGTGTAAACTTACATTAAATGTTTACAGTGAAATGGTGATTGACATGTTGCTCTTTCAATTTTAGAAAAGGGCTTCATCAACCTAACACTCCAAAGGAACAGGACCTTCCATGTGCGCTCAGGCGAGAGTCTTTCCCTACATGTGGAGATGGAAGCCTATCCAAAGCCCCACATCTTCTCCTGGAGTTTCGGGGATTACGGCCTCCAAAACACAACCGACCACGTCATCACCACATACACTCATGATTACAGGTACTAACAAAACACTAAGACACTCAAAACACAATGTTCATTATAGCTTTTAAGTGAAATGTAGCGCCTTGGTTTCAAGTTGGCTGCAGGTCAATAGCAGTGCTGTTGCAACAGTTACATGAGAAAGTTGCCTGAATTTTGAAGAATGCCTCAGGGTTTTCACTGAAATGAAAACTGTCAGGTTTGGAAATGACCTTTTCAAAGAAACAGTTATGCCATAGTGTCATAGATAGAAATATTAATGACATTGCTCTATTTTCAACACATTACATTTAGTTCTTGCCTCGGGACTTCATTATAAAAGAAACAAACCAAGGCCTTTAAGTCTTAATTGAACATGACTAGGTCAATCAAGCAGAACATGGCCTTTTGAATAACTCACAGGACCAATCAATAAATCCATGGAAATAACTTAATAAAATTGATTTTTAAATGACTTCAGAGAATTATTTATGGAATGAATAGAACAAAAGCCCATAAATGCAATAGTCTGATCCAGACTGCCTTTTAGAAACAAACCTTCTCTCTTTATTTTAGGTTTATCAGTGAGTTAAGGTTGGTGCGTCTGAAAGTCTTAGAGAGTGGAGTCTACACTTTCCGAGCCAGGAATGGCGACGCGTCAGTAAACCAGACCTTCACCATCTTTGTCATCAGTAAGTTGTGTCTGTTAAAATGTCATTCTTTTAATTCAAACTTAATGGGTTGTGTCCGTTCACACTCCACACATCAGTGGTATCAGTTCAGTGACTTTTAGCCCCTTCTTACACTGTATTATTTGTACTTAATATCATGTTGAGTCAAACCTTTAAAGGTGACATATTGTGACTTTTTGTTAGGTAAACCTGAGATTGTTTCTCACGAAGGCCCAGTGGACGGTCAGGTTCGCTGTGTGGCCGAGGGCTTCCCGGCTCCACAAATCACATGGTACTACTGTGAGCAGCCGTATGTAAGGTGAGTCAGCTCAGGTATGGATAAGATGTGGCACATTTCATGTAGCACTGTTAAGCAGGTATCAAAATATAATGGTACCACATGATACAACATGTTTTGCAATATTGCACTGCCTGACAATTATATCGTGATACTATGGATGAAATTCTAAATATATCTTTGCATCTGTGAGATTGTGAAGTCTTATATTTACAGACACAAGAGCTCTTTTTCAGACAAAATTTTGCTAAACAGTATTACGATGTCTGTGACTGTATCAGATAATGATGCATATGATTGTCCCCCTATACGTCATGTTCCCACTGGAAGGTAGATTAGCACAGCATGCTTTTAGAGTAAATGTCATTCTAAAAAGGGACACAAAGCCTTCCAAATGACCCCTAGGATGTGGTTCTAACAGTGTATAGTTACTAAGAGGTAAAGGTAATCACTGCAATCTGTTGACATTGACAACAAGGAATTCTTCCTCAGATGACAACACAAACAGTAATGTTTTCTTAAAATAAGCGTAAACAGTATTATTCCAAGAACAAACAATTTTGGTTACCCATACCAAAACGTGACATATTGACCAAAAAGCCATATCATACCATTCATGGTGGAACGTCTACCACACAAATGTTCCACCAGTGATATGTTAAGTCTGTTGCTTACACTCCCAGGCTTATTCTTTATGTTCACAGTTATATGTTGTACCTGACAATGCAGAGCTCCAATATTTACTTAAATAATACATACAGATATTGTTTGCATGCTAAATAATTTATTCCATTCCATCAATTGATTTAATTTTATTTGTGTTAGGATACAATGTGAATACCTGTATTCTCTGAAATAAGTCAACAGTTTAAAATATTTAGGAGCACTAGGCAGAAAGGTTCACCAAAGAGTTTAAAGGGTAGAAGAAAGCTTTCTCTGACCTCAGCATGCTCTGACCTCAGCATGCGCCTCTCATTTAAGACCAGGCAGAGAGTAGACAGCTATATTGTCCAAATCCTGAAATATGGCAGCGAGGCTTGGAACATCAATAAAGCTACATGTAATATCATCAGTGCTGCAGAAATGTGGTTCCTGAGAACCCCCACAGACTTCCTGAGAAAGATTCAAAAGATCTCATTTGTCAACAAAGTCATCAATGAAGACATTTTAAGAAGAGCAGGAACACAAAGTGTCCTCTGCAAAAAGATCAGGCAACATTCTTTGGTCAAGTGATGAGGAAAGACACATTGGAACATCTGACCACAACAGGCAAAGAGGAGTCGGGGTCGTCCACGAGAAAAATGGATAGATAGCCTCAGCAATCTCCAATCCAAACACCGTCAGAGAACACGAGCGCTATCGAGCCATGGTCGCTACTTGTTACACATTACACAGCCTGTTACCGTTTTATATTTGCATAGTGTATAGATTAACCTAAGATATAAAAAATAAACAGAAAAGCCAAATGCAATAGACTGAATAGTAATAGTTTCTTCTGGTATGATACATACTACTACGCTGGCTCACCTGTTGTGCAGGAGGCGGAGCATCCCGTTGACATAGCAACACCAATCCCACACAGCACAGGCAATGATAAGTGATTATCCCAACTTTTAAATGACTATCAATCCAATTAGGTCTCCTGAGGGAAACAGGACGTAGTGTGACCTGAGTTAGCCTATGACCAGAGAGCAAGCACATGACCTGACACTTTATCACCACTTTATGATAACTGAGCTTTTTAACTGTAGGCAATATGGAGAAAACTGAAACCAACTTTTGTTAGAATTTTGAAGGAATGTGAATGAATGCCTGCATGACCCTGTTGTTGTGACTGCAGGTGCTCCCAGCAGGTGAATGCCACCCAGGAAGAACACAATGTCATCACAGTGACACTGTTCAGCCCCTTGTTCGGCAAGACAGAGGTGGAAAGCCGGGTGAACGTAAGCCGAGGCCGGTTCAGTACTCTGGAGTGTGTGGCCTCAGTGGAGGGGGAACAGGCTTACATGCTCTTTTCCATCAGCGGTGAGACATACAACACATCAGACATAAGGCTATACGTGTACTTTACTCACTGCAATGTGAGATTTTCTTTTTCTGCCTTTTCCTTTACAGCCTTCTTTGGTTATATCTAATTGTAAATGAAGATGATAAAACATTGTAAAAAGATGGTAAAGCATTGTAATCAATGCTCTGGGTCATTTCTAGAGCCTTGAAAATGTCTCCTTCTAAACAAGTGATAATCATGGCTCTCAAATCTCTGTCAGGTTCATTAAAATCCAGTACTCATAGCTGTACTCTATATCCACAAGTACTCAATTTTAGGTACTGAAAACGGTTAAAACAGTAGAATATTAGTGGATCATGGGATCAGCTGCTGTTTAGGGAGCTGGAGCAGACATGAGTGCTAGATCCAAGATGCCTTACTCCCATTGATGGTCATTTTAAAATATTCCAAGAAATTTTACCCAATATTAATGTATTCTATCATTCTTATTTGTACTGTATATATACGTAAAGATCCATTTGAAGATTCAAGGAAGCTAGCAGCAGCTAACTTTGTGATGCCAAAACTTAGCTCTGACATATTTCTAAGTATGGCAATGACCTATGGCCCCATATAAACAAGTTTATTGACTTGTTCCTTTGTGTCATCATAACATATTGGTCAAGTGCTGGTCTTATTTTGTTCTTATCCTTATCATCAGGTTAGACTCTAGTGCACTGGAGAACAAATACACTTAGAAATCCTATTTGGATTGGGAAGTTTTTAGTTATCTAAGTTATTTGAAGTGTCTTTTTTTTTTTTTTTTTTTTTTTTTTGGCCTAAAATTGCAGAAGGAAACACGGAAATCTTATCTTGGCTGTCCCTTTGTATTCACAACTTTGTAAGACCCAAATGGATTTTCTCCTTGGCTCAAGATATTTACTAAAAGCATGTTTTGGCCAGGTTTAACCCTTATACGCGCTAGCATAATCCATAACGTAAACATTAGTATGTAGATATACCTTGTTGTTGACTGGTTAAAATAAGATGTCACAGAAGCTCAGACCATTGTTTATGGTTTGGCTCCAAATCTGCTCTTCTCCATCTGCTTAACACTGTGTTCACTGTAGAGTCAGAACAAGAACTCAAGGTACAGTGAAATTGTCCTGACCTATAAGTCGTGGGGTCATGCAGGACACTAGGAAGGGGTTACTATGTCGATTATAACGGATATGTAAGTGAGCCTTAAGTGGCAGAATTTGAGCCGTTTACGTCAGAGTGCGTGGAGTGTGTGGACCGGTAGGAGTGTGGTGCGCTGCAGGAGTCCTGGCGCTGGTGGGAGTCCCAGGTCTGTGGGGGGCTTGAGGTGTGAGCGACCAAACAGAATACACAGAGCTTTAGTATCCACTGCCAGCTTTACCGGGGATTAGTTCCTGCAGACTCTGCATTCTCAGATTTGAAGTGGAGAGAAAGCTCCTTATCTCTAAAGAGCTTATTACACCCCACTGTGCATAGGAGCAAAACAATAAGGCATCATGGACAGCACAAAGGAACAGGACAATGATTACATATAATGACCTCCCCCTATTCATGTGAAAAAACACTGAATAAAACGTATGGAGTGAATAGGGATTTTTACAGTAAATAGACATGTGCAGAGCAGACAGTGGAAGAGAGTAACACATAATGTATACATGTTTAATTGGATTAGTATGCTGTGAACTGACCAAAGTGGGTTTCAGAGTGACTTAGCCCCCTGTCATTACCCTAATGGCTCTTTACAATGTCAACACACAACCTTTAAGCTGATCACTTAAACACACACATTCATTTGAAAGAAGTAATTACATTTTTACAAAGGTGCAAATTGGTAATATATGGTAATATACTATATATAACAATTAAGGAAAACAAAGTTACACATGTAAATATTGAATGTAAAGCTTAAAACTTTGAGTACTTGCTAATACAGATAATGATATAATAAATTATATAGGAAAAGTGAAACAGAAACTCACATTGCAGTGACTAAAGTACAGATATGGGTGTGGAGAAAGACAAACAAATACAAGATGCTCTGATACTGATAGCTGCTAAGATTAATTTGTTAAACAACAAATAAAACAATGTTGATATGACCCACATACGTATCTCATGTAACAGAAACTGTCACAAATTATAACAGAAAACAGCCACAGTTAAACCATAAATCAAGTTGGTTTTATTTATGTCAAAGGAAGACTTAGCAATGCAGTTGCCCTTGACTCCCCCTACTGGTGCAAAGTGATAAGAGGCTGTATGAGACAGAACTTGATTTTGATTTGAGTTATTTCACAAATGCAATACACTGAGAAGAATTTTTTTAACACTGCTGAAGATTTTCAGTTATTTAAATAATAAAGACATTAGATAATGGCAGTGGATTTCATTATAAAAGAGGTAAGTGTGTTATAGATGAGTCCTGTGTGTTAATGCTGTGTATCCACTGTGTCCCCGTAGAGAAAACCATCCCTCATGGTCTGTTCACCCCTCTGCTCATTGGTACTGTGTCAACAGCAGCAGTCCTCTGTCTCGTCCTCATTACGCTCTGCTACAAGTACATGCAGGTAACGCTAACACTCACATGGTTAAACATTCCTTTGTGTCATATACATTAAAAAAAAACACTATGTAATTGATGTCTTTTGTTTTTCTTCGTGACAGAAGCCCAAGTATCAGATTCAGTGGAAAGTTATCGAGGGCATTCATGGAAACAACTATGTGTATATTGACCCCACCCAGCTACCGTACGATCATCAGTGGGAGTTTCCACGGAACAACTTGCGTTTCGGTAGGTGCACATATCAACATCATCTACAACGAACACTTTGCCTTTATGACAGACTGACTCATCCAACTGTCAGCATGTCTTGTTCACAAACAGCTGTGGGGTTTCGCCTTTTTTTGCGTCACGTCCAGCGTTTCTCTGATTTGTTAACATTACGCCCGTAAAACCTGCCCTTTAAATTAAATGCAAGCAACAGGGTACCAGACTAACTAACTTTGTATAGAATGGCCAGCGGCTGGCCAGGCTAGGTTGGTTGGGTTGTAGAGTTGGGTGAAAGACATGTCCCAAAAAGACATAATGCAGTACTTTGGTCACCCCCTCTGCTTTTTGTTCAAACTAGACTAGACACTGCATTTTGTTAATTGGATGGTAGAGAATTCTTACTTGGGGTTTAGAAGAGGAAAAAGAAACAAACGCAAACAATAAAATTTCCCTAAATTAAGCTTGTATTGTTCTTGTGACAAAGAGTCATATTTCAAGAAGAACAAACATGAAATGTTGTCTGTGAAGGTTCTGACTGTGAAGGTTGGATGCCCGAAAACCTTCACAGACATGTTGTACCAACTTTGGGAATGACACCCTACAAGACTATGAGAAGATAAAGGAAATCTTCACTTTCACCTTCAAAACCAAGACCAAAATGCTTTTGCTTTAACCTTTTCTTCAATACTAAATGTTGTATTTACTTTTTTAATCCAACTGTGTTTCCCAGTTTTAGATAAAACCTTACAACTTTAGATTTGTGTATTGAAAACATTGCATTTGCATTTGCTCTGGTTGCTTCACTGTGATTGACAAAGCCACTGTATTCCGTGTATTTGACCGCTGCGTTGAAGATGAATCATGTTTCTGGTCATTAGTAGGTAACCAGTTCCACAGTTCGTTACAAATGTGCCCAACACTGTAAACACTGCACTGTTGACACGTTCTGGGTGTTGTTTAAGCAAACCTCCTCAAACAGGATCCAGCGCGTCCAGGTGCTCCATAAACAGCCTCTGGGCTCAAACTGATGTTGTCCTAGGAAGCCTGGCACATAGCCAGTTTGTGAAAAGGAATTACAAGGAAGTAACCCTTTTCTGTTGTTTTTTTTTACAGGAAAGACACTAGGATCTGGAGCATTTGGGAAAGTAGTTGAAGCCACTGCATATGGCCTCTCCAAAGCTGATTCAGTAATGACGGTTGCTGTGAAAATGTTAAAATGTAAGCGGAAAACATGCAAATTATATGAAACAGAATACAAGCCTTATTTATTTGTGTGGATCATTTGCATAGAAACTGTTTATGAGGTTAAGAAGTTACAACAAGGTAAATAATCTGTATGTAAGTGCTCACCTGTAACAAGAGCTTGTTTAAACTAGTGAGAACCTATGAGAAGCCCGTCTGGTGACAATTGATGAAGAAATATTCAATAGTCATATTGCAGTCAGGTTTTTATCTGAAAAACAAATGTATTTTATTAGGGGAATAAAATAACTTCTATTAAAATATATAATACAATTTCTTAAAGATGAAATGAAAATAAATGTAGTGAAGGTTAGGTCAAACCTTTTCTTTGAATATGTCCTAGTTCAATGAGAACCACAAAAGACAATGTTGTTAAATTCTAATTTTACATTTCTAATCTGCAAAATTGGTGTTGTTTTTGCAGCGAGTGCACATGCCACAGAAAAAGAAGCCCTGATGTCAGAGCTGAAGGTCCTGAGTTACTTGGGAAACCACATGAACATCGTCAATCTCCTCGGAGCGTGCACGATTGGAGGTGCGGCACAACCTCATAAAGGCTGCCAATGTTGATGGATATTGTTGGACCTGTTTCTTTGTATTTGTTTTTTTTTGTACCGCTCACTACATATGAATGACACTTGTAACTGTTTCCTGCTGAGATCATTCCCTAAGGCCTACTTTCTTTGCAGGGCCTACGCTAGTCATTACTGAGTACTGCTGCTTCGGAGACCTCCTCAACTTCCTTCGTCGAAAGAGAGAATCCTTTATCTGCTACAAGCACGAGGAGGACTGCTACTACCGCAACGTGGTGTCGCCACAAGAGGCTCGGTCAGGCCCTTCTTTGTGCTTTACATGAGGGCATAATGTGGGAGATAAATGTGATTAGTTGTAGTAGTGTTTACTATCCAGAACGTGCGTAGGATGAGGCTATTTGGACGGCAGAGTGATGGTGCTGTGCTTAGCTGAGACCAGACTGCTCTTTTTCCTCTTCACAGTGACAGCTTGAACGGCTATATGGCCATGAGGCCTTCTGCTGCTGGCACGCACCCATTAACGTCCGAGAAGAGGTGCTCGATACGGAAAGGCAAGCCATTCATCAAATCATCACGTCGTAAAATACAAGCAGGTTCTTAGTATTAACTTTAATCATCACAGGTGGGTCCTACATCGAAGCAGATGAAGAGAGTGAGCTGTTTGAAGAGGACGGTCTGTCTCTGGACACAGAAGACCTCCTGAGTTTCTCCTACCAGGTGGCCAAAGGCATGGAGTTTCTAGCTTCCAAAAATGTGAGCATTGCTTTAATATTTAATATTTAGGATCAGTACGCCAGTCTTTTAGAAGCCTTTCAAATGGCAATTCACAAGGAAAAAAACAAAATTGCAACTACAATGAAACCTATGTCCTATGATAACCCTTTCTCAGGGGTTACCTGTATCAAACCTTCCTGTGTCAACCAGCTCTAAATGACCAAAAGTTCTACCTTGTCATTGTGTTGTGATCACAGAGTTTGGATTGTATTTCCACTGCTCGTAAAAGAATCTAAAATGCATGTTGGAGCATGCTGTTGAAAAATTTATTACTCGCAAAGGCTAGGAGATACTGTGCACACAAAGATCATGTATCGGTGTCAGCGATTGTGTGTTACGGATGTGTGTGAAGTGTGGAAATTCAGCGCCAAACCCAATCAGAAAAGTGCTTAATTCAGGGCTTATGATACTATCGACTAAGTATTACATACACACAGGACAGGATTAATGGTGCACTTTTGTGTTTTAGTGCATCCACCGTGACCTGGCAGCCCGAAATATTCTGCTCACACAAGGAAGAGTGGCCAAGATCTGTGATTTTGGCCTGGCCCGGGACATCACTACAGATTCCAACTATGTGGTCAAAGGCAACGTAAGTCACTTAACATTGACAAACTGTTTGGACATACTTTGTTAAGCTTAAATGTCTCAAAATATTTTACAAAATCCCATCTATGTTATGGCACGGATGTGATGACAAGTTTTTGTGCATTAACTTGACACTGGCATCACAAACACAATGGGCTCATTACGTCTTTCAACATTTAAAAATGATTGGGTGCACATTGCCTTATTTGCACCTACAACCTCTCAGTTTGTGTCAAGAACTGCACTCCTCCTTTGCCTCAGGTTGTAGACAATATCCAACAGCTCCAGGCAAGTCAGTTACAGTGTTGCTGTGTCATGTTGATGTCGGTGTCAGCTGATGCGCTCACAGTTCTGTAATATTCTAAGGTATATTTTCAGTTCCAGATGGGGTATATCCACATGCTTCTATAGCCTTGGGTCAACACTGTACACATACCATACAGTTTAAACACATGTTTCATTCAAAACCTACACCTAAAGTTTTCATTGTGTCTTTCAGGCCCGTTTGCCGGTGAAGTGGATGTCTCCGGAAAGTATCTTCGAGTGTGTGTATACATTTGAAAGTGACGTGTGGTCCTATGGCATCTTGCTTTGGGAAATCTTCTCCCTAGGTATGTGTTACTATCTGCTCCATGATCGTGTGTTTTCAGCAGTGTCTAATGGAATCTCTTCACTGATGGCAGGAAACAGCCCTTACCCCAGGATGCCTGTGGACGCCAAGTTCTACAAACTTATAAAAGAGGGATACAGAATGGATGCTCCGGAGTTTGCACCCAGTGAAATGTGAGTTTGGATTGAGGCAGAATTAAAAGTGACCTATAAATAAATCAAATGTGGGAAAAGTAGTATGACTTGAAACATAAATGAGAATATTAAGGTACACAGAGTGAAAGAATGTGTTTGTGTCGCCAACAGGTATCAGATTATGAGGTCGTGCTGGGACGCTGACCCCGTCAAAAGACCCCCCTTCGGAAAGGTTGTGGAAAGGATTGAACAGCAACTGTCAGATGCCACTAAACATGTAGGTTTTTTAAAATGACTCTTAACCCAATGGTAATGGTCTGGGGCACCTCAATCAGCAGGGGTGGGACACAGGGTAATAAAAAGTCTAAATATGCTTTAACATTTTCAAAAGCTTCCCCTAAAATAGAGGGAAGGTTTTACATGTTTGGAGGCCGTGAAGCAACAAAGTATTGCCTTTAGAAACACAGAAGCCCAGACCAATGGGAACTAGACTCATATTACCTGAGTTTTGGTACATGTTGATATATTTTATTGCTCAGTAAGAGCTCAAGTCCTATTTAACTGACTTGGTGATAAATGTGTTCTTGCAACACATCCATCTCTTGTGGAAAAGCAATTTTAAAGTCTCAAACTGGACATTTTTACATTATTCAGCAGAACGCCTGAGACTCAATCACAGCATGAACAGATGTGTTTGAAATCATTTCAATCAATAAATTTTGGTCCAATTCACACAGAATACTAAAGTGAAATAAACAGCACACTGAGCTTCACAGAGACACTACTGGTATTTGTTGGTTTTGCAAACGCATTTACTGGAGCCTGGCAGTGGCTAGAACAGGGGTCAGCAGGGTTTTGTGAATTAAAAGAGCCATTTTTTCCATTAAACATATATTTTTTAACTGATCCTTATCATAAATATGAAGTTTAAATGCAAAAAGAAGTAATTCTTCTATTCCAGCAATTTGATGTAGTGTCCAACTCTATACATATAAAACCTAGTGTCAAAAATATCACCTACTTAATGTATTGGAAGGCCACATAAAACATTGCAAGGGCTGCATTGGCCCCGGGCCTTGAGTTTCACATGTGTGTTTACAGACAATGAGCTACTCAACCTTTTTATTCAATCAATTGTTAGCATTTGATAAATATCATGGGAAATCTAAAATTAATTTCAATTCATTTAAACTTTACTTTACTAACTTTACTAGAGAAAAGTACAATAGGCATAGTGTAGCCTAGCGTTTATCAGGTAAAACCCAGTCATATGTTATTACATAAATTTAATAAAGACTGCTTATCCTAAGGCTCATGGAGAACTTGGGCCTGTTCCCATCGACCTAAGGCCTGAGGCAGGGTACAGCCTGGACAATTGCCAGTAAATCACAGGCTTACACTGAGAAATCATTCACAATCACTCCTGTGGGCAATTTATATGACCAGTTCACACAGTGATGCATGTCTTTGGACTGTGGGAAGAAACCAAAAACAGCCTGTGGCTGGTCCACAAGTGTCCTGCTCACCACTGTCACAATGCAACCCTTTCATTATATTTTACGTATGCAGTGAAATTGTTCTAAAAATTAGTTAAATATTGAGCCATTACTATGTTAAATACTAATAAGAGATTGTATTGTTAAAACACATGTCCCAGTGCTAATGATAAACAGGTAAGTTTTAGTGCAACACTTTCCGACATTAAGAGCTCATTTTACAGCCCCCATTATGTTCTGCTCTTTACTTGTTCTCTACAGATTACTGTGACAAATGACTTGTGTCCTCTTTACAGATTTACCTGAACTTTAGCTCAAGGCTGCCGGTGACGCCGAGACCCTCAGAGAAGCCGTGTTCCCAGAATGCAGGCCTCCACCCTGTGAACCCTGCCAGTAGCAACAGTGCTCAGATGCAGCCCTTACTGGTGCAGCACGAGGTCTTTCTTGAGGGGACGGCCCTGAGAGCCCAGCGGGTTTAGGACCCCTACAATGCTGCCCCACAAAGTGCCTGTAATGTTCTGTCACCCACCACTACGCCCACTCACTGCTCTGGTACCTGTGGTATTTACTGCCACACACAGGACACGTAAAAGCCTCTTAGGGACAGAGACCAGGACAGAATGGCTTTTATTGTTGTTGTCCGTATTACTGCCTGCTTGGAACACGGAGGAGAGATGGACTAATGCTCCCCTGTAACAGGCTTGGCACAAGGAGGCAGAAGGACTCCAAAGGCTCCTCCAAAACTGTTCTAAACCTGTCACGCTGTTCACTTTTTTATTTTTCAGTTACAATTTCCTACACATTTCATAAACCGTTTTGTTTTTTAAATCTCCACTTATCATTCTGTCTATTTCTGTTTAAGGTTTTGTTACATTACTTTGACGTCTTTCTGCCATGCATATTTATGTATGTAGCTGTCGCAGTTGTTTGAGGAAAAAAAAAGCACTCAAGGCACTTGAACTTCACACCATTCATCACATCACATGATGCAGTTTCCTTTTCTTTTGTACTCCTTTGTTGTCAGTATTATCTTCATCTGTCCAGCTCTGTGTGTAAATGAAGGAGACACCTTTGGGGCCAATTTCAGTTGAAATAATGAGACACTAGTTTATAAGCTATTAGACTGCAGGAGCAGACATGCGGGAGTATCTGTCCCTTACCAGACACATTCATCACTATCTGAAAGACCAGTGTCCACTCAGTGGATCAGCCTATTACTTTACTCTCACAGTTCTTCAGAGTCATAGATATATATGGTACTCTGTGTGTGTGCTTGTTGATGGTATATGTGTACATAGATGGAGATGGACATATTGCTCCAGACATCTCTGTGTGAGCTGATGAGTTGTGCTGTCGTCCTGTTAAGTGTAGATTTTCTCTTGTACAGTTGTAAAGTGATGACATGGTTGTTCTTCTGCCGCATCCAGTGAATGATTTTTTGTTTACATGCACTAGACGAGACGGTACTGCCATTCTGAGATGTGTTTCCTTTTCCTTTCAACCACATGATGAAGGAAACTGTGTAAATTTGTATTTAAAATTGAGGGGTCAGGGCGAAGCTCACATGAAATGCCATTAAGTGGACTGCAGTACTAACTGAAGGGCCGAGGGAAGTTGAGGGGGTCCATGCCTCAACACTCATTTTGCAGAAGTCAACACTGAGTGTTGTTTGTCGGTATCTCATTGTTTTCCGGCCAGTAGTTGTTTCCCAGCAGTACTTCTCTTCTTTGTATCCAGCTGTTTCCTGCATCAGCAGTGGGACTTGGAGCACCTCTCAGCCAGTAGGACTGCCCCACTGGTGGACGTGTGTGGGGAGCACCAGGAAAGTGTCCTGTATGTGTGAATGAACTAATGTGTGTGTGTGACAGAGAGAAAGTGTATAAGATTATTACAGAGGTGCCACTACTTGAGACTCATCACATTTTCAGGCTTCTAAATCCACAATCTAACTGCTCTCCTGTCTCTACTGTGTAAATATAAATGTACGTATATTTTAAGGTAATATTGATGCTTTTGAAGATGTTTTATGAAGAAGTGGTACATTAAGGCAGAAATCGATGCTGTATTTTATTATGTGTGCTCAGAAATTTGATTGTAGACGCAACTGGTGAAACTCCTTGTGTGTCAGTCACCATGGTAACTTAACAAAAATCACTTTCTTTGGCAATTTCTTTGGCATAACCATTGCGGTACTTATGCCAGCCTGCTCAGTTACCGCCACAGTAAATGAGGCTTACCATCAATGTCCAAGGCACTAGTCAGAGTGATGTGCAGACGTTTCACCTTAAAGAGAGTATTTTTCCTGTCATAGCTTCCTCTTTCTCTGCATTTTGATCTATATTTATTTAACCTGATGCTTTAGTGAAACTGTGTACATTTGATGTGATACTATTAAATGTGTCAATGTAAATAAAAGTATTGAAACGTAATTGTTACTTCTCAACAAACTACATTTTAAGTATATGAATCCTCCAGTAATACATAATAATCTCATTATTATTATATATGACAGTCATTTATTTGTCATACACTGCTAGCCATCGGCATGTGTGTATGGAAACTCAGAGCAGGTTGTTCCTCAGTGCTTGCCAAGACTAAAATTATTCAGATCCTCTGGACTTTTCTGAATATGGAAGAAGTCTGCATCCTCATTTTGTCAAATGCACAGATAGCACAATGTCCGAACATTAAGAGTGTTCTTCCTGCTCCACACTTAATCCTCTGGTGTGAGCCCAGAGAGACATCTGGCCTGGCGTGAGGGTGGACTGCAGCACTCATAATGGCCCCTACAAACAGGACTGGTGCACTGGGCTGCGTGGGCAGAGGCCATTGTTTTAGGCTCTAACTGATAAGAGACAGCCAGGAAATCCCACCATTGAAGTGCCGCCATTGAACACATGTTTAGGGAAGTTTTGTACAAAAAGAGGCAATGACTGAGATTACACAGGATTAGATTTAAATGCTGTAGTTACACTCCACAAATTATTCCACACAGCTACATATTTTCTCACAATATCTTTTTCCTACCAAGCATAAAGATGCAATGATAGAATTTGAGAATTTGAAAAATAGCAGTAGTAAGCTGGCAATACATTTGGACACAATGGACACAATACCACTTCCTCTTCAAATATTACACTTGAGGCAGGTGGCTTGTGTGTTTTATTGCCACAGAGTGACCTCCGAGTTCAGTAAATGGTATAATACTCTGTCTAAAATAACTACCAAAGTTGTGGCCACCTGCTGCTTTTACAAAGTCTACCCAAACAGGTTGCTTTTTTCTATTGTCTATGCACATTTTCATCAGTATGGCCCCAAAACCTTGCCAACCCTAGTAATTGATACTCAATCATCCAGGACATATTCAGTAAAAGGTTTCAAAGAAGGTATCTTAATAAACCATAGTTGGTGTGCATTGGCAAAAAATAATAATAAAAATAGAATTCTTACGCTCAACACTTATTATTTATATTTGCATACCCCAATATTTCACTGTCCCAATTAACATCTTTGGGATGTCTGCTAGCTGCTTTAGCATGACTCTGGTGCAAAGAAAAGACTGCAGTGAATCACAACAGCTGGATAAAACTTTAATTTCCTTGAGTAAAGCTTGGCTTTTACCTGCTACAGTTAAGCAAGCGCTCTGTTTTCTGGTGATCTGGGTAATCCTGGGGCTATTTAGCAGAGTAAGCTTTCAGTATAGTCCTGCTTGTGTCCCTTTTTTAGTGAATCCTGCCTGAACACTCATTAGCATATGCTTAGCACACCAATCTGAGATTCAGTCCATTTAATTGAAGCAGTATTGACTCAGACTGTGCTATGCCACACAGCAGGGATTGTGTCAGGATTATCAACTCTGGCATAACTCCGACAGAGCTCAATCATGAGGACGTGGTGTAGGGTGTGGCAAGTGTTTGATTAACTTTGTGCATCTTCAAAGGTGGGGTGTGGAGTTTTGGGACATTTTTTAGCAACATCTGGGGGTCGAAGTGAAGATTGCAATTCCACTCCTTACACTTGCACTTATTTTTTAGAGTATGTGGACAGCTACAGTAGCCCTGCAGGGACATGCTGTTATCATAAACAAACCCAACTTAATACAACAATGTCCTCTACCGTCATGCTCAGTTTGTCCACCCTGGGTACCTGTAAGAACTGGAAAATTACATAATAAAGCTAAAATGGCTCCTTTCAAAGTGATCCACTTTCTTGATTAACATTCAGTTTGCTTAGCATTACTCCCAACCATTTTACACACCTTCAAACGACCGTTCTTTTCAAAGCAATTAAACATATCTGATATAATTAATGACTTAACAAATGACTTAGATGTACTGTTAAAAAAAAGATGTCTTTTTTGTTTTTTTTCTGATTAATTAAAATCTCTGTTTTTTCAGTCTGAACTCTTGACCCCGGTTTGTATGTAACAGTTTGTCTGTATGCGGAGGGTGCGATTGCCTAACTAACTGTGGTTACATACCACAGTTGTAAATTTGATAAGCATGTCACCCTCTTCCTCGGTGCAGTTTGTGGTCAAATCTGGCAGTTTAATATGAAAAAACCTTCTGAATTTAAGGTAAGACAAAAGCTATATATGTACATCATTTCTTACTTTCTGACTTCTACAGCCTTTCATTTTCCCTGAAGTTACCTAATTCCAAATTATTAGAAAAAAAGTATAATTTAACAACAGCCTTGGGGGTTCTATTAAATGAACTGAGATGACCACAGTAAAATGTCTTTTCTCAAATCCATGTGACGCTCCATGCCTAACCATGTGATGCCCTAGCTTTGCCTTATTTTCTGTGAGCTTCTATAAGATAGCATCAAGTCTCCACAAGGACTGTCATGATGTACACCAGTGCTCATTCCCACACTCGGTGACCTTTCATAACCTAGGCATAAAAGCATCTTCAATCTAGTTGGCTAAACCAACTATGAAATTAGTTTGACATACTTACATCTGCATTCCTTTTTTATTTTCTAATGTAAAGGTAAACAGGGACATTGGTGCCACACATAGGTTAGTTTTCAGGTCAACACCACTTCCTGTATTTGCTCAAGCTGTTCAGGAAGCAGCCCTGAGCAATGAAGGGCTTCTGCTGCTACTGTTAGGGCCTGGCACCCAGAGGCACAGCGGCACCCAGACGTCAGTTAACTAGCTGTGTGTGTTGCAAAAGGTGGGTATGTGTGCATGTGCGTGGAAGGGGGGTAGTTGTGGGGTAACATTTTATCTAGGGTGCACTGCACTTCCTCATGTTCTGAACAAACCTTCTGTTCAGTTCCCAGCGCTGTGTCAGGTCAGTTATAGGCTGCACTTTCAATCCCCAGTAGCAGGCCTCAGCAGATGGCCGTCATGATGGTTTAAGTCCCAAAACAAGAGGTAATTAACTCCTTAGTATGTATAATACTAAGTACTGTATAAGTGTTTTTGCTGCTAATATGTAAATCTGGAATCTTATCTATGTTCTGCTACTGTAATTTAGCAGTTGAATTCAGGTTTGCAAGGCTATTCAGTTTGTTATTTGCAGTTGTTTGGAAGTGTTATTTTGGGTATTTGGGAGAAACAGCATTCATCTCCAGAATTAGAAAAAAATGGAAAAAGAAAAAATACAAACACACACAAATGTGCTTTTGCTATTTTTGCGAAAGTGCTAGTTAGCAATTTTTAGACTATATGTATATTTTACTTTTTACTTTGCGGAGTATGTATTGGCCGTTACATTTGACCTAAAAAGCCACCCTGGATAACCCTCCCGTGGGCCCACCACCCGCGGGAGGAACCGTAAAGGGCCGGTGGTGGCAACCCCCTGTGGTGGACACCGGAAGTAAGGGATGCCGTCAAGCTGAAGAAGGAGACCTATCTCTGCACGTGGCAGAGTAGTTAGCACTCCTGCCTCACAGCAAGAAGGTTGTGAGTTCAAAACCCGGCCGACTCAAACATTCTCGGCTGACTCCGGTCTTTCTGTGAGCAGTCTGCATGTCCTCCACGTGTTACTGGGTACTCCAGCTTCCTCCCACCGTCCAAAGACATGTATGTACAGGTTAATTGGCAACTCTGAAGTGTCACTAGTGAATAAATGTGAGTATGGGGACCCCCTCGAAAACGAGATGATTCATCTCAAGGGATTAATCCTCACGAAAAAAGGTG
This sequence comes from Perccottus glenii, assembly GCA_024416835.2. Classification (NCBI taxonomy): domain Eukaryota; kingdom Metazoa; phylum Chordata; class Actinopteri; order Gobiiformes; family Odontobutidae; genus Perccottus; species Perccottus glenii. The sequence goes on from CM044559.2 coordinate 11,621,294, forward strand.
AATAAATAAATAAATAAACCTATCGAGCCTGGTTTGCTCGTGGAACTCCTGAGGCAGCTGATAAGTACTGGCAGGCCAAGCGGGCTGCAGCCCGGGTGGTTGTGGAGGCAAAAACTCAGGTCTGAGAGGGGTTTGGTGAAGCCATGGAGAAGGACTAATGGTCAGCCTCGAAGAAATTACCCACACTGTTTACAGTGAAGATGGGAATCTGCTGACTTCAACTGGGGATATTGTTGGACGGTGGAAGGAATACTTCGAGGATCTTTTCAACCCCACCGGCGCGTCTTCCACCGAGGAAGCAGAGGGTGGACTCGTCCATCACCCAGGTCGAAGTCACTGAGTTATGGCAAGGCACCGGGGGTGGATGAGATACGCGCTGTACCTCAAGTCTCTGGATGTTGTGGGGCTGTCTTGTTTGACACGCCAGGGTACTAGGAAAATGCGGTCGATAGGTGAACCTCGGATTCAGGAGGAACAAAGCGGTTTTCGTCCCGGTCGTGGAACACTGGATCAGCTCTATACCCTCTCCAGTGCTGGAGGGTTTATGGGAGTTTGCCCAAACCAGTCCACATGTGCTTTGTGAAGGCATTTGACTGTGTCCCTCGTGGTGCCCTGTGGGGGGTGCTCTGGGAGTATGGGGTCCTGTCCCTGTATGACCAAAACAGGAGATTGGTTCGCATTGCCGGCAGTAAGTCAGACCTGTTCCCAGTGCATGTTGGAGTCCGGCAGAACTGCCCTTTGTCACTGGTCCTGTTCATTATTTTTATGGACAGGATTTCTAGGCGCAGCCAGGGGACGGAGGGAGTCTGGTTTGGGGTACACAGGATCTCGTCTATGCTTTTTGCAGATGATGTTGTCCTGTTGGCTCCATCAAGCCAGGACCTCCAGTGTGCACTGGGACGGTTTGCAGCCGAGTGTGAAGCGGCTGGGATGAGGATCAGCACCTCCAAGTCTGAGACCATGGTTCTCAGTCGGAAAAGGGTGGCTTGTCCCCTTCAGGTTGGTGGAGAGCTCCTGTGTCTCAAGTGGAGGAGTTCAAGTATCTTGGTGTCTTGTTGAGGGAGGGAAGGACGGAGCGTGAGATTGACAGACAGATCGGTGCAGCTTCTGCAGTGATGCGGTCGATGTACCAGTCTGTCGTGGTAAAGAAGGCAAGGCGAAGCTCTCGATTTACCGGTTGATCTACGTTCCTACTCTCACCTATGGTCTCCCTCTAGCTGAGTGCAGTAAAACGTGATGCTTACATAATGTCTAGCAATGAGTCTGTGTCACTGTGACAGGAATTATATATGAGGGTACTGTGTCTGTGAGATAGGCATGATTCTAAATGGGATTACGGGAATATATCTTGTCTGGGCTAAAAGTTGTGCAGGGCTGCTTTAGGCCCAATCCCAATGCTCTACCTTTACCCCTTGCCCTTAGCCCTACCCCTTGGCCCTCCAAAAGAAGGGTTTAGAGGTAGGGCTATGATTATAGGCTAACCCTAAGAATTGGGACACCACACCGGTAGGGCACTGTTTTATAATAAGCTCTATAATAAAAGGTCTATAAATATATCATATAGGCTAACATAACCTATAGTCAAGTCTTTATAATATAGGCTATATATAATTTCATATAGTTTATGATGTATATTTTAATACATAACATAATATTACAATAAGGACTAATAATAGATCTGTCATTATCATACGGTGTATGAACAGTTTACAGTTTTAATTTTTTACTTGAGTTTTGCTCTGAACAGTATCAGCTGCTGTTTCCTCAGTCCCTGTCACAGACTTAAGAGAATGAAGGATCTCTCTCGCAGCAACGGTGCCAGTGAATGCACTGCATTATGGGAAATTATTTTACCCCTTCATTTCACAAAATTTCCACTTGACCCTTCCCCTTGATCCAAAGTAGTATTGGGAAACCCCTTTGTCTCTCGTGAATGTCCTAAACAAGGGGTAGGGGTAAGGGGATTGGGCCTTTATGTAGGTTTTGTAGCTTTAGCAAATGTATCTTATTTGTGCAGATCTCAGCCTTTGATGAGGAAGTACTTAATAATCTGTGTGTACTTCTGAGTCCTCCATGTGGTGTTACTTGGCATTAAGTCGCATAACAGTCACAATTTAAGCTGTCACTTATTGTTTGTAGCCCCTAGCTTGGGTAGCCTAATATAGCCACATAAAGCACAACCAAATATCAACTGACATGTAGTCAGTCAGCCATTTGCCAAAATCATCTTGCTTTTGCAATATGAAGAACAATATTTTGCTGTAATTTACGGGTTTGTTGGGTTTGCTGACTCATTTTACCTTGGTTTCAATATTTGACATGTTTACCATGCAATACCAAAACACCCACTGTATTCTCATGTTATTTATGTTCAAAACTACAGATTGGAAAAAATATAAATATGAACTGATTTATGCACATTGTTTGATGCAAGCTCTCAGAAGTAGTAGTAGTCTTCATGTTAAATGATTTGTCCTAACAAACCCAGCACAAAGCCTGTAGGAGGACATGACACAGTTCTTTTCTAAAGAGTCAAATTATCTCAATTGTTACTGTTCACCTGGGGCATGAAGGCACACCCGTAACTGTGGTAACAAAATTATAACACTCCTGTTTATTTTGGACGTGTGTCAATTATTTTAGAGATTGATCCAAAAATAACTTCTATCTGATGTGAGAATTGTGTTGACAGTTGTGGCCCAGAGATGTTTGAAGCCCTGAAATGACTTGTTCATTTATCTTTTAACAACATTACACAAAATCTGTTTGCTCTGAAGTTAATGTCATAAGTGTTCAATAAAAAAACTTCCACAATTTTTTTGTCGTGTGTGTTTTTTTTCTGCACCAGAACATTCCACTGGCCAAGAGGATATCAACTGTCCATTCATCAAATATTTATCCGCTGCTGCAAGGCTGACAAAAGCAGGGTATTGGGTTCATTTTAATCTCCAGTTTCCTTGAATCTACCACACAGACCATGACATTCACCCAGAGTTAACACTGCCAAACATGCCATTCATTCCATTTTAAAGTATTGTCCACTTGGCTGTTACGTCTGAACTTGTGTGTATTGTGCGGCTGGGGCTCTGAAGCTATTTAAGCCTATCCATCACAGCCTATTGTGCTTGAACTCCAAAGATAAATTTTAACCACGTAATTGTTCTGTTTTGGAAAGTTGGATTCAGGTCCAAACTGCTAAATGGGGTTTAAATATGGCACGTTTATGTAGTCATACTGTTTTATTTAGCAAAACGTGTGTCCCTTAATTCCACTTTTTTTAAGACTACATTTTGGGAGTTATAAATAAGTGACTCCACTTTTCCATATCATTTTAAATAGTGAAGATATTTAATGCCATTTGAAATTATTTAAACTCAAATGAAAATGGTTCTAGTATTGATCCTTTAAGTACTCCTTAATAGATTATTTGCCTTTGTAATACCTAAACTACACATTTTGCATCCTCATCTCTATATTTCTTTTTACCTTACAGATAGATCTTACCTTCTGTTGCTCGGGTAATGTGTGCACTGGACTGAAAAACTGAATCAAGCTGTTTCTCCTGGTCCCCAAACCCCTTCCCATATGGTGTAAATAAGAGGTCAACGCTCAGAAGCATGCTAAACTAAAGATTGACTACCTCGTGATTTTAACCACATGTGGCATGTGGATGTACTATTTAAAAATATCATTTTTTTCTTTATTGTCAAAGAAAGCATTGTCAGCAGTAAAGACTGGCGGAGAAACAGGAGCCTGAAGGTTAAAGCCTTGTAACAGTAAAGTCACACACAAAAAAAGAGAGAAAAATATCTCTTTCTTTGTGATTGAAATAAATCTGCGTCATCAAGAAAGACTGCTCACCTAGCATTTATCATTTTAACAAGACGCTTTCCCATATACAAGGCTTTTCTGTTCTAATGATATCCTTAGTCATGATAATGAGATACCTTTCTTTTTATAGCCACAAACAAATGATACACCTATTTGTTTGAGATGGTGACGTGTTGTGGCTGTGATAAAGAGACGGCAGGACACGTGTTCCGCGTTCTACATTCCAAATTACCTGTTTGGAATGTAATGGTACATACCGAACATACTGAGTGTAGTACTCTTCTCAAGGGGATCATTAATCTTTACTAAAATATATACAGTTTGTACTTTTTTTTACTGTACATTGAGCAGGATGTATAAGTAAAAAAATCAATAAACACTCAATATGCCCTTTTTAACCCCCTGAGCTCTGCCAAATTTGTGGCAAACTTATATAATCTAAATAATGTACGTCTATAAGGCACTATACTAACTGTAAAGTTCCCAAATAGAATTAGTAGTCGAGACATGACAGAGGCCAGAACAGCTTAACTCTAAAATGCATAGCTCAGCATTATGGAAACACCAGATTTGACATTCAGTTGCAAGTGAGGCCAAACTGTGCCCATAACCAATAACATAAAAAGTATTAATAATGAAGACTTCTTTGATGGTATGTTTTATTACTTTCCATTGCTAAATCTTAACTGTTTGCAACCAATTCGTTTGCTTTATGATGTTAATCAAAGTCACATTTTGGGTATTTTTGAATGCTCCAGTCATTAAAGTAGGATTTAAGGTAAATAATAGTCCTAGTGACAACCACAAAATGATTAACACACACATGTGAGTGAAGACTGGGCTTGTTTATACAAAATTTCCAGGATTCACAGTTGTATTATTCCCTCGGGCAGAGTCACCTGCTGCTGATTTGGGGCCTAGAAGTGATTATTTTGGTTCTGGCCTTTCTGATCTTATTAGCTTAACTATGCTCAAAGTGCAGAGAATGCTGCAGGGCTTAGGATAACCCCTGTTTTTCTTAGTTATCCACGCTTCAATCTGTGTGAAACTCGGCAGGATGTTTGACCGCAAAAGGCATCTCCGCACTCAATGTTTTTGAACGTAGCTCTGTTGACTTTTCCTTTATGCTTCCCTTACAGTTTAATATCTCACAAAAACAAACTTACCAAAATGGCTGTTATATCATACTGAATAAAAATAAAAGCTTTGTAAGGCTGATAAATAATTAGAAATGAGGAATGCTTTAAGAAAATTAGTTTGTTGAAGGGGGCCATCATGTCTTGCTTTATTTTACTTCACTACCAGCAGCACTAGTAGTAGCAGCATGGGATAGTGTAGTGTAGATACCAGCCATCAAAATTTGCAGTTATTGGTGTTTATTGTACTTGTGTATATTTTGGCCTGCTCTGATACTGCCTCAGAAGTACTTTATTGACTTTACACAATGCGTGGTGAATACAACCGAGGGGGTGTTTTCGTTTTATTGTGGTTGCAGCTCCGCATTTGTTTAAACTGTAAAACTGCCTCCTCCTCTGAAAACAACAATGTTGTAGAGGAAGCATGTATATACGTGTATGTACTACATCATTTTGGGCTTTTTGAGTGGCTTGAATCAGCAGCATGGCATGACTGCTGCATTTTCTTACCAGCGTTCTTGTAAATTTCAATGGAAATTGAGTGGCACACCTACCACACAGCAAGATGCTCATGGGTTTTATCCTATAGGGCTGGACAAACGGTAGAAAACGTATGTACCTGGTAGAGCGCATACCACATAAATGGAGAGACTTGGCTTTGATACCTAACTTGGGTCTGTTTATTTTAGGTCATTACCCCTCACTCTCTTGTCCTTTTTTCCTGTATAGCAACTGTGTCTGTCCAAAAAAAACAAAAGTAAATCAGTGTAACTTTTAGCTATTGGTGGGTAGCAAGACAGGAATAAGGCCCTGAGTTTGGTATCTAGTCTGGGTATCCACCAACATTGAGAAAATGTGAGTAGTAGTAATCCTAGTAAATCAAAAGTGACCTAGAACATAAGTGGACTTTTTATTGAATACTTTGTTACTCTTTCTTAAATAATAATTTTGTTGACTACTATTACTTGTGGGACGGAGTGGCTCAGTGGTAGAGCAGTCGTCCTGTAACCAGAAGGTTGGCGGTTCGATTCCCGCTCTGCCCTGTTCATACTTTCGTTGTGTCCTTGGGCAAGACACTTAACCCACCTTGCCTCCAGTGTCCGTAGCACTGGTGTATGAATGTGTGTGACTGTAGAGGTGTGTTTGGTGAAGGTTGAGTGCCGTTTGTATGGCAGCCCCCACCTCTGTCTGGTGTGAATGTGTGTGAATGGGGTGAGTGGAAACACGATGTAAAGTGCTTTGGGTGCCGAGAAGGGTGCAAAAAAGTGCTATATAAATGCATACCATTTACCATTTGTGGTCCCAGCATCGACCCTTGTGGGACTCCATGGTAGAATAGTTTCACAGTTTTTGAAGACTTGGGTTTAGTTTTACAGGATACCAATTGGTTTAGTGCTTTTATTATGTGTTGTCAAGAAAGATTTGAGGCTCCACACTTCAGTCAATGGCCAAAATGTTTTTTGTTTTTTATTTAAAGTGCTTATTGTCAGAATGTCCGGAGAGTTGACAGTCCTGTTATCTCCTTACCTTGAGTGGTGCTCACCAAACATCCTGTTTTGTGCTTTAATTATATTCACTGTAAGAATATCTCTCTTCCTTCCTTTCCACTCAGGGCTGTTTGTGACTAAAATGAACAGCCAGATGAGCACATACACACAGAACAGTCATCATAATATACAGTATCATATCGAGCCTCCTGAGACGGCACTGCCCTCTTTCTACATTTGAGTTGGATTTACATTACATTCAACTGTATTCTTCAATTGTGAGTGTTTGAGTGAATGTATGAAGAAATGTATGTGTTTTATACAATTAGCATTAACTACATGCTGCACATGAGTTACAGGATTTGTATTGTAACTATGTTTGACTGCATAGTCCCTGTAAGTAGGTAAGTAAGTATATAACCCTTTGTAAATTGGTCGTAGCAGATTTATAAATAAATATCAATTAATTAATTGGATGGATGGATGGATGGATGGATGGATGGATGGATGGATGGATGGATGGATGGATGGATGGATGGATGGATGGATGGATGGATGGATGGATGGATGGATGGATGGATGGATGGATGGATGAGATTTTGGAATCTACTCAAGAGTATTTCTTCAACAACTTTAGAGAGTACGTTTGCAAGTGCAATAGGTCTATAGTTATTAGAGCTGCCCACTTTTCCTACTTTATCCTTTATCACAGTAACTAAAAGCACTGTCATCAAGGAGTCAGGCATAAACCCATGCAGAACAAAATATGTAAAGCATATGGCAAGAAGGGGTGCCAACCTCATACTGGCAAATCTAAGATGTTCTGCGGAGATGTGGTCCATCCCTGTAGACTTGTTTCCTGAGAGATTTTTTATTGCTTGAAAAACTTCATGTGTTTTGATCATTTCAACAGAATCAACACTACCTATGGAGAAACCTTCACTTGGGACACAGTTAAATAGATCACAATAGTGACGCCACCAATGCTCAGTGATCTTATTTGGACCAGAGATACCATCCACAGTCTGTAGTAGAGAGGGTCTACAGATACGTTTGACCTCTTTTCAAAAGTATTCAAGAGTATTATTGCCTATGGGTTTTTTAGCCATAGAATCAGCCCTCATTGTTTGCTCATTTTGGTGAAAAGCGTAAAGCATATTTATATTTTGCACTTGTACACTTTTTATGCTCAAATATAGGCCCATGTCTGGGTTTACCAGCTAGAGCCCAGGAGGTTGTTGCCTCACGGGCACTAGCCTGAAATTCAGCCACATAAGTGCTCCACTCACAATTTTACACTTCATTTTACATTTATAATAAGGCATACTTGCTTCAAACAACACACGGATAATATTATAGTACATAAAAGAGATATCTGCATTGTGGTTAGCGTTAGAACAGTTGTAGTCTTTACACAGAACTGCCTCTCTAGGTAGAGTAATATTACTGAACCTTTTATCAGTGTGAGCACAGTAGCAGGAGAGGTCCTCTGTGGAGAGAGTGGACCAGTCCAAATATTTGTTTTTTATGTTAGACTGGGTTGTAGCTGGTATATGATCAAATCTAATACTCATCTTTATAGGAATGTGATCAACAATAGAAATATTATATAGAACGTTAATGTCTGTCAAAGCAGCATGTGCGTCGGCTGTAGAGATGCAGTGGTCCAGCCACGAAGTAGTGTGCCATGCTTCACTTATGTATAGCTCTGACTTGGCAAGAGCTCGTTGCTAGACAAAATCAGATTATTATCATCACAAAAATGCTCCATATGCTTTGCAAAAACAGAGTTCTTGTCTGAGATATTTGCATTCATGTCACCAATTATATATAAACTAAACCTTTCACTCTGTATAAAAGAACTGATAAAAGCGAGTTTGTTCAAATACTCCTCTTCATTTTGTTTGCATTCATAAGGGGCATATACATTTAAAATCACAATGTCCTTATTGGTCTGTGTCAAGCGTATTGCATTACACAAGTCCACACCAAGCCTGATCACATTTATCACTGAGTCCAACCGCTTGTTCCACAGAATAGCCACACCTCCAGATATTCTTCCTCGCTTTATTCCACAACTAAGGTCAGTAATTGACTGTCCCACACCTAGAGTACTATCATTAATGGAGTTGAGACCCCTTAGGTCCTGCTTAGCAAGAAAGGTTTCTTGTAGGCACAGAATGTCACAGTGTTCCAACAACTGATCGACAACAATGCAGCGAGCTTTATCATCCGCGCTCTGGCTCAAGCGCAGGCCACGACAGTTGTAGTATATTATTTTAATGTTCATAGTAGTTATTTGTTTGTGCTTGCGCTGGCACCAAGTGAAAGCGTTGCCCCAGTATAAATGTCTTAAGCCTTCAACAGACATTTGTTCAATGTCAGAGAAAACATTGATATTTTTCTTTTTTTTTTCTTATCAGAGCAATTAGTTGGCCTATTGCCCCAAAGTGGTTGGCTTAGATAATAATGCTAAATCATACATTTTAATTATTTTGTATTCTTTGTTTTTTTGTATTGTAGTGTACTAATTTCTTCTTTTTTTAATTATTGCTTTTGTCACTGTACAAATAAACAATTAAACAATTAAACAAGTAAAAATTGTTGAATGGGGCAAGACAAAAATGGAACAAAACATAACAGATTCTTATTAGTGTGTGCGTGTGCTCATGTGCTCGTGTGCGTGTGTGTGTGTGTGTGTGTGTGTGTGCGTGTGCGTGTGCGTGTGCGTGTGTGTGTGTGTGTGTGTGTGTCAATCGATATATTAATCATGACAGAGAAGGTTATTATTATCAATATCATGTATACTGTACATCACCACTATTCATTATATTTCCTCTATATGTTATTGTCATCACCATCATTCCAATTCATTTATTGATTTATTCTCTTCTTTCCACACTTTTTTTTCTCCTTTCCTTTTTCCCCCTTTTTCTTCGCTTCTTTTCCTTTATCCCCTTATCTTTCGCATTTCTCCTCATTTATTCTCAGTTAATTTGTTGAATAGAAGTTTTGTTTTTCTTTGTGTGTGTTTCCTACCCAGCGGAGCAACTCTCAGACCCTGCTGGGAGGGGGTCTGTTCCAGTGGGTGTATTACCAATAAATAAATGAATAATTTAAAAAAGGAGAGCGAGGGTGGGGGGTGCGACATTACACAACACAGTCATATGAGTGACATGATGATAGTAATGACAACAACTGTAAATAATAACAACATTAATGATACTAACAACTGCAAACCTCCTCAACTAGTCATAATTAGGCCCGAGCCGGTGATGACCGGGAGGGCCTATTGTTTTTGCTCGGATTTTATTTTTTTATTTTTTTTCTCCTCTTTCTTTTTCTGCACAATGATCCTAAATTTGACCCAGTGAACATGCACGAAAAGTCTTTTTTATTGGTCCAATTTTTCAAGCTCGTGAAAAATTTAAGTATTTGAAGTCCCCGAAAAAAATACAAAAATGACTCAGTGGCGGCCCCTAGAAAAGTCAAAATACATTGGGCCTATGGAAAGTGAAAGTAACTTTTTTCCAACGTAGAAAGATTAAACTTGGTACATCCATAGGACACCTCAGGGCAAACTGAAAAGTCAATGACAGCCACACCTAAACTCAACAGGAAGTCCGCCATGTGGGGTGAAAGCAGCGGCCACTAAAATCGCACCCCTTGCGCAGAAAGATGCAAATCATTGTGTTTTAATCTAAATGGCCCCAAATTTGGTGAGTATCATCTAGACACATGTGCCAACCAAAGTTGTAACTTTGTTGTTGATATCTTATCGGGTATGGGTGTGGCAAGCCTGTAACGAGGTGGCCATTTTGTGAAAATAAAACGTCTCTTAACTCTCAAAGCGCCTTCTCGGATCGAGTTGGACCCAAAAGGCGTTTGTGCACATTCATGACCTGAACACAAAAATATGTAAATAAAAGGGTTATCTTTAGAAATGGCTCTCCAGCGCCCCCTACAAACTTATAATGGACCCAAGAATTTAGTTTGTCATAGAGACATAAAATTTGGTACACACATCTCTTATGTCATGACGAGCATAAAAGCCAATGACAACCACCCCCTATCTATAAATGTGTTGCCATAGCAACGTCCCAAATATGTCGAAAAAGTCAATGGGAAGTGAAAATTTTAGTTTGTCGTAGGCAAATGAAACTTGGTACACACATCCAGCATGGGCTTATGAACAAAAAAGCCAATAGGGACCACACCCTATTACACACACAGGCAGCCATTTTGAATTGAAAATGTGAACCGACTTAAAATACACCTCTTTTTAAAAGTACACAGAAAAAAGCTGCTTCATTCCACAGACACCAAACTTGGGCAAAATGAGCTAAACACATGTATGTAAAATAGACAAGTGTTTTTCTAGACTTTTTTGCTCGAGTTATATTTTTTTATTATAATTTGGTATATATTTTTATTATAATTTTTCTGAAAAATGATTTTCAATTTGACCCAGTAAACATGCAACTAAAAGTCATTTTTATTGGTCCCAGACTTCAGGCCCGGCAAAAATTTATGTATTTGAAGTCCCGAAAAAAATATGAAAAATGACTCAGTGGCGACCCTAGAAAAGTCAAAATACATTGGTTCTATGGAAAATGAAAGTAAATTTTTCCAATGTAGAAATACAAAACTTGGTACATCCATAGGACACCTTAGGGCAAACAGAAAAGTTTATTACAGCCATACCGTAAACTCAACAGAAAATCTACTATGTTGGGTGGAATACATGACCACCTAAATCGTACACTTTGTGCTAAAGGGTTTTTATCTAAACAGCTCCAAATTTGCTTTAAAGCACGACATGCAATCCTCCGAATATATGTGTCCCGCGGTCTCAAGGAGGCGAGGGCCTTTATCGCCGCGCTTTAATATTATTAGGCCGGCCGGTGATGGCAGGGAGGGCCTATTGTTTTTGCTCGGATTTTTTTTTTTTTTTTTTTTTTTTTTTATCTTTCTTGTCGACCTATGATCCTAAATTTGACCCAGTGAACATGCACGAAAAGTCATTTTATTGGTCCCAGACTTCAAGCTCGGCGAAAAATTTATGTATTTGAAGTCGCAGAAAAAAAAATACGAAAAATGACTCAGTGGCGACCCCTACAAAATCAAAATACATTGGGCCTATGGAAAGTGAAAGTAACTTTTTTCCAACGTAGAAAAATGAAACTTGGTATATCCATAGGACACCTCAGAACAAACAGAAAAGTCAATGACAGTCACACCTAAACTTAACAGGAAGTCCGCCATGTGGGGTGAAAGCGCCACTAAAATCGCACCCTTGCGCAGAAAGATGCAAATCATTGTGTTTTAATCTAAATGGCCCCAAATTTGGTGAGTATCATCTAGACACGTGTGCCAACCAAAGTTGTGACTTTGTTGTTGATATCTTATCGGGTATGGGTGTGGCAAGCCTGTAACGAGGTGGCCATTTTTGTGAAAATAAAACGTCTCTTAACTCTCAAACGCCTTCTCGGATCGAGTTGGACCCAAAAAGGCGTTTGTGCACATTCATGACCTGAACAAAAATATGTAAATAAAGGGTTATCTTTAGAAATGGCTCTCCAGCGCCCCTACAAACTTATAATGGACCCAAGAATTTAGTTTGTCATAGAGACATAAAATTTTGTACACACATCTCTTATGTCATGACGAGCATAAAAGCCAATGACAACCACCCCTATCTATAAATGTGTTGCCATAGCAACGTCCCAAAAATGTGAAAAAGTCAATGGGAAGTGGAAATTTTTAGTTTGTTGTAGGCAAATGAAACTTGGTACACATCCACCATGGGCTTATGAACAAAAAAGCCAATGGGGACCACACCTATCACACACAGGAAGGCGGTTATTTTGAATTGAAAATGTGAACCGACTTAAAATACACCTCTTTTTAAAAGTACACAGAAAAAAGCTGCTTCATTCCACAGACACCAAACTTGGGCAAAATGAGCTAAACACATGTATGTAAATGAGACAAGTGTTTTTCTAGACTTTTTGCTCGAGTTATATTTTTTTTATAATTTGGTATATATTTTTTATTATAATTTTTCTGCAAAATGATCCTCAATTTAACCCAGTAAACGAACAACTAAAAGTCATTTTATTGGTCCCAGACTTCAAGCCCGGCAAAAAATGTATGTATTTGAAGTCCCGAAAAAAATACGAAAAATGACTCAGTGGCGGCCCCTAGAAAAGTCAAAATACATTGGGCCTATGGAAAGTGAAAGTAACTTTTTCCAACGTAGAAAAATGAAACTTGGTATATCCATAGGACACCTCAGGGCAAACAGAAAAGTCAATGACAGTCACACCTAAACTTAACAGGAAGTCCGCCATGTGGGGTGAAAGCGCGGCCACTAAATTCGCACCCCTTGCGCAGAAAGATGCAAATCATTGTGTTTTAATCTAAATGGCCCCAAATTTGGTGAGTATCATCTAGACACATGTGCCAACCAAAGTTGTGACTTTGTTGTTGATATCTTATCGGGTATGGGTGTGGCAAGCCTGTAACGAGGTGGCCATTTTTGTGAAAATAAAGCGTCTCTTAACTCTCAAAGCTTCTCGGATCGAGTTGGACCCAAAAAGGCGTTTGTGCACATTCATGACCTGAACAAAAATATGTAAATAAAGGGTTATCTTTAGAAATGGCTCTCCAGCGCCCCTACAAACTTATAATGGGACCCAAGAATTTAGTTTGTCATAGAGACATAAAATTTGGTACACACATCTCTTATGTCATGACGAGCATAAAAGCCAATGACAACCACCCCCTATCTATAAATGTGTTGCCATAGCAACGTCCCAAATATTTGGAAAAAGTCAATGGGAAGTGAAAATTTTAGTTTTGTAGGCAAATGAAACTTGGTACACACATCCAGCATGGGCTTATGAACAAAAAAGCCAATGGGGACCACACCCTATCACACACGGGAAGGCGGCCATTTTGAATTGAAAATGTGAACCGACTTAAAATACACCTCTTTTTAAAAGAACTCAGAAAATAGCTGCTTCATTCCACAGACACCAAACTTGGGCAAAATGAGCTAAACACATGTATGTAAATGAGACAAGTGTTTTTCTAGACTTTTTGCTCGAGTTATATTTTTTATTATAATTCGGTATATATTTTTTATCATATTTTTCTGCAAAATGATCCTCAATTTAACCCAGTAAGCGTACAACTAAAAGTCATTTTTATTGGTCCCAGATTTCAAGCCCAGCGAAAAATTTATGTATTTGAAGTCCCGAAAAAAATACGAAAAATGACTCAGTGGCGGCCCCTAGAAAAGTAAAAATACATCGGGCCTATGGAAAGTGAAAGTAACTTTATTCCAATGTAGAAAAATGAAACTTGGTACATCCATAGGACACCTCAGGGCAAACTGAAAAGTTTATTACAGCCATATCGTAAACTCAACAGAAAATCTACTATGTATGGGTGTAATGCGTGACCACCTAAATCGCACCCCTTCTGTCTAAAGTCTAAACAGCTCCAAATTTGGTGAGTATCATCTAGACACGTGTGCAAAAAAAAGTTATCAATTTGTTTTTGATACATTTGTGGCTGTGGTCGTAATGGGTCTGTGAAGAGGCAACCTTTGGGAAATAAATGCCATTTCCCAATTGCCAGGATCCTTCCTTTAGAGGAGGCCCCTCCAGAGCCACGGCTAGAGTCTTAGAAAACTCCTCAGAATCCTTTTACCGTGAAGTTTACGCTTTAAAGCACGAGTGCATGTGTCCCAGCGGTCTCAAGGGAGGCGAGGGCCTTTATCGCCCGCTTGCGGCTTTAATTAGGCCCGAGCCGGTGATGGCCGGGAGGGCCTATTGTTTTTGCTCGGATTTTTTTTTTTTTTCTTGTCCGACCTATGATCCTAAATTTGACCCAGTGAACATGCACGAAAAGTCATTTTATTGGTCCCAGACTTCAAGCTTGGCGAAAAATTTATGTATTTGAAGTCGCCGAAAAAAAAATACGAAAAATGACTCAGTGGCGACCCCTACAAAATCAAAATACATTGGGCCTATGGAAAGTGAAAGTAACTTTTTCCAACGTAGAAAAATGAAACTTGGTATATCCATAGGACACCTCAGGGAACAAACAGAAAAGTCAATGACAGTCACACCTAAACTTAACAGGAAGTCCGCCATGTGGGGTGAAAGCACCACTAAAATCGCACTTGCGCAGAAAGATGCAAATCATTGTGTTTTAATCTAAATGGCCCCAAATTTGGTGAGTATCATCTAGACACGTGTGCCAACCAAAGTTGTGACTTTGTTGTTGATATCTTATCGGGTATGGGTGTGGCAAGCCTGAGGTGGCCATTTTTGTGAAAATAAAGCGTCTCTTAACTCTCAAACGCCTTCTCGGATCGAGTTGGACCCAAAAAGGCGTTTGTGCACATTCATGACCTGAACAAAAAATATGTAAATAAAGGGTTATCTTTAGAAATGGCTCTCCAGCGCCCCTACAAACTTATAATGGACCCAAGAATTTAGTTTGTCATAGAGACATAAAATTTTGTACACACATCTCTTATGTCATGACGAGCATAAAAGCCAATGACAACCACCCCTATCTATAAATGTGTTGCCATAGCGTCCCAAAAATGTGAAAAAGTCAATGGGAAGTGGAAATTTTTAGTTTGTTGTAGGCAAATAAAACTTGGTACACACATCCACCATGGGCTTATGAACAAAAAAATGGGGACCACACCTATCACACACAGGAAGGCGGTTATTTTGAATTGAAAATGTGAACCGACTTAAAATACACCTCTTTTTAAAAGTACACAGAAAAAGCTGCTTCATTCCACAGACACCAAACTTGGGCAAAATGAGCTAAACACATGTATGTAAATGAGACAAGTGTTTTTCTAGACTTTTGCTCGAGTTATATTTTTTTATTATAATTCGGTATATTTTTTTATCATATTTTTCTGCAAAATGATCCTCAATTTAACCCAGTAAACGTACAACTAAAAGTCATTTTTATTGGTCCCAGATTTCAAGCCCAGCACAATTTATGTATTTGAAGTCCCCGAAAAAAATACGAAAAATGACTCAGTGGCGGCCCTAGAAAAGTCAAAATACATTGGGCCTATGGAAAGTGAAAGTAACTTTTTCCAACGTAGAAAAATGAAACTTGGTATATCCATAGGACACCTCAGGGCAAACAGAAAAGTCAATGACAGTCACACCTAAACTTAACAGGAAGTCCGCCATGTGGGGTGAAAGGCGCGGCCACTAAATTCGCACCCCTTGCGCAGAAAGATGCAAATCATTGTGTTTTAATCTAAATGGCCCCAAATTTGGTGAGTATCATCTAGACACATGTGCCAACCAAAGTTGTGA
The DNA here is from genome assembly GCA_024416835.2 of Perccottus glenii. Classification (NCBI taxonomy): domain Eukaryota; kingdom Metazoa; phylum Chordata; class Actinopteri; order Gobiiformes; family Odontobutidae; genus Perccottus; species Perccottus glenii. Next base: position 11,637,116 of record CM044559.2, read on the forward strand.
CTTTGTTGTTGATATCTTATCGGGTATGGGTGTGGCAAGCCTGTAGAGGTGGCCATTTTGTGAAAATAAAACGTCTCTTAACTCTCAAAGCGGCTTCTCGGATCGAGTTGGACCCAAAAGGCGTTTGTGCACATTCATGACCTGAACACAAAAATATGTAAATAAAAGGGTTATCTTTAGAAATGGCTCTCCAGCGCCCCCTACAAACTTATAATGGGACCCAAGAATTTAGTTTGTCATAGAGACATAAAATTTGGTACACACATCTCTTATGTCATGACGAGCATAAAAGCCAATGACAACCACCCCCTATCTATAAATGTGTTGCCATAGCAACGTCCCAAATATTTGGAAAAAGTCAATGGGAAGTGAAAATTTTAGTTTGTCGTAGGCAAATGAAACTTGGTACACACATCCAGCATGGGCTTATGAACAAAAAGCCAATGGGGACCACACCTATCACACACGGGAAGGCGGCCATTTTGAATTGAAAATGTGAACCGACTTAAAATACACCTCTTTTAAAAGAACTCAGAAAATAGCTGCTTCATTCCACAGACACCAAACTTGGGCAAAATGAGCTAAACACATGTATGTAAAATGAGACAAGTGTTTTTCTAGACTTTTTGCTCGAGTTATATTTTTATTATAATTGGTATATATTTTTTTATTATAATTTTTCTGCAAAATGATTCTCAATTTGACCCAGTAAACCAACAACTAAAAGTCATTTTATTGGTCCCAGACTTCAAGCCCGGCGAAAAATATATGTATTTGAAGTCCCGAAAAAATAATTAAAAATGACTCAGTGGCGACCCTACAAAAGTCAAAATACATTGGGCCTATGGAAAATGAAAGTAAATTTTTCCAATGTAGAAATACAAAACTTGGTACATCCATAGGACACCTCAGGGCAAACAGAAAAGTTTATTACAGCCATACCGTAAACTCAACAGAAAATCTACTATGTTGGGTGGAATGCGTGACCACCTAAATCGCACCCCTTCTGTCTAAAGGCTTTTCATCTAAACAGCTCCAAATTTGGTGAGTATCATCTAGACACGTGTGCAAAAAAAGTTATCAATTTGTTTTTTGATACATTTGTGGCTGTGGTCATAATGAGTCTGTGAAGAGGCAACCTTTGGGAAATAAATGCCATTTCCCAATTGCCAGGATCCTTCCTTTAGAGGAGGCTCTTCCAGAGCCAAGGCTAGAGTCTTAGAAAACTCCTCAGAATCCTTTGGAACTTGTAAACTTGTACTTTTAGACAAGTAATATTTACATTTAGCTTTTTTAAACAGGGGGGTGCAGCAGGTGTACTTTGTTTTTCTTGCCTTAGCCTAAGCATAATCTATTATTTTCAAAGGTTCAGACAGCTCCCAGGAAAACCAGGGATTGTGGAGACCTTTAACTCTAAATTACAAGGTGGTGTAGCAGGCCCCAGCAGTAGCACAGGCCCGGTTATTTGACATTACCGTGATGTTTATGCTTTAAGGCACGAAATGCAATCCTCCGAGTGCATGTATCCCCGCGGTATGAAGGGAGGCGAGGGCCTTTATCGCCGCTTGCGGCTTTAATTATTATTTTTATTTATTTATTTTATTTATTTATTTATTTTTATTTTTTTTAAAGAGATTGAAGAAAAAAGTGAGTTTGTGTCTTTGGAAAAGTGTATATAAGATTTAGAGAGGTCAATGGTAAATTAAGTGTTGGGTAAAAGGGTAATCATCTATGAATGAAGTCGGAATGGGGTCCAAGTCAAATCAAAATATGTTGTATTAGTTTTTATTGTTGCTGTGAGTTTTTCCAGTGTACAGTGATTTGTTAGGAAGTTTAGGCAGTGGTTTATTGATATTTTGCTTCTGTCTTTCCAGTTGGAGAGGATTGTCTTTTTTGCCAGGGTTGTTGAAATTAGGAAAACTTTATGAAGGTGTTTGGGGTGGTTACTCCTTTCTCAGCTAATGTGTGAAAACAGAATGTCTTATTGTTCATTTTGAACATAGTATTGTACCAGATGGATGTTGAGCTGGATGGAGATGAGTTATGACATAGAATTTGGTTTGCTTTCCACCATGCAGAGAGGGTAGTATTAATGGAGTTGAGTTTGAAATGTGTTCTTTATAGACTGATTTGTCTCTGAAGGGCAAATGTTCAAGTGAAAGGTGGTCACATGTTGTTTGTGCTATACTCAAGTGGGCAGAGGTAGAGTTAAGAAGCCATTGCCGGATATATTGGTTGGTTTGCAAGGAAGTAGAAATGAAAATTTTGTGCATCTAGGCTACCTTATTGTTTAACTTTTTGGATGGTTGTTAGTTTGATCCTTCCTTTTTTACCTTTCCAGTAGAACTTATTAATTGCAGAGCTGAGAGAGGAGAACCAGCGCTGTGGTGGGTAGGTGGGGAAATCTATCCAATTAGAAAGAGTGGTAATTTGTTCCAGCTAGTTAGGTCATCTCTAATATTGTTCAGAAATGGAGTAAATTGAGCTTTTGGCTTATTTGAGATATGGATTCCTAGGTACTTGATGTGGTTGGAAGTGTGCTAAATCCTCAATCTCAGTTGCATTGTACTCCTTTCTCATCAACAAAAAAGAAAACAACCAGTCACTTTGTCCTCTATTGTTTACCGGTTTTAGTTTGCACCCTTTAAAAGGAATGGGAATGTCCGGTACTCCTGTCACCATCAGAGCTGTGATGTCACTTGTGAAAGGGTCCGGTCTATAGCTGCCGTTTACTACGAACAATCAACTAATGTTGCCATGCAATAAACGCTGTCTCAAGTTTAAAGTGAAATACCATTTTTGGACAAAGAGTAACTTTCACCACATACTTCACATGCACAGGCCCAAAAGGATAGACATCAGCAACAAAAAGTACAATACAATACTGTGTCAGTGCACAGTTTGTCTTTGTGGTGAGTAAAGGTACAATGTTTGTGCACTGTGGCCTTTGAGTAAGTGTGTTTGAAGAGCAGTTTAATTTGCTGCCATTAAAGAGCGCCTGTCCCGGAAAGTTTAAGTAAATAAACGTACTTTTACCGAAAAAAACTCAATGACTGAGGTTATTAGGTCGATTTTATGATATGACTTTATTAAAGCAGACAATTTATGATTGCAAGTTAATGGATTTGACCATTTTCTTTATTAGCAGGGCAATCCAGGATACTTTTAAGTGTTGAAGTCAAAGAGCTCATTTCTCTGCTGTTGAGCATGTGCACTTGGTGATATACATTACAGTTATTTATCTGTATGACAGAAAAGCTCCAAATCATGTTCGCCAACTGTTGCCAGGGGCAACAAAGTTATTACCAGATTAGTCATGGCAAAGGTTAGTCACACCTCTCAGAGTCATAATCATTATGGCAGGCCTATGCCTCTGGGTTGTTTCCTCTCATAAAAGTGATAAAAAAAGAGTTCAGATAAAATACTTTAAGTTGTCATATGCACAGTTAAACAGAACCGTTTACAGCTTGGACTTGAACATTGTCAGAGTAGAGGCCTGTCTCGCCTCCTCTGGAACCATGTTCCAGATTTTAGCTGCATAAAACTGAAACACTCCCTCACCGTGTTTAGTCCTGATCCTGAGCACCAGTAGGAGACCTGTTCCTGAGGTCCTCAGAGTCCCAGATGGTTTATATGGAACTAACACGTCAGAGATGTACTTTGGCACTGAGCCATGGAGAGCCTTATACACCAGCAGTGCTTTAAACTCTATCCTCTGAGAGACAAGAAGACAGTGTAGAGACCTAAGAAAAGTACTAATATGGTGGTACTTTCTGGTCCTAGTCAGGACTTCAGCAGCAGCATTCTGTTTGTAGTGCAGCTGTCTTACAGCTCGCTTAGTGAGTCCAGTGAGCATTGAGTGTTTGTGAGATGGTAAAAAACTGTTGATGTTATTGCTTTAATGTGGCTGTTAAAGTTCAAGTCTGAGTCCATTATTACCCCCAGATTTCTACCTTGATTTCAAGGTGACTGCAGACACTTTCCCGTTGTGTGTGTAGGCCAAAGATTATTTATTTATTTATTTTATTATTATTTTGCATCCACACAGTGGTATGTTGGTGGCAGTGACAGAGTGAGTCCACAGGCCCATAGTCGCCTGCTGTCAGTGAGATGTAAATTTGAGTCTCGTCTGCAGAGTTGTGGTAGGACAAATTGTTACCGCAAATTAACTGGCCCAGAGGAATCGTGTAAAGATTGAACAAAAGAGGTCCCAGGATGGACCCCTGTGGGACCCCACAGGTCAAGGCCATTAGGTCGGAGAAGCAGTTTCCAATTACAACAAAGTACCTTTTGTTTTCCAGATAGGTAACAGGATCACATGATCAACTGTGTCAAATACTCAGATCCAGCAGGAGAAAGTCATTAAGTTGTTTGTGTACAACAGTTTAAAGGAATTTTTCAAAAAATGGCAAGTTTGATATGGGGCGATAGTTTAGATTACAGAGTCTTGCCTTTCTCAAAGTTCTTATTTCACTAATATCTACTACACTTTCATTTTGTGGTAATCTGCAAGTGGTTTTTACAAACAAACAGGGCTAGGAATAATTAATTCCCTTTGCAGACTTTGCTGGCACAATAGAAGGGACAGCATCACATTGGACTTTTTTCTTGTACGTTATCTTGCTGTCACTGCTGCAGTTTCCCACCCGTGTCTTTTACCTCATGCACTCGGGTGACGTGAGTGTCCAGTGAGAGCTCGATAACCTAAGAGGGACCACTTCCTGTACAGCTGTGTGCAAGCGCTACAACACTCATGAATGAATCACACACTGGGACAAATCTTCTCTACCTTGATCCTTATATCAAAGGAAGGAAGCCACCGTGCTATCATAACAGAGAGAAAAACATCCTGGTAAACAGTAATGTACCCCCCCCCCTCCCCCGCTAACTTTTAATATCCAGCAGCTGACTGACCTCATGAGAAGTTTGTGAATGGACAGCCCTTATCTGGCGCCGCACATTTGAGGCGCTCTCGTAATGAGTATGAGACATAATAAGAGTGAGACAGCACATCCTGTCCGGCCTCGCAACATAATGAAAAGCTGTGCAATCAATTGTTGTAAATGTACGTGGCACTTGCGTAAACACTCAGCACAATGTGTGATAGCAGCCGGAGGTTACAGGGCAGTAAGGCAACAATGTTTGGCCAAGCTTTGAGGTTCTGCTTTATTTCTATACAAAAAACTACATGCCATGGGAATCCAGAGGCCATTAGTAAGTGTGTGTTCTAGTACTTCTTATAGACTCAAGTGCATCTCACCAGTGTTCATTTAGAATTGCACCATCTGGGGTCTCAGCACAGCGAGGTTCAAATGGCGCGTTCTCATCTGTCCAAGTAAACTGCAAAAACAGCACCATGGTTTGTTTTATGACACGTATTTTAACACAATTCTTCCTCAATTCTACTTTATTTGAAAACTATATTTAAAATAAAGCCACTTTGTTCATATTTGTATATCTCCTAATCAAATTCTCATCTTTCTTATTGCGCCAAGTTGTTTATCAGATACATCACAATAACCAGTGTGTCTTGAGTTAAGTTTATGAACTGTCTATTACTTCAGTTTCTGTTTTCTATCTTCCACCACTTGTAATGCCTGTCCAAAAATCATTTTGAATAAATATGGAGCCTCAGTGTGCATTCCACCAGCAAGTATCTGACAAAACACTAAATAAGTGTGTTTGATAAATGGATCCAACAAAGCAACCTCAGCATTGTGCATTGTTCTGAGTTATCAAAACTGCTGCTTATCCAATACAAACGTCTGCTCTTATTCACTTTCTCAGGCTTGTGGTTCTGAACTGCTATCAAATGGCACGACAATGTTGCCTTTTGTTTAGTAAACTACGGTCAGTTGTCTGAGCCGTTTTATACACTGTTTTACCTGGAATGACAAATACCATAATGTGCATGCTCCCGAATCAAGCTGTGAAGCGTTCACGGCTCCTCAGATGACAGTGTCAGTCATTGAGCCAGATATTTACAGAGTAAATAATGTTTCCCTAGACTGAATATTTCCTGTCCGTGCCAGCAACATTGATGACATGTAGGAGATGAGTCTATAAGCTGTTAATGACCGCCTAAGTACGGCTGTGGACGTCTCACAGTTTAGTGACTTTGGTTTAGCAATAGTACATAAACACAAACATTGTTATTTCCATTTCATTCCATCTAGGAATACTATACACTCGGTATCAAATCGACGATATTTACATGCATTTTTCTTTTCATATGACTGCAGTACAAACACTTTAAAGTGACACTATGTAACTTTTAGACACTAGGGGCGCAGATCCCTCTACAGACTGTGTTGTTTGCATGGATTGTAAATAAACATAAATGTCGTATGCCCATTGCTTCACCAATACAGTATTGGCCTTACCACAGGGCAATACAATGACGGTTACATCTGGGTTTTTCTGCTGTTACTGAATAGTATAACAATAACAATAGTTTTCAGATAGCATAAACGGGCATATATATGTAGTAGTAAAAACTTTTTTTTACACTTGTAAAGTCACCATTGGATATCTCCCTATATGTCTGCTTTTGGAGCCTGCCCTCTGGTGGATGGAGGTATATCGCTGTATGATGGCGCCCTTACTCAAGGACCATATAAGGGGTTCCATGAGAGAGGCTTGGTTGTTTGTTTTTAGTAGGTAGGGTAGGGTCATTTTAGTGCATTCTGTACAAATGAAACTCTGCTAGGGTCTAGTGTGTTGGCCTATTTCTCCTCCCTCTGTTTGAGCTGCTAAGCATGCCGAGTCAGGAGAGGTCCGCTCGTCCCAGTGGCATGGCATTATATGTCATTAATATCAGAGTTTTCTGTCCAGCTGAGGGCATTGTGTCAGTGAAATTGGTATGATTCTACCAATTGTGTGTCTAAGAATCTTTAAATCAAGACAACTAGTATATTTGTATAAAAATTTGTATAAATTATGCTACGCTACTAGCAAAAAGTTATGCAGTGTTACTTTAATAGAGTCCTTGCTGGCAAAAATCAGGGCCATTTCCTAACAAATATGTTGGAATCTGCTCTATTGACTACACATAAATAACCATCAAAGTAGTTCAATGTAGTTGTTTTCAGTGAGTGTGTTCAGGGGTGCAACTACCCGGTGCTAGAGGGGTATGCAGCATCAATTTTTGAAGACCTGAAGTATAAAATGTTTTTGATGGTGAAGGTGTTCTAAATAAAATGTCTGCTAATTGACCGAACAGAGTCTGCCGCCTGCTTTGACACTTTGGCCACACATTGCCTTTAATTATTTTGCATTTGGATGGCTTTTGACAAGTCCAGTGGGGTATTTATGGCACATAAAAATAAACTTATACAGGAAGCAATGTGTCTCATGACCTAAAATATGTGTTTAAGGCCAAGCTTACAGTCAAATCACATGACGTTACAATGGCTCAAAGCACGCACTGTTTCCTCTTTGGCCTCATTATTGGTGGATGTGAGCTATTTTTCATTGAAATGAAAAATGGGATTGTAATATAACTCGTGTATCATCATGTTTCCCATCAGCGCTGAAAACAACTTTCACAATAGCTCCCTAATTATGAAATATCAAATGATCCCTCATCTGGCCAGTGCATGGCCTGTGTCAGCAGCCACATCCAAACACAGTGTGTCCTGGCAGGTCACCCGGGACAAACACATCGTAAAAGAGAGAAGGAGACGTTCTCTGCTTTGTGACGTTGTAGCCTACAAATGGGAGAGAGCCAAAATATACTTTGCAAAAAGTACTGTTACTTAAAGTAAATGTAAATGAAAAGTCTTAAAAGTACTAAAGCACTTTCGATATTTATTCTGATATCATTAGCCTTAATTTTCTTTACTTGTAAGCCTTTTTGTGTCACTAGTGCCACTAGTGGTGTGTCATTTACTAGTGAACTAGTAAGGACAAAAATGCTTACTAGTACAACTCACTAGTGCTAGACAGATTTTGTCTACATGTACTAGTAAGTTCCAAAATGGTCACTAGTGTGACTAGTAACCAAGTATCTATCTGGGGGAAGGGCTTGTTCATACAACCAGGGCACGCAATTAGCCCCACTGTGCGGATCACACTGGATGTGTGAAAGCAGCTATAGAATGAATTTAAATTTTCACTTTTGGCAAAAGATGAGTGAGACTGCAATCATAAACGGAAGACTTGTGGTTTCACAAGTTCACTTCAATCCATCTTGCACTGCTTCAGGCAATTTCTAATCACACGATGCACGTTCAGACCAATGAGGGGGCAGTACTGGCAGTTATAGGCGTGTTTTAGGTTTGGCAACAAACGCAAAGGTCTTACTGTTACTGCAATGTAAACAACATGGCATTGCTCTGATTGGATAAAATGACCAGGTTATAACCAGTATGCATTAACTAACTGGAAGTTTCCTGCAGGCTAATGGTGGGCTGGAACAAAAGACTGACATGGCTGCAGTACAGTCTGCACCTTTAGACTCACACACACTCCTGTTTCCACTGCCAGACCTCTGCTCCTCTTCCAGACACGGCCGCTCAGCCCCGGGCATCATCCCATCTACAATAAATCAACCAATTTGGTGTACCCTGCTCCCTCTGTTATTACCATTGTGTGCGTATGTGTGCTCCATTTAGCATGCTAATTGCCCTGTTCAACTGTGTTCAACTCTGTTTCAAAGTTTGTTTTTCCATTCAATAATTCAAATGGGTTGTGTAAATGCCACCGCAGCTGATTTGTGTATCACAGGAGTTGATCTTGAGTGACAGCTTTGTATATTATGCAGCCTTTAAAAACTCTGAAAGCCTGTGACAGGAGTATGAGATAAAGCTTGGTCTGACAGGAGAACAAGCGTATCTATGAAATCAGTGTGTGTGTGTGTGTCAGGGAAAGTGTGAAGTGTTGGTTTAATGCTTCCTCTTCTTCATTAGTCAGTAATGAATAGACAAGGGGAAAATCACAATTATCACAAGTGGAGCGCTGATTTAGCCCAGAACAAGTGAGTCTTTTAGTGCAAAGTTGTGTGTGTCTCAGCTAATCTCTGGTGATTGAACTGATGAGGCAAAAGAGCGAAGAAGCGGCTTGTCTCGACATTAACAAATGTCATCCCTTCAGGACCCAGATTTTGGCATGAGACCTTTCCTACTGGAATGTGGGAACATCATTTAGAGTGGTAGTTTCAGTCAATCAAAAACACACACTGTCATTATTTCTGAGGGCCTAGATGATAGAGATATGTGTTATTTGACTGGGAGCCATTTATGAAAAAGGCGGTGGTAGATAGGGGAAAAGGTATAACAGTACATTTTAAAGTGTAGAAATCATCAGTCAAATCTGGGGTCTTAAATATGAATTGCATGAGGTCCATAATATGACCTAGTCCTGGTTTTAGAGCTGCTTTAATCTTTTTCTGTCATGTAATACTTTTAATTTATTATTGATAAAATAACAAGACTGAGACCCCTGGAGCTGTCACAAGCAGAAACTCAAGATACCTAGGGGCCTTCATACACACTAAACTCAAGGCACATATGGAATGAATTTTCACATATACAACATTTTTATATTCACCTGTGTGTCATTGACAAATCATATAAACAAAAGGGAATAAAATATGGTTCTAATCTCTGCATGCAGTGGTCTTGGGTTATCTCTTTTTTTGCAAATAAACTTTGAACTTAGATGTAGACATTCATCTTTAAGGGCCCCGCTTTTAAACATGGGGCCTCTGGTCAAATGACAAAGCTCTACTCTAGTACACGAAGGAAAGTTTGGGAGTCTCTTTATGGATGACTTGTATCCATAGAAATGGTTGCTGACTTAGTTTAAAATCCATTGAGCGTTATATACGTAGATCCTTAGTCAGACTAAACTAGAAACTGGTGTCCTGTTGGATGCATCCATCAAAAAAAAAAAAAAAAAAACAGCCTTAAAAATATGGTCTTTAACTGTAAAGCATGAAATAATTTGCCAACCTCCTCTTCAATTGTCAGATTTAAATTGATATTAGATTAGACAGATGAGATACGAATTGTGTAGGTGCCCAGCCTGGCTTCAAATTGCTGTCTGAAAACAGTAGAGCTTCATGTTGGAGCGTGACTGCCCCTTAGTGGTGAAGTGAATAAATGAAAGTGAATGCTGCTCTGGCCTCAGAAAAACTTAGCTCTAGAGACCAGAGCCATCTTTTGTACCGGGCTGTAAATATAATTTTTATACTTGTAAAGTCGCCATTGGATTTCTCCTTTTTTAGCCTGCCCTCTGGTGGACGACTGTATATCGCTGTATGGTGGCGCCCTTACTCAAGGCTCTTTTAAGGGGTTCCATGAGAGAGGCTTGGACAGGGGGCCAATCACTTTACTCAAGGGGAAGTAAAAGTCAATAATAGTATTACTTGCTACTTCTAGGCTACAATAATAGTATTACTTGCTACTTCTAGGCTACCATTTCCAGGTGAGGCTGGGCGACAGAGCGTTTTTAGACTACGGTTGAAGATAGTTTGACGTTAGACGTTTGATATTCGGCTCTTCGCCTTCACCGCGAGGTTCCTTGTCTGTGTCCGACTACCGTGTCATGGTGTTGGGGAACTCACGCTGGAAGCTCCGCTCTTAGCACGGAACATAAATGACTGTCTCAGGGAATGGCGTTTGTGAAATAAATTGAATAGCTTCAACATAAACCAATCTAAACAACTTTAAACAAATAGAACTAACCTAGAAACACCATGCACACATCTTTTTGTTCCACATTTATTGTTTATTGGGTTTTATATGATTTATGTAGAAAATCAAGGAAGTTTAATCAATAGCTTCCAGGTCATGTTACCCAGTCACATCAATCCACATCCATAGAACTAACCATGCACACCTCTTTTTTCCAATTTGATAATGCACCAAACTGTAAGGTGTCTGAGTGTCTAGAAAAGCGCTACTGTCACCACTACTCTTTGTAATTTGTATTAACATTCTGGACTTATGTCTTCCTCCTTCAGTTCTGCCTGTACACAGAACTCATGCTGGTATCCATGCCTGGTTTGATACAGAAGGACTCTGGATGAGTCTCGTAATAAATGGAGCCAAAGCTATGCATGGTCATTAGTGCTAGAAGAGCATCATACATCCACTGTCCTCCATTTCCAGGGATTTCTGGTCATAAAATCAACAGTGTCCACAGTTAAAATCATTGGAGTTCAGCTTTCATTAAGTCAGTGTGGCCAGAAGAGCTGGAGTTCCACTTAATGTTCTCAGACTTATCTTCCTCACTTTTATTCTACCTGTTTCGGGGTATGTGGTGTGGGCTGACAAAATGCCTTTCAGATGAGTTATAACAACAGTAAAATGATGCTGCAGCATAATTGACCCTCTACCAACTCTGAACTGTCCCTCTGAAAATCTGGACTAACATTCTGAAGGACAGCTCCTCTCCTCTTCACAGCTGCCTGTGTACTTTGTAAACTGTACTCTTCTTTGTTCCCCTGTGAGCTGGTATGCATTGTTATTCCATTCGGTCTGGTGACAAGTCCTACATGTGTGGATGCCAAACTATTTCCATCTGCCCGCTGCTCTGCCTTGGGCTGTTTGTCCGCTCCAGAGGAAATGAGAGTTCCTTTACACAAAGATGTGCCTACGCTTCCTTCTCCTGTCCCCTAAATTCCACAGGACCAGTAGCTACTAGTTTAATGAACCACAATACTATTTGCTCGTAGTTACAACTTTAATACAACAGAGGGCGCTGTTGCTTAGTTACAATACTTTCATTACAGTCATTACATGTCACTGGTCAGTGCCAGTGTTGCCAACTTAGCGACTTTGTCGCTATATTTAGCGACTTTTCAGACCCTCTAGCGACAAATTTTCAAAAAGCGACTAGCGACAAATCTAGCGACTTTTCTGGAGTTATTGGAGACTTTGGGGACTTTCTGAAGTGAAAGCACACATCATTTTACTCTAATCAATGAGCAGCGGGTGCTGCCCTACCCCATCCCAAAGCACTCATAGTCGGCCCAGTCCTCGCGCAGCCTCCCAGCTGCTGTCAGAGCACCCCTCCACGTCCGCGCATGTGCGCTGGTGGATCCCGCTCTTCAGCACTCGAAAATGTAAAATGTTCTTTGTCAAACAATGTATGGTTTGCTTTTCAGTCACTTGTTGTAGGCTCCTAAATGGACCATAAGGTTAAAAACTAAACTTAAGAAGAAAAAAAAAAGAAAACAATCTTGTAAAAAATAAAAAGAAATTACGGTTAAAAATGTTAATACTTTACTGTGACATGTTGTAGGCTCCTAAGTGGACCATAAGTATAAAAATAAAATTTTAAAAATAAAATAATAAATAAATAAATTTTAAAAGAAACTCCGCGGAGTGTCTCTTTTAGGTCACTTTTGCCCGTCCCAAGCCCGGAAAAAGGAGGAGGGTTGAAATTGTGAAGTAATAAACAGTCTCAGAAAGTTTCATTTTAAATTTAAAAATTTAGTTTGACCGTTTTGATTTTCATTGTTCTCGTGTGCTTATCACTTAATTGAAATGAGAAATGAGAAGAGCATTATTGGGACAGTCGGCTATATCATAATAAAATACAGTAAAAGAGACCATGTGAGCACAAATTTGTCAAGAAAGCACGGAGAACGCAAGAAAGTATTCAATTTAGTATGATGACACGATGACGTGATGACGTCACAAATATGCTAATTTACGCATGACGTCATCTAGCGACATTTAGCGGCTTTTTGGCGAGGCTTTAGCTACTTTCCTTTGAAAAGAGTTGGCAACACTGGTCAGTGCCTGAGTGTAGAATAGCAAGCAAGAAAGGCAAGCAGCTCAAGAGTTAGCTGGTAGCGCCACATAAGCTAATGGCTACATGCTAATGTCACTGAATACTTAGGTTATGCTACACGTAGTAGTACAACCTACTATAGTATGGTTATTTATGGGACAGTATACATTAATTAACATGAGGACAGCTACAACAGTCCATCATGTAGCTAGTTAAAGATGCTAGATTTAGCCACATTAGTTTTCCACCTGTAGTCCCATAGCAGATTGATGCTAAAAGAACATATACACATAAAGCTACACATGTTTGTACAATTAGAGCCTACTGTAAAATTACTACCCCTTCAAATTAAAACAGAAAAAAACATCTGGAGGAAAAAAAACATCCAAAGATGTTTTAATACATATTAGTTAATGAGAGCAGGCCAGGTTATGAGAACATTTTTGATTGTAGCTTGTCATAAAAGAAAATTTCACAATGCAGGCTAGGCTATCCTCTATAAATCCTGCTGTCATAAATGAAAGTGTGTAGTAGTAGTAGTAGCCTAACTGACTGTAGGCTACTCAATAGTTTTATTTTTACATTTCTTTCCTGCTACTTTCCTGCTGTAAAACTAAGGCCTCTCTAAAATTAGCTGCTTGTCTTGTGTAGAATGATGAAGCATCTCCTGAGAATCTCTGAGGGGTTTACCCCTCTGTGCTAAAATTAGTGGCCTTTTTGTTGTCTTTGATTGCAGTCAAAACACACTGTGTTCTCAAACAGCAGTTTATTTTCTGGCAGTTTTCATGTGAAGCTCAAAAACACATGACAGGAACTAAATCGCATTATGTAGGCTAATGACTTCCTCCTTTAACAACATTTAATTATCACCATTTAATTTTACACATTTTATCACAATTTCAAGCACGCCCTAACAATTTTACAGACAACTTTAATCATTTATTTACCATTTTTATGAGCAATCAAGAACCACAAAAATCTGGAGCTGGCTACTTGAAAGTACTGTTGCGAATGAAATCAGGAACATGGAATGATTATAATGTTCAAAGTGACATAAATCTGCTGTTTATCTATCATATTATACAGCAGGTTTGTTGTGATCCTACCGTAGTGGCCTTGGCAGAGTGGGCACTGAGAGCAGAATACACTCTAGAAACTACCCAAGGCTGTTTGCCATTGTTCCAATTGGACTGTGAGCGAATAGCCAAGGCTGAGAGTGTATTTTTTTTGTGTTTTGTACAACAGAAGGAAAGGAAGTGAGACGGGCAATGCACGCAAACAAACTAAACTCACTAAATTTGGATTCAATGAAAAACATATTTGATGACAGATGACTGAGTTATTTTATTTTATAAAACTAGTACAAATATAGTCTATAGTCTTACATGTCAAGAAACTGTACAAATGCGACTCTAGAAATATAGTTCATATTTTAACACAACATGCTTTTATCTGAACAGTGTCAACAAAAGAAACAAAGCAACAAAGAATGAAACATAAAAAGAATTTATCTAAAATATCCAGATGCCATTTCCTGTGTGACAGGAAGTGGGTGGATTGTGCATCAGGAAGTAGGCGTGCACTTATGTCTCGCTCCACAGACTTAACACTTGCTGTGTAAACATGATAGCATTCCTCAGGCTGTCCAAAGAGAGCTGCGCTTACACACTTATCATACAACCTTCATTTGTCCTAAAGGATTTATTAAGTTAACTGTGTAAAAATATCTCTAATTGATGGTTACATTGACATATGTACAGAGGAGGGGTGGGGATATGAGGTGTCAGACAGGAGGTGTACTATAGCGTATCTCAGCATTATACTTCTCCATCATCTTGGGCCGCGGAGGCTTCTTCAGCATCTTGTGCTTCATGATGACCTCCTCGTTGGCGTAGATGGGGGTTTCTGTGTCATCAGAGTGATAGCCCGACTGGTATCCGCTCGTCTGATTAGACGACTCCGAGCCTAGAGATTCTTTGCTTTTACAGCGCAGCAGCTGACTAAGTATAAAAAAATAAAATAATCAAGATTTAGGAGTTTTAGTGAATCAAATTAAATAGTCTTCATATATTGATGACTTACGCTCACCTCAGGTTTGGTGTATTTGCCAAGAGTGGATTCAAACCTTTCACTTCCTCAGGTGAGAAGCCCATACTGCAGTCTAAATGACCCTCCTGTAAGTGTTACATTAACATTAAAAAGTGCTCTGTGTAAAAGGTTATAGTGTATAGCTAAATAAAATGGAAAACATTAGTTAAAACTGTACACTTTTTGTATTGGTCTGTATTGGTCCAAGTACAAGAAGCCATTTTAGTTAAATGTGGTCATTTATATCATTCATCATGTGGTCAACCCACCATGACACTGCTGTGCTCCACTGGGATGTCCTGAAACATGTTGACACTGAGACTGTGCCTCTCACTCTGCTGGGCCATTCTGCACAAAGAGGACAGTCAGTAAACAAGGCAATAAAATACAAGTGAAAAATGCAGATACAGATAAATGTGATGATGCCAACCCAAGAGACAGAGGGTGGTCATAATGAAGCTGAGCTGCCAGTGATTCTCCAGTCGGAGGCGTGCTGTACAGGCTCCTGGGGTCAGGGGTCACTGGAGACTGTGCCTCACCTACTGTCACTGGGATGTATTCCTTCCCGTCCTGTAATGACAATACAACAATAAAATAGACAACATACCACAACAATAAAAACTAAGACAAGAAAATAGAAACAGAGCTTAAAGTAGTCTTTTCTTATGCTGCACTTGTTCAGGAAAGTTTTATTTTATTTTTTCAACTTTTGGTTGACAATTGGCCTGGACAACCAGATACATTCACTTTCTACTATTTTTAATAGAATAGTGGCCAGGTTAGTTGAAAATATGTACTTTTGGTTATTGAATGTTGCAGGGACATCTAAAGTGTTCATTTAGTTATTTGTAAGTTGGTTTGAGATTGCGTAAATGGGCCCAATGGAACATGGATTTAATTTCAAACACAACCATTTCCTTAGCTGATGGAGGGTTTAAGGACAGGGGGTGTTGTCTTTTACAGTCTGTAAAGCCATTTAAGATAACTGTTGTTGTGATATTGATGATAATGATATTTAAAACAATGAACCCATGCCCATTTAAATGTGTGGTCCATGGAGGATATTTATATATCATATTATAAATATATTTTATATTATAGAATTATTTACTGTAGGGAATACGTCTAATCTTTAAGAATCTTACAGACAAAATACTTTACAATATACTGGACTATTCCAATAAAAAACTTCACATTAACTTATATGTCTGCTTTTACTGTGTAAATGTGTAGCATCAAGCTCACCTAACTCAGACTGACTGCAAAATTGCTCACCTACCTCCTAGTGGCAAAAGGTGATAATACAAGATTGATTTTCTATCAATCTGAGGATTACTCTGTTACATGGCACATTGCTATTAATGAAAATATTTCTAAACTAACAATGATTTAAAGTAAAAAAAAAAAAAAAAAGTACCACACATTGACCCTGTGACAGTAGAGTGTATACTTCTACTTTATCAGTTCATTCCCAGAAGTCTGTGAAGTTAAATGGTAATGTAGAATTTGTTCCATAATGACGTCCTAAATTCCCCAAAATAACTTGGCAGTGCTCAGTCAATGGGTGTCAACATGTTTCTTTCAAGTTAGTGTTATTTCTTTCTTTAGGCTACAATGGTCTGATGAGTGACAGAGATTTGCAGATTATTAGGTCATGCTGCTGGTGTTTTTATGCAAGTACGTCTCCAAACACAGACCTGCTGTGCGCTGGCCTGGAGGAGGTTGCCCAAATGTTCCACCAGTTCTGCAAATGTGGGCCTTTCTGTGGGGCAATCCAGCCAACAGTCCAGCATGGTCTGGTATCTACAAACAAATTATTGGTGTGGTGTCAGTCACTGTTTGTATTTCCATATTAATATTGAGATGTTTTCTTTGTTTTTTTTTTAGCTTTCTTACATTTCAGCTGTGGCATATTCTGGAGGTCTCATCCTGGTGCCCTCCTTCAGCCTCCTGCAGAAAGACTCATCAATGCAAACACCAGGATATGGCGACGCTCCTGAAGACATTTCATGGAGAGATTTAATAAATGCTACAAAGCTATTATTCTGTGTTCTATTACTAACACTAGCATTAACATCTGCTCTACCTAAGGAAAAGATCTCCCAGAGAAGTACTCCAAATGACCAGACATCACTCTGTGTGGTGTAAACACGGTCAAATATAGTCTCAGGAGCCATCCACTTGAGAGGTAGACGTGCCTGCAACAAAGAAGATGTACATTTTGTACATAATCATTTCAGGGGGCTTGATAAACGTAAGGTCAGTTAAGGTAACTTACGTCTCCTTTGCGGACGTAGTCTGGGTCTTTGTAGACATCTCTAGCCAGGCCAAAGTCGCAGATCTTTACCACATTGTTCTCTGAAAGCAGGATGTTTCTGGCTGCAAGATCTCGATGAATACACTACAGGGAGAGCACAAAGACTGAAGTGTAAACAAACAGATGCATACAGAAGATCATTCCCTCACATGCTATGTGACGTTGTACTGATGTGACTTTAACTCATGCCCTTGCAGCCTTTACTAGTCACTAGTACTAGTTACATCAAAGCAGTAGTGCAAGAGCAATGTGCAAAAAAATGGAGGTACTTTCCTTACTTAAATGAATGATGAGCTATAACCCATTTACAATATATTTACATCTGGTAAAAGTAACTGAGAGATCTCAGCTGTTTACTGATAACATAACACTTGGCCACAAAAAAAAGCAGCAGGCTTCCAGATTAATATAATATATACAGTATGTTTTGTTTTCTTGCAATTGAGGTAGAATTTCACTCTAATGAACTGTAACTTAAGAGTACTTTTAGTTTAATATTAAACAAAGTAATATCTCTTCAACCTAACCCCACAGTAATTGCTGTACTGGTGTCAGAAAAAACAAAAATAATGTGACACACATGCACTCCAAATTTAACATATGCACATATACTAACATAGATACAAGTGTGCATCGCATTATAGACTATATAGGTAATATATTTTTATCATTGCTGATAATGCTCTTACCTTGCGTGAGGACAAAAACTCCATGCCTTTGGCCACCTGAAAGCTGTAGCGGATTAGATCCTCCATGGTCAGATGGTCATCATCAGAGCTCTCTAAAGTCACATTAGGTGTGTGATTAAAATGTGTCTTTTAATATTGCTCCACATAAGCAAAAAAGGAGTAGCCTTTACCTTCCAGGGTGTCCATACTGTTGCACAAAGCCCTGTCTCCTCGATTAGAGCACACAGCCGTTCCTGTGCAAATGTCCAACTGTGCAATCTTTCCCAGACCCAGATCCTCTTCGGTCACATCCTCCTCTGCGGGCACCCACCTCTGGCTGTCCACACGCTTCCTCTGTGGACCAGTACAGACGCCGGTTAGGAGAAAATCAAATCACTGCAGACATGATATTTCTTTACTTGCATGTGGTTAGTGTGTAAAAATGTCTATATTGGTTAATGTATATTGAACAAGATCATTATTTGTGTTCTGAGGCCTGTGACAGGGTTAAATGGCTTCTGACGTGAGATCTTAACTGTGTAATGGTCTGTGGTCAGGCTATAACCACATCAGAGGTCTGCTTTAATGAACTGTGAGAGGGTCATACATCATTTACCTTGTAAGGGCTGTATTCGCCACGCTTACTCTTCAGATAACTGGAGAGGTTTCCATGTTTACAGTACTCTACAATCACCATGAGGGGACCTGGAAAAAGTAACAGTAGAATTGGTTTTAGTCAAAGTTTTAAAATTCAACATTTGTGCTTGCTATTTTTCTTACAGTATATTGACTAATACGTAATAAGTATTGAAAGTATGGTAAATATGTGTGGCTTTTGAGCAGAGTAAAGTAAGTCAACTCACCCCCAGGTTTTGTGCAAGCCCCCAGCAGGTTGACAACATTAAGATGATGGCCGATGTGAATGAGAATCTTCAGCTCAGACATCAGGGCGCGGTACTCACTCGCTGTGGCTCCCTCTGTGACCAAGACATGCAAAAAAATATAAATAAATGTATGACATATTTGCAGCACACATTGTTTATGAGTGACAGCACAATGCTAACCTTTGAGCATCTTAACCGCTACCGTCGTGCATGTTGTGGCCTTCTCAATGCCAAAGGCAGCGGCTTCAACGACCTGACCGAACGCTCCCCGTCCTAACGGGTCACCTGTGAATTAAAAATACAGACTTGTATATAATGTATGATCTGGAAAAAAATATGCAAATAATATCTAGAGGGTGGTAGAATAAGGGTGTAGGAGTTCCACTGTATGAGGAATAATTCCTGCACATTATACCTTTAACTATAAAACAGTGTTCTTATCTCACCTAGTTTCAGTCTGTCCCGCGGAAACTCCCATTTGTTGGCATCATACATGAGCCGTTCGCACTGCTCGTCCATGGGCATGTCCTCGGCATCCAGGATCATAGAGAGGTAGCCTGTTTTCAGATCCCCACCACCGGGCTGGAAGAATGACACATCAATATTAATAAAGACATATAAACAATTTGCTTTGGTACAACCTGGTTTAATCATATTTAGGAATTACTTGAGTGCTTTTGGTGCCCCTCCAGCAAAAGGGGCCCAATTGCTCTGGCAAGTGTACGTGACTTCTGGGAGCATGAAGTGCCCCGTTGTTCTTGCACACAAAAGATTGGCCATCGTGAGCCAGACCAGTCACTTTTAATCAGTCATTCGCCCAGGCAGAATGTGTGCTGGTGTGTTTTAGCTGGTGTTTTTTTTATTATTATTATTTTTATCCATTATCAGATTGTGTGTAACAGGAGGGGAAATCCAAGGAAGGAAAAGTGTTGCAACCGGTGGAAGTGCTTACTTTTTTTCTTCCACGGATGACAAAGACGATCAGTAACCAGAAAAACATGGCAATGACCACCGAGCCAATGGGAACAATCAGCTCCACGTTAGTCTTCTCCTCTACACCTGGAATATCACAACATTATTACACACAGGAATTGAATCTCACATTTAATTCCACTTTAAAAAAAAAGTCTAGAGAAATAATAGTTACATGTCATACCAGTGTTAGATTATCTTAAATACAAACTTGCAAAAACCTGTCCAAACACTAGTTTAGTTTAACAGTTCTCTTTCTTTTCAGCGGTCTCATCCTGGCTTGTGAAGTAGCAGTGTAAGTAGTTAGCGGCTGTCACTGGGGCTGAGCTGTGCTGGCAAGGACCAGGTCACGTAGGCCCTGGTTCTAGTACCTTTGTTTGTGTGGATGTGTTTAGGACAGAAGCGCACGGGCCAGAGCTAGGGCAGGGCAGGCCTCTCCCTTTGTCCTCAAGTCTCATTATTGTTTTGGATTTAGAAACTTCCTGGAGGATGTGCACTAAACTGAGGAAACTACCTTTCATGAAGCAAGGTTATTCTTATTCTTTATTTGATATAAAAAAAAATGTATGAAATGTATGAGCAAATGGGTGAAACCTTAAGCTCAGATGAAAAATACTGGGTGAGGAGTTTTAATTCAAGTGGAAGATTACGGATTAACCTACAATACTTTTACAATTTGTCAACCACAACTTGCCTATATAATTAGTATTGTAGTGCAAAATAGCCCTACAGCAAAACAGAAAATGAAGACTTACCTTCAGTGGTCAAAAAAGCCTGGGAGGTGTCACAGCCTCGGCTGTTGCATGCAGTGCAGGTGTACAGGCCGCTGTCCTCCTTCTTCACACGTTGAATGGTCAAAATATAGTTGTCCTGGCTCAGAATAACACCTTAAACAAATACAATGCTGTGATGTAATAATGTATGTTTCATTTGAATTAGAACAACACTCTAACTTTTGCTTAAAAAAAAAAAAAAAAAAGGAACATACCTAAGCCTTCCACTACAGTGTGGTTGTTCTTGGTCCAAATCACTGTGGGGTTGGGTGTCCCAGCAGCATCACAGGAAAGTGTGACCGTCGTACTCACATTAGCTTTCTGGTCACTTAAATTACTGTGGATCCTTGCAGGTTCCAGACCTGAAATAGCATTTGAAAGGATATATAAAACATCAAATTTCTTCAACAGTCAAATTTGGCCTTCATTATCAGTGTTATCAGTGTATTTTAACATTGACACGCCTTTAAATTTTTCCATCACACTCAGATTGATTAATGGGCATGAACCGAAATACCTTTGAGCATAAGACGTCTAAGCAGGCAGGTTTTCTCCCCAGTCTTGATGTTTTCCACCTGACAGGCGTACAGGCCCTCGTCCTGGAAGGAGGCGTTGAGCAGAGGCAGCTCCAGAGTCATGTTGGAGCCCTTTGTTCCTGACAGTACAGCCTGAGAGAGGGGCTTCTGCTGCAGAGCCAGGGAGAGACAGGGCTGCACTGAGGAGAACGGCTCAGACTCTGACATGTTTGTCACACGGAACCAGGCCAGGTTCATATAGATCAACCTGTCGGCTTTACAGCGCAGCAGCACATTGTCCTCCTCCAAGGGTTCATTGGACGGATATACACTCAGCTCAAGTCCACCTGACAACATAATACAGGCACCCATCACACATTTGTCCCTGTGCAACTGTGTAGGTGCGTGATATATGATTATCTCAAAAGTGCCCTAATGCACTGTGAAGAGATGAGCGACCAATGGCTACAAATGGCTGGGCAATATGCTGTCATGCATCAAAAGAATCACGTTGACAAAGTACAAGACAAACGACTGTGCTTACGTGTCACATGAAAAAAGACGATGTGTGAATCTTCTCCCACTTTATTAGCGGCCACACATCTATACAGAGCATGCTCCTCCGCTTTCTTGATCTTTAAAGAGCTCATGATTTTCTAATGGACATATCATTTGTTTGTCAGTTACAGTACTCACATGTGTATATTCCAGATAAATTAAAACAAGTACCTTATTTGCATGCTCAGTGTGGGTGAAAATCCGCTCTACTTGGTTGTGACCTGTGTTGTTGCTAATATCTCTCCAGCCCTGACAGGCCTCCAGCTGCACTTCAGCTTCAGCTGACTTCATCAGCCCTAAACTGTTGGACATCAAACAAGTGACGTGTGATGAATAAAAACATCTCATTAAAACACCTCCTTGACTACCTGTGTTAAAAAATGTTTTCTTCTGTTCTGTTACATAAGCGGATAGATCTGTGTATTGGTGTTGGTCCAAAAAGACTTTAAAATGTCACAGATTTAGCAAGACAAAGCTCTTTTTTGATACAGCAACACATAATAGCAGGAAAAGTACTGCGGGAGAGAGGAAGTCCTTGGATGGTGCATAAAGGAGATAAAGATCCCAGTGAGGGTCTTCATTCGGTGACACAGCCAAATCTGCCTCCTCCATTATATCAACTCGGTTCATTGTGTACCTGAGTGTACTGTTGTGCAATATTTTCAGTGTCACCAGAGTCCTTCAGCATGAGCATAACACAGAACATTTTTTTGTTTAGAAGGTTGAACAGGAATAGAACAGAATATGTTGGATCCTGAATTTGTAATGTGCTTCTAAATATGAGTACTGTGACGTCCGTGAACCACATCCGTTGATCTATATCGGGTCGTAGACCCGATATAGATCATGTGTGTGTTCTCATTGTCTCCTCACTTGTTTGTTTTTGTAAACATCACGAAAGCAGCTATTTTTCTCCTAAGTAAACAAGCTGTTGACAATGAGGGCCATGCAACAGTGCGTGCTAACCAACAGTAAACTGGAGGCCGTCCTAATCTCAGAGTTGACTTACGAGAAAGCCTTGGGACAGTCCTCCTTCGGCATCCATTGCCACTGGATGTGCACAGGTGTGGGAACGCCGCGCGCCGTGCACCTCAGGGTGGGGCTGCTGCCAAATGGGTAAATGTCAGTGTCTACGGCTACTTCCTTCTCAATGATATGAGGATGTACTGTGGGCGAGACAAACGATATTTTAAAGTGTGAAATCCAAGGCAACTTATAAATAATAAAGCAGGTAGCACACTAAGTACCATTGACCAGCAGCTCAAAGGAGCGCTGCTGTTCTTCTTTGGTGATCTTATTAGTCAGGATTGTAGTGTAATTTCCTGAATCCATTTCTGTGACTCCACGAATGATAAGGGCATCGCTTCTCTGTTTGATCCTGTAGTCCTCTTTTAGTGGCTGTCCATTTTTTAACCTGCCCGATAAGAAAATAAAGCTTATTATATCAACTAGAAAACATGTTAAAGATCACAAAACAAGTATTTAGGATCCACTTTTAACATACCATTTAAAGTTGGGATCAGGATAGGCCATGTATTTGATAAAGATGGATGTCTGATCGCCCACTTTAACCTCCCAGACATTTCTCAATGGTTCCTTCATGTCAATAAAAGGTTTTTCTGGAAACATAAGAAAACATGGTACGATTTGTCATTTGACTGATATAGACTTTAAAAAAAGGAAATTCTACAGTTAGCCATAATTAATATTTTTTGTACAATGAGCCCCCCCAAATTGAAATATAGGTCTTCCCTTCCATGGAAATTATGGGCCATTTTAAAAGACACCTGTTGCTACTGGTGTGACTATCATTACAAAAGCATCATCTATATTTCCACTCATTATATTTCCAGCCATTAAGAGTCAGAGTTTCCAAAGTTATGTCCCCATTTGTGTAGGACACACAAGCACTGATGGAAGACAGATCACAATATTCCAATCATCAGCCTATATAATAACAGAAAACCATTTGTATTTTAACGTGACACCCTGCATTCAGTCAGAAACCCTCCTGGCACCTTACTATTATCCTGCACCAAAAACTGTAAACAAAAATATGGACAAAAGACAAACCTCTATTCACTGACACTTGGTGCGGACTAAAGCCAAACAGAACAATCTATTTAAAAGTCAACCACTCAAAAACAAAAAAAGGATTTGGGATAGTCATAGAATAATAAGACACAAAAACTGACAACAAAATATAATTTGTTAAGTTGTTCTTCCACAGTACCATTCATACCTGCAGTAGGTGGGAGGAAAAAAATCAGATAACAAATAACTGACTTTAACACTCCTATTTAGAAGTACGTTATGTTACTGCTCAGTGTTGGAATATCAATATCCTACCGTAAACCTTGAGAGAAGCAGTGGCACTTTTCTCCATCAGTCCACTAGATGCAGTGCAGGTATATTCTCCAGTGTGGTCCAGAGTCACATTCTCTACTATGAGCGTGTTTGACAGCTCCAGAGAGTTCCACAGCTTCTTCTTGTGAGGAATGGTGTGAAACACTTTTGAGCCATTTACAGAGGTCTGTCATGAGAGAAAAAGGGCACATGACAAAAATCTCAAAATGAGTAAGTGCTTGTCAAATCTGAAAAACCGCAAACATATGCATTTATTTTGCTTTTGTCAGTTGCCAACACATCTGGCCACTTTGAACTGCTATAAGTGGCTGAAGGATTTCTCAAAGCAGGAAATTAGGTATATATTGAGATATCAGGAAGTGTGATACAACACTGTGTAGCCACATGAGACGAATAAAAAAGGAGAGGGTTGGGACACTGACCAGGGCCTGTCCAGAGTGGGTCCAGTTAAACGTGAGGCCCACATTGAGTTCGGTGCTGGCAGTGCAGCTCAGCACCAGGCGCTCCCCCACAGACAGCCGGACTTGCGCAGGGGTCAGAGTGAGGTCATAGATCTTGTATCCTGTTCCGGAAAAGGGCGGGAAGATACAGCAGTGAGTGGACCGACTATTGTTCTCCAGAGACGACCCACTCTCTCTACCTTCTCTATAGTCTATCTATTTAAAGACAACATTTACGTAAATATGACTGACTTACCGACTACAGCCACAATGTACATTGGGGACTTGAACGTCTCATTGTCAACACGTGTCTGGCAGAACACCACTCCGGCGTAACTGACGAGATAGCTGGGAACGGTGAAACCAGTCTTGGCGTCCCACAGAGAGTCCTTCCCATCAGGATAAAGCTCCTTTTGTGGATACTTCTGACAGACAGATAAATTAATGGTATTGCAACAAAGAAACGATCCCAGCATATCTTTCTTGATAATAGGCCAAACACCACTTGCTTACAGTATAGAGCGTAACGTTGAGATTCTCCAGTGAGCCTCTGCATGGGATGATCACGCGCTCTCCTTCGCGGATAAAAACCACCTCGTACTCTTTCTCAGAGGGCACAAACGGCACTTTATAATCTATAAGCAGATCACATAAATGCATCAGTGGGGATGCACAAGTGGCACTATAATTTAATGCAACAACACCCATACAGCTGTGGTAGTCTGAGTTTTAACTGACCGTGGACAAACACATAAGCGGACGCAGACGTCTTGCCATCCTCAGCTTTCATGTCTTTATAGGAGCACTGGTACAGTCCGGTTTCGTTGACAGTGGCGTTGGAGATGTGCAGTGTTGTGCAGAAGAGTCCTGAGCCACTGCAGTCACTGATGGAGACCCGTGTAGTGATGGCCGGTGTGCTCCACTTAAGGTACTGGCGACCCCTGCACATGTCAATGCATCAATGGCTATTACTGATTATATGTATATATTATTGGAAAGTATTTGTCTAAACATACCTGCAGGTCAGTTCAAGGTTTTCAGACTTGTTCATCCTGTAGGTGCCATTGATGTTCAGTGTTGGTGGATCAGGCATAAACCGAAGGTCTAGAGCTGAAATTGTGAACATGTTAATCAGTAAAGAATTTCTAAGAGTTCTTCAAACAAAATGTGGTTGCCAGAGGTGACAGAAATGTAATTCATTAAAAAGAAAATGGACTAAAACAAACCCATGTCTTATAAATGCGATTGGGTGCTTTTATTTTGTAACTATAACCCTGTGGTTAGCCAGAGCCATTTTTCCAATGGTGCAGAAAATGGCGGAACTGTGTCAAAACAGGAAGCTGGGAGAGATAGGTTGGGTCAGGCTCAATAGGCCAGCACAGTGTGGCCTAGGTGGGGTTCCTGTTTCTGAGGATACACACTGCCCACCTCCTCCCTGTGAGGCCCTAAAGTATTTTTATTGTGTTAAAACATGAAAGAAAATACTGAGGCCATGATGAAGACTTCATAGTTAAAACTGGCATTAGTTAATGTATATTTCCTTCTATTTTTAACCATTAATGTTAATAATTTACAGTTACAGATATGAATATGCTGAACAGGCTACAATATTTGTAATATAGATAAATACACTAGATTTGATAACAACAAATACCCTTTTATTAATTATAATTGCCAAGTATAGACGATATTGTAGCAGTCCTAGGAATACATTTTTGCAATCCGATGTTCTGTAGTGTCAAAATGTACAAAAAAATGGTAAAATAAAAAATATTGTAGTTTTATGTATCATTGCCAAATAAGTACTAATGCTGTGACACGTTTGGGAAAATAGAGAAAAAAAGAGATTGTTACTAAGGTTAATACATAGGCCTAATTGATAATTAAAAAACAGGAAATATAGTCTTACCTGATACACAGCTAATTTCGGCAAAAATTCCAAGCAGACAAATGAGTGAGACTGCTATGGCCATTATACATAAACATCCAAATAATAATAATAATAATAATTTAGTTCTTCATCAAAGTTCCAAAGTTTTTAGCAGATCCATTGACGATTGCTGTTTTCTTTTCACTCAAAAGAAAAATGTCAAAGTATGTAGCAGCTTAAAGGCGAGCTCACGGTGAGGTCCGCGGTGCCTGTGTCCTGTGATGTGTGAGTGCTTTGTCCCATCTCACTGAACTGCCGCTGGGGAGGACCACAGTGGAGCGGTCAGAGGAGGGGTCTGTCTAGAAGTGGACTCACTTGGCCGGCAGTGACGGACATCACAAACACCAACACTGGCAGCTTGTATTTAACGCCACACCTTGACCCTATAACGCAAAGCTAGCTAAAATTTAAAAAAAAACTTGAAATATTTGCTACAAAATGTATGCTAATTACATTGGGCTACGTAACACTAACTCATACAAACTGCACTGAACTTTCCATTATTTTTTTATAAACATTATTTATTCATTCATAATTTTTCTACCATTTATTGTTTACCATTAGTCAAAATAAATTGCACACTTAAGTGTCTTCTTCTATGTTGTAGCCTAACCAAGCTAGCATAGTTTGGGCATCGAAAACAAAGGTGCCACAATGTTAGGGCATCTAAAGTGGCACAGTTTGTGGCAGGTACCATGTGTCCAACAAGGTTGTGGTATGGCAGCTGCCACAAAGTTGTGTAAATTTTATTGGCAGATGCCACAAACTTGCAGCATCTACACTGACAGGTGCCCAGTTGCAACAGGAGCCACAAAGTTGTGCCATATTGCACCATATCTGTTCCTGCTAGCCACACAAACCCTTGCTGACTATATAACCATCAACCAAATTAAAGGTATCTCTTTTTGGCAGAAAATTTCTAATTAGCCAGTTAGCTGATGATACTACCCTTTTCTTAAGAGACAGTAATCAAATTCAGTGTGCACTAAACTTAATACAGGCTTTCTCTCGTGTTTCAGGACTGTTAAAAAATGCAAACATCTACCAGTTTGCACTAAATTGTGATTTAGGATCTATCTGTGATTTTCCTGTTAAAAAAAACCTTCCTGTTTAACCTATGGCTCCAAAGGGATTTATGTATGAGAGGTAAAGTATTGTTATCAAAAGTGGACGGGATTTCTCGACTCACTTATTCTGCTTTATTTCTGCATTTGGACAGACTCGTAAATCTATAGATCAAATATTATTCAACTTTATTTGGAAAAAACATATACATTACCTAAGAAAATATGAAGTAAAAAACTCCTATGAAAATGGAGGTCTAAATTTTCTAGATTTCACCACTCTAACTAGTACCTTTTAAAATAAATTGGATTAAGTCTTATTTAAAGAACCCAACTTCCATTTGGAATATTTTCCATCATTATAAAATTTCAAAATTAGGTGGTTTCAATTTTCTTCTCCTTTGCAATTATAATGTCGACAAACTACCAGTTAAAATAGCTGCATTTCACAGACAGACCCTATCTTGGACACAAGCTCCCTCTTCATAATTTCTTTTTTGGATTAATAAATACATACTTTACAGCTTTTTGACAGTAATGGACATTTACCAAGATATGATGAATTTCATTTTAAATACAGTCTTGCTGGGCCTCCTAAAGACTATGCTGTTGTTTTTGATGCTGAACTGCTTAAAAACAGTCAGTGACAAATACGTGCCCATATTGACTGTAACTGACTCCACCGTTGGTAAAGCCTGTTTGTCTTGTGCTAAAAAAAAAATAAAATAAATAATAACAAGATGTTATCTCTGAACTTTGTTCCTAATACATTGTGTGAAAAAAGTTTGACTAAACCAAAATATTTCGGTAAACAACAAAATGAGAGATGTATCTTTTAAACTTCTACATAGAATTTATCCTACTAATTAATACATTTTTAGATGTAAAGTTGTGCTCATAAGTTACCCTGGCAGAATTTGTGATTTTTATTTTTTATTTTTGGCCATTTTTCAGAGAATATGAATGATAAAACATAAATATTTTTTTCACTCATAGTTAGTGGTTGGGTGAAGCCATTAGTTGTAAAACAAATGTGTTTACTCTTTTTAAATTATAATGACAAAAGAAACTACCCAAATGACCCTGATAAAAAGTTTACATACCCTGGTGTTTTTGACCTGGTAACATGCAGACAATTGGACCCAAACAGTGTGTGTGTGTGTGTGTGTGTGTGTGTGTGTGTGTGTGTGTGTGTGTGTGTTTCTGGTCTCCTGAACGACCCTTGGATCTCTCATTCAGTGCTGCAGTGACGTTTCTGTATTCTGAGTCAGAGGAAAAGCAAAATAATTGTCAAAAGATCTGTGGGAAAAGATCATTCAACTGTAGAAAACAGGAAAGCAACATAAAAAGATATCCAAGGAATTGAGAATGCCAATTCAGCAGTGTTCAAACTCTAATAAAGAAATGGAAAATGAGGGATTCTGTTAAAACCAAACCAAGGTCAGGTAGACCAACAAAAATGTCAGCCACAACTGCCAGGAAAATTGTTCAGAATGCAAAGAAACACAAATAACTTCAGCTGAAATACAGGACTCTCTGGAAAGAGAAAAGGCACAGGAAAAGATGAATGCAGCATGTTATCAGAAAATACAGGAGGAAAATTTGCTCTCATCAGCCCCAAAGCTGCGCATGGGACGTACTTGGACGTTCCAACATGACAACAATCCAAAGCACAAGGCCAAGTCGACCTGTCATTGGCTACAGAAGCAGAAAGTGAAGGTTCTAGACTGGACTCAGTCTCATGACCTCAATATTATTGAGCCACTCTGGGAGATCTCAAACGTGCAGTTCATATGAGACAGCCCAAAAATTTACAAGAACTGGAGGCGTTTTGCCAAGAAGAATGAGCAGCTTTATCATTTGAGAAAATAAAGAGCTTCATCCACAACTACCACAAAAGACTTCAAGCTGTC
The DNA here is from genome assembly GCA_024416835.2 of Perccottus glenii. Lineage (NCBI taxonomy): Eukaryota > Metazoa > Chordata > Actinopteri > Gobiiformes > Odontobutidae > Perccottus > Perccottus glenii. The sequence continues at coordinate 11,666,349 of CM044559.2, forward strand.
ATTGATGTTAAAGGTGGCAATACACGTATTAAGAACTGGGGTATGTAAACCTTTATCAGGGTCATTTGGGAAGTTTTTGTTGTCATTCTGATTATATACAATTAATGGCTTCACCCAACCACTAACTATGTGTGAAAAAAATATTTTTGGGTTATCATTCATATTCTCTGAATAAGCTTTTTTTTTGTATATGCTCCCCCTGGCATTTTTCTTCACATTGTTCATTATGTTTTAATATGTTTCTCTTTGTAATTATATACAAAGAATATTTTGCTAATAAAAAAATTAAAAAAGTTGTGAAGTTGTGCATATTCTGGTTAGAATATAAATTCAGCTGCTGCTTGGTTTTGGGACATGATGAGGTGGTAGGACTACTGTATGTTGCATTTGTGTTTTACCCACATGTTTCCTGGCCTGGTCACTTCTACAGGGATTCTCTGTCTACCGTCATCCACATCAACACTTCCTGGAGGGCACTGTGTACCAAATATACCTCTGGAAAGAATGGAAATAAAATATTTTCCACTTATAATCTGTTTGTTTTCCAGTTACATATTGCACACCTTGATACGTTTTGAACCTGGGCCCACACAATAGACAAAAAGTGCATATGTTTTACAGAAACTTATTCTGGAGGTAAGATTGCAGATGGTTTACAGTTTATGAAAGCTGGGTCGTTTTGGCACTCTTGTGTTTATGCTTTGGTTTTACTGGGGGTTTCAAAGGTCAGTGTCCCACAATTCAACACAAGAAGAATGCCCTCAGAGCATTGTCCACTGAGTGAATAACAGACTAAAAGAAAGAAAGCAGCAGGGTTGGGGAGGGTAACTGTGTTTGTGTGTTCACACTATTTTTGTTATTGAAGCCTTACACTGGGCTATGTATAAGCAGCCAAACACAAGTGAGCTCTTTGAAGGCACAGTACAGTTCCTTTTAGTTTCAATTTTAGTAGAACAATGAAATGCTGAAATTGAATGTTGTTATGAAATTTTGTTGACCTTGTAGCCTGTCCCTATGCCAGAAACAGAATCCGTAGACTTATGCATTTTAGATGTTTGGCAAAACAAATTGAGTAGTTTGTCACATGGGGCAATAAGTAGTGTGTGTGTGTGTCTGTATTTATCTGTGGGGTTACGTGTTGTCAGGCCTTGGCACAGTAAAAGAGAAGAGGACACTGAGGATGTGGAAGGGAAGCGGGAAGCAGTGCACACTTCCTCAGACAGGATACTGTGCTCCTCTAAGAGGCATCCTGGAATCTACTGCCTCAAAGACCTCAACAAGCATTTTACACAAACACACGTCTTTACCTTTGACACACTGCAGTGTGGTAAAAAGAAAGAACAAACAGATAATTTGTGAGAGTAATGAGCTCAGCAAAAACTGAACATTATTTTGGTTCAAAGGCCACAAGTTCACTTTAACATCAGACCTGTTCTCATGGTTCAGTGATGTTGCACTCTGAAATGCTACACAAACATGCACACATTATTGATTCTATTCAGTCATTTTTCATAGCTTTGGCCCTACTGGCTTTACTGAAGCATTAGCAGATTCATTGTCTGTTTTTAAATAATCCTCTGACCCTAGGTTTCAAGCAACCTGTAGATGATTTAGGCATGGATTTTGGGAATTATACTGCAGTATAATTAGAAAGTAAGGGTCCATGAATAGTGTGAAAAAGAAAAAGTAAATACATTTAATTGGTATTATGTTATACAGATTTTTATTTACTCTTAAACTTTTATTAAGATGATGTACAAAATTAGTATTAAGTATTTTACCTTCATGTACTTGGCATTGAAGAACATAGTAAAAACAAATTGTTTACAGTTGTTTTTTTTTTTTGTTTAGATTCTCTACCAACACTTCATACGTCATTATGGTGATGTATGATTCAAGTGCTGCCACCTACTGCACACAATTTAGCAATGTTAACATTTTTTAATTTCCTGAACATTTATCTGTATCTAATTTATTTATTTATTTATTTATTTGTTCTAAAAATATTTATTTATTATTATTTACCTGTCTAAAATAAACTATATTAGATTTAAATGATTCATTGAATTTCCTTTCAGTGTTGTTTTAACTGTTGCATTTCTAACCCTTTCCCCTTTTCTTTCGTTGCATGTTAATTTACTTGCATTAGTTAATCAACGAAATGATCTAGTCTCTTAAAAAGCAGGCCGGAACTTACGACTGTTTCCCGACGGTCCCTTTTCCGTGTTGCACAAAACAGCCCTTTAAAATGATCTGGAGCACGGTTAGCTTCAGTGCAATTGATTTGATTTGGGCATTTCTCGCAGCTAGTTTTATTTTAGCTTTTGGTTTGTACAAAGTCTCATCAAAACTTCCCAAAAATTACAAAAATCTTTTGTTTTTGTGATATTTCAGGATCTTATTCGCTACGGTAAAACTAAGCAAAACCACAGACGAGATGACTGGCTGCGCGTGTTTGATGTCCCAAAGAGGTCATTACAATAACTGTCACTTAATCCAATGATTTAAGCATGTGGACAGGTACGACGTTACAATGTTTGGAGTCTTTTCACTCTCTTTGCAGGTGGTTTTGGCACTTTTACGCCACCTCGGTTTGTTGGAACGGCTTTCTGCTCCTCTTGTACCTGAACTTCACCCTCCAGCGTCAGTCACTGCCGTCATGGTTGACTGGGGTATTAACCATTTTAACAGGTGCATCCAAGACGCACACTGTCAGCCAAGGTAATGTGTACTCACTTTGATTTGGCAGTTCTTCTGTTCTTTCTTCTTTGTTAAACACTGATGTTATTGATATCTCCAGCTCCACAGATGACCACTTTGCTATTGCTGCTACTGTTGTGGGTCCACTCTCTCAGAAGACTACTTGAGTGCTGTTTTGTCAGCGTTTTCTCTGATGGAGTCATACATGTTGTACAGTATCTATTTGGACTGGTATATTACATTCTATTAGGACTTACTGCACTTTGCTCTGAGCACCTTGTAAAGAAAGGTAAGGGCTAAACTTAATCACTATACATTCACTAAAATCTACTTTGTGACATATGCAGTTGGTGTCCTCTTCGCAGACAGTGGTTCTTTCTTTTCTCAACTGGACTGGTGCCACGTGTTTGGATTTGCACTTTTTGTTTTGGCTTCACTGCTCCAGCATCAATCCATGGTCCTGCTGGCCAGGCTACGCACAGGAAAATCAGGTGGGATCATGTACAGTATACAGCATATATTTTGTTATAGAAGAATTAATATATACTACTAGCTGGACACCGGACAATGAACCTTGTAAATAAAATTAAAAAAAAAAAATTTGGTTTTCAAAAGAAGCTGCATGTCTTCTGTTTTTCCAAACATAATCATCTATGTACTTTTTTGATGTCCCACAGGAACTGTTGAGACAATGGTTCACAAACTGCCAAATGGAGGCTGGTTTGAGCTGGTGTCATGTCCACATTACTTTGCTGAGCTACTGATCTATATCTCACTATGTGTCGTGTCAGGAGGACTTTCTCTTACCTGGTGGCTTGTTGTTCTTTATGTGTTTTTCAACCAGGCACTGGCAGCACTGCTGTGTCATGACCTTTATATTTGCAAATATGAGTCATTCCCAAGGCAAAGAAAAGCATTTATACCATTTGTGTTGTAAACATTTTTTATTACGTTATTTATGAAAATGTATTATGTTGCAACAGCCTAATAAGCTGTTATTAAAGTTACTAAAACAAGTCATGAATTTATCTTTTTTTTATTATTATTATTATTATGATGCTTTTGTATGAATTACTAATACGGTGTACTTAGTCGTGGATTTTAGGTTCTCATTCTGAGAGTCCATGTTTATTTCCAGTACATGTGCGTGATAATGACAGACAGTGAGATTGTCCAATCATCGAACAGTCCGATGTGTACGTCAACCTCAATGAACATTAGTGTCACGAGCCAATCAGCGCTTTTCCGGGGCTAACTTCTACCAGAGTTAGCTCGGTTTCTTAGACAGTGACGTGTGTTATCAAAGACATAGCTCATATACGACATGGTGCGGGCATGAAGTTGGTGTTTTTAGCTGTCGAGTGCATTATGTAATTCCACAAACAACTGCCGCTCTGTAAGTGCTTTGGTTTGTGTTCTGGGTGCAATAATGCCTGCTATAGTCGGCAGAGGAGATGGACGGGCTAACGTAAATGTGATGAGCCTCTTGTTTCTGCTCGCCGTCTCACTGCTGTCGGTCGAAGTTGCTGCTATCCCAGACGAACACAACCCAGTTCAAGAGCAACCATTACAAGAGGTACTTTATTATTTTTTAGTTTATACAAACTCACTCGTTCTTTTTTTTTTGTAAGCTCTAATTCCGATAATGCCTTTGCCGACGCGACTCAAAGCTAGCACATGCTAACTGAGACCTATCACATTGTGTTCCGGGTTACTCGCAAGTAGAAAGTAGTTTATTAATTAAATGATATTAAAGAGACAGAAATCTTAATTACTGACAATGGCGCTTGGTTCATCTACATTCAAACAGCAATTTGTTGTATTTACTTTAAGTTCTGCTTTAAATGTTAAAGGAAATAAATGTTGTACATTGTTGATTGTCTTTGCAGAAGGTCTCCACAACTCATCGCGTGGGCCCAGTAGCAGTCGCCGAAGATGACACGAAAAAAGAGAACCTTGGTTTCATTCACGCCTTTGCGGCTTCTCTGTCGGTCATTATTGTCTCTGAGTTGGGAGACAAGACTTTTTTCATCGCAGCCATCATGGCAATGCGTTATAATCGTCTGACTGTGCTTATAGGTGCTATGCTGGCCCTGGGAATTATGACTTGTCTTTCTGGTGAGTGAACTTTTACCATCTGGATAGTGATAACTCTAGTGCAGATTGTGCTCTTTCTGACTTATAGTTCTTCTTGTACCAGTGCTTTTTGGCTATGCCACCACCATCATACCTCGAATTTACACTTATTACGTGTCCACGGCTCTGTTTGCCATATTTGGCATTCGGATGCTGCGAGAAGGGCTAAAGATGAGTGCAGATGAAGGCCAGGAGGAGCTGGAGGAGGTGCAGGCAGAGATCAAGAAGAAGGATGAAGAGGTACACCTCTAGTTTAACCACACATACCCAATCATCCAAAACCAAATATCTAGGACCTTTTGATTACATTTGAATTATTATTCTCACTTTCAGACATGTATTTTCTGTTTCTATTAGGAATACTTCACAAATGAAAGGCACGTGAGCACTTTTTATGCATGTTGGTGGATTTAGGGACTCAAATTTAGCATAACATGTTAATGATATGTTGGCACTCCTACTCTCTTAGTATTTATATTATATTTATATTTGTACAGTACAGTATTTCTAGTGTAAAGCCTTGCAGAATATAAGTCAGAAACCTAATGTAGTGTTCCCCACAGAAAAATGGTCAGTTAAGGTGGAAGAAATAATTGCACAGATTCATGTCATTAATGCACTCCACTAACCACTAAATGCCTCAATAACTAAACCCACATAACCTTGTTTAAGTGTAAATTACAATAAGTTTAATTTATATCTTATCTGTATAAACAGATTTTCTTTATGCTTTATATTACTTCCTACAGTATATTGAATATTAGTCATTGTGGCCAGTGCTTGTTGCCAAGGTGGCCCCCTTTTTAAATATAGAGTGTTGTGGGAAACAATGTAATGCAGCTCTAATGAAGTCAGGTCTAATTACTAGCTCTGTGGCTTTGTAAAACCACAGGGTGTTGCATTACCTGTTCTAGGGCTGTACCTCTTTGCTTTTGACTTTTTGAGGCTGAACATCATCTTTGTCATGTGTGCAGATGCAGCGCTTTAAGCTGGCAAATGGGGCTCCAGACATTGAAGCGGCAACAGGGACCACACAGCCTCAGGGAAAGTGGCACAACTTCATTTCACCCATCTTCATCCAGGCCTTTACCCTCACCTTCCTGGCAGAGTGGGGCGACCGCTCACAGTTGACTACTATCATTCTTGCTGCTCGTGAGGTGTGGGTCTAAAGAAACCGTGTATTTTGTTTTTCAAATCATTTTGTATTAAAATTTCATTTCAGAATAGGGCTGTGCAATATGGACAAAATAATTATATTGCAATTTTTTATTTTTTTTTTCCATAAATTTTGCAATTGCGATTATATTTGCAATCTTGGCAATTGTTTTTGCTTTTTCAAACAGGCTACATTTTAAATAGTTTTAGTGCACAAGAAAAACATTTTCATAAACTTTATGTACATTTGAACAGCACTACTTCATGTCTGGACTGTGCACAGCATTTGCCAGTACATTATTATTTTACTGATTACAAATTAAACTGGCCAAAAGCTGGCATATGGCTAGCGGAAACTTTGATTGTGAATTTAAATAAAATTTGAGTTCAGTCAAATTTAGAATAGAGTCACAAGCCTGCCAACAATTGAAATTGCATGTGCTCAAATTGCAATTGATTTTGTGATTAATTGCACAGCCCTCCTTCAAAACGTTATTCTTTGTTCAACACACAGGATCCATTTGGAGTTGCTGTAGGTGGGACACTTGGTCATTGTTTATGCACTGGTCTGGCTGTAGTAGGAGGGAGAATGATTGCTCAGAAAATATCTGTTCGAACAGGTAAGAGCTTAGCTTTTGTTGTGTGCTTTCTTATGTCTTAATTTATGGAGCCTTTTAAAATCAATGTCATCAAAAAGAGAACACATACTGTATTTTGCAGTATTCCTGAGCCCACAAGTTAAAAAACACTAACGTCACATTTTAATAGATTTAATATTCTTCTGAGTTTCAGCTTTCTTTTCTGATAAATAATTACATCTTACTGAGTTCACTTTAACCGTCTGATGTGAAAACAAGGGCTTAAGGGTTGTTTGATATTTTCTGCATGCCCAATATAACAAAGTTTCAAGCATTAATAGCCTTGAGCTTGTAGACTTTATCTTAGCCTAATTGCTTATATTGTATAAGCAGTTAAACTTCAAGCTACTAAACAATGTACCCACTCACAGACAGCACACACTTGAAGCAAGCTGGTTGCCACTGCCATCACTCAATGACATTTTCTCTTTTTTCTTCCCCCTAGTCACCATCATTGGAGGAATTGTCTTTCTGGCCTTTGCCCTCTCTGCACTCTTCTTCAAACCGGACGCTGGACTCTAACTGGGTCAAACCTTTTCAGGCGAATCTGTACATAAATGTAAAATTTGGTTACATTTGCTGTGTTGTTTTGATCATACCTATATATGTCTGAGAGGCAACTAAAGAGCCAAAGTCTGTAAGTATGGAAAGGGAACTGTAATATTTTATCTGAGTAGCTGTTGTTTTTGGATTTCTCTTGAGTTAAATGGGGAGTTGTTTCATTTAAAGGCTCTTTTACAAATAATGATTAGCTGAACACATTGAGCTACAGTTTTGGGAGAGACCAGGACTAGCTTGGACTGGTGGCAGGCTTGTGACTCTATTCTCAATTTGACTGGGTGACTGAACTCAAACTGGAATATTACAGATAGCTCCTGTGTCCCATTGTTTTGCCTTTTTGATTTTAATGTTTAGAGAGTATTTAGAATAAACCCATGTAAAGTCAGACTGTAGTCAGCATTGTTTTTAGATTTGTGTTTTGAGCAGCTGTTCACAAGCTGGGAAACAACTTCTCACAAGTGGCCTTGTATTAGCTTTAGTGAGTGTTTTTGTCAATTCACACAGTATTAAATGTGTAACTTTCAACTTAAAGCACTAGGAGGCCCCACTTTGAAGTGTCCCTACACAGTCATACTGTGATGTCTGTATTAGTAATGCTCTTAGTAGTGGCAGAAGAGTTTGTCAGTAATTGTAAACTGCAGATAATGTACTGTAATACAGTCAGTGCTAATAATTATTGGGTCATTTTTGCTACACCAACTAAAGAAGGCTAGTTATTACTTTAGATGATTTACAAGCCATTCACAGTGTAGCTCTGTATGTCTGAGCCCTACATACAAGTCACTCCCAACAGCAGCAATGTTCCCCAAGCCTCACCTGTATTTAAAATAGTTTTATTTATTTACCCTTCCTTCTGGGGAACAAGTACACAGAGGGGGAGAGGTCATTGTTAACAAGAAATGGAAATAGTTTAAGTGATCAGGCTGATGCCATGTTGTCAATATTTGACAGGTTGACAGAATTCAAAAACACTAATTCTTAAAGTGGTTGGGTGAAATCCAGACAACTCAATAAAAATCTTTTCAAATGGTTCAGAGTTTTTCTTCCACACTCATAAAAACAATATGCACAAAATAAAAACAATGGTAAAAGCAAACATTGTTTTATTTTCAAACTAAATGGAAGCAAATGGTTAAACATTTGCTTTTTAAAATGTATTTCAGTATAGTTTGGCTCTTAAAATAAATGCAAGGCAGTACATGTATTTGCATACTCAAGTGGTATTTGTCCAAGTAAAGTGCACTATCACAGAGTATAGCGGTTTAACATTTTGTGTCATTTGTCACATCTGTTTCAGACTGTAACAGCAGGTAGAGCACATTTCATACAGACTCTGACCTGGCTGATCTTAATTTCAAGACGGGTCAACTATTGCTGTGGTATGTTTTGCTAGGTTTTGTAGTAAAATTTAAATGTGTTTTAATTGTCAACTCAAAACGTGCTTGCAAAGCATTACTGTATTTCAGCGAGTTAAATACACATTTCAAATACTAGCTGGCTTTTGGGATCTAACTTTAGGAGGCATCTAGTCCCAACTGAATGGATGACCCACAACAGGTGCTGCACATCTGATGAGAGAAAACACCTGCTGTGATGTCACTGCTTCACGTGTAATTAGAGTCTTTAGGAGTTACTGTGGACAAACTCTTAAAATGATCATGGGGCTTTACCAAAGCAGTACATTTAATTAGCCGAACAGCACACAGAAACTGAAAGCGTATGAGAACAGTGATGGACATTTAGAGTTGCTGGTGTGTACATCAGCAACATTGAACAAAATACACTGTGTGCACTATCATTTAGGGCTCCTCATTCTCCATCTTTGGATCCAAAATGTTCCCCCAAAAGGCTTTTTGACAAAGTTGTCAAAGGGCATTGTTCAACCAAATTATATACTGACTTGTCAATGTTCAAGAACTGCTGTTATTCAGTTGTGTAATTGTTATCTTTAAAGACTGAAACCGAGTGAATACAAAAACAAATCAAAGCTATTAAAACAGCAAACATTTAGAGACTTAAATGCCAGGAGGAATAGTTTCGACAGGCTTTCAGTCAAAGTTAGATCCTTATTGTATTGAATTCAAACACTGATAATGAACTTTGCACCATCAATGTGAAGTTCACTCAATGAACTTTGCATTGATAGTGCTATACCACTTTCTAAATAGAATTTGTAGTGATTTGACAGTGACAGAGTGCATCAGCTGTTCTCACTGACAAACAGTAGCAGGGCTAAGTCTGACCGTCCTGTCATTTTTCAATGAGCATAGCTTCAAATAACAAACAGTGCAACAGTGCAAACATTTTAAAGAGAATTTCAAAATGTTAATATTTAGTGTTAAAATAATGTATTAAAGCATCATTAGAGGAAGAGAAAGCAAAACTCCACATTTCCAAACTTCACAAGTGATTATGTCAGTCTCTCACCAGGTTTGCTGGTCTTGTCAGATTAAGTTGTAATTGAACAAATATTCAGCCAGATTAGACAGGGTCCTAGCAACAAGAAGGCTCAATAATTCTGGAAGGACATTGTTAATATAGTAAAATATTTATAAAAAATAAAATAAAAAAAAGATTGGAATTACCAGGTGTGGTAGAGCCAGGTGTGACGTGAAATGCTTCCAGGATGAACATTTGTTACATGTTCATATTATATAGAAATGTTGTGGTACAGTACCTATAGCACAATTGGTACCTTTATTTAATCCACTTGCTCAATAATTAGACTATGAGCACTTAAGAGACAAGTTTTCTCACAATATTAGAAACAAAGCACTTTCAAAACTGCAAATAATAGACTATAGATTTCATTTCATACATCATATAAAATAATCGTTTTCCTTTTGAACATATTTACACATATTACACAGCAGGTCCTGTACAATAAATCTAAAATCTACAGCACATTCTTAAAAATATTTGCTGTCCCATGTTTTTTTATTAAAAACATTAACAGTACAAAACATCCAAAAACAAACAAGCCACAGGCTCTTCTGCAGGATGTCCTTGAAGCTTTGACAAAAGCTCCACTACATTAACTGTATATGTTCACACTGTGGGGTGACACAAACATTGTAGACACAAGGGGTGTGAGAAGGAGGCTTCCGTCCCGGGCTACCTGTCCTGTGCTCTGTGGAACATTCAGTGCAAACAGCAAAACATAGTGAGAGCTGATCAATCTGCTGTCAGCCTCTGAGATGTCGTCTGTCTTGCGTCTTCAGCAGAAGCTCATTAGCACTGGCAGCCACATCGGGTCTGTGTCACTCTGCTGCAGAGAGTGCCACTGTGGCTGTGCTGTAGTGCGGTCAGATTAACTGTCTGGTCGGTGAGGGGCCTGCTGTTGCTGGAGTTGTGTCTGTGTTTGTAACTGCTTTTGTTGATGTTGTTGCAACTGTTGCTGTGGTTGGGTTGTGCCAGTGAAAGAACCTTGCTGTTGCAAAGGGAAAGCTGCCTGCAGGATCAACTGAGTTGACTGGTTCCCATGAAGCAACCGCGAAGCCTAGAAAAAATTAATTAAACAACTGTTAAATTTTAAGATTATTTCTTTTGTACACTTTTGACTGTCCAAAAGACAATCAGTTTAATTCAAAATTACACATTAAGTTCATTACAAATCTACATACCCAGACTAAACTATGCTGGATTTAGGGTAAGACAGTTACAGTTACCTGGAGGAACTGCGCTTGCTGCTGGCTCAATTGTGAGTGCCCTGGTTGCATGGCCTGGACCTGCGGCTGCTGCTGAACCTGCATGGGCTGCTGTGCTTGTTGCTGGTGCTGCTGTTGCTGTGAAATGCTGATAGTTTGTGTCTGGGCCTGCTGTGGAGCGAAAGCAGTGACCACCTGACCCATGAACATGGTTGTAGGGACCATGACTGCTCCACATGCCATTTGACCTGTCACTAGCTTGGTAAGCAGCTGTGGAGCAGCAGGAAACCTGTCAGAGGCAGGTGACAGAAGATGATTAAGTGGTTTAAGAAATTAAGGTTTGTCTATAGACTCCTTCAGACCCTGCATTTCAATCCAAATGCTGGCACTCATTCCTCCTAATAAATACCAACAAAATAAAGAGGTAAAATACAACTGTGTGCTGCTCCTGCGATCAGTGCTCAGACTAAAAAAAAACTGAACATCATTGATGTAGAAGACCACCTCTAATTGTGCCTTTAGATACAATCTCCTGCATTAAAGGCCACATGAAATTACTCGGGTCGAGATTATAATGCCAGGTCTGAAGGTGGTCTAATGTGATTTCAGAAAACAGAGCACTTTCTGCCTCCTGACGTTTTATTAAAGAACCCTAACCTTATCTGTGCCGAACGGTCCTGTGCAAATGTTGCCACGGCGGCCGCATTATGGCTGGTATTCTGGGCAATGCTTGTAGAAATCTGAACCACATTAGCAGGGCTTGGCTGGGGAATCATCACAGTGTTGTAGAGGGGTGCAGGCAGTGAATTGTGTTGAGGCGGCAGTGTGAGAGATGAGCGCTGAGTCTGAAATCCACAGAAACAAGATGTGTATACTGTATAACCATAAACTATGTAAAGGGTTTGAATCAACATGACAATCTATTTTGGAGTTATTACTGTCCATATACTGTATATATAATGTGAGAAGCACAATAGCACTAGAGGGAACATCAGGTTTTGTCAAACCTGTGATAGCTGTTGTTGCTGTGTTGGAGGTTGAACTGAATGTTGCTGCTGCTGTTGTTGTATGTTGTTCTGTATAGTCCCAGCGGAGACCACTGGACCCTGCATACTGAGTGTTCCTCCTTGCTGCACTGCACTCTGGGCCATTGGGACAGAGCTGACATTTAGTCCCCCACTTCCTTTCTGTAACAATATCTAACAGAGCAGACACACAGATTTATAGAAACAAGCAGCACTAAAGCACCAGGCTGGTATATACAGTTGTGCTCATAAGTTACCCTGGCAGAATTTGTGATTGTTTGGCCATTTCTCAGAGAATATGAATGATAACACAAAAAACATTTTTTCACTCATAGTTAGTGGTTGGGTGAAGCCATTTATTGTCATAACTATTTTGTTTACTCTTCATAATGACAACAGAAACTACCCAAATGACCCTGTTTTTAATATCGTGTACCTTTAATGTCAATGACAGCTTGATGTAGACAGTAAGTTGTCTACTAGCTAAGAGCTGCCTCTTTATTTTCTTTCTATTGGGCTGTCTTGCATGAACTGCACGTTTGAGATCTCCCCAGAGTGGTCCAATGATATTGAGGTTGCTCAATGATATTGAAGTGGCGCAGTGGCTCGGTGTTAGAGCAGTCGTCCAATAACCAGAAAGTTAGCGGTTTGAGTTTCGCTCTCCCCACAGTTCATACCCCCAGACTGAGAACCTGTATACTGCTGTAGCCAATGACAGGTCGACTTGGCCTTGTGCTTTGGATTGTTGTTATGTTGGAACGTCCAAGTACATCCCATGTGCAGCTTCCGGGCTGATGAGCACACATTTTCCTCCAGTATTTTCTGATAACATGCTGTATTCATCATGCCATCAATTTTGGTTTGGTTTCAACAGAATCCCTCATTTTTCACTTATTAATTAGAGTTTGAACACTGTTGATTGGCATTGTCAATTCCTTGGATAACGTTTTATATCCATTTCCTGTTTTATACAGGTCAATTACCTTTTCCTGTAGATCCTTTGAAAATGTTTTTGCTTTTTCCATGACTCAGAATACAGAAACATTAGTGCAGCACTGAATGAAAGATGCAAGGGTCTGTCAGGAGCCCAGAAACTCACTGACCTTATATACACACACACTGATTACAAGCAAACAGCTCACAGGTGAGAATGGTTACCTTTAGTGGCTTTAGTGAAAAAAAGTTTTTGTGTTATCATTCATATTCTCTGAAAAATGGTCAGAAAAATCACAAATCCTGCCAGGGTATGTAAACCTATAAGCACAACTGTATGTGTGCTGTATGAAAAGCACCTGCAGGCTCTGGCCCTGGACCTTCTGCAGCTCCTCCTGAATCTGCCGCAGCTCATCCTGTTGTCGTTGAATGTTGGCCTCAATCATCCTGGTTCTCTGCTCCAACTGTTCCTTTAAGTGATGCATGGTGTCTAACTGGTTTGGAAACTGCACAATGGACTGAAAAAAATGTCCAGGTTAGCATGTTTTTTTTGTATATGTAAACCTTGAAAAGGAAGAAGATGAATATCTTACCTGGCCACTGGTTTGCACTGGTTGCTGTTGAGGCTGCACCGGTTGCTGTGAAACCATGGTTGGTGCCATACTCTGTGCAGTATTTTGGGAGCTCATTGACTGCTGATGGGAAATGAGACACCAGACAGGAAATGAGGTTGGAGGCCAGAAAGAGAATAGTTTAGTTCTTTTTATCCCTCATTTAATCCCTCCTGACCCTGAACATGGTTATTCTGAAATTTGATCCCAGACTTCTTCCTGGCCTGACCTGACTGCTGATAGATGATCTACGCTGTGATGTCATCCCCACAGCAGAGACAGACTGGCGACCTGGCGTACTGTGCTCAGCCTGAACCTTCATCTGTGATGCTGGGTGGAAAAGCACAAACAGGATGAACAGATAACAAAAGGGGACTGGTCGGTCACAGTGACTCTGAGTTAGGAGTCCTGGTCTAAAATAAATGTGCTTACAGGTTGTGTCAGATACAGTTGTATGTGAGGAATTACGGGAGCTCCGAGACGAGGCTGAGGGCAATCGGCTGTTGTCAAAACGTTCCAGAGCCTCTTTGAGGCTTGAAGTATTGATATGGGTCTCAGACCCAGAATCCTGGGACTGATACAAGGATTAGTGAAAATTAAAATGAAGCATAATCAAAAATAACCACAATGTATAATAATCTCACCTTGTCTACAGTAATCTGAGGTGGGGATTCTACTATTCCAAGCTCCCTGTGCTGCTCTGCTCTTACTTCAGCATAACTGTGAAACAATGACATAAACAGGAAATTAACATTCACATAAGCATGTCTGACCAAAACATAGAGTGTCTGCGCTCTGCTGTACCTAACAACCATGTGTGTGCAGACAATAAACTCTGGTCTGGAGTTCCACTGATGGTAGGTGATATAATAGTGAGTCTGAAGCCAGATCCACTGCTGCCCTTTGGTGAGAAATCTGTAGTAGCAGGATTTTCCCTTCCCATACTGCATTACTGTAGATAGAAATGAAGGGGATTAGCATCATCTGTAAGAAAAGCAGGTGATAGTTGACATTATATCCTTTTACTGGCATACTATACACACAGTGTTCATGGCATTTGGCCAATGTCTCCAGGTCATCTACATGATAGTAGTCGTATCCTGATGTACCAAGCACCTCAAAAGGGAGGTATCCAATTATGGGTGGAGCTCTAGACATACAAGATAAAGATGTCAACAATGTGCTTTTCTAAAACAAAATGGATCTGATAAAACTGCATTTATGTGTACAGAAAATAAAGAAACACATTTTACATATCAATACAAAAACAGACCTATGGTCCAAAAACAGAAATTTCCACTCCAAACTATGTCTGGAGGTAAACTCCTCATTAGGCTCGTCTACTGTGCACATTTCCTGCGGATGTAGAGTAAAAACATAACTAAATGAAACTGTTACAGAAATAAATGACAAATGTTATATAATATTTATTAGAACCAAATCTTTACAGAAATGTGACCCTAATTTATGCAACGTGATTCATTACTGTGGAACCTCATACTAAGTCAAAATACAGGCCTAAAGCTGTAAATACTCTCACCTAGACAAAAGAGTGAAAGATTAGATAATATCCCATACCTTGATAAATTGTGGTTTGGCCAGCCTCACGGTTGCTATGAGACATACTCTGTCTTCAAAGGCAGAGTGAAGTGATCGCTGGATCACATTGTCAAAACAGTTGCGGTTACAGTTAGGCACTGTTGAAAGAGCACCAACAGAAACAGAAATATTAAGAAAACCTAACAACATCCAACCAGTTTGACACTGACACTCACCATTATTCAGAGACTTAAAGTTTCCAATAAACTTGACATATTCATACACAGGGGGCTCCTTGGGGTCAATTGTCCCTCGGAGCATGTGGCAGCAAAACTCTAATTGACTTTTTGCTGAAAACAACAAAAAATATATGTCTGAAAGTACATTTTACAATGACAAGAATTACAGAATAACATTAAGTAGACAAAAAAAAAACATAAAATGGAAGTGGGAATTCTTAATTTACTTTTCATGTATTCTGGTGTTAGCGTCTCCCCCTCCATGACATGAGAGGACAGAGCCTTGTACACGTCAGAATGCTCGCCAGCTGGCAGGAAGTTTAAGAGGTTCTGATCAACAAGATCAGACTGAAATAGAAGACACAAAAGAACTTTATGACTGGATCTTTAAGGCTGAGGGTTTATTTAAGTCACAAGTGAGTGAAATAAATTATACAGACCACATGGGGCCATTGATTTAACAAAATATGAACCAATAAGCCATTACTGCAATATTCAAATTTGTTCAATAATCAGTAATTCACTACATAGAAATACAACAAATAAACGATTTGAGTTAGTCAAAGTCTGATTCTTTAGTCATCATAAGTCATTCATTTAGAGACAACCATTCACTCTCACATTTATTCACTTGGGACACTGGAGTTGCCAACTGACCTATACATGCATGTCTTTGGTCGGAGGGAGGAAGCCGGAGTACCCGGAGAGAATCAGAAATTTTGCCACTCAATTGACCAAGTACATCTGATTGTAATATCACTGAAAGAATTGGTTTCACTGGAACACAACCAGGGGCGTAGCATAAAATTCTGGGCCTTGGGTACAAACCACGTGGGCCCTAATAACATGTTCTGTATATGTAACCTTAAGCAATATAAATTTCTAATTTATCCCCATATGTTTTTACAGTCTAGTTTATTTATCACTGTTTTAACTTTATTACTGCTGGTTAAGAACCTGTACTGACTGGTAAACAACACTGATTTACTCATTTCATTTTCATCCTATTTTTGGATTATAGTGTTTATAGCAGGTTTATTATATTGTGAGAAACATTTAATTAACATCATTAACATGACAAACTCAATTTTAATTATTTTCTTTATTATTATTATTTGCAAAAAGACTAGCTATTGTTGAAAATATTAAGAAGAAAACCATTTAACTAAATGCCCACTGACGAGCCTTTGCATTTGCAAAACTGCTGATCAGGTCTTTAAAGTATGGCCAACTTGCTTTGAATAGGAAGTAGTGCTAGACTGTTCAGTCTGTCCTGGGACATGGTTGATCTTAAATAGTTTGACTATTTGGAGTTTACTGCTGCTGTGGTTTTGTCTGAAACTGAGAAGGCCGTAGGGTTCATATGTTAAAGGACTAAACTCAATGTAATACAATGTTACTGTGCTACTGCAAGCTGTAGCCTATATTTTTTCGGCCTAAGTCTCTCCTAAGGTGCTGTGCATTTATACGACCCAGCGCGTATATTACGAGATTATTTAGCATAATTTATTCTGTCGTAAAGAACCCGTGAAAAGACAGACTAGATTAGACTGACATTCTATGCAGTAATAGGCTGTGTCTCCCCTTTTCCATTTGCTATTGATATTAGCTAACAATCTAAACAATACTAGCTCAGTTTTGGACTGGAGCTCAGCTCAACTCTTTTCAAAACCAATTATGAACATTTTTCATTTCATAGGGGTGCAAGGGCCCTTGGATAACTGTTATCACTACAGTTATTGCAAAATTCTGTCTCGCAACCACTTTATTTAGTCAGGGTGTATAGTATTATGATAAAATTTTTTATATAAATTATTTAAAAATACAATATAAAACACATTTTTATTACAGGCCCTTTGAGGACCATTCCCTGCCCTGGGTAATCTGCAGGGTGCATCAGTCCAATGCCCCTGAATACAACCAATGCATTTCAGGTAGTAGTGTTTTTAAATTTATGAGTATGATCAGCTTTGTTGTTTAGTGTACAAGGCTATTGCCATATAAATTCAGTGCATTTACTTTCTCATGATGCATTTTAATCATGGATTTTAATTCAAGTCTGAACATGGCCAAGGAACTTAATAGCAATATACTTACAGGTAAGTGCTCAAGTAGGGACGTCACACTTTCAGAAACATAAATAATATTCCCATCAGTCATAATTGCCAGAAAAAAGCCATCCAATGCCTGAAATCAACCATACAACTTTTATCTTAAGGATTAAAAAGACAGATTAGCAAGTTTGTCAGTGTCACCAACTCACCTCCAACATCAGCTGAGTAAACTCTTCATTACTAAGAAACGGAGGCTTCCAGTCCTGCCTGATCTCAGTTGATTCCGACTGAGCAGCAATTTCTAATCAAAGAGAGATAAACAGGGTCAGATGACAAATACAAAACAAAAAATCTCTATGGTAAAGCATTTTGTCCTCACCTTTGTGTTTGTGCAGAAAGTCGATGCTCTTCTGCAAAATGGTTGACTTGTCCATTTTTCTGGGGTTTCCTGGCAACATAGTGCCCAGCTCCTTTATGAGGACATTGAACTGGTCTCTGCGTTTCTTCTCCGACTTGTTACGCGACACACTGTAAAACAAAGTAATGACTCTTAGTTTTGACTTGCTGAAGGTTCCTAGGTCAAAAGAAATTGCGGCACATAAACAGTGACATTTTTAGAGAGACCTTACCGTTTTGCTTTGTCTTTTTCATCTTCTTCCATTAACCCAAAGATACTGTTGTCATCCCTGCAAAAGTAAAAAAACAAATCACACCAATTTGATTTAATAGACTATGTAACTGATGTTAAATGTTATATTGTCACAAGTTAAACCCAATTCAAACTTACTGGTCAATGCTTGAGGTCATTTTGTAACCTGTTCAGGGTTGTAGTGCAGGGAGAGGTCTTTTAATCTTGAGGTAGACATTTGTGTTTGAACCTGAAAAGCAAAAAACATGCAGTAAAACCAAAAAAAACAAACAGAAAATGGAAAAAAAAATTGAATAGCTGAATAGTCTTAGCTTACTGACAGTGGAGCCAGTCCAGTGAGGCGATGAGAAAAGTGCTGCTGGACGACAGCGCTCTGTTTGGTGGAAATCTGTGTGACT
The DNA here is from genome assembly GCA_024416835.2 of Perccottus glenii. Classification (NCBI taxonomy): domain Eukaryota; kingdom Metazoa; phylum Chordata; class Actinopteri; order Gobiiformes; family Odontobutidae; genus Perccottus; species Perccottus glenii. Next base: position 11,684,634 of record CM044559.2, read on the forward strand.
CACCAGTTGTCTCTCTGATCAGAGCCTACACTTTCCAAAAGGTCCGTAAAGATGCAGTCGATTTCTCTTCTACTTTGTTCATGAGACTGGCAATAGACGTCATCTATATTGTACAAAATAAATAAAAACATGAACATACAATATGAAAAAATGTTATGGAGTGCTTTGTAAGGTTGAATCAACAGCAACAGTTGTTCACCTCCTACATAGACACATTCACTTTCACTGACACATTCTCTTCTCATTCACAGTAACGCACATAATGCAAAAATATCTCCTTTTTAGTTTAACTAATACATGAGATTTTGAGACTAATACTGGGACAAACAATTCGAGTGCGTCACCCAACTATCTGTGTGCTGCTATAATAGTCCGACAACAAATATTACAGTGGCCATGTAAAATATAGATGCACACATTAGTTATGCTTGACTAGTAGTGCAGCAATAGGCTTATAATTATGTAAATAAAATACAAATGGGAGAAGCACTGCAGTATGGGAGGTAGCCAGGACATGTTCTGTCCATAAATGTGCTCCAGATGGCCAGCTAACCCCTGCTGCACCTTGGCATCGCTCAGCTTTCTGAACTCTGACAGAGGAAAAGCAGAGTTTTTTTTTTATTCTTGACCATATTTCCCTGAACAATAAATGTGACCTGATCATCTCTGCCATGATCTGCTTTTAGATAATCACAGACAAAGGTGACGGGTCTGTATTTAGGGCAGGAAGTCAGACTTGTGCAAATCTGGTAGAGACACACGAGATTATCTAAACATAATATATAATGTTTGGTATTGTTTTTTGGCTAAAATCAAAGCTAGGTTGGCAAAAATTGTAAATGAAACCTTTCCCAATATTCAGAAACCCAAATGACTATTGTACTAACACAGGTACGCCTACACTGGACTGTCACATTAAAATAAAAGGACCCACTGGGTTTCTAGCCTAAATGTATTACCCACTTATTTCATGAAGCAATTACAGTCAGAGAGAAAACCTCTGTGTGGGAGGTTTTCTCATGCATACCCATACCCAAATATTAATACAAGGAATAAAGCCAGTGAAGAGAGTTTTTAATCTATTGTGTTTTGACATCCAAAGGAAAAAGCCAATAAGAGGTGGAACAGGTTATTGTCACAGTAAACTAACTTTCATCTATGCTATGCCATTAACGGCTCACTGATCGTGACTTCTTTGACGCACATAAATTACAAAGACTGTATTCCTTATCGCAGGATACAGTTTGTCAACAGATTTATCTCACTCTCTATCTCAGTCATCCAGGACATAATGAAGAAAATGTTTCAACAAGGCATCTGGATGGAGGCTCAAGCTATATCTGGGAGTGGGGAGTTGTAAAGACGTCCACATAGCTACAAAGACAATATTTAATTCAGTGAAAATAAGACAAAGGTACTGACAGTAGGGCATGAGGCAGTAGTTGTAGTGCAGAGCTCTGGTTGTATAAGCGAACAGAGCAGAGGTTGTATAACTGTGATGTCATTTGTGCTTCACTGACCTGCTGGCCCAATGACCTACTTTCCTCCTCCTCCGATCTAACTTAATCACAGCATGCCAGGCAACACCTTCATGTTTTTGCCAATAGCACCACAATCCGTGGAGAGAAAAATAACTTAAGACAAAAAGGTTTACTTACCCCAAGCTCCCTAAACCATGACATTTCATTACACAAAACAATGAAAAAAGGTTTTCACCTGACACACTTCTGAGCAGTGCCAACTATGTAAAAACTGGCAAATGCATTTAAACAGACACACCTCAGACAACCAAAAGCACATACAAAGAAATTATCTGAGGCCATATATATATAAATACATGGGGGTGTATATATGCACACTCAGATGTAGGGCAGCGCAGCTCTGAGCATGAGTCACTATCAAAAGTGGATCATGGTGCGGCTCGTCACGCAGCCCACCACGTCTCATACGGAGATGCCAGCACAGCAACGGGCCGCATCAAGTCGAATAAAAATTCCTTCTTCATCATCTGTTATAAATTATACGTAACACAGTCATCTGTTGTAAATGCCCAAGACAATATTACAACACCGTTAACCTATGTCTGCACTTAGATCACAGAAACACAATAGTAAGCAAGGCTGGTCATTCTTTAAGCATTCCCTTCATTTCATACAGCTTTGCCTGTAAGAACACAGAGAGACACAAAAGAATGAACAAAGTAGTAGAGCAGTTGTCCTATAACTGGAAGGTTGGCGGTTTGATTCCCGCTCTCCCCACAGTTCATACTGTGGTTGTGTCCTTAGGCAAGACACTTAATCCACCTTGCGTCCAGTGGTGTTCCAGCTGTAACACTGGTGGGTAAATAGAAGCTTAATGCCATTTGACTAATAGTGTGAAGCAATTTATGAAAACGAGCCATGTGCTTCAGAGTGATTTTATCTTTTTAACAAGACTCTGTGTGGCTTGTAAATTATATTACACATTAACGTTTATGGTGACAGATAGAGCTAAGAACACATATCTAACTTGTTGATTTGTGTTGGCACTAGGCAGAATATTTTTTATATACATTTGGAACACCTTTTTAGGTCAGTGGCAAAAAAAAATCTATTAAAATTGTCTGATGGAAATAGTTGAAATTAAAATTTTTAGACATATCACTATTAAAACTTATTTTTTAAGTTAGCTTAATAATTTTGTGATTTATTACCAAAAAAAGGTTTAAAAATACATCTGGCTAAATTCTAAAAAACACATTTACATGTTCTGATTTGGAAAGCATTATTCCAGTCGAAATGCAGGTCACTCTTCAAAGAAAAAATTAACACTGACTATTAGACTAGGTCTTTACTAATGAGAGAGGCATTTATTAACCCAGGAGTCACCTCAGGGACAACAGCTCTCACCATATTTGAAGAAAAGTAATTATCTTTTGCAAGTGCTGGGATTCTGAACAGAAAAAGCTTTAACTTTACTTGAAAGAAAATAATTTTAGTGTACAGGGAAAATCTAGGATAATGTTATGCAGCAAGCACGCTCTCTGCCAAGGAGGTCACACAAATCAACAAAAGGACGTCACATGCATAAATTGCCCGCTCATACATCCCTTGTGACACAGCCCTAAATAAAATGCAGCTCAGGTTCTCCACATGTCAGACCAACAAACATGTCTTTAATCTGGAGGTCAGTTGTCTTATTTAAATACTCAGTGCCAGCTTGTCAACTCTGTCCATTCTGCAAGTGTTTCTAGTCAACGCAAGGCAGCCAGCTGTGTTTCCACTCTAAACACACACATCCACTGGAGAAGCAGCACAAAAGGAGTCTTTGTGTTGCTCTTTTAAAGTGCAACCAGCAGACAGGAATGTCTGAGAGCCAGGCAGCAGAGGTTGGCAAAGCCTTTAACTGCGGCTGGCCTCTTGTCCCAGCGGAGCAGGATCTGCGCCAGGGGCCTCACACAGTTGCCAAGTGGGTCAGTGGAGTTGAGATAAAAAACAACTGGCTGCCCATGGTCTGTGACTGCATGACCGAGACCTTACCTGAAACATGTGCTAACCAACAAAACCAATGATCTCAATTCATTTCCCTGTCAAAAAACAAATAATTGAATTTTTTCTTGCCATCCTCTTTGCTTTTGACTCATAATTGATGACCTGAGGTCTTCAAATTGTGTTACTGAATCCCAAAAAAAGTGTCCGCGTCACAAGTGGCCTACAGCACTGCAGAGAGAGGACAACATCTCTGAATTTTGACACACGTGTCTCTTAAATGGTCAATAAACTACAGTATGTTGCCTCTGACCATCAGCTGAGAAAGAGGTCTACTTTCAGACAATGCAAACGTAAACAAGGGCTCTATTCATTCTGTGCTGTAGATGAAGTGATGTCTGTTTAAAAAGCAGAACTTTGGGGGGCGCCCCACCTCTACCTCAGTACGGGACTCTATTTCTCTATAAGGCCACTTGTCATTTTTTTGCGCAAGAGCATATGACGCAAACCACATGGATGTAACTTCTAAACACTCACAAAGGTTGTTGTGTCCTGTTTTGAAAAGACCAGTGTTCAAGTGGTTAAGTCAGCAGATTTTCATACAAACTCAATCACAGCTAAATGTAACTAATACCAATTAAAATTTTCCTACGTCATAGTTTATTCAGGTGACCACACAAGCACTTGTTATTTTAGCTACACTAGTAATCACAGTTTAAATGACTACATTCAACTACAATGACTACAACATTCAACAATATTAATTCTCCTAAGCTGAGCTACACACCTCTACGACAAGTGCAACTTGCAATGCAAGTACTCATTATTTCCAGCGACAGTGCTTTGTAAAGAAATAGCGCTTGACAAAGTCCAAATGCTATTCATATCTTCAAGAGGAAAAAAATGCTCTGAGCTTTTGGAGAAAGGTCAGTGTGACAGAGGAGAGGCTGAAAGGATTTATCTGCTGCTTCTCATGTTGCAGTCGCTGAAGTCCACGTCTAAAACTAAGTAAAAAAGACCAACAGAGTGAAATTAACCATAACACCACCTTTTTAGAGTAAATGTTAAAGAGTTTCATGTCTGCAGCTGAGGGGCTGTGGCATCAGAACACATATAACTACAAATGGTACCCTGGCCATTCATCTCAATACTTTTACTATTCTATACAAAGAATAAGTCTGGTCTCTCTCAGTTTGAGTTTGATTTCAAGGAGACTGACCAAATACACATACAACCATCAGAAAAACAGAGCAACGGGTAAAGCCCGCCCATTTTAAATACACATTTATGATTGGTCAATCATATTGAACTCGGTGGGAGCTGTGGTCAATGGGTAAGGTGGGTAAGGTTCTATAACCAACATGACATTGCTAAGAAAGACCCAAATAAAAACCAAAAGGTTCACACTTCAAAGTTAAATTTTAAGACTTTTTAATGCACTTTAACGCCAACTTTACAGACACAAAACTAAAAATCTGCAACAAGTCTAAGCCAAGGAAAACTATTTTTTACTCAGTACTGCTGTAAGATCTAATATCACCAGTTAATCGTTGCATCTGCATCTGTAGCCAGGTGTTATTAGCTAAGTGCAGAGTTACCTTACACCTCTTTGATAATGTTACCAGCTTGTCTATTTTGGTTCCATTTTGCAATTACCTTGATCTTGACAAAAATTGCTGAGCCACATTGAGTGATGGGAGCAATATCAGGATCCAGGTGTATTTCACACATCAGAGAAACTGGGGGTGTACATGGGTGAAAAGGTGAAGCCATAATGCAGTTATTAGCTTAAAGCTGTTGTGTAGACACGGTGGTATTGGCATATTCAGCCAGAAAGTGCATGTGCGGGTCACAATTAAACTTCAGGGTTATCTGTGCTGTAGTCAAAATTATGCGTCAATGCTACTTTTAAGATAGTGTAGAGTGTAGTAAGCACGTGCCAGCCTTCATCAGTGACGACAGGGCTATATTTTACCAAGTACAAATGTCTTTTTTAGTCCTTGAGCTGTTTTTGACGTCAGTGGAAGGTCAACCCTGACATCATAATGCTATAGGGATCCTGGGACACCGGAAAAGTGAACATCTGGGCCACTGCAAAATGAGGACAAAGAGATTTACATTGATTCAACGTTGCAGCAAAGTGTTAAGGACTGCTTTTCCTGACTAATAAACAGTGTTGTAAGTCCCACTCTCTGCTGCTCAAAAAAACGATCCTGCGCGGTTCCAGTGCAGTTACTTTATAATAAACATGAATAGAATAAAGATGCTGTTAAGCAGCAATGAGGCATGAATGACAAAGACAGACATGACTGACTCCCATCTTCTGGGTGACCACAGCTGCAGCACCTGTTTGCATTTGTGCAAAATTTTCAAATCAAAAATTTAGAAGCAAAAAATGAAAGGAAGATAATATTGTCTCGTTGTACTCCACCGTCATTTTTAAAATAATGAAAGCCAAGCATGATGGCAAAGAATGAACATTACAACTACAAATTACAAAAGTGCGCATCTGAGCATGAATATAACTGATCACTGGATACCCTGACTGCATTAGAAACTGTGCCACACCCACCTCACAAAATCGAATTATTATATAAGCCATTTGTCACCTGTACAATTTAGCGCCAATACCTAATGCAAACCAGACAAGGAATGCGTGGATCACAGCTGTCACATATGAACTAATCAGGCAGGGGATAAATCAAAGAACTCATATTATTTTCACAATTATATGCGGGCGTGAGGTGAGATGCTGTCAAGGATGTAAAGTCATGTAAAATGGAATTACCCTTGAACTCAGGAGCGAAGGTACTGCACCACGGTGTGCCCACCCCGAAGAAGCCGGCCGGCAAAACCCAGCACTGATTCTCCAAAGCTAGCGTCAGCTAACCTATTGCTAATGCAGAAAACAGCAACAAAACAGCCACTTTATAGTTGAGTACATTTACTGAGGTAAGTGACACACACTGTCAAGCTACCTTTATCCGTGACAAGTAAAGAGCTGTCATTTTTCTGGTAAGTGGTGACTAAATAATATTTTATTCCGAGCTTATAACTAGTCTGCAACAACACAGTATTTATGTCAACCCACTTTTAGCCGGAGCTAGCAAGCTAACATGCAGTATTAGATAAGAATGTGGGTCACCGGTCTTAAACATGTAAAAACACAACAGTTAAGTTTCAAGGTTTAAGGTGGTGAAGGGTTCACAATGGGCTGTCAATAAATGCCGAAAAATGGAAGTAGGCTTACCAGTAGAGATGTGACACTTGTTCCGAAGAGTCTTTCATGGGGATATCCTCGCAGCCAGGAGCGGCGCTGACGCTTGACTGCGCAGAGAAGGCTGACTGGGACTGAACTGGAGCCAAAAGACTCACCGCTCCACATCAACAAATGCCCACACTCAGGTAACTCTATTAGGGACTTATGACTTTGAATGGAGAGGTTTTAGCTAATTGCAGTCCACCGGGGTTAGTCAGTTTTAAAGCGTTTAGTTTGGGAGCGTTTGCTATTTATATTAGAGTTTGGCTTTAACTATGATACCGTGCTGTATCATAGAAATCTTCTGTGCTAAGAACCTTAAATACCCTATATAGCTTTATATCTGCAGGAAATGGGTTTAGTTGTATTTACGTTATAGGTGCATTATTATCATGTATAGCCTGAATCCATTCACCACGAGACTGTTCAAGCATTTATCATCTTCAACAAGTCCCATCTTCAGCGTGCTCCTTGTCACTATGGCAACAGCCGAAGTGGATAAAGCATAAAGTGTAATACCCGTTTAGGCCACCGCGGGGAGGTAAATAAGGTGGGAATCATTCACTAATTATACTAAACAAAAACATTAACTAAACACTTTTGTTTTTGCCCCCATTTTTTGTGAGCTGAACTTAAAGATCTAAGACTTTTTCTATGAACACAAAAGGACTATTTCTCTCAAATATTGTTCACAAATCTGGCATCTTGATATGCCACACCTGTGAGGTGTATGGATTATCTCGGCAAAGTAGAAGTGCTTACTAACACAGATTTGTACAGATTTGTAATGGTAAAACTAGCCATCTACTTTTTCTTTTAATCTCTTTTAATTTATTTTTAAATTTTCTTTTAATCAAATTACTCAAAACACAAACTAACTAGATGTTTAATAATAATAATAATAATATTAAAGACCCACCTAATAATGCCTTGACTCATTCTTACTCCCACCACCGAGAACAATCTTTTTCGTATTCCTGCTTTGTCTACATATCATCATGAGTTAGACAAACAAAAATACTGTCGTTACTGGTTGGCTACGAGGCCATCTACTGGTGACTTTAAGAATTACACTTTCAAAACAAAAAGAATTGAGTTTGAGTGTGCTTCAAAATCAAATCGATTCTTTATTACTTTGCATGTTTAGCAGAATACATGTTTTTATTTGTGTTTTATGTACAAAATAAATAGTAACAGTAGAAATAAAAACACAAGCAGGCTATTTACATGAGTATTAAGTTTAAATCTTAAAGCATGTGTAACGATAAAATTTTAGCAATTGTACTGGAAAGAAAAAATACATGTTTTACCAACAGATTAAAATAAATCATTTGAATTTTTAGTCATTTTGCATGTATAACAAATCAAACATATGCAACTGTGCCATTGCAGCAGTTTTAATTCCAACCACACATGTAACACAAAATAAAACCTGGACAAATGATCAGTATTGTAATACTCCGTGTACATTCAGACAACATACAGAAGTGGTCAAGGGCTGCGGTCGAAATCCAAATCACTCCGTCGAGGTGCAACGGCTTATGTCCCATGCTAGGTTTCAGACGTGGACACTCTACACACATTCAGATAGGTCAGTAATTATGTTGGACAAAATGTAGAACAAACCTTGTTTTTAGTCATACTCTAAAGATCTTCTTCCATTTCTTGGCTGCGGGTACAAACACAATGTTACTCAGTTATGATTTCATTCAGCGGAGTTGAATGTTGTGTTATTTGGAAGCTTTTTCTTACCCGATAGAGGAAGTAACCTCTGCTCTGGATTCCCCCAGGTCCCTCAAGCTCGCCCTGTGCACATAAAGACCACGACTGCTTTAACATTCACACGGTAACGCAACATATCCCGTTCTCAATTATATGCTTAGTTTTGTTTGTTGATTTTGGCACAGAGCTGGATTATTGGAGAACATGTATAAAAGTAAATAACTAGGTAACAGCTGGAACAAAATACATACTTTTTATGAATGCATTATTAAAAGTTGAAAGGATAGTGCTGAAGAACCTTGTGATGCTCTAAAGCTTGTATAACGCACATTGCATCTGTGTTTTCGATAAGTTCTGAATGAGCTGTAAATCTTGAACGATTACTGAGGGGTTATATAAACTTTTGCTAAAACCCAAACAGTATAACGTATAGGAACAGGACTTTATGGTGACTTGACTCAACATTGGGACAGAGATGGATGCGTCAGAGTATAAAGAAAGGTGGAAACTGATGCTAGCTCTACCATCATCAATACACAATCATAGTGAAAAATAAATGTCAGATAAATGTTGTCAAATGATCACATTGAGGTTACATGTGCAATGGGTGTTCTCCGTCAGGAAGCAATTACTTTTTAGTGAAATGGTCCAACATACATATGACGAAAGACCAGACTAAAACTGACCATGGAGATGCCCTTTCTGTAGGATCTGCACCAGAGCTTTCCTCTTTCATCCTTCCCCCGTGTCCACATTGTGAATGATTGATTGAAATGAGGGATAAGTTCACCTGTCAGCTGCACTAATTTTAGACAATAATTACCACAAGCTTGGGAAAGAACAGCTAATGTAGACGGAGCTCGCACACTGAATGAGGAGCTGCACGTATGAAACTGCAGTAAAACATGTGAGCGCAGGAAGTGCAAGACAACAACAGCAGCTAGTGTAGACATGTCAGTCTCTCATGTAAACATTGACTATAAGTCAATGTTTACATGACTATAAGTCATTATTGTCCAAATTTGCACATTTTTAATACTGGTGGCATCATGATGTAGAGGTGGCAGCATCCTTTTTTTTTTTAATCTTCTTTTGTCAGTTTCAACATTTACCACTACTGACATTGTGAATGATTCCTAAAGCATTAATGAACAAAAATAAAACAAATAGACTTAATATTAAATGTAAGAGCACTTGATCTCAAACTGCACTCAAGGGATAACAGTGGCAGATATGTAATGTTAACATGATTCCACATTTTCCCTTGTGCTCTATCCGCCTTTGTAGATCCATTTAGGATCATATTCCATCAAGTCTAAGCATGCCCATATGTAATATAATCTTTTGACATTTGGTATTTCTTCTACCATTGAGCTAAGTGCTTATGTACTGTATTACATTAACCATGCACACAAAAGCTTTGGTTTTATTCCATGTCCCTAAACGCTGTCAATGAACATACTTACTCTTTTACTTTCTCGTGTTTTTAACTCCTGAAGAGACAAAAAAAGTGTCAGTAGTTCATTGAACCTTTATTTGTCATAGTGCAGGTGACACATATTCACCTGGTTGTATAGTAGCATACCTTTGACTTTTGAACCAGCATGAGGACACACAGCTCTCCTAATGGATCTGATGCCTGCAACAGAGGAAAAACAATTAAAAAAATTGCACACAAGCAAAATACTACTATTCAATACGTTAACAAAGCTTTTTTCTTTTTGCCCTCATAAGGTCGTAAATGAATGTCAGTGTAGTGCCTCTGACAGGCTCACTTGTTGAAAAAAAACTTTGATCTGCATCTTGACATATGACCGCTATGGGGATAAACTGAAAGAAATAAGTCTGTACTTTAAAATTTATTTTAAAAAAGGGTACCGTAAATAATTTATACTTGTGTTGCTTGTGCATCATAAAATGAGCATCAAATTCCATTACACTCATGAGTTCTACTCACCCAAAACTTGACATCTGCTGAGAGGTAGGACGAGCACACATCATATATCTGTGAAATATCACAAAAAATATTGGACGGCATAAAGCAGAGAAAAAGAAAGTCTTCAGGAGAGGCACGTACTTGGCTGAGGAGCTGCCTTTGGTCTGTTGTGTCTTGTTGTTCTGCTGGGGCACCTACATCCAAGCACAAACAGCACAGGCTCCGTCAAAAAGATTGTTTTGTTAAAGTGCACAGTGCCCAAGACACTTCATGTCAGTGGTCCATCTACTATGCTGCGATGACGAACATCATGATCGTTGTGTAAATGCTCTGTTTTGACATGATTACAGTGGAGGTCCATTAGCAAGGATAAAAGCATCGTTGTAGAACATGGAGTTATTTCACATGTTGATGCACTACAGCGGCATACACTTAGGATACTAATATTCATGTATCAAAAAGTTTTATCACACAGACACAATTTGATTCTATTATATAACACGCAAAGTTCAGAAGTATTGTGGGTGACATTTCCAAAAGCAGGCATCACTTTGATACAATAGTAGTTGTCACACATCAGTCACTGGTGATTAATGCCATTCACAAGACCCGACAAGATTGAAAGGGCATTAGATGGAGTCCTGCAGTGGAAAAGTGCCCATCAATCACAATGACCAGAATAGATGGGTGATGGATAGTCTGATCGTAACACATTAATATGCAAGTAGTAGAACGTTATTTATGTAAGCTTAAACCTGCAATGAAAAGATTTTGGCAACAATTAAAATAATAGGTTTTCTGTAATGAAAAAATATTTAGGGTACTTACGCATCAATAACACAGAGAACCACAAGAAGAAAAAACAACATTTTTTTACGTTAGAATAATGATTAATTTATTTCCACAATAAAATGGTTTGAAGTAAATTACACATTTGAGAAAGAGTTTTATTACTTTCTTAAATGTGTAGTTTGCTTTTTGTATTGTTAATTTGTTAACTTTCTACTTATGGGTTTGCATTGTCTTTTGAAAATTCTTTCCTATTTTTTATTCTATTTAGAAGTGATTATTCAAAAGCAGATAACGCTGCTAACATATAATAACTAAGGTTTTTATAAATTGTAATTTTATTATTATTATTATTATTGTTAATGGTGATATCAAACCAAACTATAATGGCTTTGAACAATTAGGACCACAAACTTTGATTTGGGCTTTAAAAACGGTGCTATGCAAAGAATAAATTACAAGCCTAAGTTCACTGATTTCCAAAATGGCATTTATCTGTTTTTGCAAATGATCTCTTCAAGGGCTTCTAAGATTGTTTACATATTCCTAGCGCTATTGCATGCACACTTTTTTTTTACACTTGTGCACTTTAACTGTCTGAGAGCTGCTGTGGGGTCAATAAAGTCTTATTTCTTATTTTATAAAAGTGAAGCGCGTGTTTTGAAAAGTAGGCTACAATTTTTAAAACATTGGTGCTGGTGCCTGACTTACTTTGGCAGCCTGAGGCGGTGAGGAGGAGCAGGGCAGCGGTGGTGATGCTGACCAGAGTGAGCGGACTCATGACGCTGAGGCTGGAGCTGAAGCTGTGCGTGCTGTTGCTGTTGGTGCTGCTGCTGTTGCTGCTGCTGGCGGCTCCACGTTGCGCACGGTGACTTTGGCTCTGGAAAGTCCGCATCTCCTTCTCACTGGCTCTTTCTTCTCCCAGACTTTTTTTTCCTCCCTTTTTTTAAGGTTTTGTTTGCTTGACTTGTGCCCCCTCTGACAGTTACTATCCCACGTCAGAGAAATATGAAGGATCGTGTCACACCCTCCTCGCACGCGGACACTTGACTGCGTCATCGGAGCCCGGCGCGTAAAAAGTTGAGTTGATTGACGTTTCAGGGAGAGCGGAAGTATGCGGGTTGTGGAGTGAGATAAATCAACAACAGGGATGAATGTACAACTGCTGGTTTAACGACTACATGAAGGTTTTCTTTTCTTTTATTTTTTTTACTGTTTTTAATCTTGGTTTAACACAAAGACACAAAGAGTGCTTTATTGCTACTCGTATTTTATTCAGATCTGTGGTAAATAATGAATGAGTAAAAAAGATGTATCTAAAAACATAAAATTTCATTAAATTTGACTGCAGAAAACATGCATGTTTTCAGTTTTTATTTTATTTTTAAACGAAAACGTTATGAATCATATTCATTTGCACCAGATCAGATCAAATTATTTGAGCTTTAATTTTTATTTCACTAGGCTATTTTATAAAATATTAGAAATGTAGATTGTAGAAAGGCCTCTAATAGTAATTAATTTGTGACTTTTAGCACTCTATAGAAACTCAGCTGTTATTGTTTTAAATTGGAGGTCAGGAAATCCCTTACTAGTCATTTAAGTCTGCACCTAAACCACAACAGAACATAATTTTTAAATGAATTCATTCATAGTTTATCAGCCTCATTAGTGGCTCTATCATTATTGTATTCTATTATTTATAGGACAAGTAAAGTGCTGATTATTTGAAATTCTTCCCTTCACTGAATTTCTATTTATTTTATTTATTTAGACCTGTTTCCTCCGACATGTTGTCTTTAATTGAACAAATAATACGTTATTAGTAACAATGGGATTATTTCTTTTCATGCTGCAGAAATGAGAGTTTATCACAAAGGAAGCTACTGGAGATATATTTATGAAAGACAGACTGATGATTACATAGATTTTGGTTTTAATACCTTTACATAACATCTAGTTTGTATTGCTTTGTAAAAGTTGTGTATTTTGCCTATTTTGGGCACAAATCATACTGGCGGAAGAGTAAAGTTGTCTTTGTTAGGTTAAAGTCACAGCCTATTCACACAGCAGACCCGATATGCTGTGTGCTTTCACCCAGCTATCCTTATCCCCATCCTTGTCCTCCTCTTACACTCCCCTTCCCATGTTTCGGTCTCAAACAAAATGAGGAAAACTGCGGAGGTCAGTTTGTGTCAAAGAAGCCAACCTAGGTTCAGGTGCACTCTGTAGAAAACGCCCAGGGGTTGTTTCGCCTATCTGGAGAATTCCTCAAATATCATGACCTTCACGGAGTTTTACATAATGTTGAGCGGCTTTGGGGAGCTATCATTTGGTTGGGATGAAGAAAAGCTCAGAGGAGCGCAGAAGAAGGTTACTGTTGGTGATTCATGTCGTCGCCAAGGAGCCAGGTGTTATTGAGTTGTATGTCTTTGGGGTAACGTTTGTCTTGTGATACCTGATTAACAGTTATTAAAATGTATATTGGACGTCATAAAGAATCTCCAGATACGCAAAGATCATGACACACGCTCGTTTTCTGGGAACACCTCTCACCTGCTCTGTACAGGAAGCTGCCAGTAAGGATAATGCCAGTCAATAACATAGGGGCTCAGTGGTAGAGCCCCTGACATCCTATAACCCAAAGGTTGGTGGGTCAATTCCCACTCTTCCCACAGTTCATACTGTTCATAGTAGTCATATTGTGTCCTTGGTCAAGACACTTAACCCTCCTTGCCTCCAGTGTCTGTGGCTCTGGTGTATAAATGTGTGAGATTGTTTGGTGGTGGTCGGAAAGTCCATAGGCACAAAATGTCTGCCACGGCCACAGATGTGTGACTGTGGAGTGAATGTATAATGGATATGTAATGTCTTTGGATATCTTGAAGCTATATAAGTAGTATGGATTATTATTATTATTAACATCCAAACTGTTTAATTCATAATTCATCAAAGTTATTCACAAAGTCAGGAGAGCTAACTTTGTGAATAACTTGTGTGTGTGTTATTCACATGCACATTAACAAACAAATTTTGCATACGAATTTGTAGCAGATAACTAACATTCATATCTCAGTATTATATATTTTTTTCTGTGTTCTCTTGGTTCTGTTGAGTTTATTGTTTCAAAACACATTTTTACTCATAAATGGATAGTTTCTTTAGCCATGTGTAACATATGCTAAAAACAGTTTACACTGACATTTGTCTGCCTCTAAAGACGCACACAAAAGCCTGCACTTCCTGGACCAGCAGAAAGACAGTGAGTCTTTGTTGCTAATGATGTATCACTCATCAACGCTGAAAAGTCATTCCTGAACTGTTTGTAGTACTCGCCAAGGGAAGAAAGACATTCTAATCTTTAGTACTTGTAGCAGCGACAAGTTAGGTTTACTCTGATTAATAAATAAGCTATAGCCATTCCGGGCAGAGTGCTTGAAAGCAATAAGGTTGCAAGTTTGATCCCCGGGGTGGGACCTTCTGCCTTTCTGTGAGGAGTCTGCATGTCCTCCCTGTGTTATGATGGGTTCTTTCCAGGTACTCTGGCTTCCTCCCATCGTCTAAAGACATCCATGTGTATGTAAATTGGTGAATCTGAATTTGCCCCTAGTGAATGTCTGTCAGTGGTTCTAAGTGTTAACTTTGTGACTAAGTGCTCAGGGTGACCCCCGCCTGAGGCCCAAAGCTGATGGGATAGGCTCCAGTAACCTGTGACCTAATGGACAAAGTGAAAGAAATTTAATGAATGAACATATAGCCCCTTGTATTGATTCACTCTATTTAATTTGATTTACACTGAGTTCGAGCTAAAGCTATCTCGTGGCTAGCATCGTCTGCAACATGTAAAAATGGGATGGATGTCTTTTATTAGTTTAAACTGGTGTGAGCATGTTTCATCTGGTAATGTAGTCACATTCTCCTAAAAACATTTAGATGTGTAAACATACATATTTTAACCTGATTGTGTTAGGCTTGTAGCAACCATAAAACATTTCCTGGCACTAGTCTGACGCAGATAGGTGTAGGAATGTGTATGTATCATAAAGTATGACTATAGTTATACATACAGTATTATCTTTACTGAAAAAACCAAAAACAATCTGGTTTGTATTATCTTCACTGAATCATGCCCTGAAACCTAACTGTCATAAATTTCAACCATGAATCTGGTTATTTCCTCCATCTCATGAAATGCTACTTATTCAAATAATGTCATGTAAGAACAACCCAGGAATAAACTCATATCTAACTATTTCTTATACAATACAAAAAGTAGTAAAATAGTATAACTTTTCTTTGTTTTAGACATAATAGAAAAACAAGAAAAAAAAGCACATTTAAGACAGGTATCTGAGATGTGGGTAATACCAATGGTTAGAAAATTAAGGTGCAAACAGTCACGCCTATAGCCAGACAAACATAACCTCAGCTGTACATCTCTGAAGAATAGTATGTATTTAACTAAACACAGGAAGGTAAAATGAAGGAGGCATCCCTGAGTATCTAAAAACGACCACACAAATGAGTTTCCTTGGATACAATACAAATATTCTAGGTCAGAGTGTACTTTTGATTATCCAGTCATTGAGTGCTGGATTATCCAGTCATTGAGAGCTTGTTTAGCAATAGACTGTTACTGCCACGCTGCTTCACTGAGAGACACAGGAAATCATTCCTGCCAGTCGCCATCAAACTTCTTAACTCTGTAAATCCTCTGTAGAGTCACTGTGCAATATTCTGCCTGCTGTACAATATTAAGTCCACTTGTAAACTTGTAAACTGTACATCATGTCAATATGTAATATGTGAAATGTATCATGTGAATATGTAAATAGATTGTTAGGGATATCATAGTTTATAGTTAATAGTATAAGTTACATCTACTTTAAAAAGAAATGTCTATTTTATTGCACTGGTCGGTTGCATGTTTGTAACAATAAGAATTTTCCCTTGGGGATGAATAAAAGTAATTCTGATTCTGATACACAAGAATATAGAATATACAAACAAAAAGTAACAAAAAATAGTCACAGCCAGCTTACTGAGCTACATTTAGGGACTGCAGAGTCTGAATATAGCCATAGTCTTAAAACCTAGTCATTGAACCACAAACAGTGACAGTGGAGAGAATCTTTAATCCAAATTTTATACGCTGGACGGGTGCTAATAGTGTAAGGAAAGATACAAATCTGCTTTAAACTATGGAAGGGTCACTATACCTAGTAGGATTCCAAACAGTCAGGGGGTCAGGGCGATGGGACAATTAAAGCACTTTTGACAGAGTGTCAAAAACATGCTGATGGAGTAATGAACAGGACCAGAACAGAACATTTGGCTCAGTGATGCAGGTGTTTGTTTGCAATGGTAAGGAGCAGGGCTTTCATTAGAGTATACTTGTGAAAGTTTAGCTTTAGTCCAGTAATTGCGATGCAGTTAATCCATATCTGGCACAGAGTGAGGAGCCATGTACACAGAGAAGAGTTTTATCCCATAGATCATCATTAATAGCATACACACGTGGACAAAAATGTTGGTACCCTTCGGTCAATAAAAGGAAAACTCACAATGGTCACAGAAAAAACTTTATTCTGACAAAAGTTATAATAAATAAAAACTCTATAAATGTTAACCAATGAAAGTCAGACATTGCTTTTTAACCATGCTTCAACGGAATTATTTAAAAAAATAAACTTGTGGAACAGGCCTGGACAAAATTGATGGTACCCCTAGAAAAGACTGTAAATAATGTGACCAAATGGACATGTTAATTCAAGGTGTGTGCACTAATTAGCATCACAGGTGTGTACAATCTTGTAATGAGTCAGTGGGCCTATTTAAAGGGCTTCAGGTAGTCACTGTGTTGTCTGGTGACATGGTGTGTACCACACTCAACATGGACCAGAGGAAGCGAAGGAAAGAGTTGTTGCAGGAGAATAGAAAGAAAATTATAGACAAGCATGATAAAGGTAAAGGCTATAAGACCATCTCCAAGCAGCTAGATGTTCCTGTGACTACAGTTGCACATATTATTCAGAAATTTAAGATCCATGGGACTGTAGCCAACCTCCCTGGATGTGGCCGCAGGAGGAAAATTGATGACAAATCAAAGAGACGGATAATCCAAATGGTAACAAAAGAGCCCAGAAAGACTTCTAAAGAGATCCAAGGTGAACTCCATGCTCAAGGAACATCAGTGTCAGATCGCACCATCCGTCGTTGTTTGGGCCAAAGTGGACTACATGGGAGACGACCAAGGAGGACACCATTGTTGAAAACAAATCATAAAAAGCTAGACTGGAATATGCCAAACTACATGTTGACAAGCCACAAAACTTCTGGGAGAATGTCCTATGGACAGATGAGACAAAAATGGAACTTTTTGCCAAGGCACATCAGCTCTATGTTCACAGACGGAAAAATGAAGCATATCAAGAAAAGAACACTGTCCCTACTGTCAAACATGGAGGAGGCTCTGTTATGTTCTGGGGCTGCTTTGCTGCATCTGGCACAGGGTGTCTAGAATCTGTGCAGGGTACAATGAAATCTGAAGACTATCAAGGGATTCTAGAGAGAAATGTGCTGGCCAGTGTCAGACAGCTTGGTCTCAGTCGCAGGTCATGGGTTTTGCAACAGGACAATGACCCAAAACACAGCAAAAAACACCCAAGAATGGTTAAGAGGACAACATTGGACTATTCTAAAGTGGCCTTCTATGAGCCCTGACCTCAATCCTATTGAGCATCTTTGGAAGGAGCTGAAACATGCCGCCTGGAAAAGACACCCTTCAAACCGGAAACAACTGGAACAGTTTGTTCATGAGGAGTGGGCCAAAATACCTGCTGAGAGGTGCAGAAGTCTCATTGACAGTTACAGGAATCGTCTGATTGCAGTGATAGCCTCAAAAGGTTGTGCAACAAAATATTAAGTTAGGGGTACCATCAATTTTGTCCAGGCCTGTTCCATGAGTTTATTTTTTTAAATAATTCTGTTGAAGCATGGTTGAAAAGCAATGTCTGACTTTCATTGGTTAACATTCATAGAATTTTTCTTTATTATTACTTTTGTCAGAATAAAGTTTTTTCTGTGACCATTGTGAGTTTTTCTTTCATTGACCGAAGGGTACCAACATTTTTGTCCACGTGTGTAGCTTAAATCCTGCTCACATAGTGATCTAATGATCAATTGCGAAGAGAATGTAAAAGACCTTTGGTGGTGGCAACAAAAGAGTGTCAATATATCTGATTTGTAATTGATATGTATTATATGTCATTACAGTCGTAATCATTCACATTAAGGTCTATGCAATAAAAGCAGAGAGCATGTGAAAAGATGGGAGTCTATTATGGAAGATATTCATTTCAGCAATGTTTTCTTTTAATATCTTGGAAGCTTTTTGGAGTAACACTTAAACAACATTAACACCAAATTAGTCCCAAATTAGTCAAGAAGCAACCACAGTGTAACAAAAACCCAGACTAATAAGAACTTGTTAAAAGAAATCACCATAAATTAGCAACCGTATGTGCGGTATTGCCTTCTAAAGAACCCTTTTAATGCGTGATTTGAATTTCAACACTCACAACATTTCTTGTTTTATTAACCTGGAGGTCACTATCATTACTTTTCCTTACTCATCCTTAACTTGTATCTTGCCAGTGCTGTCTTTTTCAGATCTTGCCTTCAACAACTCCAACACAAATAATGTAGCCCCGTTGCTGGAGCACACATACGCACACTTTAAATGACATGATTACTTTAAAACCAAACCACACAAATGATCGACCCTGCAAACAGGCAAAGAGCTCTATATGCAGCATTGCTCATGTAATAGCAGCTCTCATGCTTACTTCAGTTTGGAAGGCCTGCACGTTGTCGTTGGTGTGTTATTTGGTGCTGGTGACCTCACCTTGGCATAAGGTTGCCGAAGTGGGCTGCTGCTTCTGCTTACTGCATTGTTTGTAACAGCTCTTTGTCTATATTGACGTGCTCAGGTGTCATTTTCTTCATCTGCAATCCAGCCGTGAAAGCTACATAATTAGAGTCAAGAGAAAATGCCATTACATACAAAGACATTTAAGGCAACATATTTGAAGATCAGTTATGGGAGTCAGAGACCATCAAAAAAGTTGCAGTAGCAATAGTATTAAGGTAAAGTTTTTGGTTTAAACATGTGCCAGTGGGTGTATCACAGCTATACGGCTCTAGAACACGATTGTTGATGCGTTCTTCAAGCCTATTAAAGGCTGCACGAAATGCCAACCAGATATCAACTCAAACATTTCTGATCCAAACAGAAATATAAAATGCTATCGGCCTTTAATCACTTGTGTGAATGTCAAATGGAGATTACACAGATGTAATCACGCTCCCCCGACGCTGCAGTGTGTGGCATGAGAAGCCCTTTTGTTTCATTTGGTCCACATCTCTGTGTCACTGGGGCTCCCTCGTCTGCCATCATGACCTCTATGATCATGACACGTGCTTGTTTTCTGGGAACACCTCTCAACTGCTCAGTATTCTGCCCCAAGTCTAGCGTGTCAAGTCACTTAACGATAAATACAGTAAGCGTCGCACAGCAACATAAAAAATTCTTTTGCAGTCTGGTTTACACAAAACGATGATGTAGAAACCGAGTCCCAGAAAACTATTGGTTGCTGGCTACACAGCAAGTTGAACGACAATACGTACAGTGCCTTGCGAAAGTATTCGGCCCCCTTAAACTTTGCGACCTTTTGCCACATTTCAGGCTTCAAACATAAAGATATGAAACTGTAATTTTTTGTGAAGAATCAACAACAAGTTGGACACAATCATGAAGTGGAAAGAAATTTATTGGATATTTCAAACTTTTTAACAAATAAAAAAACTGAAAAATTGGGCGTGCAAAATTATTCAGCCCCTTTACTTTCAGTGCAGCAAACTCTCTCCAGAAGTTCAGTGAGGATCTCTGAATGATCCAATGTTGACCTAAATGACTAAAAATGATAAATTGAATCCACCTTTGTGTAATCAAGTCTCCGTATAAATGCACCTGCACTGTGATAGTCTCAGAGGTCCATTTAAAGCGCAGAGAGCATCATGAAGAACAAGGCACACACCAGGCAGGTCCTAGATACTGTTGTGGAGAAATTTAAAGCCGGATTTGGATACAAAAAGATTTCTTAAGCTTTAAACATCCCAAGGAGCACTGAGCAAGCAATAATATTGAAATGGAAGGAGTATCAGACCACTGCAAATCTACCAAGACCTGGCCGTCCCTCTAAACTTTCAGCTCATACAAGGAGAAGACTGATCAGAGATGCAGCCAAGAGGCCCATGATCACTCTGGATGAACTGCAGAGATTCATGCTGAGGTGGTGGGAGACTCTGTCCATAGGACAACAATCAGTCGTATACTGCACAAATCTGGCCTTTATGGAAGAGAGGCAAGAAGAAAGCCATTTCTTAAAGATATCCATAAAAAGTGTTGTTTAAAGTTTACCACAAGCCACCTGGGAGACACACCAAACATGTGGAAGAAGGTGCTCTGGTCAGATGAAACCAAAATCAAACTTTGTTTGTTTGTTCTGATATACAAATTTATACTGAGACTATGCGGTTTATTGTAACATCAGGAAGCTACAAGAAGAAGTAATGGCAAAGTTTCTCTCAAAGATATATAAACTTTTTGAACGTTGGCGTCAGATAAACTCTGATGCCTCCTTATGGATTTACAGTATATATCTTATACAGAGAAAGAAAATGTATTTTGCCATTTTTGTTCTGTTTGCTGTGTGTAGCCAGCAGCCAGTAGCTTTCATTGCCGGATTTGATGCCGGCATTTTTGTGGTAAACACTATTCTTGTGTAAACAAGCAGCCAATGGAATCTTTATGTTTTCTGCTCCATCTTAGTTGTAGCTTAGCTATGTGACAAATAATGTATGTTGCAGTATGCAGTTGAACTTCTTTTTCCCTGCAAGGCAGGGGTTTCCACAGCGGACTAATCCGCACGGGTGATTTTATCAATGTTTTTACGCCGGATGCCATTCCTGCCGCAACCCTCACCATTTTACTCAGGCTTGGGACCCATTGGAGGCAAGGTGGGTTAAGTGTCTTGCCCAAAGACACAACAACAGTACAGTATGAACTGTGGGGATAGCGGTTACAGGACGACCGCTCTACCACTGAGCCACTGCGCCCCCTGCAGGTGAACAAAGTATGACAACTAATTTTCAAAATGCACCCAAAAAAGAAACCTTTAATTTTACTGTAAAAAAACGGTTGACAGTTTTCACTGTAAAAAATATGATGATTTTAAAAGACATTACACTATATAGATGTTGAATTTTGATTGGCCATGGACCTTGAGTTGGACATAACATACTTATTCAGTGTTTATCATACTGTCAACAGCATTAATGTAACCTGCATCAGAACTGAGCACAATCCTCTGACATTTACGTAGTACCCACAGAATAAGAGTAGCACTGGGTGAATCATAAGCAGAGAAAGCACAGTGTGTGACGAAACAGAAATGTGGAGGATACATAATCATACTTAATTGTTATGTGAGTGTACAGTTGGATTCTGTTTGTTTGTATAAATATGTGTGTGAGGTATTTATTATTTATCCTGTGAAAGACTGCAATAGATAAAAATCTATGTAGTTTCTGTTGTCATTTTAGTAAGATGAATATGATCATATTCTCTGATAAATGCAGAGCAGTTCATCTGTTAGGAACTACCTTATACTTTACCATTGATTCTCCCAGTGGGACCACCACGGACCACCATAACCAGAGTTGTTCACAAAACATGCAGAAATAAAGGTCTTATTCAGAAGTGATCTGGATGATTTCATTTTGTAAGAGAAGGAGACAAATGATAATTCATTGCATTTACAATGTAGTACATTACCATTTTCCAAGTTTTAAACACACCTCATAGCAACCAACACAAAATCAATGTGACAGTTGATGACAGTCTATGTCGTGTTGTACATTTGGGAAAGTAGCATCCCTGAACAATAATTTCAGCCCAGACATTGTACCTCAGGGCTTATGCAGATGGCTTGTTTATCTAAGACGGTAATCTATAAGCTGTCTGACTCACTGTGTGTGCAGCCTTTGTTAACATTATGAATTACCAAATTCTCTCAATCGCCAATACATAGAGAGTGGGCTATGTTGATCTAGACTCTCGAAAGATACTTTTGATAAAAAAAATATAGTTACAATTTGAATACTAGACAAAAGAGTACACAATTGAAGTACATTCCTGCAATAATATCAATCATATGGATAAACAATGCCCCCTGGTGTTTTCAGAAAATATGTGTGAACGGCATTTGAAAAATGGAAACAGCTGCTGCCCAATGCTATATTGGCCTACAGAAGTTGTTGTTGTTGTTGTTATATAAAAGACTTACACAGTATTACAGTATTGCAAAGTACGCTTTTATTAGAATTATTGATAAACTATTGTAAGTGCTTTGTCCATTTGATAAAATAGGTTTCAATTATTCTACTTTTCAAAACTGCATGATAGTTATGTGTATATGCAACTCAAAGTTTGCAGCTTTTTTTTCCTGATAACTCTTGTACGTTGGTATCTATCTACTTTTCAGAATAGAACATTTTAAACGGTAGGATGCTATGGCAGTCACGTGACACACTCACAGACCACGGAAGTCATAGGGCGGAGCTTTGCTAAGGGCTGAGTGGCTGTGTAACAAGGTAATTGCTGCTTTTTCTTACATTCCTATCCAAACAGAGTATTTTTTATTATAAATCAGTCGCATGACTCATTTTGTCACTAATATTATGACTGCCTGTGTATAAAATTACCGTACTCGTTCTTCAGCGCTAGCTAGCATTTACACGCTAGCAGTGGAAATAGCAATGCACTTGCTAACAGCAGACCAAGAGACTTCAATTTGCTCTAGTTGTGCTATTCATTTTGCAAATTGCCTTCACGGAGTCTCTAACACAGTCCAATACCACTTAAATAAAGCATGGTCCTTAGATATATATATTTTTTATTATTTTCAAGAACAGCCTTAGTTATTCCTTTGGCATACATGGATAGCAAATTTCAAAATGTGGGTCATTTATGAATTATTAATAAGTACGCAATAGACAGTTTCTTTCTCACAAACAAAATAACGATGTTTAATAATCCCTAGTGATGTATTTCAGCTTCGGTTAATGACCTATGGAACAAATCGCTGCACCCCTTTGGATTAAATTTGAACTAGGAATACGGTACATGCCGCTTTGTGTGTAATAATACTGATCCCTCAATTTTATGTATTTTTTTTTTATGTATTTCATGTGACAGCATCCACCATGACAGCCATAAAGCACGCTCTCCAGAGAGACATCTTCACACCCAATGACGAACGCCTTCTTAGCATTGTTAATGTCTGCAAGGCTGGAAAGAAAAAGAAGAACTGCTTCCTGTGTGCAACAGGTAAGCTGCTAATTTTATATAAAGAACTTGAACTGTTATTTACTCTAATAGTATAATTACTTTTTTGTGTGTGTTTTATGTTTAGTCACCACTGAGAGGCCTGTCCAAGTTAAGGTGGTGAAGGTAAAGAAATCTGACAAAGGGGACTTTTACAAGCGACAGCAGACTTGGGAACTTCAAGATTTGACTGAAGTAGATGCCAAAGATGCAAGCAAGGTTCAGTAAATTACTATTATTTTGTCATTAATGACAATATAGCACTGTTGTAGACCTCATTTAACATTATTTTGATGTTTTAGGAAAACCCAGAGTTTGACCTGCACTTTGAGAAGGTGTACAGGTGGGTGGCCAGCAGTACGGCAGAGAAAAACTCCTTCATCTCCTGTATTTGGAAGCTGAACCAGCGCTACATGAGAAAGAAGCTAGAGTGTGTGAATGTCAGTCCTCAGCTGTTGGAAGGTGTGGAAATATTTGCCATTGACCACTTATAATCGCATACTTCTTGCATGTTCGGATTAAATGTGCAAAAAATACATGTTTGTTCCCTTTCACTAACTGGCTACTGTCAACCCTGATGATTAGGTTGCTGTGTTTACTTACTGAAAACAATTGCTTTTGTATATTTAATTTAATAATTCTATACTTCTAGATTAATGTTTACCCTCTTTTTTGAATCCTGTTTTTTTGTATGGCTTTCTGTGTTAAATTCTTTATTCTCACTTTTCTCTCTTAAACTTTCTCTGGCCAGAACTTCCTAAAGCGGAAGGTTGGTAGGACTTCACTTCCCCCTCATTCCTCCTCATTGTACTCTCAACCAACCAACCATTCCCAGTATATAGACCATCCACTTAAAGTTCACTTGTCACTTAATAAAGTGACACATGGTTCACTAAAACGGCCATAACAAACATTTGACCATAGTTTACATCATTTCACTCTAATTGTTAAAATTACTACTGTCATGTTGATCATATTTTGGATGTTCCAAGAGTCCACAGTAAGTGCACTTGCTTCGTTATTGGTCATTTTTAGCAGTTATTTAAACTTTTTAAATTAGGCTTGAACAATAACGGAAGAACATTTAGGTCATACATTTCAAAACTGTATTTTCAGTTTTTTTGTTATTATTACTTCTCCTACCTTTCTATTTACAATTTTTTATTTTTTCGTCGTTAAACAGTGTTCAGTGAAACAAGTATTTCTAGATGCTTTTTAACCCATGTGTGTTCATGGCAACAGTTTTTACTAAAATAATTGGTATACCTAAAATACATGTTTGTGCTTATGTCCTGTCTTTTTGTTTCTGTCTAGAATCTGTGCCTAGTGGAG
Source organism: Perccottus glenii (assembly GCA_024416835.2). Classification (NCBI taxonomy): domain Eukaryota; kingdom Metazoa; phylum Chordata; class Actinopteri; order Gobiiformes; family Odontobutidae; genus Perccottus; species Perccottus glenii. The sequence continues at coordinate 11,709,587 of CM044559.2, forward strand.
AAAGCCAGAGTGTTGCTGGGGGCGATGAAGATGCTCTGGATGAATACCAGGAACTCAGTACCCGAGAGGAGCAGGACATTGAGAGCATGATGGAGATGTGCGAGTACGCCGTCTCTAATGCAGAGGCTTTTGCCGAGCAGCTCTCCAGAGAACTGCAGGTTCTTGACGGGGTGAGCCAGCTTATAGAATATGTTTGTTTTTATTCCAACTTTCTTTAGCTATGTCCTTAACAACATAATCATGCTCTACATTTTCACTCTCCAAGGCCAACATCCAGTCCATTATGGCGTCAGAAAAGCAGGTTAATATCCTGATGCAGCTTCTTGATGAAGCCCTGGCCGAGGTCGACACGATTGAGGGAAAACTAAGCAGCTACGAGGAGATGCTTCAGAGCGTCAAGGAGCAGATGGACCAGATCTCACAAAGCAACCGTCTCATTCAGATCAGTAACACCAACAATGTCAAACTTCTGGATGAGATTCAGTTCTTAGTGGTAAAGAACAAAAACATAGTTGGCACTTGGCATCCATTCAAAATGTCAATGCAAAAAATCACTATTGAAACTAGATAATGTTTGCTTGCTTCTTTTCCTTCTAGAACTATCTGGACCTGTCAAAGGGACACATCAGAGCATTGCAGGATGGGGACCTGACATCTCCTAAAGGGATTGAGGCTTGCATCAACGCCTCTGAAGCTCTTCTGCAGTGCATGAATGTGGCCCTTCGACCAGGTGTGTTATTTAAAGTTTTACTAATTGATGACAATAATTGGCTCAAGGTGAGTTTGCTATAGAAGGCATATTATCCTCTTATGTTGACACACATCAGCTGTCATTTTAGTATTAGAAGCACTAATTATTTGTGCCATTTTTACAGGTCACGAAAAGCTGTTGGCAGTTAAACAACAGCAGCACCTGTTCGCTGAGCTAAAAGACACCTTTGCCCGACGCCTCACTAATCACCTCAACAATGTGTTTGTTCACCAGGTAACGCTTTACGAGTCACATGAAGGCAATTACAGTTCAGCATACACTTAGTCACTCAGTTATCCATGAAAAGATAAAAAATGTTGCCTGATGTAAGTAAGCCAAGACAGGTTATTATGTTAGCTTTTGATCCTAAACTGCAAAAACTCAGTTTAGACACTGTGGGACAGATTTGCATTAGAAAATATTCAAACAACCAAAACACACTGAGTTTTGTTTCTAATAACTCTGCTGTAGAGGGCTGTGGTCTTTTTTTTTTTTTTCTAGGCCGAGTCCTAATTTAGACTTCCTGTTTACTTGCTGTTCTCTTTCCTGGCCTTTCCTGTGTAGTTTCCTTACACTTGTACCCCTACCTGCTCACTTGAATTCATCCCACTCTGCTTTCTGTCTCTGTGTCAGTTCAACCACTTCAGTTACTTCAAAATGACCATCCCTCAGTTCTATAGGTCTTCCTGTCTATCACTTCCAGTGAGTACTCTCACAGAAAATCACGTTATGCCACCTTTGCTGCTGGATGACCTTTAATCTTCATTCTAACTTAAATAACACTATGTATGAAAAAAATCAGACCTTTAATTAAAGCCCATTATACAGCATGGCAGTGCTGCTAACACAGTTCAGTGCCTGTGTGCATGTTTTGATTGAGCAGAACAGAAAAGGGTAAGGAGAGTGTCTGTCATATAGTGAGTGAGGGGCCTTGTACACTCAACACTGCAAAGCAAATCTCCGGGTACAAATAAAGTAACCTAAGTTATTATTTAGATGTGATAGATCTGTTAACTCTAAATTAATTTGAGGGTGTACATATTTTGAGATGAATTGGATTTATCCCTGTTGTGTCCTTACTGTGTTTCCTAAGACATTTGTTTCTTTGACTTAGGGCCATGACCAGAGTTCCACACTCTCCCAGAACACAGCAGAGTTGACCCTGCCTAAACACAACCCCCTCCACAGAGACCTGCTGCGCTATGCCAAGCTGATGGAGTGGCTGAAGAACACTCAGAGAGAGAAGTATGAAGGGCTATCCAGGGTGAGTTCAGTCAGCTACTATAATACTTCAATCTAAAGTCATGGTTTCCAGCTTCTGATCTTACTTTCCTTCGATCAACAGACCTATGTTGATTACATGAGTCGACTTTATGAACGGGAAATTAAAGATTTTTTGAAATTGCCAAGATAAAGATGGCTGGTACAAGCAAGGAGGCAAAGGGCAAGTTTGGTAAGATCTGAACTCACTGGGATTTTTTAAAAATAAATACATTGATATCATTTATTTTTATGAGGCCATATGCTGTATTACAACCAACCTGTACATATTTAGGTGTAAAGAAACGTGTTAAGATTCCAGTTCAATCCAACGTTTCCAAATTTCTTTCCAAAGGATTATGTTTCTAGGTTTGTTTGTATGTTTTGGTAGGACATGTGGTTGAGTTTTATAGAACTCGGCTTTCTGCACTCTGTCATCTTTTCCCTCTGAAAACAAAAGATTTTGTTTTCCAAAGTTTGTCCAAGCTATCTTATGTCACTGAAGTGCACGTCAGCATATAACTTGTACATCTAACATCCCGCCTCACCCCTTCTCACATGCTGCATGTTCTGAGCCTAACATGTCTTTGTCTTTGATGCCTGCCTTTCTAACTGGCTGCAGCCACGCTTCCGCGGAAAGAGAGTGCACTCAAACAGGAAACGGAAAGTAAGTATGGAGCTCATCCACTATATGTTAACTCATGGCTTTAATTGTGCACTTTTTTTGTAGTATTTTTGCTGTTTGACTTCAGGACAAATGACCTTTTACAAGGTTGCCCGCTTTGTACTTTGTGGAGCTAAATGTTATCAGTTAACAATTACTTCATCATATTGTGAATGTATGAAAGTTCACCACAGAAGGCAACCTAACAATTCTGTTTTGTCATAATTACATACATTTACAGTGTGAATGATATATTATGTGAAGAATTCTGACTTTCTATTACATTGCATAAAGTATAATGTATCTGTTGCACTGTTGAAGGCCTGCATGGTAGCTCTGGGAAGCTGACAGGCTCTACCTCAAGCCTGAACAAGCTCACAGTTCAGGGCTCCAACAGCAGACGTTCCCAGTCTTCCTCACTGCTGGACATGGGCAACATGTCCGCTTCTGATTTAGACGTGGCAGACAGGACAAAATTTGATAAGGTGACAAAAAAAGGCATTCTTTAAATCGTACATTTTCTGTAATGCTATTGTTTCCATTTAAATTTTGTATGTGTAGAAAAACTGCTAACATTGAGCCAACAAAATCTGTTTTATTGCAGATCTTTGAGCAGGTTCTCAGTGAGCTGGAGCCTCTGTGTCTGGCAGAACAGGAATTTATCAGTAAATTCTTTAAGCTGCAGCAGCATTCAACAGTTATGCCCCCTCTTGCTCAGGTAAATCTTAATTGAAAATAACTAGTTGGCTTTGGCATTTCATTCAATAAAGAACACAAGCAGTTAGAATTTTTGTATGAAGGTACAACATAAATAAAGTTGATCCCACTGCAATGTTATCAAAAAGCACCAATATATTTCAGTATGTAGATTTGCTGTTTATTTATTTGTTCTTTTTTTGGTCAGCCTGAGACGGAGGAACCAGACGGAGGGACGCTATCAAGGACACCTCAACAGACAGAACACAGACACTCCATGTCATCAGAGTGAGTAGTGGTGTTGATTTCACACTTCTACAGACCTGCATTCATCACATGCCACTGTCTTCTTTCAATTTAATGTATTTTTGTTTTGTTTTGTTTAGAAAAGACATGGTGCGGTTGATGATGAATAAAATCTTTCAAAGCATTGAGACTGAGCTTAACAGTCTCATTGCTCTGGGTGACAAGATCGACAGCTTCAATTCCCTCTACATGCTGGTGAAGATGAGTCATCATGTTTGGACAGCTGAGAACGTTGACCCAGCCTCCTATCTCAGCACTACTTTGGGAAATGTACTGGTCACTGTCAAGAGGAACTTTGACAAATGCATTGTGAGTTCATATAATGTTTATTTTTACTGTCATTTTATTTATTTTTTCACTAATTACAATTTTTTGGAAACTGCAGTGCTTTTAACAGATATTTCAATTGTCTTGTAGTCTTTTCAGATAAGACAGATGGAAGAAGTTAAGATTTCCAAAAAAAGTAAAGTTGGTATACTGCCTTTTGTTACTGGATTTGAAGAGTTTGCAGAGCTGGCTGAAACAATTTTCCGTAATGCAGAGCGTCGTGGGGACCTGGACAAAGCTTATGTCAAACTTATAAGAGCTGTATTTATGAATGGTAACGAACATTATAATTCTTTTTATTTTTTTTACGGTATGTTTTTTGTTGACTTTACTGAGGATTGAGTTTTGCTGATTTGTCCTAACAGTGGAGAAAGTGGCTAATGAAAGCCAGAAGACACCACGTGATGTTGTGATGATGGAGAACTTTCACCACATCTTTTCTACGCTGTCACGTCTGAAGATCTCTTGCCTGGATGCAGAGAGACGTGAAGCTAAGCAAAAGTACACAGACCACCTCCAGTCTTATGTCATCAACTCTCTGGGACAGCCCCTGGAAAAACTTAATGTAAGACGACATGCCATGTTAAACTGGTGTCAAAGAGATAATGTCATGTGTTCATAGCTGTCCTCTCTTTTTACTCGCAGCATTTCTTTGAGGGAGTTGAGGCGCGTGTCGCTCAGGGCGTCCGTGAGGAGGAGGTTAGCTACCAGCTGGCTTTTAACAAACAAGAACTGCGCAAAGTTATTAAAGAATATCCTGGAAAAGAAGTAAAAAAGGGACTTGACAACCTTTATAAGAAGGTGGATAAACATCTGTGTGAAGAAGAAAGTCTGCTACAAGTAAGAATTTATTAATTCGCACTACTTAAGCTGCTTGTGTTCCTATTATTATTTATTATTATTATTATTATTATTATTATTATTACTATTCATTGCACTGCTTTATTTAATCCACTAGGTGGTGTGGCATTCCATGCAGGACGAGTTCATTAGACAGTACAAGCACTTTGAAGACTTAATAGGGAGATGCTACCCTGGGTCTGGAATTACCATGGAGTTTACCATTCAGGACATGCTGGAGTACTTCTCCAGTATTGCTCAGTCACACTAGTTTGGTTGCATTAAAATTATTCAGAACCTTCTCTACCATGACACATTGACTGAAGATACACAGGTTTCTTTCTAAAACTACTTGTTAGTATTGACAATGGCGCTTCTTTTGCGTGTGTGAGCGTGCGTGTATGTTTGTTTACATATGTATGTAAACTCATGAAACATAAAGGGACAAATCGGTGCATTTTAGTTTGATACGTTGTTCATAACACTTAATTAATTACGTTATTTTTCTGCCAAATGTATGTGTACATATAATAAACCTACAGTTGCCAATCCTTCCAGTGTGTTGTATTTTTGCACGTAGTTGCTGAGGTCTTTTTTTATGCTTTTATTTTTCCTCTGGTTTCAGTACTTTAGCTCCTCTTGCCGGCAGTGTGCGCTAGGAATGGGGATTTCGGCTCTTTTTAGTGAGGCGGATCATTTGACTCAGCTCACCAAGAAGAGCCTCTTTTGGGTCTCGAACGGCTATCCATTTTACCACTTATACTTCACTCAAATTGAGTGCTGTTTTGACTTTAGTTGTAAAACACATAGCCTACCTAAATTATTCAATATATCCTCTGTACTTACGGAGCATTCAAAAGTAAATATTATGTTGTCTTTAAGATTTTTCTAATTACAGTTTAATAGATAACAGTTAATAAAATGCACCCAAATGCTCTTTTCCTACTGTCATCCATTTTCGTATTGGTCCTCTCCCTCCGTCCTGTTCAGAGCATCGGTGTAGAGCAAAGCAAACCCCGCCCTCTACTTAATGGTTTGATCCTTGCCTATCCTCACATGATTGGTTACACAGAAGCACGTGACATTCAGTCAACTCATTGCAGAAAGTGCCAAAAGCTCAGAGATTAGCATAACAGTCTGCCTTGTATTAATTTACAAAATTAAATTAATTAAAATAAAACTGCTCACGGACGGGAGCCGGCTCCCATCGTGAACTTAAAAGTGCGGATCTTTGAACCGGGCTTGTTCGTTCACTAGTGTGCGCTTGCGCACAAATCATACTGTTCTGAACGCACAAGTCTGCACTCCCATGGCGACGAATCCCAAACCCGACAGCATCGGCGCTCTTTTCAAACAGCTTTACCGCTGAAACGCATTAACGGGAACGGTTTTGTTAATGGACTATGCATTTATTAAAACATCCATGCGAGATGTTTCTTGAGACCTAGCACAACTTTTTGAGAAAAGGGTAAGTTGAAGTTAATGGCCTAAGATTTAATGACATTGTTGTGACAATGACAGTACCTAAAAACTGTCATATGAAGCTAACTAAGTAGTAACATGTAAAGCTAATGACACTAGTCAATTACCAGTTATTTAGATTATATTATAAAGTTTTGCTTTTGTACGTTTATTAGCAAAGTAGTAGCTAGTGTGGCTCTGGTTTTACTAGCGCGCAACTAGAGCTAATGTTTTAGGCTAGTGCTAACAACACAATCATGCAGTGGAAACAAATGCAGTCCCACTGTTGCGTAAAGCTACTCGTAAAACTCACCCCACTGTCTTGTCTCAACTCTAGTGCAACATCCCAAACATGAACAACAGCGCAGAGAGAAAGTTTGTTAATTTAAGAAAGCGACTGGACCAGCTGGGATACAGACACCCGCTGGGGATTGAGTCACTTCCACTGGTCGAGAAGCTTTTCAGGTGAGCATTGTATATAGACCTTTATTATTTCCCCGCAACGATCAGTCAATCAACTCCGTTCAATGGTCAATAATAGTTTATACTGGAACTCTTGCGTTATACATTTCTAGTGATCTGGTTCATACCACTGAAAGTCTGCGCAGTGCGAAGCTCTCAGCTGGGAAGACTGAGAAGGACAGCAAAAATTTTGACTCCTTACTGGAACCTTACAAGACAGAAAATGCCCGACTGGTCAGAGAGAACAACGAGCTCCACCTGGATCTCCTAAAGCTGAAAGAGGACAAGGACCGTGTCATTAGTGGTGTGCTGTCATTCTTCACCAGACATTACTCTCCCACATTCACATAACAAAAAATCCATATTTGATTATTGTGATCACTTTTCATTGCAGAGCTAAAGACGCATATCAGAAGGCTGGACCATGAGACAACTGACCTAAAGTTTCTAAATAATCAGTATGTACATAAGGTCCGCTGCCTTGAGAAGGATAGTAAGACCAAAGCAGAACGCATCCAGCAGCTGCAAGAGAAGAACATGCAGGCGGTAGTGCAAACCCCGGGTACTTTTACAGTTAAAATGTCTTTCATGAGATTCTTCAAGGATGACATTTATGATAACAAGTTACAATTATTGTGATGTGTCTTTGTGTAATTTTGAACAGGGGGCAAAAAACGCAGTATTCCTTTCAGGCGCCAAAGAATGCAAATTGACGAGCTCATTCCTCCCTCCTCAACATCATCGTATCCTGTGCCTCAGCCTGATGATCCTTATGTAGCTGATCTACTGCTCTTGGCGGATGGAAGGTTTGTTTGACTTTTGAACATGTAACAGCCTAAGAGTTGTTGTGATTAAATTTTAAAAAAATTGTATAATTTTGTTTTGTAGAATTCATGAGCTCCAGGAGGAGATCATAAAACTGAAACTAGACTTGGAGAATAGCCACAAGAACATCAAACACCTTAACAATCAGGTGAGAAGAAACATGTCACCATTAATATAGAAACATAAGCATGTGACCGATGTATTAAAATGCTTTTTTTTAACTGCTTTAGGTGGAGGAGAGGGATAAAGAGATTGAACGCTTGAATCGTGCTCTTCACGGGGGACGACCTCATGACGTTAATATCTCTTGAGGCGCAGAATGCCAGTAACGAGAAACTGATAGCTCACCTCAACCTTCAGGCAAGTGTACAGTGACTTGCGAAAGTATTCGGCCCTTTTGAACTTTGCAACCTTTTGCCACATTTCAGGCTTCAAACACACATTTTTTGTCAAGAATCAACAACAAGTGGGACACAATCATGAAGTGGAACGAAATTTATTGGATATTTCAAACTTTTTTAACAAATAAAAAAACAGAAAAATTGGGCGTGCAAAATTATTCAGCCCCTGTAACTTAATACTTTTGTAGCGCCACCTTTTGCTGCGATTACAGCTGTAAGTCACTTGGGGTATGTCTCTATCAGTTTGGCACTTTGAGAGACTGAAATTTTTGCCCATTCCTCCTTGTAAAACAGCTCAAGCTCAGTGAGGTTGGATGGAGAGCATTTGTGAACAGTATACGACTGATTGTTGTCCTATGGACAGAGTCTCCCACCTCAGCTGTAGATCTCTGCAGTTCATCCAGAGTGATCATGGGCCTCTTGGCTGCATCTCTGATCAGTCTTCTCCTTGTATGAGCTGAAAGTTTAGAGGGATGGCCAGGTCTTGGTAGATTTGCAGTGGTCTGATACTCCTTCCATTTCAATATTATCGCTTGCACAGTGCTCCTTGGGATGTTTAAAGCTTGGGAAATCTTTTTGTATCCAAATCCGGGTTTAACAACAGTATCTCGGACCTGCCTGGTGTGTTCCTTGTTCTTCATGATGCTCTCTGCGCTTTAAACGGACCTCTGAGACTATCACAGTGCAGGTGCATTTATACGGAGACTTGATTACACACAGGTGGATTCCATTTATCATCATTAGTCATTCAGGTCAACATTGGATCATTCAGAGATCCTCACTGAATTTCTGGAGAGTTTGCTGCACTGAAAGTAAAGGGGCTGGATAATTTTGCACGCCCAATTTTTCAGTTTTTATTTGTTTTGTTGATTCTTAACAAAAAATACAGTTTCATATCTTTATGTTTGAAGCCTGAAATGTGGCAAAAGGTCGCAAAGTTCAAGGGGGCCGAATACTTTCGCAAGGCACTGTATATGAATGTAATATTTTCTGTAGATTCTAAGCCAAGTTTTTGAGGAGAAAATGCGTAGCTGTTACTGATATCCACTCCTCTTTGTGGTCGCACAGATCAGTACCTTCAGGAAGCCAACAGAACACTTGAGAGGAAGGCAGAGGCTTTGCAACAGAAGAAGAAGCATGCCTCCAGTGAAGTGGCTAATCTGTCTATGAAAAACCTAGAACTGTGTGAAGAGCTGACACACATTGATGACCTCGCAAAGAAGTTAGAGATGGACAAAGAGCGGGTGTTGGAAACGGCAGACCTAGAACTGCAGAAACCAAGTATGACGTGCATAGAAATCAATTTTTCTATGAAATATAAGCCATCTCTTTCTCTAGTGAGTTGAATTTGTCATTTTACAAAATCTTGAACAGGAGGAAATCCAGAGGCAGCAGAAAATTATTGGAGATTTGGAAGATATTATTACAAAGCTAAGGAGGGTAAGAAAAGGTTTTAGTTTCACATGGCTGAATTAATATTGTTTGGTCACAGCATTTACATCATGATTGGTTTGGTAATGCAGGAGATGTCTGAGACCGACTACGAGAAAGACCGCCTCCTAGACGAGATGGCAGATCTAAAAGAGCAAAATGTCAAAATGGAAGGACTGGTGAACTTCCTGGAAGAAGAAAAAAGCAGGCTTCAAGGAAAATTGGAGAAGACAATGGCAACCGGTGAGCAACAGTTTACCTTGACTTCTAATATACATGCCATTGTTATTGAATTGTACCCTCTATTGGTCTTCATGGTTTGTGTGTGTGATGAATACGTTTTGTTTTGCAGATAAAGACCTTGTGCTGGAGTTGGAGGCCATGCGAGCTAAATATGGTGTTTGTGGAAGGGAGCGATCCCCATCACGACTGGATGCGTTTGTTAAAAGTCTAGAAGAAGAGAGGGATTACTATTGCCAGGAGGTCGAGCGTTACAAAAAAGCCAAAGGCGGACTGGACATGAGCCCCAACCGCAGTCCTGTGAGGGGAAGAAGTCCTAAAGTAAGAGAGCAATCTAAGATAGCAGTTTTTATAAGATGCCGCTGTTTTAACACTTTGATTGTTCATTGCAGAGAGCAGCTGCTGAAAGTGAAGTCCATCGCTTGGTTAAGGAAAGGGATGAGCTCAGAGCTGCCCTGCTGGACTTTGAAAAGCACATGGAAGACATCCAACACAAAGTGAAAACCCTGAGTACTGAGAGAGACCAGTATAAAAGGCTTTTCAAACAGGTAGATGACCTGAAATTGGTATTTTAATAACTTTTTTTGGTCAATATTTTTTGTAACAATGTGTTTGATTAAGACTCAAGATGACCTGAAGTTGTCTCAAAGGAGAGACACAGCTGACATATTGAAACTGGAAGATGAGGCTGAGCTCAAAATACAGCAGTTGACTTCGGAGAGAGAGTTACTGTTGGATAGATTAAAGGTTTGCATTTTTTTCTATTTAAAGTGATCTGTTGTACACTAGTAATTAGGTACAGCATTTATACTTAAAAAAAAAAAAAAATCACTGACAAAAGTGTATTTTCAGGTTGCACAGACGTCCGCTCTCGGTGACAGAGAGGAAGACAAAAAAGGATTCTAGACCTGGAAAATACTGTAAAAATTGTAAGTGCATCATTGCAAAAGGCATTATAGATTTTTACTTTCATACAGCCTTCATCATATTTTATCTTGAATAAAATGCAGTTGGAGCGGGAGAGGCTTGACCTGCGTGCCCAGGTGTGTCTGCTGAAGGAGAGCAGGGAGGCCGTAGAGGAGGAGCTTGAAGGCCCGCTGTGCTGCTCTTGCCCAGAACACTGAAGAGACGGTACAACAGAAAGCAGAGGCTAGCGCTTTGAGGTCAGTACTGCTACACATACAACTTTGAGCTACGCTTGGACACTCGCACAGAAAAGGAGGTCAAATTGTAAAGAGCATTCCTTTTCTCTCCTGGGCTATGAAGCTTGGGAAAGAGGACTGGGTTACTTTTCCTCTTGTGATAATTGAACTCACCATGTAATGTAACTTTACACTTACCATTTATACCAAAAGGGCAGATACAAATCAAATAAGAGAACTTTGGTTTGCAGCCCTGATGATGAAGTCTACTCCTCAGTGTGGTGTGTTTTGTCAAGTGTCCAGATAATTACAATGCTTAGGAGCAAATGAGTTGGCTATTAAATAAACACCAGGCAACCAACCTATGTTTAAATAAAGGTGTTAACCTGGTTTGTGCTGATGTTTCGCAATCTCATCAAATTATGTCTATAATCAGTTGGATATTATATTATATTATATCTTCAATGTCTGTTCACAGATTATTACAGGATCAGATGGAGCAGTCCCTGTCTGACACACAACACCGGCTGAGTTTGAAGATAAACGAGCTCCGTGCTGCACGTGAACAGATAGAGAAGTTGGAGGAGAGATTAGGTGAGAATATGTGGCTTTATTGCTAATGTGTGTTCCTGTAGCACCTTAACAGCTGTCCTCTGCTTCTGTTTCTCTTCCAGTTGAGCTGAGTCAGCAGGGCTTTAAGCACAAAGAGGAAGCGGCCCTTCTACAGAAGTCAATCTCTGCCCTGGACAGAGAGAGGGACGCTCTGCAAGATGAAGTAGATCAAAAGACTGAAAAGTTGGTGGCTCTTCAAGACGAGCTCACCAAAAAGGTAGCCGTTGTTCCAAAATCATCAGTATAAAAAGTTTTAATGTTTTCTCTATTATTATTATTATTATAATAATAATCTTTTTTATTTACACAGGAAAGAACCCTTGAAGATGTCAGACTCACAGTTACAAACATGGACAGCTCACTGGCGTTAGTATTCCTCAATTGTGTGCATAACTGTAAAACGTAATAATTAAAATTGGATTGAAGAAACTTACTTTTGGTAATGCTCAGTCAGCTGCAGGGGGCATTAAACAGCCGTGAGAGAGAGGTGACCAGCCTGAGAAAACAGCTGGACGTTTGTCAAGAGGAACTTGGTGGATTCAAGAGAGACAGAGAAGTCACCATTAGAGAGAACAGAAGGCTGCAGGACGACTTGGCCACAATGACCAGAGAGAACCAGGTTATTCTAACAAAATGAAATAGAAAAGCGTAATAAATGTTTACAACACTGTTTCAGCTGTGTCTGTCTGTTTAGGCTGTACACGCGGAGATGGAAGAAGCTTTACATGAAAAAGATCAGCTCAAACTCAGAGTCCACTCGTACATTTCGGAAGTAGCTCGGGTAGAAAAACTGATGGCTGCAAAAGTAAGAAGCTTTGCTTGTGACCTTTTCATAAATATTTACACATCTGACTTTAAGGTCATAACCCACAGGAGCAGGAGAACAGAGACTTGCTGGAGCGCTTCAGAATGGCTCACTCCGACGTAGAGGAGCGGGAGCAGAAGTTACAGCAGGCCGAAGGGGTCAATAACTCCATCCGACTGGAGCTGCTCTCGACGGACACAGAACGCAGACACCTCCGTGACACAGTTAACAACCAGGAGAGCGAAATCAACCAGGTAACTTTCCTGAAAGCCTTAGATTTGAATTTTCAAGCAACTTGGTTTGTACTAATATGCAAAGTCTTCTTTCACTTTAAAGCACATGCAGGCTTTGCAAGCATATGAGGCCCAAGTATCATCACTGGTTCGTGGGATGTCTCGACTCGAGCAGGACCTACACAAAGCTCAGGAGGAGAAGGGTGCGCTGCTCTCTGATCTGGCTTCAGTCAGAGAACTCTGTGTCAAACTGGACTCTGGGAAGGAGATCACCGCACGTCAGCTCACATCTAAGAGCATGGATCTGGAAAGGGTGAGGCCTGCTTTACATTGGGCCTGACTAGCTTGTGCCTGTTCCCCCTTCAACACATTTGGTCCTGTGTTTTGTAGCTCACAGGGGAACTGGAGGATGTTCGGTCAGAGACTGAGCTATTGAAGAAGCAGCTGGCCAGTGAGAGATTAACCGTCCGCAACCTTGAGACTCTTCTGTCTACAAATCGACAAAAAGAGTTCCAAACACACCTTAAAGCCAGTGAGAAAGAGTCGGTGCTGAAAATACAACGAGACAGGCTTACCCTTGCCGATAGCAAAAAGTAATTAAACCTGCCAGCACAAGTTACTAAAATATTACTTTATATTCTATTACATGCCTATGTTGTCTATAAAAGATGTATGTTTGTGTATTTACATGAACTCAGTGCAGAACTTGCCCGGGAGGTGTCCCAGCTTCGCAGTAAAGTTTCTCAGCTGCAGACAGAGATGGATGTTTTGAAAAGACAGCTGACAACTGAACGGTTTGAACGGTGAGTTGCCTGGTGATTTACACAAAAAGAGACCAATTACATTTTAGTTAAAGGGAAGGCCCACTGCGCAAAGTAACACGTTGTCTTTATTAGGGAGAGGGCTGTTCAGGAGATGCGTAAACAGGGATTGTCCTTCTCGTCCCTGCGGAGCTCATCTCCTTTGAATGCCTCTGCTGCTTCTCATCAGGCATCTCCAGAACGCTCTAATCTCAGAACTCTTGATCACTCTTCTGACAAGTAAGGCTGCAGTACTGCTTTTAGAAATGTTCAGACAGTTGTATATGCTCACCTGTGATTAACTGGCTGCCATTATAATTTTCTATTTCAGAAGTGTGAGCTTCAAGGATTAACAACTTCAGTCGACTGACAGGAGGTGCTGTAGAGTGAGTGTCAAACCACTAAAGGCATTACGCCTACAGTGACTTGGTCAATGTTTCCCCATAGTGTACATTATTACAAATTTACTGCCTAATATAAACTATTTTTAATTAAAATGGGCCTACGATTTACTAAAACGGCTGACATTGCCAACCTCATCCATAAATGTAGAAATGAAATATTTCCATAGTTCCAAGACCAGTGTTAAATTGTGATTTGCCTTTTCTAATTGCCTTTTAAATTGTTATAAACTATGTTTAACTTATTAAATTATTCTAAAAGGAAGATGGAGTTTGCTGAGGTTTTGATCTTTTTGGTAGCATCTGGTGGCAGAAGTGTATTGGGCTATTACTGTAGCAAAAGTACTTGTCAACTCGTACCAATTTTTGTATTGTTTATATTACGATTTGTGTAAAATTATCAATTTGTAAATGCACAAAAGCTTTAGATACTTGCACACAAAGCTCTAATTAGATGCGCACAAAACCTGCACAGTGCTGGTTTATCCCAGCAGCTTTGGGTCTGAGGCGGGGTACAGTGATCAGTCAGTTGCAGGGCTGACACTGACCATCATTCACTAGGGGTAATTTAGACCAATATTAGTTGATTATAAACTGTTGAAGTAGTATTGACAGATGTGTTTATAATACAAGTTACACAATGCCATACACCAAATATCAGCTTTTTTTATTTTAATCTTATGTAAAAGGAAGGCTGCGAGAATGATACAAGATAGGTTTTTTTTCAACATAGTGAAAAATTTTATGTTTAGCCAGCTAAACCCAAGCAGCCAATTACCCCCTTACCTGAGATACCTGTAGGTTTGCATAGAAGAAATGCGCAACAAAAACTAATTTACCCATAAGCTTGTATCACTTTACAACGATTATGTAACAGTGCATGAAACCACATAATGACTTCAGTATTTTCTGAGTGGTTTTGATGAAGCCCCCATCTTCAATATGGACATCAAGTAAAAAATATAACAGTATTGTTCCCTAGATATAAAAACACTACAAATATTTCCCCATTAAAATCACAAATATAAAACATTGCACAGCTAATGCCGACAGTATTCAGTGGTCATGTTGGGAAGAGGATAAGTGTAGAGGGAAAAGTCTAAAATATATTTGGGCAGGAGTTCCCTCAGTAGCTTCTGTGGCAGGCTGCACAGATAATAATGTAATGTTTCTGCTGTGACTGGCTTATACCACGCCTGCCTCTCTGGAAAACGAACCTCAGGTGGGGCTTTAATTTGCTGAAGCACAAACTCAGCGTCACGTTCAAGGGTCTCATAGGAGCCAATAAAGTCATATGTCAAAGCACAGGGCTGGCACAGGTTGTACATGGGCATCCAGTGCTCGTTCATGCGCTCTACGTCTTCATCCAGCAAGTAATGGACAAACTCGTCAAAGGTCACGTCGTCTCCAGTGACTTTTGAGTCCTTGATGAAACCTTTCCTGTACCTCTTTATGATCTCAACACCATACTTTTTCTGATAGGACTCGATCTCACCAAACTTGTTCCTGTACGCAGAAAGCAGGCGTGACATTGGTTCCCGCACAAACATAAACTTGAAGTAATTCTTAAGTCTGTAGTTGATCTCCTCCTGTTTAAGAGAGCCCAGAAACACCAGATTACTTTTGTGGTTCATCTTGATGTTGACATTGACGTTCTCCAGGTCTCCGTTCAGAACCTTCAGAACCCTCTTCCAGTTGGAGCAGGCCACTTTTGGGACGTAGCAATAAAGGAAACCGTATTTGTCGTTGACCAGGATCTGTTTAAATAATGTCCTTCTCTGCAGAGGGGTCAAGGACCAAACACTGTGGGGCATGTTTGTCTGACTGCACACGGTCCTGATGGTCCGGTTACGAATGTCGTGGACAATCTAAACGTAATGACAAATACATGACAATGAGTAACAAGGTGAAAAGAAAAGAAAAAAAGACTGATTTTTGTGAAAATAATGTCATAGCCAACAACTAGCATGCAAAATAATAATACTCTGAATGCACTACCTTGTCTTCATTTATGTTGCGTCATGACTCAAATATGCATACTTTTAAAAACAGAAAATAAGTAATTTGTCACTTTATAACAAAATACTGACAAATTCTTACATTTGAATTCGGTTTCTTTTCTGCTTTAGTTTGTGGGTATCTCTATAATAGTCATACAAGTCTCCACAAAAAAAAAAAAAGCTGTAGAGCTGCCTCTGACTGAAAACGTGTGGCAATCTACTGTAAAATCTAGCCTTTAAATTGTACGAGAGAATATAATTAGGTGTTCCGCTTTTTCTGACAGTAAAAGGAAATCATGTAAAATGGGTGAATCTGACCGAAACTAAATCGTGTATAGCCATAAACGACACATTGGTTTCTCAGAAGTCCTGTGACTGTACCTGTAAGTCCAAGTCCTCACCAGCAGGATTGTGATTTCCTATCATTTCCATTGTGTCCATACGCTTGACGATGGGCCGGGGTCCAGGAGCCCCCACGCTGTTGAGCATTCCCTTTTCGATCAACATGAGCAGGCCTCCGGACGCCACGATCACCAGGAAGGTGAGCACAGACGGCAGGACGGCGGAGCTGCGGCGGACCGACACGGAGCTCACGGTGGTCCGAAAAGTTCCAGCTAAACCGCTACGTGCTGCTCCGTGTCTCTTAACTGGAGGGTCCGGCCTGTTTGGGAGCATTGTGCTCGTCCTGTTTGTCACACGTAATATCTAATAGTTCACAGCCACGTCTGCCCCGGTCTCCTACCACGTACCCATAGTGAAGTTTAAAAAGAGCAAGATGTTTCTGAGTGTGGATAGCTAAGCCACGCCTTTTCCGTTCTCTCTGGAACAAAAATGTGAAGAACCCGTAACTGAAGAAATAAAGGTCAGATAAAAAAATACAGGCCTGTGTTAAAGAGACGGTTTCACGAATGCCATAATTGTCAAATAATTCTTACAAAAGATTTGTTTTATTTGTTATAGCAAACAATTTTTGGTTGGAAAAAAGTGGTTTTCTTTTGTTCATACTTTGTCCAGCTGAGAGACATAGTCCCTCCAGCGTGTCCTAGATCTTCCCCAGGGTCTCCTCCCGGTGGACATGCCAGGAACTCCTCCCTGGGGAGTCGAGGGGCTTCTGGAACAGATGCCCAAGCCACCTCAGCTGACTCCTCTCAATGTGGAGGAGCAGCGGCTCTACTCTGAGGTCCTCCCAAGTGGCCGAGCTACTCACTCTATGTCTCTAAGGGTGCTCCCAGCCACCCTGCGGATGAAAACTTAATACAGTCACGACCATAGGTGAAAGTAGAAACTTAGAGCAACCGTATATCACATATCATCCAAAATATTACACAACAAACACTGGGTAAATACTTTGCTATACACTTATACACTGACCCTATGAAACAACAATATGCTAATGTTAACTTTTTAATTGTTGAAATATTCTGATGGTTCACTGGGAGAATAGCCTGTCTTTCAGAAACACAAAGTAACTTGTCAGATACTCTAGCTCACTTGAACTATTAGCACTATTATAGACTGGCTTTTTTAAATAACCAATTGGTTTAATTATTAAGGTTATTATTTTGTTTATTTATAGTATTTTTGGATGATGTTGCTTCTTCTAGCCCTACCCCCAAGCATTTTATCATGGCATCACCTATATGCCCCTCTGTCTGCCTATTGGATTTTGAAAGTGCTATATAATTAAAGAATTGTACGATTATGTTAATTGTCATTGTTATTATCATTATCTTTCTTTATACAGTCACACATCACATTCAGATTGTCATTTTAACCTTTGTTTCAGCTGTGAATTTGACCAAATGGCCATGACCTGTGGAATTCCACAGGGGTCCACCTTGAAACCCCTTTTATTCAATCTTTACTTGCATCTTTTACTCTCAAATCTGAAAGTCAGTTCAGAGAACTATAGGGCCATCTTGGACTAAGATATGTTTCACAGTCACATTAAGACAATAACACTATCTGCATTCTAGCAAACGCCCTATCAAAATCACAGGGACCTTAACCATACCTGAAGCACTTTGAAATACCATATGTCTTGATTTAATCCAGACTATATATTATTCATATGTTAACATGACCATATGACACCATTACAGTTTATGTTCACTCACTGCAACCCAGTGCTGTGGGAAAAGCAGCTTTACTGACACTTTTCATTTTAATGGGTTACGTTGTTACGTACACTTCTAATCCACACCACGAGCTCGCGTCCCTGCTTGCTTCGTGACGGACGCTCGTGTGGCGGCGTCTGTGCGATCATCTCTCGCCTTTTCCCCTCTAACGGAGCCACACCCTCCCTCCTCCTTCTCTTCTTCTCCTCTGTCTCGTCCGCGTGTGCAGCTGCGCGGGGGGACTGGCTGTGCGTGCGTCGTGCGTGCGTCTCCCTCGCTTTACCAGTCGTGCACCCGCAGCATCAGCAACACAAAAGGGTCGTGGGCTTTACCTCAACAGCGAGCGCAAGGAAGGAGGGATCGCGGCTGGGCGAGAAAAAAGGTGCCTTGATTTGTGTCTCTTCTGTTTATATTTGTAGCGTCTGTGCGTCTTATTGTTTTCTGTTCTAACGACGCTAATGACCTTGTACCCCACTTCTCATTCCTCATCGATCATGCACACATTGCTACGCTTCATCTTTGGCTGGTGCGCGTGTGTGTAAATGGGCAGGAACCATGGCATTTCAGACTTGACCTGAAATGCGTAAAAACGATGCCAACACGCCACATTTGCATCAAAGCTTGCATCTGTCAGTTTAATATAGTGTGCCACGCTGTGACAATACGTGAGGAATCCAAAGAGGCCACATTCTTTGTTCTCTGTTCGCCTTTTATCTTATACAATTAACGGACTGTAATCCTCACGCGCCGTGCATCCGCTAATCTGCCATTGACGGTCGCGTATTGATCCATGCTTTTAGTCTTAGTTGATGTAGCCTTTCATTGTAACACTCTTATGATACACATAGGAGCTGCAGGAGATGTCAGGTGGAATACAGGCCATTCGATGGGCCTCCATGTGAAGGAGAAAATGAAATGATGGATCTTCTTTCAATCAATCCCGCACACTGACAGTGTCAGCGGTATTGTCTCCGGTAGTCGACAGAATGAAACACATTTTTGCTAGGGCAGGTGGCTGCTGGATTTCTGTTTGCTGTGTTGGCTTCAGCGACCTAGTGTGAGCCGATGTCGTGATCATCACCTGCTTTGGCGACAGAGGAAGTATAGTACACTGCTATAGCCTACTCTAGGGCTGTGGTCATGGGGTGTGTCAAGAAGTAATGTATAGTCTATTAGCACAAGGAGAGTCACAGAAAGACCTTTTGGGAGCAAATAAGTTACTAAAGCCTTGTAATTTAGAATAAAACTTGTTGTACCAATACTATTTTACTCTTTGTCTTGGACACAGTGTAACCACGCATATCTTTAGCGTGTTCAAAAACTATAGTTTAATGTATTGAAACATTAGTCCTATCTTCTCCTTCTTTTCCGCTGTTCCCTTTAGGCGTCATCATCTGCCTCCATCAATCTCTAAAAGAATCAGAAAAAAACGCTAGGTTCTAATTACATCTAATGAATCTTTGCATTTGTCTATCTTGCAAAAATATATACCTTTTTAAAGCTCTGTAGAACCAAGCAGAAAATTATTGTTCCATTATTTCCGGTTCCTGTTGCTGTGTACAAACTGAGCACTGCTCGAGGAGAAGCACACGTGTTTCTTTATGAGCACACAATTGTGCATGAAAGTTTTCCTTTTATTGTTTATTTATTTTTTCATTTTGGATTGTTCATAGACAACAGCATGTCCCTCCAAGGCTACCATAGCTGTGCGCCTGCCTAAAAAGGAGTTAGAGGTATGGAATTGCGACGTGCACTTTCACTACCAGCTGAAAAAGCTCTTAACCATGTCGGTCCACAATAGCCTTTAAGAGATGTCAACATTTGTATTGCATGATTTGGAAATGGTTTGGTTGTTATAGGCTTTTTTCTTCATTGCTTTCTTCCAGCAATGCATTAAGAAGACAACATGGTGTCTCTGTTTTCATTCAACAAACCCATATTTTTAGGAAAAACAGCATCAGTAGCATTGTCAAAGTTATATTTTGCAGTTCCTAAAAATGCTATTCTGGACGCTACATAAAAACTCAGCAAAAGTTATGCAGTTAAAAATGAAAGTGTGTTAGTATGGCTGTTTTTTAAACCACACACACCAACATTTGTTAGAGCCACTGTGAGCTATACAACAGAAGAGCATTGCCGAAGCACTGTCAATACAGCGTTGGTCTGGAGCCTGAAGCTTGGGTTTGTCAGATTAGATAGCCCTGTAAACAATGTCGTCATCACCCTATTGCTCATAAACACATTTTGCGTAAGAAGTGCCTCGGTGCAAATTCTTTGGGTCATGTCTCAACTGGTGACTCAAGACTGTAAGCCTTGATTTAAATGGAAATAATCAAGGATGGGGCCTGAGTCAGTGTTTTCTTTGCCTGGACACATGGCAGCTAGTGTTAGCACTAACCTGTTCCAACATACTGTACAGTGCATGCAGTAGCTACTCACTCAGGAGTGTGAAGACTTGCTTAAGGACACAGATGTAATTACAGCATTTTGTAGAATCTTTGGAGGTCTGTCCCAGTTCCAGCCTTTTGTCATGAAAATTTCACCGAATGCCTGTTGATGCATTTTACGTCAAACCAGTGTCACACCTAATCAGCAAGCATATCTGTAATGTCTCTTTACAAATTTTCCTTTCTTTGTGTGTGTAAATTGGGGTAATGCATGTGTGTATGCAGCCAGCAGTATGTCTTTGAAGTGCTATGCTGCTGTGACATAGGCAGCAGAGCAGGTTGGTAAAGCCCCATCATTAGCATACCCCTGAGAGGGTGCAGTGTGATGCTGCCAAAGAGCAACTGAAGGGAGGAGGGGTGGTGTCTGGCAAGACAGGAATGTATGTGCTAAAAAGATTATAATTTGTATGTAAAGAAGGATTATAGCAGGACTGAGGCTCATGGTTGCACTTTACTCATTATTTTAATAGTTGGTTTAATCTTGGGTTAAGACCTGGAATAACTTCTGTTTTTTGAATAGGCCTGGATTTTCTAAGTGTATGTTTATCCTACGTACCGTTACAAACTAGCCAGGGTACTACAGTTTAAGTCCTGGGTCCAATCATGGTTGATGTGAGTTGAACCTATTTTTTTCCTGTCTGAATTCCTCATTGTGTTTGTTTTTAGTCACGGTTAAGTCTTGGGTTTAGTACTGGGTTGTGGGCCAGACTGTAGTCCTAGTTTTAACCTGGTTTGATCCTGGGTTAAATCACAGTTTAGTCTCGGGTTTATAGTCCCGGTTTGAGTTTTGGTTGTGTCTATAGTGTGTTGATTGAGTAGTTTGTTGTATTCTGGTTTAGACTGTAGTGTTTAATCCTGGTTTGATTATGGATTTGGTTTAGTCCTTGTTTTGTGCTGGGTGTAGTCTTGGTTTAATTTACCCGTGGTCATGGTTTTGTCCTAATTTTGTCTTGCAATAATATTGCTCTGGATTAGGCCAGACTGTAGTCCAACAAAGTTTAATTCTGGGTTGAATCAGAGTCCAGTTTAATCTGGCTTTGTCACCCCTAGTTTAGTCCTTGTCCTAGTCTTGGGTAACGTCCTAGGTTGATTTCTGGTTGTAGTACTGGTTTAATGCTGGGTCAGTCCTACAATCTGTATTTACCTATCACTTATAGGTTTAGTGCATGCTACAGTCTTATTGGTGCTTCTGGTTACTAGTCTTGGTTATTTCCTGGTTTTGTACTGTTTTAGTCCCAGTTTAATCTGGGTTTTGTTTGTGTCTAATTCTCAGTTGTAACAGTTTTGCAAAGAACACCTCCATAGCAATGGTGTGTGTCTCATTGAGTACACTTTATGATTTCAACCTTGGTTTGTTGCTTGCATCTTGCGGTCACATCTCCAGACCAGGACATCTATGGCGGGTTCTAACATTATCTAGAAACTGCGGTGCACCACATTATGAATTATTATAACCAACACATGTGCAGGGACAGTTACAGTTACCCCACAATGAGAGCCTTTGTGAGCGGTGTCTCGTTGAAAACGCTGAATGCCACTCTGTTCTCATGCGCCGGTGGGGAAACAACGCATCACTTTGTGCCTCCTCAGCACACAAACCCACACTCACACATTTGGAGCGGCCATCTCTCCTCCTCAGTCAGCGCTCACACCGGCCCCTATCCTCGCTGACACACCTTCTCCCCCAGATTGGCTGAGTTCACATATGTATCAAGCCATTTATGTTCCACTTCTTTTTTTTCAAATTTTTTTTTTAACACGTGACAACGCCTTAAGAGAACAATAATTTTTTTTATAAATACAAGCGGATGTTTTGCCTCTCTTTTGCCTACACACATACTCTCCCTGGCTCTCACACATGAGCTGCATGTGACACCTGACTCCAGGTAATGTCCTAGATCCACGGTGACAGCAGGCAGGTGGAACAGACACACATCCACTCTTAGACACCCCTGCACAGAGCAACTACAGCACGGTAAGACATTCTGACACAGACACAACACTTCTTTTTCCAACAGCCTGAATTGTCTATTTTGCACTTCCATTATGATTATTTTTTTATCCAAACAGTAAGCATTGACTTATCCATGCCAAGGCTTAATAAGTTACAATTTTGCAGACATTTCCGCAATGCCATCGCTTATATCCGTTTACCTCATGTTGTTTATCACAAGTCAGCTTTCTGCGTGGATGCTCAGGCAGGCAAACCCAGCACTCACTCCTTTTTGGTCTCACTTGCCTTTGCCCGCTTGAGCGTCGGAACTGACAGTCAGCGTGGAAAATATAACCATGCTCATGTAATCATGTAACACAAGCCGCATGCCGCTCTAATGTCCATTGTTTCACCACACACACGCCCTTTGGATAAATTGAGAGGAGACAAATGTCAAGAACACCTAAGAGCGAAAATGCAATGGGGACAAGAATGTTATGTAACTGCGTTTTCATGGTTTTTGAATTGCAGCTTTAAGAGTACGTGTAATAGCCGATACATTTGAGGGCAACCAAGCAGAACATACAGTTTTAAGTTTGTTTCCATCATTTTTTGTTTCCATCTTCCCTGTCATCTTCACTGTTCACAGATGTCCACAGTCCTATCAATTACATCTTGAGCTTGGCAATTGTCTATAAAGATAATTTGGCAGTCACAAAAATACTATGCAAAACAATAAACCTCATTTTAGGTATAGTTAGGGAACTCAAGAAAACACTTTGAAGGACAGGTGCTATAGTAACAGATATTGCTATTTCCATTTTTAGTTTGTGCTCAAGATATTTTCAGAAATTCCTGCACACCGTCCAAAAAAGGTGAGATGTTATTGTGGCTCAAAACATGAACAGTGTTGTGTAATGGGCTCTGTTCTCTCTTTTTTACACAAACCTGCCCTAACAAATACTTGTGTGATGTTTTATCCTTATATACTAAATTGCCTGTAAGAGCTGAGTAGAAAACCACGTTAAATGAACACATTTTGACGGCCACTGAAGCATCAATATACTTTTTTGTTCTTATTTGATGGCGACAGTGTGGACAGACAGGAAGCAGGGTGAGAGAGAGGGGAATGACATTGAACAAATGACCCGAGCTGGAATCGACCCTGGTCACTCGAGTCTGTGGTACGCCACCAAGCCCTAAACAGAAAATACACTATTTATTCTTGTATTTGAGAAAGACTGTGCGATCATATAATAGCATATTGTAAAAGGAGTCATCTGTGCAAAAACAATCCATTAAGATGTCATCTAGGCTTATAATTAAGGATTTTAATAGATGAGAATGTTCAGCACATACTGAAAGCTTTGACCAATCGCATGCTTGCTTTCGAATAAGGAATGCTCCAATTGGTCTATATTGATGTCAATAAGGAAGTAATGGCTATTGATGATTGAATATCTTAATATTCAGCAGATTGTTCAAGTTTCTCTTTTTCTTAATGAAAGCAGGAAAGGTTGCTGAGCTGTTGTTGGGGTGAGGTTTCAACATTGTGATGGTAGAAATTCTTGGGTAATGCCGCTTTAAAGTAAAACGATGTAAAAAATTAACAATCATTAAAATATGTAGCTTTGTTTTGATGATACATTGCCATGAAAAATGAAAGTAAATTGTTTCTGGAGTGCTCCCAGCTGATCAGACTTTAGCTGCTAAGACACAAGTTAGGCCTCCATAAATCTGAGCTGCTCCATTTATTATGCCTGACCCTTCTGGATCCATCTCACCAATGCCTCTGTTACTAACTCCCATTACACATACTGTATCCCCCATGCTGACTCTGCGCCTTTTTAGGACGAGGTAACGCATAAGAAAGACAGAAATATCCCGCAATGAATAGTGAGCCTCCCGCCAAATCAATATGAATTTCTCCACACATCTGATATGTACATATTGGGCCATTACAATCCATATGAGTGTACCACATATGCAGTATGACATAACATTATTTTCCTTTACTCTATCTATGCTGTCTATCTATGCTACCTCTGTCAAATAAAGGCCAAAAATTATCTTAATCTAAGCTCACCCATTTGATCCTATATTGTTTTCATCTTTTCATCTAAAAACAGATATATAAAGACATTTAATTTTACATTACTTTGAACTTGCTGTGCTAACACCTTTAGCAGCTGTAACCTTTAGCGTCTGAAAGCACAGGGATTAATTACCACTTCTGATGTTTATTTTCCATTTTCAAGATCAACCTGCCATCTATACCTCTACAGTTTGTGCATGTGGACAAAAATAACTTGCGCTCACACACTCCCTCAATGTCCCTGTGCGCCACAACCCATTGCTAACCGACTGCTCCAACAGCCCACATACAGTTAAATATATATCTATACACACGTCTGTCTGCTGAGGTTTGTAATCATTATAGTGTGTGACTGTGTGAGGTCATTCAAAGTAGCATCCAGTCTGGCCCTGGCTACTGTAATCAGGTCGCCATGGTAACCGGAGGTGTCTTAAACTTTGTGAGGGGAGTGAAGTCAAAGAGAGAAAGTAGTGTGAGTATTCTTATTTTTCCACTACGTTTTCCCTGATAGCATGATTTATTGCAACTCAATGTCTGCAGAATCCTTATATTATCCATTATAGTCATCATGGAAAGTGTATTTGAAATTGTATTGGATGATGTAGTACAATGTGATTCCCACATAGTTATCATGGAGACTCTCTTTACACCACAAAAATGTTTATCCCCACAGCTTCAAGCGCTCCATGTCACCGTCCATGCTCTTGCTTGTTCTTTCTTCTCTTCTGACGCTAACAACAATGAAACCCAACCTGCCTTTTTTGTTCTGTATTTATTTCACATTTCCCCTAAAGCCACAGTGGAGACTCCAGCCTCTGGGTTAAATAATATTTGTGCAAAAGGCCAGATCAATGTTCCCTAAGGTTTTACTGCAGTGGTGTGCAGCCGTCTTGGGCTACGCTGCTCAAATAGGTAAACTGTTCCCTGTCTGTCTGCTTTGTCAGCTGCCTACCTCTGCTGATAGTTTGAGAACACAAACACTCATGGCACTGAGACTTTGATAGTGGCCAGAGCAGTGGGACAGCTCTGGCGCAGAGCTGTGTCACCATCTGATGATGATGAGCTGGGTCAACAAAGCATTGTGCTATGGCATCGCTGAACTCTGATGTCTCCTTGTCAGAAATCATTTCTCTGCTTCTGTATAGAGCTTCTCTCATCCACATCTCTGGCTCAAAGTTTGTTTTCTGCACAAAAACACATTAAAGGCGTCTGCAAAGATAGAACTGGCAGCCGCTCCACTCGTGAGCAAGCAAACAAAAATAGAAAGGATTCAGGATTCAATACTATGCCCACAACAGTCATATAACAATAAGTCAAAAGCAGAATGTACTATTTGCAGGTGCATGTTTTAATAAAAAAGTTAATTGTCTACCATTATCTATATTATAGATTTATAATCAGAGGATACAATATATTTGCAAATCAGTGTTTTGTCCCAGCATTAATCCACTGTATCTCTATAGCTACTATGGCCTGTGCTTGTTTGCGTTTTGTTTTGTGCTGGCTGTGGGACAAAGAGCTCTTTTTTTTTTCTCGGGCAGACATTTCTGAAAGAGTCTGTGCGGCTCTGTCACATTGGGGAAGGAAGCACGGCATGCTGATCCCACTGGAGACAGCCGCTCTCTCAGCACTGTCCTGTCCCTCACACACACTTACACTCTCTGTTGACTTCTCCCCGGTCGACTCGAGCTCCGAACACGGCGCACATTTCCGCAGTGCATCAGAAAACCTCTGGCTCGGCGCTGCAGACAAGTGTCAGTGTAGCTACAGCACACAGGAAGCAGGCTGTTGACTCCCTTCTGTTTATGGAGATCAGTGGTTCATGTGGTTAGACATTAAAGTACAATGGGATAGATAATTATCATTAGCATTGGGCACCCACCCCTTTTCACTTTAAGTTTTGGTTTTGGTACCTCTTACCTCATCGTAAAAGGTATATTTCTGGTTTGAAGGATGGAAAGTGTTTACTGTTTATTATTAACACCGGACACTTATGTTTATATTAATTGTTTAAGATCTGAATTAAGACTAAGGTGCACCTAAAGCCACATTTCTATTTTCATTTGCTTATGTTCTATATCTGTCAACTGTCAACACTCCTCCTTCCTCTAAAGCAAATACCAGCAGCATCCCCATGTTCACTCCCTCCTCCTCTCATCGCAGCCAAGGTGCGCCGTGACCATGGCAACGGACGCCACGGAAACTAAGCATGACATGCATGTAGAGGTAACCGAATCCAAAGGCCCAGGTAAATGTTTTTTTTTTTTTAAAGGACATCTTAAAGAGACAGCAGCATTTGATTTTAACTGTGTTATGTGCTTGAGTGCTGTGTTTTCTTACAGTCTCTTTAAGTGCATGGCTTGGTGATGCGTTTGAGATTGACGTAGGCTTGATATGGAAATGGTGTGCTGTGTTTGTGGTTTCAACTGTGGACTTCACTTATTGTAGGTTTTGGTAAATGTAAGTGAGATGAAAGATTACTCAACTGCAAGACAAAGATGCCATAGACATAAATGTTATGGTGGCCCCTGAGGTCAAATCACCCGAAAACACTACAAATCACAAAAATAAAGACTGAAATTAGATCAAACCTAAACACTGTCAGCTTACTATTTCCTGTTTATAAGTTTGTGAATTTAGTCACTATACACTTGAACAAAATTAATCACATTTGTAAAAACTGTTTTTAATAGTTTAACATTGCAACAGGATAACACTTAATGCATGTAGATCTTGAGAAAAAAAAATTATACTCCAAGACAATCCTGCAAGTGGACAAATTCATTGTTTTTTTGTTATTAAACTTATTATCTGGTCTATTTCTGAGGGGTTTGTTAATAGAGAACAGTATGTCCATGCAAGTCTACCGTAGGTGCTCACAGGCTGTAGAAAAGGAGGGAAATGAGGTGGGTAATTACAATGTCAAATTCCACCACAGATGATGCCAAAAACATCTGGTGCATGCAATCCACACGCTGCACGATTCCTCTGCCACACTACGTACAAACAGTAATTAAAAAAAATATGTGACCCACTGATGCAGATTTAAAACAGATTCACATGGAGACAAGGAGATTATGGTTCTTTTGCACTTCTATTTAGTCTGTGATCTGAAAGAAGGACTTAAAAATATGTATAAATATGTGTAAATATGTATTGGGATATTTTTTAGCTGTGACTAATTTGCTGCTTGTACATAGCAGTCATCCAAGTATTTTGCCTTTGGCCACTGTGGCAGGTGGTTTTGAAAAATGACTCGTTGCTTAGCATTTTCAGTAGCCACTTTTCATTTTATACTACCCTTTTAAATGTAAAAAATAAAATAAAAAATCAAGACTGAGTAATTCCTAATTGCATTTATTTGCAAGTATTTCTATCCTAAACCCAAGTTTAAATGCATACACATTTTGACAGGTTGGCATGTGTTAATGTCAAGCCCTAAGTTTGTCACAATTATTTTATGAAAAACTACTCAACAAACAAAGAGGACAGAGATATCTAACTTATCTTGAATTTCTCAACAGTAGAAAATAATATGTAATTTGATTTATTGATCATAACCTTCTGTTTCCATTAATGTTCTGCTTAATTTGACAACATCAGCATTATTAAGAGTAGTGCACAATAAACAGCAAGTGGTTCTGTTCAGTCCAATTCAACGCTGAGGGCCTACAATATAATCTGACTTTTAGTGTTTTGTGACCGGCTCAGGCCCACCACACCTGTTCAACACAGTGAAATTCATTAGATTTGAAAGGAATGAATCTGAAACATGTGGTAGATTAAGTAAAGCAAGTTGGTGAGGTCATGGCATACATCTCGAGTGTTTCCATGGACGTATATGTTATCTTCTATAGACGTGTTCCCTTCAAAAGCCCCTGATGAGAATCAGTCTCCTGCTGCTAGGTGCTGGATTGCATGCACCAGATGTGACATTGCCCCTGATCAGATGTTGCACATAAAAAACAGGTGGATACTGGGTCTACAGCACTACAGTTCAAAAGCGTGCACTAGAAGCTGTAGATGGAGCAGTTAATCCTAGTGATGTGCCGCTGTGCTACTCGAAAAGTGCCCTGTCCTGTTTCACGCATGAGTGTACGAGCTCGCCCACGGCACTGCGTTATGGGTTTGTTTGTACAAGTATAGAGACGGGACAGACTGGAGTCTGAGAGCAGGCTGCAGAAAGAACACTGCATCAGTCCCACTTCAGAATATCTCCAAATGCACTTTGACAGCTCACAAACATGTGACAATTTTATCAGAAATGTGTTATTTTACTGCTGACCGCCAGACACAATATGAAAATCTGTGGGAGCATTTAATCTAAAGTTAGGCCTACGTAGACTGCAATATGGTACATGCTGAAACCAGATGATTTTGGCAATTGACTAACTAACTGACCAATTAATGTTACACCAGCTAAATGCTAAAAGCTACAAGTCACTAATTTAATTGTGGACTTAAAACCAAAAAACATGACAAGAATTTAACACTGATTGTTTGAGGACCTGTACTTCCCCATCAAAGACTATTAAACAACAAACTATTATACAATCAACCTGGTTGAAATTATTTGCATCACAGAAAAACCTACCTTGACGTAAAGGTAAACTCATTGCCATTACATTGAAATTGTTACATTGTAGTATAAGGTAAAGTAATACACATACTGTATAATGTAGAGCCCCAGACTTATGCAAAAATAAGTGAAGGTTATAGCTTCTTAGGTGTGGCCTTCAAAATAAGAGGTAAATGGAGTGCATTTACAGTATATAGCTCTTTTCTGTACCCTTCTTGGGCACCCAAAGCACTTTACATCATGTTTCTATTCACACACATTCACACCCGGGGCAGACAGAGAGAAGAAAGAGAAAAAGAAGTCTTCACATGAATAGATACTAGGCTACATGATTTCTGTAAAAGCATTCATAAACCCAGAAGTAAACCCAGTGTTTACTGTTTATAGACAAAATAACAGCAGTCTCTCCAGAGAGCAGCATCTTTGTGAGAGAACAAGTTTATTGTACCATTTCCCATCATGCCCCGGTGCTGGTGAGCAGCGGGTTACATGAAATCCCACACCAGTTGCTACTTATAGCTGTGAAAGGGATCTGGGCCGAGGCTGTCTGTATACTGGTGTAAGGTGGCTCCGTGGCCCTGTAACCTCACCCACTTCACTCACTGGGCCACTGGAGCTCCACGAGTACTCCGACCAACCAGGAAGTACACACACAAACACAATAACCACAGCCTAATAAAGCTTTACACATGCAGATTACGTCAATAAACACTTGTCCTCTGCATCTTGAGTCATGTTTTTCCTTTACATTTGGGAAAGTTTTGTTAAAATCATTTACTGTGCACACTGACAACAGACCTGGCATGCTTGTCTAACAAACATTCATACAGCAGCCATATAAATGTTTGTTAGCTAGCAGATAAACTCATAGGTTACTAGCTTGAGTTGCTAATTTGTTGAAATTTGATAAAGAAACAGGCTTCTTGTTTTAGCTATATTTCAGAATGATTTTATTGACACTCTTAAACAGCAATGTCTGGTTAGATAGAGAACATCTTTTGGATACATAGATATTTAACCACCTCAGATCACATATCCTTGACCTGTGTATTAGAAATTCTTTTATATGTCATATATACAGCTCCAATCTGTGTAATTAAGTAGCAATGAACATTTGCCATTGCGCCTTTGGTCAGATGATGATAATGTGATATGGCTCATTATCTCTTTGGGCCATGTGGAAATTTGTTGTAGGGCATAACTGCCTTGCTTTCCCTAATCATGAACTTTAGTTGCTCAGTCTCTGTCAACCTATTTTTTTGTCAGTAATAAGCATTCTCATTTTATTGCATAAACAGCAGTCATATGGAAATTGCAATAGCCTTTATATAGTAGTTTGGTTTTAAACTATAAAGCAAAGAGATGCCACAAGACTTTAGGTAAGTTGTACTGTAATAAAGATTTCTGTGTATTTATGGTTTTGGCTGTATGGCTTTAAAAAACAATGACAACATGGCAGAAATAAAAAGCAAATATGTCGAGCATTTCTTGTTTACTGCTAGGATTGCTGTTTTCAAGATTTACTCCTGTGCTAATTTGTTTCACAATGAATTAAACATTGTAATTCAGTCTGTAGGAAGTAGTTTAATGTTTATCTGTCCTACTTCCTGCACGTGATTACATCTGAAGAGGGGCCAAGTTTTTCAGCTCTTCCCATGTGCCTCTTAGATTCACTTCCTTTCATTTGAAGAGTGTCACATTGTGACTTCCCACCACATGCTCTTAACAACAATGTGCTGTTCTTTATCTTGAGATATAAAGATTGATGATGTGATTGGCTGTTTTTTTTATTGTCATGCGTTTTGTGTGCCCTCAGAGAGAAGGCGACAGGGCAAATTCCAGCCTTTCCGACGCCTCTTTGGGAAAAAGAAGAAGAGAGAGGCCAAAGCAGGTTTTGATGGAGCAGAGCTAAAGGCCAGCTTTTCCACTGGGGAGGTGTGCAATGGGGTTGTGTCTGACGATGAAGAGACCAGTCAGCATCTGAGGTAATCTTGCTTCTTTAATTAAGTTTAATCCTTTTTAGCTTTGTTTTGTTCTCTTTTAGTGTTGGTTTGTTCCCTTTTGATGTTGTTTTTTTGTGTCTTTTAATGTTGTTTTTGTCTCCTTTAAAGTTTGTAGTTTCACTTTGATCTATTTAGTATCATTTTAACACATTTGATGTTGTAGCAGAAGGTAAATTGTTTATCAGTATGGACTACTGTTTGGGAAATAGAGCATGTTTATTGAAATAAGTTGGTGTAAACATGACTATTATATACTTATAACAATTTTGGAGGAAGATTAGCTTGGATCATTCAGTCATGTGTTATGTCACAAATCTAAAAGTAAATTCCATAAAGGCTGTGATTACATAATCTGCTGAGTAAAGGGTGAGGCTCTGCTCAAATACAGCTTATAAAAGGTTCCGAGGAGTTTAATTGATGTAGTGAAAGTGCTGGTGTGTGTAAAGAGGCCATTCATTTCATTGTGCACAATGATTGAGTGAGCGACACTGCAGCATGTAAGTACAGTCAATGAATGACGGTAATGATTAGCTGCCAGACTGAATGCCTTTTCTTTGCAGGGAGTTGAACATCATTGGAGCTCGAGCTCTCTCACACGACAGTATCTTTATCCCAGAAGAACCGGCGAAGGAAGACGCAGCTGAGCACACCATGTCCCAGGAAAACGTTTCGGATAAAGTCAGGAATCTGCAGGTTCGTCACTGGTAGATAATGTTGTTAAGCTAAGTTTTGCCTGCCAAGATTTGCATGCATGCCCTGGCACTGTGCACAGGTAGGGCAAGACAGAAGATTAGCCGATCAAAGTACAATATGAGAATGATGATTTAATTGTGGCAATGCCAAACTTGATGAAGTACCTTTAACATTATTAATTTCAACACATGTATTATTATGAACAACAGTCCTGGTATGACCAGCAGGAACAAACCTAACATATTCTTATATTATACAGATAAACTCATACTATTTTAATGCATTTTGTCACAATGCATTGCCCTTTTTTGTCTTTTACCTTAGCATCACCTAAACAGATTCTTTATTCTCACTGTGTAATATTATTAGCCTGACCATCCAGACCCACTATTGACCATGGCTTCTACCAAACTCTTTTTTGTGATTTGTTGTATGCTTTTCAAATTGCGTTGGTCTCCGCATGGTACTACTCCTTGAATCCCCATCAATTGTATCTTTATCCAATTGCAGTAGTTTAATCTGCTTTTTATGGACATTTTATGTGGTGTGTCTTAGTTTAACATTGTGATATACATTTATTATTATAAATGTTATATTATTTATTTTATTTGTCTGAAAAAAGAAACCATAAACTGGAATTAAGCTAAATAGTGCATCCCCTGACCCCAGCATCTATAACCTTGGACCTTGTTTCAGGTACAAGAACAAGGAAGTCAATCCTTGCCTATTCTTATCTATGGGATAACCTTTACAACTAGTTTGAGCATAAAAATCCAGATGGCACAAATCATAAACATTATTATGGTTAAGATTGGCAAAGCTGTCTGGTAAGATTTGTACTTTAACTGTGCACAGTGTTGCATAAAGCACACCTTCTGTCGACATGTGCTTATGGGAGGTCTCTTATCTGATTAAACAGAGGCAGATTGCACAAAGTATAAAGTTTGGGCAGCATCCCTCTCTGAGAAAAAGTGAAGGAGATGAGGGCAGTTCGGATGAGGAAGAGGTCCCAAGGAGCCCTCTGAAGGTACAGGCCCAGGTTGAAACAGAGCCACCAAAACCAGAGCCAAAGGTCCGACCAATTCCCAGATGAACCTTATTAAAGTCTAAGTTCTTAGGTGTCAGTTTTGAATCAATGATCTGTGTGTAGGTCCAAGCCGCCCAACCTGCAGCACCACCACCACCACCACCACACAGCAGTCCCCCATCGAAGTCCCCAAGGTCCAGTCGAGCTCTTCCACTCACCGGGACCATCGAATCCATCAACCTAGATGCTGTCCCGCAGACTGGTCCTTGCTTAGACAACACTGCTGCAAAACATAAACTGTCTGTTAAACCCAAAAACCAGAGGGTGTCACAAAAGCACCGCCGCACACAGGTGAGAGATGAGAGGGTTGTAAAGTAATTGAGTAATTGAGTAAGACCCCTTTTTTAACCTCTTTGGGCTAAAAATGTTTGTTTCTTGTGCACTCTAGGACCTACAGGGAGTGTCTATCCCCGGCATACATGAGGACTCTGAGGCGCCATGTTTCTCTGCGGACGTCCAGCGGCGAGCGTCGGCCGAGGAGCCTCTGCAGTCATCAGAGAGCTTTAGGAGGAGACAGCATGAGGAGGAACTGAGGAGGAAGAGGGAGCAGGAAGAGGAGAGGAAGAGGGTTGAGGAGCTGAGGCTGAGAGAGCAGGAGGAGGAGAGGAAGAGAGTTGAGGAGCTGAGGCTGAGAGAGCAGGAGAAGGAGAGGAAACGCAAGGAAGAGGAGGAACGAGAGCGCAGAGAAGAAGAGGAGCGGCGGCAGAGAGAGGAAGAAGAGTGCAGAGCGAGGGAGGAGATGCTACGGCAACAGAGGGAGGAAGAGGAGAGGAGACGGGCAGAGGAGGAAAGAAAGAAACGTGAGGAAGAGGAGAGAAGGAAGCGAGAGGAGGAGGATGCCAGGAGGCAGCAGGAGCTGCTGGAGAAACGGTTGAGGGAGGAAGAGGAGGTGAGGAAGAGGAAGGAGGAAGAGGAGCAAAGGAAAAAACAGGACGAAGATGAGAAGAGGAAACTGGCAGCGGAAGAGAAAGTGAGGAAGGAAAAGGAGGAAGAGCTGCGATGGAAGGAGATGGATGAGAGACAAAAGCCCTTCTCGTTCAAGGTTTCATCTGGAGAGAAGCAGATTTTGTTCCAAAAGGTAAGCTTTAACTTCTTTGTGTCAGTGTGACTTTTAGTAGACCCATTGTTCGCATTTTGATTGGTTACTGACCAACCAATCAGGGGGTGCCATTCCCTTAGCAACACATAGCTACCGTTGCCTGGCTAACATTTTATAATAAAGCTATGGCTAACAACATTTACATAATATAGTCTTGTTATAGAACAATATGCAATTTATTTTTTTCAATGTATTTTTAGACCAGATCTTTTCAAGTTTTAGATACCTTGCTAATACAGCTAGCTATAACTAAAATTTTGTCTAAAAGCAAGCTAACCTAGCAACAGTAACCTAGAAGTGCAGGATTATGGATGGGGCTTGACCATAGATTGTAAATAAATATGGATGTTATCCGCCCACTGGTCTCCTATTCACCGATATTGTCATTACAACAGGCCTGGTACAAAAGATGGCTCCGGTCTCTAGAGCTAAGTTTTTACTACGTGACAACTCTGAGGGGGTAAATTTTTGATTATTACGTTGGTTTATGCTAGCTGAAAACTATTGATTTACTATGGAGTAAAAGCGGAAAAGCCCGGATGTAACGGCCATTTTATTGCCCATTCGTAATGACAATATTGGTAAATAGGGGACCAATGGGCGGATATCATCCATATTTATACTATCTATGGTTTTATACTTGTAAAGTCGCTATTGGGTTTCTCCTTATATTTCCGCTTTTGGAGCCTGCCCTCTGGTGGACGGCGGTATATCGCTGTATATCGCTGTAAAATCGCGAGGACCATTTTAGAGGTTCCATGGGAGAGGCTTGGGCTTGACAAAGGGTGATAGGTAATATTTAACAGTAATTTAACCCTTAAAAATATGTTTTTCTCATTACTACTACTGCGCACTCTGCTTGCTAAAGGTTACACAGGGTTGCTTTAATGAGTCTGGAGTCCTGCGTTGCTGTAGCATAACCAAGTAGCATAACCAACTCCCTCTGATGTTAAGCCTTTTGGAGTGAAAGTGTTTTGGTTTGAAGACACTGTTGTAAATGAAGGAGAGATTGTGTCTCAGTCCACCATCTCTATTTAAAGAGTGTTCTATTTTCACAAAGGCACCTTCCTTTACCCTTTTTTCAAACCATTTGATCTCCATGGCCAAAATTCAGACATAATGGCGTATCCTTTCTCTTTGAGCTGGAGCTGTACAACTCATGGACTCAGGTCCAAATGGATTGACCCAAACTCCAAATCCAAACTCCTTTAAACCAAAATCAAGATGCCTTCTTTTTTAAACAAAAATGAAAATTAAAATCAAATGAAAATGTTCTGGATGACAGAGAATCTCCACAGACATAATTATAAATAGAAAGATAGATTGATACTTTGAAGGAAAAGTTTGTTTTAACATTTTCTTCAAGATGACCTGGATGACTGACAAAATTTCACAGACAGATAGATACTTAATTGTCCCATTGGGTCACAGTTTATACAACAAACATTCAGCACAATAAACATCCACAAAAAATACATTTACATGGCGGACAATAGTGAGTGAGGTGAAAGTCAGTGTGCTAGTTTGTTGAGGATGGAGATGGCATCTCCATTTCAATGTCCTGTAACTGCGTCCAGAGGGCAGAAGTTTGAAGTGGATATTGAGGGGGTGCCCAGTGTCCATAGCTGTTTTGGCAAGGCGGGCTATTGCTCTGTGATTGAGGAGTCATAGGATTGATATTACATTCAAATGATCAAACATTATAAGACTCATTACCACTAACATCTGAATATTTTGTCTTTCTTACAAAAGGTGAACTTGATGCCTGTTACACTTGGATCCAGCCACCAGGGCGGGCTTGATGCAGATCACAAAGAGAGTGCTAAGGCTGCTCCCTCTGAAAGAGCAGAATCTTCAAATTTGCCTACTTCTACGTACATCCCTCACACAGCCATCTTAGTGACGGGGGCTCAGCTTTGTGGGACTGCTGTTAACTTAGATCAGATCAAAGACACAGCATGCAAGTCTCTGTTGGGTTTAACCGAAGATAAAAAGACATCGGGAACCCCAACCAGGACCAAGACTTCACCAGACCGCAAATCTGGCAAGACTAAATCCCTCAACGAAGCCGCTTTATCTCCAGACCCGTCTGGTGCCAATGTCCTGGCAGAGTGGGCCAGTATTAGATCAAAGATATTTAAAGGAGTAGAAGATGGAAAGTATGACCCAGAAATTAGTAAATGCCAAGCGGCTTCTGAGGAACAACCTGCATTTTCCCACACGCACCTTCGTAAAACGATGTCTGCCAGCGCCAAGTTCTCTATCACACCGGCAAAGAAGAAATTTGGAGATTCAAATAGGAACTCTGAGGTTTTTGTTGCAGATGATAAAGACACTGGAGAGTCATCTGTTCAAGTTGATCCTCCAGCCTCTCCCAAACCTAAAAGTAAAAGTGTTCGCATTGTGGAGAGAGCCTCCGATGAGTGTATGTTTGCCAAAGACTTGCCGTCATT
This sequence comes from Perccottus glenii, assembly GCA_024416835.2. Classification (NCBI taxonomy): domain Eukaryota; kingdom Metazoa; phylum Chordata; class Actinopteri; order Gobiiformes; family Odontobutidae; genus Perccottus; species Perccottus glenii. The sequence continues at coordinate 11,745,750 of CM044559.2, forward strand.
TCTGGTTCCTGGATCTAAACTTGAAGGAGAACTCTTAAAAACCAGAGCTCATAGTGAGACATATGAAAGTGGATACGACGTGGATGACCAAGTCCAGGACGGAGAAGGTGCGCCTTCTCCTTTTGGGATCAAGCTAAGGAGGACTAACTACTCCTTACGCTTTCACAGTGAGCAGTCAACAGAAAAGAGGAAGAAGCGGTACAGTGCGGGGGACAGCTTCGATGGCGTCCCTTCACCTCTTACGCCCATTGAGCCTGATTCAGATGTTTCCTCTGTGTTCTCAGACAGAGTTAGTCCAACGTCGCCGCAAAAGGAAGGCGCGGTTGGCAAGTACCTTCACTCCCCAGCCGTCTCTAGAACTAAACCTGGAAAGTCCTCTAGCCTAAGTGCGCACAGTGAAGGCGACAAAGTCCTTTCGAAGCCGCCAGTTTATAGGAGACCAGTGACCTTGCCTAAACCTTCTGGGTCAACTCCTCCGCCCTCACCGCAGCCTAAAGTCCACCACGGGATGCACAGCAGTGTTCACGCAGAGTCGCCAAGTCATGACCAGACTGGCAGGAGTGAGGAGCTGTCAGTTGTGGCCTATAGGAGCAGCCAAGGACAAATCCAAGGAGAGGATGAGCCGAAAGAGAAGAAATCCTTTTTTCCGTCCATCAACATCCCCTGGAGAGAGAAGACCGACCGAAAAACTGAGCTCATCAGGAAAGGTTAGTGAATTCAAGGCTTTTTAAGGCTCCTTTCTAGAATAATTGGTGTTTTTTCCTTTCTCTTTGCCTGTGTCTAATTTATTCAAAAGGTTGTTGGACAGCCAAAAGGCAACCCACTGTGACCTTTTATGCCTGGTCCTAACAGAGGAACTCTGAAAAGGCCACAGAAAATACCCCTTTGAAAACTTTTGTCAGGGTGATGAAAACAGAGCTTTTATTGAGCATGGTGACGTTGATTGGTACATGCTTATTGTTGTTTTGTTGTACCACAATGTTGAAGATAATTAAACACCATAGTCCTAATTATAAACCTAAATCAAAATGTAGTCTCTCGTAGACTCATACTATAGCATAGTTTACTGTGACCTTACTGTGGACTTGTGAGAAGTTTTTAAAGTTGTCACGTGAATAGAATTTATTTTTTAACGCTCCTGTGTACATTTAGACCATTGAAAACAAAACGTTTACAAAATTAAATATATATATATATATATAAAATCAATATCTTTAACAAATACACACAAATGTAATAACTAAAAATAACAAATAAAAGTTATTAAAATAATTTAAACAAATAATAAAATAATTACACTTAAAATAAAGAAATATTCCTGTTTTGTGAATTTGATATATATATATATATATATTTATTTATTTATTTTTTTTTTTGTAATGTGAAACACTAATAAAAAAAAAAGGTTAGGCATTACAAGTCATTGACTTCAGCTTAAACCCTTTTGGTCTATGATTTATAGTGTTTGTTTTAACAACCAAATACATTTAAACAATGAAGAGCAGCTTCCAGTGTGATTTAATAAATATGCAATTAAGAAATAATGTCCCAGCTAGCAGCCTAACAACACTTAACTATAAATGTCTGGTTCCACTCTGTGAACCTAGTCTTGTCTGTGGCATGTTTTATTCCCTCCAACACAGAGTTGATCTCCTCTGCTGCTGCCTGAAGCATGATTCCTTTCCTTATTTACAGCAATCTGGAGCATATTCATCTTGACAGTTTGGTTAGTGATAATTATTTAACTTTAATTACAAAGTCACATTACTCTCCTCTAACATGGCAGCAAACCTTTGATTACCATTGCCATGCTGAATTCTCTTTTCTTGGTTCTATTTATAATGGATTTCTTTTCTAAAGTGAACAGAGTGGACTGACCTAACTCAAAACTTGTTTTCTGGAACAAGAAACTCTACTTGGGGAGGTTATCAGTGATGTTATGAGTCAAACCTTAAGGGACCTGTTGCACAAGGAATATAGGCAAACAAAAGTTTTGAAACTGTTATCCTATTACCTGCTTATCAGAATAGTTTTCATAACTGAGTGTCAGTAGTTTTATATTGGCTTTCTTGTGGGTGTTGTGTCAGATTTTTTACCACAAACTGTCATCTTCCTAAAACTTTGATTCATTATATTCACTGCAGAAAAGCCCTCACTACAGAGCAGGCACTCGCTGGACAGTGCCAAAGTCCAGGAGAAGGAGACTGGGCCCTTGTGGATCACCTTGGCACTTCAGAAGCAGAAGGGCTTTAGGGAGCAGCAGCAAAATCGAGAGGAGCGTCGCAGCCAACGAGAGGCCAAACTGGCTGAAAAACAAACTCGAGACAGTGTATGTCCAAGTCTCGCATTTATTTATTATTTTACATTATTTTATTCTGAAATGCCCTCTCATTTAGAAGTATTTTCTATTTTTGCAGCTTACATCGAGTCCCACAGACAGCAGAGGAAGTGGGAGCACAAGTCCAAGTTCAAAACCTCAGACCCCAGAAGAGCCCAAGAGACCAGACAGTCTCCTGGGACGATTTGAGCACAGAGAAAAACTGAAAAAGGCCAACACATTACCCGGCTCTGTTACTGGTAAGAAACCGCACAAAGAGGATTCATTTATTAGGGGTTAATAAGCACTGGTAGTTATCACACCAAAATGTTGCATGTTGTTTGTTGCTAACACGGGAAAATACTTAAACAGAAGTGTATTACATGCAAAAAAAATTTGCTCAACTGTATCTATGAATGTGATGTTAACACAGTAGTGTAATAACTCTGTATCCTTGTGACTTTGCAGTTGAGATTGCAGACTCTACACCGTCGCCCCCTGCTGTCAAGGACGTGTCAAAGCGCTTCCCCTCGAGTGACTCTCCGCAGATGTCCACAGAGCCGGCCTGGCTGGCTTTGGCCAAGAGAAAGGCTAAAGCTTGGAGTGACTGTCCTCAGATAATCAAATAGAAAGCCTGCAGCACTTGGATGTGGCTTCACATTAGGGTCTGGCCTGCATTGAGACTGCACACCACCCACTGCGTCCCCCTGTGTCATCATCGCCTGTCTTTCCCTTCCAACCCTATATCTCATCGTATAAAAAAGCATCTTCTCCTCACCCACACTGCCCACACTAGATGGTACTATTATCCTGTTAAAGTGCGCTTCACATTAAAATACAATTGCACACTTGTCTGTATTTCAAGCATGTACACACAAAATAACACAAAAATGTTTTTGCTATTAAACAGCCACAGTCAGGAGCCAATCCCAACCATGGCTGGCAAATGCAATAGCCAACTTTTTTATTTAGTAGCCAACTGTGTCACCATGGTTGTAAATAAACCACTTAATATAAGGCAAGACACTTCTGTATTTAAGAGAGGTGCAGCTCTGATGTGTTTCACAGTGTTGAATCAACAGTGGGCAGGTGTACGGATGATGTTTAAGGGCTACCAGGAACATAATAACATAATAATAATAATGTGACCCTTTTAAATCTGAACTGTGGTGGCCGATGGAAGTGTTACAGACATCTCTTCTGCTGCCTGAGCTGGTATTATTTATGTAAAGCAATGGATTTATCTGTGTTTAAACAATATTGTATCTCTTCTCTGAGCCTTGTTTGTCATGTACAAAATAAGCCTTTTCTCTTTTTTACTCTTAATAGAAAATAACATCTCACTGTGTCCGTGATGACTGTGACAGCTGTCAAAGGAGCTAATATGTCATTTGACATTTAAAAAGTAACAATCTGTAATCATAAGGTGGGTGCACCTAAACACAGCACTGAAGACCACAAGTGTTACTGGGCATTTACCGTGATCTGCACACGTCTCCTCACAGCTGTGTGAATATGGACTTTGTTTCAAAGACACAACTTTCTGCTTGCTGTAACATATAAATCTTGTAATAACTCTCCGTAACACACTTGTGTTTGATAGGCCATCACTTCCTCTTAAATGTGATATGTTCTTACATAACGTAAACATTTCCTGAATAAAAAAAAACATGACTCATTTTCTCCCCATCAAAATGATCTGTATGTATGTAAGTATGTACTGTATGTAAGTCAAAGGCACTACCAGAGCTATGAGCAGAACAGGCCACTGTGGCTGTCACTTGTCATTTTGTTTTTAACTTTGGTCGTGCACAATAGTGTAGTGTACGCAGTGTTAATGTAACAAAAATATTTGGTATAATTTGCACTTTTTTGTCCCACTTAGAGATATTAATGAAAAAAATTCTTGAAAAGAAACAAATGTTATGAATAATGTAAATTAAATACTGATGTCTGAACCAAATGTTTATGGGCTCATTATTTCCTGCTCCACATTTTCACCATCTTATTTTTGACAAGTGCTTAACATTTTTATTTATTTATTAAAATAAAACTAAATATATTTGTTCTTTTGCAGTTGTAAACAATACACATAGTCATTACGACATCCGATAATGAGGGAGTCCTTATATATAACTGGGGATGAAAATAATTCTCCAGGAAGAGTGTGTGATGCTAGCTTTTGCCCAGAGTAGCCATCCAGGATCCACACTACACCATCAGTGGAAGCTACGCCCACCAAGGTCCTCTTTGTTCCCAGATTAGAGCCGTCCAACACAAAGGGGCTGGAGTACACTCTACCTGTGGTCTGGAAACTCCAAACCAGAGAACCATCTGCAAAGTTCAAACAGTAGAGATGGCTGTCATGTGACCCACACACAACCCTCTGTTGGTCTGGGGACAGGCACGGTGAGGAAAAGACAGGCTCCTTGGTTAAAAACTGCCAAAGCTGCAAAGAAACTTAGCAAAATTAGGAATTTACAGTGACTATGATAGAAAGATTCTGAATACTGTAGAAGTGCTTCTCACCAGTTCTCCTGTGATTCTAAAGCAACAGATGTTCCCATCTGCTGAACCGATCACAATGTGTTTCCCAGAGCCAACTGGAGATGAGAAAAAGGGGGCATCTTTGGAGTAAGACCACAAGACCTCTCCACTGTCCTATAAAGAAAAAAAGTGACATCAGAGTACAGTAAATGCATTACAGCACAGAGAAATCATTGTATTTATTTCACTCACAGGGTTTAGGCAGATTAGACAACCTCCCAGAGAGGCCACAAATAAAAGTCTGTGTGAGGGATGAAGGTACGGAGAGGAAAACACAGCCCCCCCACCACAATGATGCTTCCACACACACTGGTGAGCCTAAACAAAATAAGAAACAAAATTATGAATCTTTCCTACACAGATCCCAGACACAAATGTTTCTCTATGTGAAAATATTCAAAGAAATTACTTTAATATGAATGTCTTCTTTTTAAGAATTGTTTTCTAAGGCATTTCCAGATTAAATCAATTCCTCAGTAAAAGTTATATCTTTTATAACAGACACAGTTTTATCATGTGCTTAAACCATTTCTCTCTGCTTTGGTTTGAACTCCACTCCGCAAACTACAGCAGCCTCAGTGGGTCAAACTCTAAGTTTCCAAAAGAGTTTCTAAAAGGGCACATACACATTAGGAATGTTAGAAATTAAATAATTGTGATTCTAAGCCTTAAAAGATTATGAATTGATTCAGAATGCTAAAAAAAAAAAAAAAAAAAGGCACTTGATATAGTGATTTGGTACAAGCAGAAACTAAAACAAATGTATAAATTAATGATCTCTTTGGTTAACATTGTCTTTTTATCTTATCACATAATCTTCGATTACATATACATTTAGCAGACGCTTTTATCCAAAGAGACTTACAAGTGAGGAAAAGAATGGAAGCAATTATAAAAACACAAGGTACAAAAATCATAAGTGCACAAAAAACTAGTCAGTTTAAACCCAGCGCAAAAAACATTGTCTTTTTGTCTGCTGCTGCCGCCGGTGTCTGTCAGTTACGTCACGTGAGGTATCGGTCTTTGTTATCGGGGTATTTTTACGAGTACAAGTACATTAGCTTGGTATCGGGCCCGATGCATCCCTATCTTAACCCATTCCCAGATGTTTTATAATATATTTATGTTCTATAATATATTTGAATGTGTAAAGACCATAAAGTGAATTACTTTAATAAACACAGTCTTGCCTATTGGAAAATCACCAACCTACTGTAAATCTAGAGGATGTAAATGTTATCTTTTATCACACCATACACTTTTATCAAATATTCAGTGCTGTTATGCTACAATACTGAGCAGCTGCTAACCACAAACTAGAGCTTTAACATTTGTCCAACGATTGTTAGGGTTGACGGTTCATTTAAATACACTCACCTTTGGGTTTAGGGCATAAACATGTCCATCATGTGAGCCCGCTATAACCAAACCAGTTGTAGGATCAACAGCAGGGCAGCATTTGACAGCATCTCCTGTTTTAAACACCCACCGTGTTTCTCCAGAAGACACACTCAGGAAATACACACAGCCATCATAGCAGCCTGAAAAAAAAAGACAATCATAAATGAGAGTACAGAAGTTATGTGAAGACTATTAGAGCGTTTGTACTGACCGACAATTACGAAAGTCCCACAGTGAGAGACAGTGGCTGAGGCCTCAATTCTGTCTCCTAGAACTCGCTCCCAAATCAGGCTACCAGAGTCCACATCTAAAGCCTGCATCCTGTGAGAGTGGGAACCAATAAACACTGTCGTTTTGGCCCCGTGCTGAACTAAAACGACAGGTGAAGCGTCCACACATCTGCCTGTGTCTGACGACCAGCGCAGACTCAGCTGCAATGACGCAGTTTTTAATTCACTACTATTTGTATTAAAACCTACATCTCCCATTGTCAAGAAGTCTTCGGTTGATTTTTCACTGTGGACTTCAAGAACCTCACCTGCTCTTTTAATCACTTTAAACCTCTCTTTTGTTCCCTCTTCAGATTCTGTGTGTTCTCTTTTTGCCGGCACCAGAGAAGAATTCTCTGAATGTCGTTTCTGTGCTTCTGACTTTGAATGTGTGTTTTTTTCAAGTGGTGCTACCAGTTTAACTTTAGCAATGCGATGCAATACGTCTGAGAAAGTGCCATCAAGTATAATCTCTAAAAGCTCTGGGGATGTCACCCCTGCAGAGGTGAGGATGTCTTCATAGAGAACTAATGCCTTCAGGGAGTCTCCTCCGCTGAGCAGGAAGTTAGACTCCTCGTTTATGGGAAGATCTTTAGAAAGTCCAAGAGAAGCCTGTTGAATACACAGAGAGCAAGGTGTAAGAATAAGCTAAAGCGTTAGGGGGTCAAACTAAAATGCAATAAAATCGGATAATAATCTGAATAATGCAATTTATAGTTAGTGTGTCCCTCCCAGATGTGACTGCTGTTATGATATTGGGCTATACAAAAATAAATGTCTTAGCTGTCTTGTCTAAAAATATAGTGGCAATACTAATTAACTCTCCTGACAAATAGGATGATTATCAAGATTAATGAACATAATAATATTTGCTTTGGACTGGGTTACAAAATATATAGGTTTTCACAACCTGCTATTCATCTACCTCATCCACCTCTTCGGAGATGTGTTAGACTACATGCACCAAAAGTAGTCGTGTTACATGTTAGTACAGTATATTGCAAAATTATTCCTAAATATACATTTCTGTTTCTGTCAAATAATATTAGCATTAGTACCTGCCACAAAGACTCCAGAGTTCCCTTAAGTTGCATGATGTCTCTCTGTGAAGAGCTGCACTGTAAAGATGTTCTCTGTGTCTGGTATATTTCCATGAGTGCTTTCATGTCTACTTTTCCTGTAAAGTTTAGAAAGTATCAATGAGTAGTATTTCTAAAGCCAAATGTCTCTTGTAGTGAGACAGATACTCACCATGAGGAGTCAGGGGTATGTCTGGGACCAGCACCAGTGAGTCGGGTACACTATAGGAAGGAAGCAGCTCAGACAGCTGCCTCAGAATGAGTCTGCTCACATCCCCATCCTCAGCATCTTCATCCTTCTCCTGTTGTCTAACATGATGATTGTGTACAAAGACAAATGAAGAAGCAGCTTTATGGTCTTGAGCTGTAGATACCACAATAAAAGCAAGTAGGCGATAGTTGTCATGTAGGCCAACGGTACAGGCCTCCACCAGTGGCAGTCTCAATATGAGCTGAAAAGTAAGATAAGACTTTATTGTTTCCACTTGTACAGCAGCTCTTAGACGGGTTAAGTGCAAAAAACAAAAAAACAAAAATGTGCATGCAAAATAAAAATAAAAAAGTATATACAATCAGCAGCATTTTAAATAGATTAAATAAATAGTGGTTCATGTTCACAATTGTATGCATTTGTTGGGCTTATGTTAGACATTAGATAAGACATAAGACAGATAGACATACAGTTCTCATAAGTTTACATACTCGTGCCGAATTTGGGATTTTCTTTGGCAATTTTTTAAAGAATACAAAAACCTTTTCTTTCAGTCATAGTTAGTCATAGTGGTTGAGTAAAGCCATTTATTGTCAAACAATTCTGTTTACTCTTTTTAAATCATGATAACAGAAACTACCCAGAACTACAGTTCTTAATACCATGTATTGCCACCTTTAACATCAATGACAGCTTGAAGTCTTTTGTGGTAGTTGTAGATGAGTTTCTTTATTCCTCAGATGGTAAAGCTGCCCGTTCTTTTTGGCAAAAAGCCTCCAGTTCCTGTAAATTCTTGGGCTGTCTTGCATGAACTGCACGTTTGAGATCTCCCCAGAGTGGCTCAATTATATTGAGGTCAGGAGACTGAGGCCAGTCCAGAACCTTCACTTTATGCTGCTGTAGCCAATGACAGGTTGACTTGGCCTTGTGCTTTGGATTGTTGTCATGTTGGAACGCCCAAGTATGTCCCATGCGCAGCTTCCGGGCTGATGAGTGCAAACTTTCCTCTTGTATTTTCTGATAACATTCTGCATTCATCTTTTCCTGTGCCTTTGTAGCTCACACATCTTCAAAACACCACCTCCATGTTTCACAGTAGGAATGGTGAACCTTTCATCAGAGGCCTTGTTGACTCCTCTCCAAATGTAACGTTTTTAGCCAAAAAGTTTAATTTTGGTTTCATCAGTCCAAATGACTTTGTTCCAGAAGTTTTGAGGCTTGTCTCTGTGCTGTTTGGTGTATTGTAAGCAGGATGCTTTGGGACATTTGCGTAGTAATGGCTTTCTTCTGGTGACTCGACCATGCAGAACATTTTTCTTCAAGTGCCTCCTTATTGTGCATCTTGAAACAGCCACACCACTTTTTTTAAGAGAGTCCTGTATTTCAGCTGAAGTTATTTGTGGTTTTTTCTTTGCATCCTGAACAATTTTCCTGGCAGTTTTGGCTGGAATTTTTGTTGGTCTACCTGACCTTGGTTTGGTTTAAAAAAAAAACACTTTTAAACCAAACCACTTCTTTATTAGAGTTTGAACACTGCTGATTGGCATTCTCAATTCCTTGGATATCTTTTTAACCCTATCCTGTTTAATACAATTTAATTACCTTTTCCCGCAGACCCTTTGACAATTCTTTTGCTGTTCCCATGACTCAAAATACAAAAACATCAGTGCAGCACTGGATGAAAGATGCAAGGGTCTGTCAGGAGCCCAGAAACTCACTGACCTTTTATACACTCACACTGGTTACAAACAAACCGATCACAGGTGAGGATGGTTACCTTTAGTAGTCATTCAAACCTGTTTGTGTCAACTTGTGCATGTTATCAAGCCAAAATCACCAGTGATCAGGCTCATTTGGGTAGTTTCTGTTGTTGTTAGGATTTAAAAAGAGTAAACACAATGGTTTTATAATAAATGGGTTCATCCAACCACTAACAAAAACGTTTTTTGTATTATCATTCATATTCTCTGAAAAATGGCCAAAAAAAAAAACATATTCTGTGAGGGTAAACTTAGATAGTAAACAGGAAACGCAGAGAGAGAGAGAGATATGGGGGATGACGTGGAACAAACTGTTACAAACTAACCGGCTACACACTCTACCAGTAAGCCCCTGTAACTCCAGCACCACATATTATTTTTTTTTACATTTAACTGAAACTAATTATATGTTTTTTTTTATTAAGTATGTAGTTAGTAAAGATTGGCCTTGTAGTTTAATGGGAACAGTATATATACTACAAATTGTCAGATGACAGCAACCTTTAATGGACAAAAAAGCCAACCTTTGTCAACCTGTATTTTTCTAATGGTGTTGCTTAGTCTAATGAGGTCTCACCTGCTGTAAACTGTCCAAGTTGATCTGTTTTCCATGCCGCTTGATCAATCTGTCTCTCCTCCCCATGTAGTACAACTGTGAGTCTCTAATATCCACCCAGTCTCCAGTAGCTCTCATAGTTCCGGGAACAACAGTGTCTTCATCATCCAACAGACAAACTCTGTCTGCTCCACCTGCATTGAGCATTTAATGATAACTAACTAACTAACTTAACCACGTTTGAATATGTCTGCAACATTGCTTTCTTGCCTACCTATAAACACCTGTCCTTCCCCCTCTGTAACAACAACACCATGTTCATCTCTGACTTCCACCACAGTGTCGATGAGTGGAGTCCCGAGAGGGACAGAGGACATGCTGTAACATAAAACAACATTATGTTAATTTATAAACAAAACATCTTTATAGTACTTTTAATCTGAGGTTACTCACAGGTTGCTTGACTGCAATACAGACTCTGGGATTCTATAGCAGCAGGCCCAGCAGGACACCTCAGTGATTCCGTAGATGTTGTATATTTGAGTTTTGTTGTCCTTGTGTTTCCATGTTGAGAGCAGCGCTGGAGATGGACAAGCCTCTCCACCCAGAGCCAAAACACGCAACGAGGACCCACATGACAACACATCCTCTTTCAGGATTTTGTGTCCAAAGCGACATAACAAAGTTGGTGTGACCTGCAAAATATACACATACATCTATTAAATATAGATTGTGATTGAGCTTTAAAAAACAAATCTGACCGCTACCTGAAGGACAGTTGTCTTGTGAGATACAAAGAGTAGCTGAGCCAACCGATTGGGCATTTTCTTGATTATAGTTGGGACAATAAGAAGTTGTGCTCCAGAAGTTAAAGTCAAAAAAATCTCCACCACAGATGGGTCAAAGGTTAAGGGTGAGGCAAGGAAAACCACATCCTCTTTACTGAAGTGAAACAAAGACCTATAAAGAGAGAGGAAATCTTAACCATGACCAGTGTAAGTTGGACTATTTGTCTTTGAGTTGCTCAGACTGACTTAAGGTGCAGGATGTTGGGGAGAATACACTTCTGTGGCACTTGTACAATCTTTGGGTGGCCTGTTGTTCCAGATGTGTGGAGCACATAGGCAAGAGAGGCTTTTACCTCTGCAGATGTTTTATTGAGAGCAGCACCATCTGCTGTTTGTTCACACGCTTTGTTCTGCTCAGTATCCTGCAGTGACTTCACTTGTACCAGCGTGAGCTTGAACTTGGGCAACACCACACAAACCTCAACTGACATGAATCTGCCGAGGCTTTTCTGGAATTGCTGAAACAAGGGAGAAAAAATAAAGAAATGTCAAAACGTTTTTAAGAGAATTTAAAGAGCAAGTTTTTAAGAGAAGAGGCTTTGTTATGTGATAGTGGCTAGGTATAGGTGTATGCTTAGAATGTTAAGACACAAAAATATTTTTTATTACTTATCATTAGCTTAGGACCTTTGCACAGTAAAAGTAAATGGTACACTATACTACACCTCTATGAGGCCTGTCTGCACTGCACAGTACACCAGACCACACCGCTCAATGACTCTGGAGGACAGCAGACCTGGGGCAGCCGGGTCCAGAGGAACATAAGCAGCAGGGGACTGCATGATTCTGGTAAACACCGATACAAAGACCAAGCAGTAAACACAGTGATCTTACATTTACATAAAGGTTGTTAATTCAGCTCACCCCAGAAGCCAGACAGGTAACAACAATTCATCGCGGCAGTACAGGCCGATAACGCCTTTATTGGGAAGGCAGTTCTTCTGGAGGATGCCACACAGTTCACAGGAAAGTGTAGACAGGTCTGTGTACAGCAGAGACTCGGGACTCCCAGAGCCGCTGTCATATGTAACCGCGGTCCTCTCGCCGTGGACTGACGCAGCGGCGGCAAAAAGCTCGTGTAGTGTCCGAGCCTCCATACTCACAACAAACTACATTCAGACAACCTGTTCATCATTAACTGTTTCAGATTTAAATTCTGTCAATAAAGCATTTGAGCTGTTGTTTACATTCAGACAACGACCGCGTTTGTCGCGTAAAGATGACGAAGGCTATGTGATGATGACGCCACTAGAAAACATGAAGTATAAAAAGAAACCATGAAGAAAATCATTTATGTCGTGTTAATGTAGTTTTTGGGCCGCTGGATATATTAAACACGCGTATTGTTGTATAAAATACATACACGTTACGCTGAAAAACTGTATTGGTTTGTATGTTTTTTTGGAAAGACTCCATTTTTCCTAGTTGCCTTGAACACAGCAACACCCCCTTATCCAATCATCTTTCGCCGTTCAGCATCGACAGTAATTTAAAAAAGGAGCGCTTTTTGTGTGTCGTGATGATAATTTTCTCTCTTTAACTGTTTTCAAGAAATTAAATGTATTTTGTTATTCATAACTATGGACAAATTGGGTCAGACACAACTGCAGACAAATATGAGGCGCTTCCAGCAATCGCTGGAGCGAATATTTGAAAAGGTAAGTTGCAAGTTTTAACGAGCTAAGTAGCCAAGAAACATTAGCCGAACTAGCTTAAGTCAATGCTAATAAGTGAAATAGTTAAAACGGATTAATGTAACTAAAACATTTGCTTATCTAATACAAATGTTCTAGTATTCGAAGCTGCAATACCAAGACGGTGGGATAGAAGTGGATCTGGACAGTACTCACTCAGAAAGTACGTTTGTTTTATTGTTCTTTTATTGCACTTTGTAAAGCACTTTTATCTGTGAAAGGTGCCATATACATAAAATTTACTTACTTACTACGTTAACTTAACAAAGAAACGTCCACATTCCAACCTAATTTCTACTGAATAACTCTCTTATCAGATGTTATTCTCGTTTCACTTTTTTTCTTCAGCTTTGGGGCATTACATGAAACTGTCAAAAAAGAAGCTCAACAAATTGAAATCTCAGGTGTGGGATAAATGCACTTGTATAGTCATCTTTTTAAACGCTCAACTAGAACAGTCTAAAAATGCTTGTTTTTCCCTCAGAGCCTTGCAGATTTAAGAGACGAATCGCTGCGGTGTAAGTATTCTTACTTTAGAAATACAAGTAGGTGGCAATATAAAAAGCATATATGTCATTATCTTCATGTCTGTTGTTTCTGCTACAGCACAGGACATTACAGGAGACTCGCAGGTAGTTATATGGATCTTTTTAGCAATTGCTTGTATTTCTGTTTATAAATATGAGCTATTCTCTCTGGCCTTGTTTTGATATCTGTTTCCCAATAGTTGGACTTAACGCACTATGAAAGTGGAGCTCTTGACAATCCTGACTCAAGCTGCCAAGCTGAAGATGAGGGTAAGGATTAGAAACAGTATCAAACTAAATACATAATTTCATCAAAGAAATTTATCATAGCACACTGTATCACAAGAAGTTAAACACTTGGGCGTCAAATGTTAGCTAACTAGGTTATTAAATTGAACAATATACTGAACAATACATTAATGATTTAAATAACACATTATTAAATCTTGATGTCTTGCAGTGACAAATAATTATGACGCCGCTTGCCTTACTGTGAGCTCATGCAACGAAAGTCAAACTACCTTTAATGAGACCAACAATCAAGAGCAAGAGGATCAAGATGAACAACTGGAAACGTCTCTCCAAAGTCAAGGCAGCTCTTTAGGGGACCTCTACCCAAACATGATCAGTCAGATAGAACAGGCCTGGCGTCGGCAACATGTCTCTGAAGCTGCTGACTCTGTGCTGCAGAGGTACCGCAGATGGCGTCGTCAGGCAAACAAGACCAACCATACCATCCCCTTTAACTCTACACTTAGGCACACCACTAGCAAAAAGAAGAGCAGCAGGATGCAAATCAAGGACGCCATCAAAAGCACAGTAGAAAGTCTTGCAGAACCCTCCACGTTGACTAACTCCGTTTCTCGTTCTCCTGTCAAGACTGTAACCTATGTGCATCCCTGGAAAACACAGCAACAGTGCTCCCCTGTGATGGCTAGAGCCCCACAGAAAAGAGAAGTGCAACCCACTGTTGTTGTGATGGACTTCTCTTCTGTCTCTCAACCGGATGAGGTTGAACTTAACAAAACCTTTATAGTATCTGAACAAGCATCTCCTCAGAGGTTCCACCTGAGAGAACATCCCTCAAATTATATTGTCAGTCCCTCAAGACATTGGTATCCCACTGCAAAGATGTCTCAGGACCACTCTTTCAGAATAAAAGAGTCTTCTCCACACCACGTGCAAGGTCCCAGTTGCTCTGTGCCTGCATCAGAACACACAACACTCCTAGAAAGGCCTGATATCTATGGATCCACTGTCAGACGTAGTCCCTATAAAGCACATTTGACAAGCAAGGAAAAAGTAAGTGGATCGTCTTGTGTTTTTGTTGCAAGCCCTAAAGTGCAAAGTTACTCCAGAGGGCACAAGAGACCGAGGTCAGACTCTACTTCTCTCTCATCTCCACTACCAAAAATCAGAGTTCCCCAGAGGACACTGGAATATGCTGACTCTCGTCCATCATTTCAACAGCAACAGAGCTCACCTCAGTCAGCCACTGCAGGAAGACCACATGGGCTGAGGCGCCAGCTTTCCTTTGATTCCTCTCTGCAATCGATCAAAGCCTCTTACACTGCCAAAGACCTTGACGATGACATCAACAAACTCTATCACAAGTTTGTATGCCAGAACAAATCGTTTTTGAATGGCCCTCCCTGTCGTGTTTGTGCAAAGAGCTCAGATGCCAGCAGGGGTCAGTCTTTCTCAAATTTGGCAGCCCTGGCATTGTCACCCCATCGTTCAGTTCTGAGGAAACGCCACAAGGAGTTGGTCTGGGACAGTTATCCTCAGTCTAAACGCTTCAGAGACAGTTGCTCTTCATATTCTCCAGGGTCCAAACGCTATAGGAGTGACCTTTTAGGAGACGCTGTCCCTCCCCATCAGCTGGATCCTCAAAAGTCATCTTGCAGCTACCGTAACTATGGCCTGGTTAGAAAACTTGGCCCCATATGTGGAGCTGATTTTATTGATTTTCTTCCTTCTCTATTTTGTAGATAATAGGTGATAGGGCTGATGAGTGCCACATAAAATCTTGGTTTTTAAAACAATTTTATATAAGAATAACAATTCTACAAGATGGCGAGCAAGAGGGAATGTAAAAAGGTTTTTGATGTTGAAGATTTAACAGCTAATCCTATGAACATGACTAGCTTCATTTGTTCAGGTTGTTCTGTTGACAAAATTAGTGTTTTACAACATTTTTCTACAGTTATATAATGCATTTTATTCTATACTAGTGGTGTATTAAAATAAAATTTGATTATGGACTGAAAGTGTCTTTTCTTTTTACACAGCCACATGTATTAATGACACTTCATAATGCATACAAAATTAAAAAAAATTTGAAAGGTCAGTGAAATCGACAACTCTAGGAATAGCTTTAAGAAAACTCGGTAATGACACAAAAGCTTGTCATTTTTAATATACTCCATATAGTGTTCAAACAACGGTCAGACCCAACAGAGAGCAAGAAAAGTACATAAAGAAATATTTTTGGTGAAGTCCTGTGTGCGTTTCTGACACATTTTACATAACAGGCAATGTAAGTTGACCTGTCACGTAATCCGATTGTACAAAGTATAAATATGCACATTAACCATTGGAGGTGGGCAACAACATTTTTAACTGCTCTGTACAGTTTTGTCCTGATGTAATTATAATTTGTAGACCAAGTAACACTTTTGGTACATCTCTGTTTTAAAACAGCAGGATATTTGTTAAAGTATGTTTGGTATACAGTAGATGATGTTGCAGTTGCTACCATTCCAACTCAACCGGATATTTCCCCGTCAGGCAAGCAGTGCAATGGCCCACACTTTTATTGGACTTGCCGTTACTGATCATTTGGTCTTTGTCTTGGATGGAGGCAATTCCCCACTGGACAGCTGAAATCAGGCCCTCCACAGTCAGGTACTGAACACTGTCGGCACCTGTACAAAGGAAGTGTCAGACTGAGCTAACATTTGGGGCTAATAGGTGGAGTAAAGAAAAATAATGCTGATATTGTTGATTAAATACATTGCATTTTAGAACATACCAATGTACCCAGCAATGTCCTGGAACTCTGGCTTGTTGGCTATCAGCTCTTCCTTGGTGGGGATATTAATACCCATGTAGCAAGGGAACCTGATGGGTGGAGAGGCTACTCTGATGTGGACCTGCCAAAAAGAGAAATAAACAAGTAGCACATCTAGCCACATTTCAGTTTTGTGCCCATTAAAGAGAATACGTTAACTCCACATTTTTTATTTTAGAAATATTTTCAATAAACATTTCATGTGTGAAAATCATTTACCTCTGTTGCTCCAGCTTCTTTTAACAGTTTTATAATGGGGGAAATAGTGTTCCCTCTGACAATAGAGTCATCAACTAACACCACTCTTTTCCCAGCAAAGTTGTCTGTCAGTGCTCCAAATTTTTTGGCAACACCCAGCTGCCTCAGCCGGGTATTTGGTTGAATAAATGTTCTACCAACATAACGGTTCTTGCACAAAACTTCTATGTATGGCAATCCAGACTGTAGAGGGGGAAAGAGAAAGGTTTGTGATCAAAGTTTATCAGTAGCCTATCTTTTCAGTGATGGGGCTGGTAGACACCTGCTGAGCGTATCCCAGAGCTGCAGGGGTAGCAGACTCGGGAACTGTGCTGACTACATCTACGTCTGTTGGTGCCTCAATGGCTAACTGCCGACCACAGCGCTGCCTCACGGTATAGACCATCTGCCCTGCAGAAGAGTGGCAGTGAGCACTGAACCCATTGCACACCATCACTTTAACATTCATTTTAATATAGAACATAATCATCATTCATACCCTCAAAGATAGAATCAGGTCTGGCAAAGTAAACATATTCAAATATACAGAAGGCAGGGAGGTCCCCCTCAGGACGAGGGACAACAGCTAGTGTCTTTATGCCATGTTTTGATATTTGAACTATCTCTCCAGGCAGGACTTCTCTGTAATATCTGGTAAAACCATGGACAGGGAACAGTCATATCTTTGAAGTGCAAACTGCTAATATGATGCCAATTATTGAGATGATGCTAAAAACATACTTGGCACCGATAGACTGAAAGCTGCAGGACTCTGATGACACAACCCAGCCCTCAGTGTCCCCCTCTTCTGCACCTGAAGACCAGATAAGAGAGGGTTATTGATCCACTAGTACAAAGCTGACCACTGATGAAATGACCAAAGGCCAGGTTATAATGTAACCCAAAAGGGCCCTTCTTTATCAGTTGTGCTGCTACATATTCCATATACCTGAGCTGTGCAGTTTAGAGATTGGGACAAGTCGTCCAATGCAGAGGGGTCGATTACCATAAGGGTCACGCACAGCATAGATAACGTCTTCAAACATTATCAACAGTGAGTACGATGTAGGGGTCTCAGTCATGAGGTTTTGGATTCTACATTACAAAACACATTCAGGTAGAAGTATTAAACATACACTGAATATGATGCATATTGTACAGGTCACACAATACAGTGGTACACACAGACCTGGCAACCCAGTCTGGTGTGTCCTGCTCCATAGGTGGAGTCAAAGCCAGTAGCTGTGTGATCAGCTCACTGTCTGAGCTGGTGGAAAGGCCTACACCATGGCGCATTACCTGGAAGACATTTTTAAATCCATTGACCACAAGTTGTTTCATATTGTTCATTGTTGTTCATTTTTCATACAGCACTTTACTTAAATTATTTTGTACATGACTGGGTTTTATATTTTATCTATATAATTTCTCATTGTTTGTGGTAACAGATCAGCACAGATTAATGCATGTAGAAGGCATTGCTCACCTTTTTCCTGAGGGCATGAGCATTAACTAATTCTCCATTATGTGCAACTGCAATCTTGCCATGCAGTGTATCCACTACAAAGGGCTGGCAGTTCTGCAACTCTGAGATCCCCGTAGTTGAATAGCGTGTGTGACAAATACCAAGGTTACCATGTCGCAGCTTGAGAAGAGCTTCGGGTGAGAAGGCCACACTCACTAATCCCATTCCCTGAATAAACAGGAAATAAAAATGGTAAACAGTGGTAAGATAGCAAATCTTTAGGCATTTATCCTTTCTATGCACTTGTATGTGTAATAAATACCATATAAAATATGAGTGAGATGTTTGAAAGTTCACTTAAAATAATTTTAATATAAAACTTATACTAGTATACCTTGTGGGACGTGTATGTGGGTGGGCTGCCTCCATTACTTGTGACAACCCCAGCACTTTCCTGGCCCCTGTGTAGAAACAGTTTATTACTTTTGTAGAAAGTCAGTTTCATGGTAATCTTTTTTTTTTTATCTTTTTAAAAAGATAGAACACTTACAGGCTTCAACAATCCTAAATGCTGTCTGAGCCTAAGGCAAATCAAACTGGTTTCAATTGAGCCGAATGAAGCATGAACAAGTAGCCAAAAGTTGTCTCCCCCTCAGCTTGAGCAGCCATATACAAGAGACTCGTCTTGCTGCAGCTTCAGTCTATTTACCAAGCTGCTTCTCAGATTACAGCTGGTCCCGCCTCCTCACCACACAGCTTAAGCCAGTGATGAGGCTGCTTTTCAGCATGGAGGCGTTGCTTTCAGGCTTAACCGCCTGGTTGCCTAGGGAACCGGGCAGCAGAGACAGACGGGGGTTGGTGAAAAGAAAGCGTTTCCAGGTCAGCTCAAACATGGAGAGAAGAGCACAGAGACAAAGAGAAGGTGATAGGGAGGTTGCAAAGGAAAATGGCTTGGTGGAAACGCAGTGGGGGGAGGCAGAGGTGATTGCACTGGTATCTGTGTGGAACGAGGTGGGCGCTCAGCACGTAGCAGAGAACAGAAGCACATACGAGCTGATTTCAGAGCGTCTGAGGAGGCTTAGTGTGGTGCGCAGCTGGTGGGAGTGTCAGACCAAGTGCAGGAGTCTGGGGCTTCAGAGCAGCAAGTCTGAACAAGAGGCAGGCCCAGCAGACTACAGCCCAGGAAGCCCAGGAATGGACGCCAGGCCAGTGGAGGGCTGGGAAGAAGAGGTGGATGGAGTGGGCAACACAAGAGGAATTTACCCTTCCTTAGTCACAATCCCAATGCAGGAAGGTAAATGGTCACAAGTGTAGTGTAGATATACAGGCTCAGCATAACTTACATGTGAGTTTTAGTTAAATTACTTCTCAAATACTGAAAAAAGCTCCTACAAAGTTGACTGAACTTTATACAATGACTTTGTGCCCATTGTACAGGAATCAGTCGAGTGCACCGTGCTCCTCCTTACAATGCCAATGCACCTGAAGAGGGTGGACGTCACTGGACGGACGATGAGGTAAGAGCCCTCTTGTGCGTCTGGGCTGACCAGCACATTCGAGAGCGCTTGAAGTGCACGCTACGCAACAAGACCATCTTCCAAGAGATGTCTCGTCTGATGGAGAAAAGCTTTGGGGTGGTACGCAACTGGAAACAGTGTCGAACAAAATACAAGAACTTGAAGTATGACTACAAGACAGCAAAGAGCGCCCATGCTGCTGGAGGCAGCAGTGTCAGTGGGCCGGGCAAATACATGAAGTTCTTTGAAGAGGTAGAAGCCATTCTGCTGGACCGTGGCCTGGAAAAGGGATCCCTGGACATGCAAAAGAGACTGTATGATGGAGAAATGAGCCTACAAGCCACACCAAGACACACAGCACAGACAGTGGCTACAGAAAATGAGGTTGTCATAGAAATTGATGATGGTATGTATCAAGACAGTACTGTGTGCAAGGTCATAAACCCAAACATGTATTTTTTTTTAATTATATATATTTTTTTCCAGATGAAAACAGTGATGATTATGATATTGATGGAGACAATGACACTGCAAACTGGAAAGGAACAGGTAATATTAAGTGCAATGCCAAAGCAAACTCAAATATTGAATTGCCTTTAGCTTGATAATGGAATTTATCAACTATACCATCAAAATTATAAACTTAAGCTAAGTCACAAAAACGAATTATACTTTGCCAAGATACTGTTATGTTAATGGGGGAGTTTTTTTTGCTTAATGCAACATGTGACATCAGACAACTTTGACCAAATGATGTCTGTCTCACTGCATCATTTGGGTTTAATAAAAAATTACTTCAACCTTATTAATCAGTCCAGTAATTATTTACTGTGTATAATAAACTAAGCTTGGACTCATTATTGTGCATTTTACTCACCACAGATCCATCTGGCTCTGACCAATTCCATGTGGTCACCATTTCTGACACAGGCCGTAATTGGAGTGACCAGGAAGTACGAGCTCTAATTCAAGTCTGGTCTGATGAGCGCATTTGTAGGCAATTGGAAAGCTCAACCAGGAAGAGAGATATTTTCATCCAAATTTCCAACAAGTTGATGCAACACGGCATTGAGCGGGACTGGAAACAGTGTCACACCAAGTATAAAAACCTCAAGTACCTCTACAGGTCACTGCAGAGAGGGAGGACTGAGAGGTCAGACCCCAGACTTCTTATGAGGTTCTATGAAGAGGTGGATGCCATTATGAATCGCACTAACAACAGCTCACCACAACAGACAGGCCATATTGACTATAATCTGGACACAGTACAGATTCCTACGTTGGATGATGAGGATGATCACGCAGCTGTGTATTTGCCAAAGGTGAACACTGTAACATCCATTTCAGGAGCAACAGGGGAACAAGTCAGTGCTTCTGATTCTGTCCCTTCTGTGACCCTTGACCTTGCAGCCAACAATAAGGAACAGAGGATGCAGACAAGTAGAGAGCATTGTGCAGATCAACAACCAAGTGGTGAGACACTGACTGGTAAAAAAAAAAGATTAACACACAATTATGTAATTATGTAACGCTTGGACCTGAGGCCATTCATTTGTCAACTTTCTCTTCATCCATCTCCAGCCCCTATCTTTTTTTTTTTTTAATATAAAAATGTAACTTTTTTCAGGGTTGTCAGACACTAATACTAGTATTTGCCAGTATTGAAGCCTATTGTGAACATCCTCCAATACTTACCAATATTGTCATACAAGACAATGTTCTCACTGCATAGTTTTTGCTTCACTTTTTAGCAAAGTTTGGAACTATCAGGACATCCAATTTTTTTTGGCTGGTTAATAAATATTTAAATTTATAAAGTAAAAAAAAAAATGGAATGCAGAAGAAATGCCCTTGGTTTAAACTTTACTGTGTTACAGGCATTTCTGAGACAAGAGCGGACAAAGAAAACATTCCTTCTGCAAATCGAGGAATGAAGAGGAAAGCCGAGGACACAGGTTTGAAATGTAGCTCCTCCACTTATCACTTTGCACGTCACATGAGGTCCACAATTGCTGTGGCTTGTCTAATTCAGTGACTAAGTCTCATGATACTGACATGGACCTTCATAATGACATTAAGGCTACGGTTGTTAAACAAAAAGGCACTCAAACTCATGATGAAGTTAGGATCAAGATAAGACAACGTTTGATCTGACAAATTCCAAGTTACTGAAAGAACATTGTATTTTTATATAGATGTGACTTTCCCTTTACTTTTCAGACGCCACTGTCCTGACACCAGATAAAAAGTGCAAAGAAGAGCAGGAGCACATCCCCATCATAAAAATTAATTCAGTCCATTCAATAGCCTCTTCTAATCCATCCCCGGACACACAGGTATACTATGTCACTCCATAATGTGCACTTAAGAAATTAGTGTCTTTACCTAGATTTTTGGGGAGATTGTGGGAGACTTGGGAAGACACCGATTAATATTTAGGCTTAACTTAATTCAAAGTTATAAAAAGGAGCCAAAACACGCTAGAGCCGTGTGATTACATGATTCCAGTATTTTAGCAAAAAGCCCACACCATGTTGTTATTTACCTGTGTTGCAACGCCACCAGTCCCAGAGTCAGGACCTGGGCCACCTCCAGCTGAGTGGGCCACTCTCCGGCCGCCACACACCCGAAAACCCCGCACTCTTCTCCGATACCCGACTCTTCAAACTCCATCTCCAGCGGCGGTGTGGCTGCTCCCTCCGTTTATCCGCTTCTTCTTCTCTGACCCTATTCACAACTATTTATCACGTGTTGCAAAGTTTATGGAACAACGTCGCTTATTAAATCAAGAAAAGCTAAGCTGACATCGTCCAAGAGTTTTTGAAACTGTCAGACGGTGAAAACTACAACTTTGAAATAATGTATCCCTGTTTTATCAGAAAAAACACTGCTGTTGACTGTTAGCACATGCATCAACCAAACGATATTTAATCAATAACACGTGGTCATTTACGATAAAGAAGAGAACATCTGCGCGAACTTATCTTCTTGGTTTAAAATTCGATAGTTCTCTACTTTAGAAAATCTGACTCAATGAAAGTGCTTGTCGAAAACAACATGGGTGCTATTAGCGAAAAAAGTTACTTGTCTGACAAAAAATGCCATGCACATCTTCCACCCACGTGGTAACTCATGCTCTGCGGTGATTGGTTTAGTGCATGAGGTAAAGACATCTGATTGGTTGTGAAAGCATGTAAGAATACTCCACTTCCCTCTTCTGGTATCACGCCTCTTGCTGTTGCTCTCACAACTTCTAAAAGTTATATTTTCTTAGGACCGCGAACTGTTACAGAAAACGATGGCATCCACAGCAGGTACATTCTTAAAACCTCATTCGCAAACGTATCTTTTTGTTATTGTATTGTTTTACTGGTAACAAGCAGATGTTTTTCTCTTGATTTTTAGAGTTGAAGGTTGGCCAAAAGCTCAACGAGGGCAAGACGAAGCAAATATTTGAGCTGGTGGACCAGCCCGGGCTGGTGTTGGTCCAGTCTAAAGACCAAATCACTGCTGGGAATGCCGTCAGGAAAGACCAGATGGAGGGAAAGGCTGCTATTGCCAATAAAACCACTAGCAGCGTGTTCAAGCTGCTTCTGGAATCCGGTGAGGCTTTGTAAACGTATATAAAAGACATTATTAGACCGACTCATACAAACTGTCAAGTAAACAGCATGGGCTGTTGTTGTTGTGACATTTTAACCTGAAACAATCGGCAAAATGCAACGGATTTATGACTGAGCCATATTGAAATCTAATATGATGCAATCTAGCTTTATAACCCTTTCACATCCATACCCCAACTTAGCAGAACAATCAGTACAAAACCTTTTGCCAACAAAATCAATAGGAAATGAGGAACTGCCTCTCCATGATTGTGCATGGTTGGCCTTCAGTAAGTGAAGAGGTCATTAGGTGACAAAGGTTGTACCCTTTAACAAATACAACCTTTGGACTATTTACTTACTTTAATTACAACAGAAGATAAATGTGACACAATTTTCAGTGGATCTCTGTTGATGACACTACACACAGTCACATCCCTGGTGGTTCTTTTAGACATAATACATCTAACTTGTACATAAGGCTAAAGCTATGCTGAAATATTTGACATTTCTGAGACCATGAATGCATGCATACATTCTTCTAATACAAAATAACAAGAGTATAATTCTATTGTGTGTGTGTGTGTGTGTATGTATATGTATGTATATGTATATGTGTGTATATATATATATATATATAATATACTGTCTTGTCTGCTGCTTAAAACGTATGTACTGTACAAAATAATTTATTTCAAGAGACTTGCTTTTATTAAAACGCCTCACATGTCACTCATGAGCGTGTTGTGTGTCAGCCGACTTCTATTTAATGACCAACTTGTGACTTGCTGCTTTCAATTCAGCTTAGGACACAGTTGTCCTTAATTTTAGGGCATGACAGATGAAGCAAATTAAAGCAAATTACACTTTGTTATGGGCTTGTATTTGATAGCAAGGTGTATCTCATTTAGTATAATTTGGTGTTTTGCTTTTCAGGCATTAAAACTGCTTTTGTAAAGCAGCACTCAGACACGGCTTTTATTGCGGCACATTGTGAGATGATTCCCATTGAGTGGGTCTGTAGACGAGTAGCCACAGGATCTTTTCTCAAGAGAAATCCAGGAGTCAAGGAAGGCTACCGCTTTTCTCCGCTCAAGATGGAGATGTTCTTTAAGGTATGTTGTGTAGACTGAATCACTGTGTACTTTGAACTAGTATAAAGTACAATGTTCTAAGATCTAACATATGTAAACGTTGGTATTACACAGGATGATGCCAACAATGATCCTCAGTGGTCTGAAGAGCAGCTGCTGGAGGCCAATTTCTGTCTGGCTAGGCTCACGATTGGCAAATGTGAAGTGGACATTATGAATCGCAGCACTGTGGCCATCTTTGAGATTCTGGAAAAGGCCTGGGCCACTCAGGATTGCACGCTGGTTGATTTGAAGGTAAGCTGTGCAACGCTGACCCCATGTGAATGCACGCAGCAGCTGTACATTGAACAAACCTGCTTCACAAAACCTCAGTTGCACTGTGCTTTTCCTTTTTTAAACTATTGTTTTTATAATTTTTTTATATTGCGTATTTTATCTATATCCTTAAGTTGTACTATGCCTCTTTATTTGGTGGATTCCGTTTATTTTATTCTGGGCAGTTCTTTTATTGTTTTTTGTGCAATAGCCTCTTGCTACTTATCTATTGATTTTGTACAGTACTTACTGTACTAAACTGTGTGCAATAATATTATGACAATACCATATTTGTCTGTGTGGACTGTAATTTGCGCAGACTGTTGCCTGATTGCATTTGTTGTATGTGCAATGTGTTTTTAATATTGTTTGTACAGCACACTACACTAAATGAAATGTATTTCTTGGTTTTAAGATTGAATTTGGCGTGAATGTGAAGACTCATGAGATTGTCCTGGCTGATGTGATCGACAATGATTCATGGAGGCTATGGCCATCCGGAGATCGAAGCCAGCAAAAAGATAAGCAGGTAAGCACTACTCCAACATTACCATATTGTCAAGTGTTTGTTCAGCATTTAACTTCATTTTTAAATCCACTCTTTTTTAGGTGTATCGAGATCTGAAGGAGGTTACACCTGAAGCAATGCAAATGGTAAAAAGAAACTTCGAGTGGGTTGCAGAGAAGGTCCAGGTACATCAAACTTTATATCAATTACTAATGCTATAAGAGTATGGTTTGGTTGAGGTAGTGTGTTGTGTGCTCAGCTGCTGATCGAGTCCCACTCCAGCGGTAGAGTGGTCGTCCTGATGGGCTCTACCTCAGACATGGCCCACTGTGAAAAAATAAAGAAGGCCTGCACCGCCTATGGGATTCCCTGCATCCTGAGAGTCACATCCGCACACAAAGGTCCAGATGAGACACTCCGCATCAAAGCCGAATATGAAGGTCTGTATTAGATGGTGACACAGGAGGGGATTCCCACTCCCACAAAAAACAATCTCATGCCATCCCAAACCCACAAACTAGGGGAAAATCCCGTCGCAATCCCACAAGAATGACTCCCATTCCCTCCCATGTTGTCACAGTAAAATAAAAAATACACTATAAATTCCAGCACACTCACCGTAGTTGCATTAAAAAAAAAAAAAAAAAAATTATATACTTTTTTTTTTTTTTTAATGAGCCAAATGTGCCACAAAGCATATGGAGAAGCCTTTTTCTAAGGTAGTTGGTGGTTGGCATTGGCATGCTAACTTGGTGCATTGGCACACCAACGTTTACGGGTGTGTGGTTCACATCATTCACTTCACCACATCAAAACAAACCGAGCATAAAGAGACGGGGCAAATAGAATTGAGCTCAAAATTTAAATCTATAGTTTATTGATACAAACAGTATATTTGTGTTTAGTATCATAGTGTTATTACCATTTACCGGTCCAGCCCACTCCTTATTACTTTTTTTTTTGTTGTCCCAAACACGTAATTAATAGTGATTTTGTTTCCCACCATCCTGCGAAATTGCCAAAAAAACTGTCAGCCTCTATATTGTATCTGTTCTTTTCTTTGTGTAATCATAGATTTTGTCTTAAATATTCTGTGTTCTTTCCATGTAGGCGATGGTGTACCCACTGTATTTGTGGCTGTGGCTGGCAGAAGTAATGGCCTTGGACCTGTTATGTCAGGAAACACTGCATATCCAGTCATCAACTGTCCGCCTCTCACTCCAGACTGGGGAGCACAAGATGTCTGGTCATCTCTCCGGATGCCAAGTGGTAATAAAACTAATAAGAATCTAATACAATCTTTTTTTTTTTTTTATTGGGATTAAAAGTTGAAACATCTTCAGTTTTTAGCCATTTCCTTCCCCTCCTTATCTAATTTGGAAATTGCAATTTACATGGACAAACGTTTTATGGTAACCTAAAAAATAATATAAGTGAATGTCACTGTAAACTGCTCTTACTCTACTGTTTTACTTGTGATGGATGTTTTTTGTGTTTTGAAGCCTTCAGGCAATAACAGCTCCCAAAAGAAAGGAAATTGCAGCCAAACTATGATAGGTGGCTAGAGTTTATTCCAAAAGTCAGGATTTAATTTTCACTAACTGAACATTAACAGATACATTTTAGATGAGGCCAGGTCTTTTATGTTGTCTATTTGCAAAGCGGTTTGTGTATCGACTCAACCCATTTGTCTTCATTATCTCACATCTGCAGAATAAATATGGTTTTATCTTGAGTGTACTTGATGTAACTAAGCTTCTGTTTGTTGTAGGGCTTGGCTGCTCCACAGTCCTCTCGCCTGATGCAGCTGCCCAGTTTGCTGCCCAGATCTTTGGACTAACCAATCACCTGGTGTGGTGTAAACTGAGGGCCTCTATGCTCAACACCTGGGTGTCTCTCAAACTGGCTGACAAAAAGCTGCAGGCCTGCAGTCTCTGAATGCTCTTAGGCCAGTGTGGTCCTGGAGTTATTGTTTACCATTAAACTGTAACTAATTGTAGATTAAAAATACATGTACTTTGTTATGTCATAATGCATTCCATTAAAATTATACATTTAAAAGCTCTTCTAACACTTTTTGTGGCTGATATTTCTTAATGAGGAACTGGTAATTGCGTTAAATTGTCTGTAAAGAACCACCTAACTTTACCCACTAGAGGGAGACTGCAGTTCGTTTTGGCTAAATCTAAAATATAACCTTTCAATTGTTTGCAGCCAAGGGAATGACTCAACTCAAGGCATATCAAGGCACAGTTTCATTGCTGATCTCCCTCAGATAATAATGATAGGTTTAACGACCTATGATGTTGTAACTCTTTTTGTTAATGTGTGGGAGGATGGAAGTACTGAGGGTAGAGCGTGGTACAGTTGAGAGCACGAAGGCTGATATGTAACAAATCCTCTGCATTTTAATTTGAAGTTGACTTTCACGCCTGAGAATACAATTTTCCATATGCGAAAAGCTTTTGAGGTACCCGTTCAATATGCACCATGTAGATTAGCTTCATATTCAGAGATCAGAAATGGATATAAGCGCATTATTCTACGTTTCCTTGACAACTGTAACCTGGCAGCAATCAGTCTGTATACAACTGCACTTCTCTTTCACCCATGATTTTTATTGTTTTGAGTATTTTGCTTTCTGCCAACTGCCTGGATACCACGACAGCTGTGAGTGGATAAACATGAATCATCAGGTTTAACTCTCTAAGAGATATGAATGTGTGTAATTAGGCTTGTTCTTAAAGAGGCTTTAGTGAAAGAGTAAAAAATGAGGACTCAAAAATCTTTTATTTTGGGGGTGGCATTTAAGTATAACTACTATATTTACATATGGTCTACACCAGCATTCATTTTGCTCTTATAAATATTTATCGTCATTAATAAGATCATCACTGCTGTCCTCATGGTGATCACTCACAACATTGTCCTGCCATCATTCTGGCATCTTCACACTCATTTTGTTCTCCCTAACTGTTTGCAAATATCACTCCCACTGGGCCTATTTATTGGTATACTACATTATTTCTAACTATCACAAACAAACTCTCACCTTCCCTCAGCACATATTACAGGGCCCCTAGATCATGGCACGAGCGGGATTTTTGCCTTAGAAACCTGCCCGCTTCACGCTCTCTGGGGTAACGGGGCACCAGGCTGGACAGGAACCGTTTGGCACGGGACGTGATGCTTTCACGCTGGCCTCCTCCGCACATGTCTTCTAAACTGGTCCCTGGGGGCCAAGGAGACTGGCCCCTTGCTAACCGGACAGCACACTCCAGGAGCTCAGGGGTCCGATGATCCAGAGAAGCCGAAATCTCCAGGTACAGGCAGTTGAAGAGGGCAGCACTGGACATGGCCTCTGAGGAAACAGGATTATTACATTTGCTGTTATGGAATGAAATTATGTCAGTGTGTATTATACAAGTGGTAAAGTCTCTTTGCAGTGAAAATACATTTAATTAAGGCATTTAACATTCACTGGTTCTGCTGTACAAAGACCAGGCAACTGAGAAATATGAGGAGGAGTAGTCTTTATCTTTGCTGGAGAGGATAAATGGAACAAGATAATATGTTTGGATACTTGCTTTTACACTCCCACATTGCATTAGAGAACAAAAAACAGAAATTACATTTAAAATTTTAGCCATTGTTACATCTTAGAAGAGACAAAGATAAGCAACTATACTAAGGGAGAAACAGGGGCTTCTCACCTTGAGGTGTAACTTCACGCGAGCGCACTAGATCACTCTTGTTACCGACGAGGATGATGGGAGTTTGAGGCTGAGTTTCTCTTAGAAGTAGTCGGAGTTGAGCGGTTCGGTGAAAACTTCGCCTGTCTGTGACTGAAAACACCAGCACACACACCTCACACTGCAGCATTGACAAGTCCTGAGGGACGGACAAAGACAGACACAAATGTTACATAACCATTTGTATAGTATATCACACTGCGGTATAAGAATAGAGGCCTAATTTGTCATTCTGCTAACAACAGAAGACAGAACAAAGCTGTGGTTGTGTATAAATGTGTATTATTAAAATGTCCTTAACAAAACTTCCTGTGTGAATCTTTTTAAGCATATTGGTGGCACTAAACTCAAAGAAACAAAGAAAAGCCAAGCCTGCAGTAGAAATACCTAATTCTATGGGTAGCTCAAACTGATGACAAAGACATAAGGACAGTCCCCAAGGAGCCACTATACATACACGGTCTCTCACAACAAAGGAGCTCATTATACAGAGTAACACAATGCCTACATCAAATAAAGACATTGTGTCACTGATGTGTGTTCACTGTGTCCACACATCCACCTAAATCAGAAGCAGTCATTTGGCACATCTGCTCCGTGGGCAGCTCATCGCTCACAGATGCTTCGGATGAACACTCCGGGGATGAGATGGAAAACTGTGCAAAACAACCTGATAATGAGATTCCTCACTCAAACAAAAGCAGATGCAGCAGATTTATTGTCCTCTCTTTGCTTTCTCCTGAGCTGCCAATTTACTTTTGTTTTAGTGCAAACAATGAAGCATGCTCTTCAAATATAGTACAATATGAATGAATCATGACTGGAGTGCTTAAGCAAAATAAATTTCCTCTCTGTTCTGAACTGTGTGGTTTACTGTGATGTATTGGTAGTACTTTAATAACAAATTAGCTTGATAAGGAATAAAGAAAGAAAAATCGACATTATTTGAAGATTCATTGCTGCCTTTTACCATGTGTAGTGAAAAGTAGTAGTTTCACTTTGCACAAGTATATTTAATAATAAATAAATCCTCTTGCTGGGATTGAGAGGGCAGTGCAATTCAGCTGGAGAGGGCTCAGTTGCCTAACAGGGGAACATGGAAACGGTGAAGTGTTGTTCGACTTACCTGTCTCCAGTTGTCATAGATAACAATAGCACTCTCCTCATCATCGACGGTGACTGTGCGCACATAACCCTCCCCTGAGGACACAGAGTAGCAGTTAGGTTTCATATGGGAGATGGGTGCAGCAATTTATCTAGGCCTATCTGCAGTTCACTGCGACTGCATTAGGCTTGTTTCAACCCTATACCACAACACTTCTCTGCAACAACAGCTCTTTACCATCAGAATCCACAGATGCAGTCCGGTCCATGTCACCAGCAAGGGCCATGGCTAGAGAGGACTTCCCCACACCATTCTGGCCCAGCAGAGCAATCCTCAAGGGACCGTCGGATCTGGCCTCCACGGTTACTGTCAAAGTGTCGTCTAAGGCTGGGCTGAAGCTGACCGGTGAAGCAGAAGGTCCCGCTGCACCTGAGGTCCACTCACAGTCATCGTGGACGGCTTCTTCACGTCTGAGCTGGTGCTTAATTGGCAGAGGAGTGCTTCCTCTGCGAACAGTTGGGGTGCTGGACAGAGTCATACTGTCACACTGGGGAAGAGATGAAAATAAACTCTATCACTTTCCTTTAAACCTGCCAAACAGCATTGAAATATGTTGTCAAAATATATTGTTCACACTGAAATCTGACCTTTTGAATTTATAATCAATAGATAAATCCAATAGACTAAATCATTTACTGGTCTTTCCATAGATAGTATAATTACTGATATTTCCGGTCTAGGTCAAGTCATTGTAACATACCCTCCACTAATCATTTATTACATAACATCTGACAGGGGGCTTCCTTTATTACCAACCCACACTCTGGGCTATGAACATCCATTATATGCATATATGGCATAAACAGGCAAAAGTTCAATTAAAGAAGTTACTGAGTCATAGTGTTTGTGTGTCTTCCTGCAGCATCACCTTCTGAGAAAAAAAAAAGTTAAAAATAAAAACACTTTAACACAGAGAAATACTTCTAGCATCTCCATTACGCCTTACTTACGCTAACAATTAAAAGACTATACGTCACAACTGCTTACCACTTTCCCACAAATCTGATTGGCTAATTAAATGCACGAGGCTATTAAAGCCTTTTTTTATTTAACCCTTTGCTTTCGCTGCTTGTACCCTACCTTGGACGTTTTCTCCTCATTGGTGCTGAGCCTGTCTTCCTCGGGCACATCTGTCGGCATCTGAAAACTGAAATTGAAGAAGTGGTCCTCGTGAAAATCCAACAGACAAAGCCCCCAGAAAACGGGTTCCACCCTCCCACTTGACTGCCTATCAGGTCCACCCACTCACACTGTGAACCCCAAACAGCCCGCCATGATGTCTCACCTGTGGCGCGGCTCTCGGCAAATACAAAAGTAAGCGTTTCTTTCTCTGTCCCTCCTTCCTCTTTCTTCCTTCCCTCTCGCTCTTTCTCTCTCTCTCGCCCTCCCTCCCTTCCCCTTTTCCTCAAATATATTTTTTTTCTGTTTCCCTCCACTATTGCAGTGTTCTTGGTCCAATGCCGGCAGTGAAGACCGTAATTCCTCACCGCTGTCTATGACTCATGTCTCACTTAGTTCAAGCTTAAATGCTATTGTGCTATCGCGCAGAGGTAAAGGCAGAGGTGGACTCTTGCGATCTCCCCTTTTTTACTGCAGGTACATACAGTTCAGGAGGGGCTTGGGCTTTAGAAGCGGGGGGAGGGATGCTGTGGAGAGACGCCCAGTGTCACGAAGCTCCTATTGACCTCTGGAAGATGGAAAGTGGCCACTAGGGGGCGATATAACACAAGCCTTACTGTCCCAAATTGGTGTTGTGTATGAGTGGTGACTCTGTCCTTAGAGAATAAATGTTATTATGCGTCTTCATTTAGAAATAGACTATAACTCGCAACTGTTTTGTTTGCGTTACTTGTCTGTTTCTTTTAGTTTTCACTGTGTGCTTTCAAAGGACACACCACTTTTCCTACGACTCATTTACATATCATTTAATCAAGTCATTTATTTTTGCAGATCTATTTGGGCATGTTTTTTGTCAGAATCCGAGTGTGGTCGTGAGCAGAGCGCAGCGCTAGTTGGGTCCCTCCCACACAAAGCTACAATAGACTCCGGCAGTGAGCAGCCAGGACAGCTATTATAGCACCTAATCCTGCTCCTATTATACCGGCCAGAGAGACAGCGAGAGACACAGAGAGGGAGGTAGAGCTGAAGATGAGGTCATCCCAAACGGCACACACCCAGGGTCACTGCCTCTCTATAGAGTGACACAGATAATATGGAGGGAGCAAAGCATGGCGCTGCATCAATAACTGCGGAAGGCTCAAACTGGGAGACGCTCAAAGGTTGAATGAATGGAAAAAAAACAGGGTAACAACCTTTCACCCAGGTATACAAAACCGACAAGGGGTAGCAGGGGGTTGGTAAAGTCCTCTGTTTATTTCATATGCACATAAAATCACACTACAAGAGAAGCAGGAACCCATCATAATGACCATCATGTAAACCTAATCACAATGGATAAAATCATCAGCTGTAGGAAAGTAAAAATACACCCTAGTAAAATAAAACCATTGAAGTCCAATAAGTAGAGTAGTACATACACAAACAATATGAATAAATACTGAATAAATAAGTAAATAAATAAAAGAACAATGTATTGAACCTACACCCAAACAAAATAAATAGCTCTAATGTATTAACCCTGGCAATGAGTTCATGGGACAGTTAAGAGGTCATCCCCATGAAGACTTTTTTTTTGCATTTGTTTCCCTCATCTTTAGTTTTTTACCTGTAGCCCACAGTGTTAAGTCCACAGTGACCAGCTCTGTGGTGCTGCAAATTGCATTCAAATGGCGGTCGTGCCCAAAATCGCGCCATTTTACTGTAAAGATCTGGATACAACAACACAAATCATGCCATTGATACTCTTTCTCTGTCCCTTTCTCCAGGTGCACTGGTCAGAGTCATCACTTCCAACTAGGAAAAGGTACATCTCCAAAGGTTTGCTACAACACCAGATCAATATCTCATCATTCATTTAGCACAATCACTGGAGGATCCTTAAAAGGGATCCTTGTACATTCTTGTATCTATGATTATTCATCTTACAAAGAAGAACAAATCCTGGTGAGCTTCAACATTTTGGTAGGCAACTGTGAAATGTTAGCTGGCAAACATAACTGCATGATGTGGATACTGTATCCAAGCCCATACCACTCCACATCCAGCACCACTGCACTACCAAGACCTCTGCAGCTTTAGCAGCGTATTGTAGAATGTAGAAAAAAAAACACAAAACTACAGTTTAAACCTGGCCTCAGACACTCATTCAGAGTATAGCAGGTATCATTGATATCTGTTATTATCAAAAATATTGCATAGATCACACAGTCAGGTGTCAGGGACTAGTAAAGCTGTATTTACTAGTGTTGACGCAAGATAAAGCTTTTCATAAGCATAGTTTTTTAAGTATCTCAATGAACCAAATGTGCAACCGTCATTCACAGTGACGTAAGTTCAATAAGCAGCCTAGTCTATACCGATCAACTCCTCTTTACTCACTCATGTGTAGCTTTCACAGTTGTAACCTGTATCTCTCTTGAACAGACACACACACATACACGGTCTGATTATCATGATTGATCGAGTTGGCTGGTCTTGCTTTGTTCATTCCTCTGTTGTTTTCTCTCGTGGCGCTGAACTCAGAGGAAGTAGTCTGGAGGTGGTGAAGGTGGGTTGCTGGTGCGGGCGGCCGGGGCTTCACCGGTGCTCTGGTTCGCGCCCAGGAGCTTCTCATAGCGAGCTTTGTAGGTGTCTCTCTCCCTCAGCACTCGAGTCAGCTCACACTGAAGCTGTTCCAACTGTGGAGGAACAAGATGATCAATTCTTTTGTGCACAGAGAAAAGTCATTTGTTTGAAAAACTCCAGTAAACAGTCGAGTGTTATGTTTGAATGTCAGGCCATGATGAATAAAGCATGCCCTTGACTACATGAGGGGCTATTTCAGGTGCACAATCCTCCATTTAAAGCCTAATATGAGGGTTAAGATTAGGTGTGGAGTAAGAAGCAGCTTGGAGGTGCTTGTAACCAGAGGAAACATTAAGTGTATGAGCGGGCTCCATCATTGGGAACATGTGTAGGTGTGCGTACCTGTTGTGTGAGCACATGTTTCTCTGACTCCAGAGCGTGCCGGTGCTGTAAGCGCTTGTAGCGGCAGGACTGGGCATAGCCGCGGTTCTTGAGCGTGCGGCGCTTCTGCTTCAGGCGGACCACCTCTTCCTTACTGACGCCACGCAGGTGTCGGTTGAGCTCTCGCACTGACAGACTCACCAGCTGCTCATCGGAGAAACGATCATTCACCCCGCACTGCTGACAGATGGAGACACACACACACTTGTGTGAATATACTGTGTCTTAATGTCAGTTGGCAGCAAATGAGATGACAGGAAGCATATACAGCTTTGAAAAGTGATTAATATGTGAAGGAGGATGTGTACACCATCAGTTAAACCTGTATGTGTACCTGTGATTTATCGTAGTGGAGGTGCGAGTTTGTCCGCTTGTGTGTTCACATTTGGGCACCACATGTCCATAATCTGTCGTGTAATCTGACTAAGTGCGGGTGACAGTTATCAGGATTACACACAGCAATAATAGCAGATATTATTATAAGCGGATCCATGTTCACACTGTGAGCAGACATCCTGATTGTCCAGAATACTATTGAAAATGCTTTAATTGAAACACATTTACAAAGGAACTCCAAAGAGAGTGATGCAGTCAGGCTTTAATTATGAGGGAATTAGAAATGCACTATTATTAAATGAGTCTGGTAGAGAGTGTAATTAATCATTTATCTATTTGGTTCAAAGATTAATGTTCAACAATGAAACTAATCCCAAGCAGCTGGTTGAATTATGTTGTAAAATACTCCAAAAACAACAATGAATGTTTCATAGTATCAATATTTTATGACAAAACATTGTAAATGACTTGCATTCATTCACATTCAGTGTTATATAACACTGATATATACTATATAATAAGGAACTACACCCTTTGTTGTTAGGTAATACTACGCATCCCCATATGTCCCAATCTCTTTCTGAACACTCTCAACTTTTTAGTGCTCTTATCAATAAAAATTCTATGTTTCCCCAATGTATCCCTGTGCTGTACCTGATTGATTTGCGGGTGGTGTTGATGGTGATGGCCAGAGTGCATTGCATGGTGCGGGTGGTGCTGATGGTGATGGAGCCGGCCCTGCGGGCTGAGGGGCTGTGGGTACGGTGTGGCGGACCCATTGGCGAGGGACTGGGGAGCAGAGGAGAGGAAGACGAGCGGGCGGTGGCACATGTCTGCACCTTTACTGCAGGAGATGTCTCCCCCACTGTCGCTGCTCGAGTCACCCATGTTGCTGCTGGAGCTTTGGGAAAGACCCGGGAACTGAAATAGAAAGACACAAAAGATTGATAAAAGGACTCAATAATCATTACCAAGGACATGTATCCATATATTTCTTTTCAGAAACATGGGTGTGTCAAATTTCTAGAGAAAAGGTTGTGCATCACCTATAGCTACATGGATCCTTAGTTTCTTGTGTTTTAGCTGCTTGACATTGGTAAGAGTTTATGAAGACACCAGTCATTTTGAGTTTGACTAAAATTAACTTCAAGCTTATTCAAAAACTTATTGAAGGCTTAATCTTTAATCCTCTTGGGAGTCAAAAAAATTTGAACTCAGACACGGACACAGAAGTCTGTGGTAAAATATTGGGGTTATGAACCCTTTGACTGCCTCAAAGAAAGGAAAAGGTGAAATAACATGTCTGGGTTGATGAGAAAATTATGTTCGGACTTTTTACCTGCGAGCTGACAGCTGCTGCAGCTGAGTTGAGCAGAGCCTCCACAGCATCCTCACATCCTAAAAAGCCATTGACAGGCCCCCTCTCCCTGTCCCCTCGGTCCGGGACTCCCCCCAGGGCCCCAAGGAGAGTGGCAGGTCCCGCCACTTCACCGCCAAACTGTTGCTGCAGCGCTGCCAGCCAGATGAGGTCCTCTAGCGATGCCGGGGTGGGACCCTGAGCCCCCACATGAGCCGGGCTGTCCTCCACGTTCTCCTGAGAGGCCGCGCCGATGCCTGTCTCAAAGCCATTGGAGATGGACAGGGGGAACGAAATGGAGGAAGACGAGGAGGACAAGGAGGATGAACCTGAAGGTGGAGGGTGGGCGTCACTTAATGTGGGCGAGGGGGGCAGAGAGTTATAGGGACTGGAGCTGAGGCTGGAGTCCTGGGGAGGGTGGCCTGTGTACGGGGAGCTGGAGGGGTCGTGGGACAGGCTGGACTTAGGGTAGGAGCACTGGGTAGGCAGAGGAGGGGTGTCCGATTTGACCTCAAACTTGAGCAGGTCGAAGTCGTTGAGGTACTCCATGGCCAGGGGGCTGGGGGGCAGAGAGGGCATGGGCAGCGATGGGGACGACATGCTGCTGCTGCTGCACGGAGCTCAAATTGGCTTGTCCAAGGGTCAGGATCGACGGCAAGTCCACTCCTCTGCCTCGGAGCAGCTCATAGACAGCGACTGTAGTGAGGGCACGTACAACACGGCTCGCTCAGATCCCTCCCTGTGGCCTTGTCCCTCTTCTCCTAAAGCAGAGGGGGAATATTTGAAAGACAATGTCAATATTTCTGTGCAGTTTGAAAAAACAATTATCCATATATTAAAATTTGTCAATATTTATATTTATTTTGATAATGATGACACTTGAAGAATAAAGAAACCAGAGGGTAAAATGGAACTGTACTTAATAAAGTAATACAGTCAAAATAACAGAAACTGCTATAAACAGTGAATAACATTTGGTGCAGTACCATGTGGTTCAATTATTGATATAGTAGATAGTAGTAGTAGAAGCAAGTCAATTGCTAATCTATGTCAAGTAAATAGGTCCAAGGCTTATTGTTTTAACCACATTACAATATACAGTACAATTGCTCTGGTAATTTTTTAGTGACTATATGTTACATAGCATAGCATTAGGTTTAAGGTTTGACAGACGAATGCGTGCGATTTTTATAAACTAATCAACACACAACCCCCCTGCCCATTCAGGTGCACATGGATAACACATGACAGTCCCCTCTGTGTGCATGTTCAGAGTATGATCAGACAAACAAGATCACATTAGCCTTTGAAATCTTGAAACAAATCAGCAGGTGCCTTTTACTGGATTTGACTTACTATACTTAACAACTAATGACATAATTCTAGAACAATTTGAGTTGAAGCTCAGAAAAGTACAATTCTTTATGTGTTCAAACATTACTGTCTGTGACTTTCTAAATGAATCAGACATTATTATACTCAAAAAACATATAATAAATCTAGATTTTACTTAGACTTACAAGATTTTTGTAGTAAATGTAAGTTCTGATTATTCTTTTATTTTAACTACTACCAAGCTTTGGTTATGACATATAATATCTTCTACTTCCACTTTAAATGACAGACCGTTCACAATCATCCAAGTTAAAATATTTGACAAATGCCAAAATGTCTTCATAATCAGGGCATTTAGAAACACATTTCATGATTTCCCCCTGAAACTGTGGGACTACATCAAGGAAAGATGTCGAAGCACCGAGCAGCTCTATCCACCAATACTAATTGCAGGCCTTCAGATCTAATAGTTATTATTAAAAGAAACGTGTAATTAAAAATCCACCTTTGACTAGTGGCTCCGTTGCTACATCTCATTAGTTTTGCCCCCTGTCGTTACAAATGGATTGTAAAAAGAAAGCAAACAGTGACAGGGCTCCATGGAGGCCCAAGTCTGGCTTTGGACCAGAGTGACGGCAAAAAGCCAGCCACAAAAGAACGCCACCACACGCAGAGACAGAAAAACAAAAGTGTAATAAAACCAGGGAGAGAGTTTAAAGGCAATGACACGAGCGACAGAAAAAAACGGACAAACTAGAGGACAAATGAAAATGTTGAAATGATCTTACCGTTTGTCATAAAGATGAGGGTGAGTGTTGGTTTCGGGGTCTGTTTAAACACCCCCCCTCATACACACGAACACACACACACTCTCACAAAAAAGTACTGGACTGTCCGGCTGACTGACACGTTTGGAGAGAGACACACAGAGGAAGGCCAGTGTGTGTCTGTGAGTGTGAGAGTGTGTGTAGCTCTCTTACTGAGTGCCACTGCCCCCTTTCTTTCATTCCCCCTCTGCACAAATCCCCTGTATGCAACAGCCTTATTCCCTCTTCTCCCCCCATATCCCTCACTCATGGTCCACAGGCATGTTGCCATTCTCTAACAAAGTCCTGCCCCAGGCCTTGTCATACCGCTCTTTAATCACCCTAAATTTATTTTGTGGTTGTTTATATTTTATCCCGCTTTGACCCCCAGTTGAAGTTTGTCCATATCAAAGTCAGCATATTGTTTCAGATATAATTGACAGCATATATCAGACTACATGTGTTTATCCAAACATGGCTTGAGAGGAAGTTGACACATAAATTGTTACATTTGGATGTGGCCTAAACCAGTGGTTCCCAAAGTGTGTGTGTGTGTGTTAATGTCGCGAGATAATTTCCAGATTTTATTTTTATTTTTTATGATTGTTATTTTTATATATTATTTAAAAGGTTGTAATGATGCAAGTATAAATTTAGGATAATTAAAATAAACTGAAAAAATAAACTTTGTAAAACTTTGTAAAACCTTGTTTGCTTGATTAATTATGACAGTTAAGTGACGCCGTGTTGCCAAGTCTGCGGGCTGTTTTTCATGTGGATGGAAGTCGAGAGAGAGAGAGAGAGAGAGAGAGAGAGAGATTTGTTATTTAGTCATTATTTTTATCTTTTAAAGTCCATTTTGGGCAAAAAGCATAGTATAATAAAATCACCAAAACAAGTCTTCATGTTAAGAATGAATAGTACACAAACATTTCTAAAACTGTAAAAACTGTCTTTCTTTCTTTAAAAAAATAAATAAAACATTTATTAATTATTTTATGATAAACATACTGTCTTAAGTGCACCCCTTTATAATCATAAATTAAATGAATGAATGAATGAAAACATTCAAAAATAAATACAATAGGCTAAATAATAATAATTTGCATGTAGGCTACATACATTTAGAAGAAGAAAAGAGGAACAAAGAAAAGAAAAGTCAGTCATACGGAGGGGGTTTGCGGATCGTCAGCAGTCTAATATTGGGGTCGCGGTCTGAAAAGTTTGGGAACCCCTGGCCTAAACCAAGCAACAAGTTAAATGTTTTTCTCACATCCACTCATTAATGAAGTGTGGGCGCTGCCTCACAGTGGACATGAGCAGCTACTGAACCCATGATGAGGATTAACATGGACTTAATAAACGCTTTGACTGCTTCTTGAAGTTTATAATACGCCATAAATCTCTGATCTTTCAGAGATGCCAACATTAGTCAAAAGAGTGAGTCCAAAAGACAAACTGAAGGATTGGTGAAAAGTAAAGAATTGAGTTGTAAAAATTTAAAGAGATTAAATATTACATTTATTATTTTCCTATGGGGAAATTTAAGCTCACTGGTCTCAGACATCCACTGGCTGTTCTCTGTTGCTCCAATATTTCAACCAGATTCTCTAAAATAATTC
The DNA here is from genome assembly GCA_024416835.2 of Perccottus glenii. Lineage (NCBI taxonomy): Eukaryota > Metazoa > Chordata > Actinopteri > Gobiiformes > Odontobutidae > Perccottus > Perccottus glenii. Next base: position 11,785,268 of record CM044559.2, read on the forward strand.
CACATAGTTGAACCAGCCCTCTCTTCCAGTAAATAAAAATATGTTTTAAATGATTGATTAGGTGACATTTTCAAGATATAAATATATTGCTATGGTTTTTGGATGTTTACTTGAACTCAAGTAAAGGGCTAGTGTAGAATAATACACCTCCAGAAACAGATATCATTAACAGATATATTACAGATATATTAACAAGTATTTTATCATATTTTAATATTTGTGAAGGTTTCTTAGTCATCCAGGTCATCTTGAAGAAAAGATTAAAGCAAAAGCATCTGGACTTAGTTTTCAAGGTGAAGACGTTTTATCTTTTAATTCCAAAATTATTTTCAATTCTGAGTTTAACTAATACAAGAGCTGAGTTTTATCTTTAGAGGGAGGGGTTTGACCTGCAGCTAACTCTGATTGGACCAGGCTGTTCTGGTCTCATACTCCTTGCCATTGCTTTAACCTTTTTTTAAATATATTTTAATAATAAAACAAAATCAGTAAGATTTGGTCAGTGTTATTGAATTTCCTTGAATTAATATATATAAGATATTATTGGGGTGCACCTGGTTAGAGCTCCTGCCTCAGAGTAAGAAGGTTGTGAGTTCAAACCCCGGCCGATTCGAACACCCTCTCATGTCCTCCCTGTGTTACCGTGGGTTCTTTCCAGGTACTCCGGCTTCCCCCACCGCCCAAAGACATGCATCAATTGGCAACTCTAAAGTTTTCCTAGTGAATGGTTGTCTGGCTAACTGGCCATTGTCCAGGCTGTACCCCGCCTTAGGCCCAAACTTGCTGGGATAGTCACCTAATGGGACTCAGCGGAAGAAAATAAATGAACATTTTACTGAAAATTTCAAAGCATTAAAACAAGGTTCAGCAATAAGTGAACTCTAAAATTCCAAATTGTACGTTCACTGTATCTAAAAGTTTCCAGTTGCTTGTCAGTAGTTTTTTACTTGCATTTTGAAACAGACTGAACTGTCATAAACACTTCAGCACTTCCACATCTCAGTTTGTTTTTAGTGGCAAATGAGCACCTCCTGTGCGCTGCCTGTCTCTCTCACTTAGCCTCACATTCCGTGCATTAATTCTGTTTTTTAAGTCCAGCGAGCAGAGAAACGCATAACAAGCATTTCTCAATGCTCCTTAAAAGCTAAACTTGTTAATCCGGAGACTCTGTGTGTCTTAATGGTGTCTCGTTGAGGAATCAGTGAGTTAATAGCACCTCACAAATCTGGTCAGGATTGTTAACAAAACCTTTAAGGCACACAGATGCGCTGACTCATGGAAACAGGGGCAAATAAGTCACAAACAGGATTTTAAGATTTGTCCACATTTTGAACCAGTCTGACAAATATGTGCACAATTGTAAATTACAAAATGCAGGTGAATTTGATATCTATAAGAGACACCATCACACATTTTAATATTTTCCAACATGTTCCAGTGCTTTTTTTTAGTATCTCTTCCTGTCTTTCTGTGTTTTAACCTCTATCTCTTTCCCCATCATTTGTGCGTCCGGGGGAAAGCTTAGCGGCAAAACCAACAGGGCCTCCCGTGAGGGTCAGGACAAAGAGAGGCAGAGACACAGAGGAACTTACCTCATGCTCCACGGCTAGCACCAAACCAGCAGCCCTCCAGCCATTGTGCTGCAGTGGTGCGGCCCAGTGCACCTTACACACAGGTGGGACGTTCCCATTTACACAGCTGTATTCTAGAGCTATGTTCAAGTAATTATCCCTTTTTACACAAGCCAGTACTGTGATTAGCTTAATGAGCTAGTTAAGTGGTAATTGTTTAACTGCACATTGTGTATAATTCATATTGTAACATCCACACTAATTCATTTTCAGTACGAAAAAAATTTCATATCAACATTCTAAAAAGACTGAGACTATTGCTGCAATCATGTGGTTTTCAGAAACTCAGATGTTTTTTCTGATTTGTAAAAATAACATCAACATGGCACCAAAAAAGTTTTCTATTGCACGTCAATTGCCTAAATATGGTTTAATATTAGTATTATGGGATTATTTTAAACAACAAACAAAACATTTTAGTACCCCCATTAAAGAAAAAATCTTTTAGAGATTTGGGTGACTTGGTCTTATAATTCTGGGATCAGTGTTGTACCCCCAAAACTGCTAAACTTGAAGCTGACCTCTGTGTCACCCTGTTAACCTCTCTCATATCCATCACTGATTATCTCAGAGGCTCTAAAGTTCAAGTGGGGTCATGGATCCGGAGCGACTCAAGTGGGAAAAACTCAAAATTAGGTTAAACCGAGGAGTTTTCAGAAGCAACAGGCCGGTAGGTCCAATTTAGAGCCAGCGAGACCGAGTGGACGATGGGCTTTAGGCTGACTGGACAGATGGTATAAGCTGAGGCCTGAAGGGTCATACTAACTCGGGTCTTATCCCACAGATACATGTCCTAATCTCGACTAACTCTGCCACAAGCTGCACTTACACGTCTCACCTCGAGAGGAGCCCCTCCCTCACACCCACGATCTGTGTTCTTCACTCTACACACTCACAGTAACACACACGACCTAATCAGAGCTGAGTGCAAATGCAATTATCTGTTTCTGCAGGTTCTGTCTGTTCGGAAGTAATCTCATTCATCAACATAACAAGTGATAAATGAGTGACAACAAAGAACATTCAGGGCTTTTCAAATCAAGGCAAATCAAGTGCTTAGAATCAAGTGCTTAAAGCTTATTGCTTGACCCGGCCTGGGCTGGTGTGTGTTATTGGAGCTTTTTACCACAATTTCAGGTCTACCAATAAATGGAAAGGTCACCGGAAATCAATGAAGTCCCCTTTAGCTTGTGATGAAACATATCTAGCTCAATTTTACATTCTCTGACCTACAGTCACCAGCATGCAACTAAAGAGATTTTAGACTTGTGGTATTAGAAAGCATACTTCTCGTAAATGTTATACTTCACAAACACTTCGTGAAAAGTGCTCCGATGTTTTCTTGATACATTAGTGCTTAAACCTGAAGTGCGGTGTCTTATTGAATTGTCGCTCAGATTAAAATAAAAAATTGGAAAATGATCAGACACCTATTTCACAAAATGTACCATAAACCATTAATGTTAATAATGTTACAAAACTTGACCTTCAAAAATTGCAAGTCATATCTTTATAGTAATTTTTTAACATGGTTATTGTATAGTACAATACTGTGAGATGTACGAAGGGAGATCAAATTATTTTTTTTTTGAATTGAAGACTAACAGAATTAGCCTCAAATGCCTAACAGGATCAAGATGTAGCAAAATCCTGACAGCAGGTTCAGTCCTCGAATGTAGTGATGTTGAATTTCTAGTTCCATTAAGAACAACACACATTAACCAGGCTTTATTTTGCAATAAGGTTTTGTTTTTGTGGCAATAAATCTTCACAATGTCTTCTATCTGTCAAATTGTATTTTAAGCAAAGCAGATAAAAAATGTTGTGCATACATGATCTTGTCACATCATGAGCAGAATGCCTTGCAGCTGTACGTTTGCTCTCCTCCGTCAAAAATAAATAAAATCTAAAGTGGCACATAAATGATAAATTCATTTAAACGTATATTATTATTGAATCCCTTTCATAGCAAGTCTGTCCTTCTGCCTGAAGGAGTGTTGTTTGTTGTCTGCCTCTAATCTCCATGTTTTTCTAACCAAGATCTAATCCATCACTTCAACTGTTAATCTTTAAATTAGCCTTTAAAGGTTGTGCTGCAACCAGATTACACATTTCATACCTGTTAAGCTATTTACGGTCTTTTATTGATTTTTTTATTCCAGACCGCTTTGTGTGTATGGACATGCACGTTTGTTTGTTTGGTCCCTGAGCGTGCACGTGTGACAGAGTGTGTGTGTGTGTGTGTGTGTGTCTACACGTGGGGTCTCATTGTGAGTGGACTTATCAGGCTAGTCATGGGATTAGCGCTGATTCGGCCCCTGAAACTAGTGTCAGATTAACAGATCTCATGCGTCCATAAACCGTCTGTAATGTAGACATAAGCTGTGAGTAGCCCTGGTATTACCTCACACATCACACACACACACAGCACTCAACTGTCGATCGCAGCTTAGATCAATGAACGCATCGTCAATTATTTAAAGAAAGACGGGGTTTACAATTGATGGGATACCTGATAATCAAGCTGTGGGTGCCAATAATTATCATGCATGAGTAAACAGTACATAAAATGTTTGGGTTTTGACATGGCTTTTTAATATACCAGCATGATTATATTCGTTGTTCACATTTTTTTCTACATTCACGTAGCTCATATTTTGATATTTGGGTTAGAAAGAAGATTTAACTTGAAAAATTATGCAGTATAGATTTGAATAAAATAACTCAGATCAACTTAGCATAAGTTATGTATAATAAAATAACATGAAAATGACATCTTTGTGTTTGACCATCTTGACAAAAAATAGACATTTAACAATATTAAATAAAAAATGAATATAACAGACTTCAAATCAACATATGTTTGATACATAAACCATTAATGTTGATAATGTTACAAAACTTGACCTTCAAAAATTGCAAGTCATATCTTTATAGTAATTTTTTAACATGGTTATTGTATAGTATTATACTGTGAGATGTACGAAGGGAGATCAAATTCTTTTTTTTGAATTTGAAGACTAACAGAATTAGCCTCAAATGCCCAACAGGATCAAGATGTAGCAAAATCCTGACAGCAGGTTCAGTCCTCGAATGTAGTGATGTTGAATTTCTAGTTCCATTAAGAACAACACACATTAACCAGGCTTTATTTTGCAATAAGGTTTTGTTTTTGTGGCAATAAATCTTCACAATGTCTTCTATCTGTCAAATTGTATTTTAAGCAAAGCAGATAAAAAATGTTGTGCATACATGATCTTGTCACGAGCAGAATGCCTTGCAGCTGTACGTTTGCTCTCCTCCGTCAAAAATAAATAAAATCTAAAGTGGCACATAAATGATAAATTCATTTAAACGCATATTATTATTGAATCTCTTTCATAGCAAGTCTGTCCTTCTGCCTGAAGGAGTGTTGTTTGTTGTCTGCCTCTAATCTCCATGTTTTTCTAACCAAGATCTAATCCATCACTTCAACTGTTAATCTTTAAATTAGCCTTTAAAGGTTGTGCTGCAACCAGATTACACATTTCATACCTGTTAAGCTATTTACGGTCTTTTATTGATTTTTTTATTCCAGACCGCTTTGTGTGTATGGACATGCACGTTTGTTTGTTTGGTCCCTGAGCGTGCACGTGTGACAGTGTGTGTGTGTGTTTACTCTGCTGGCCACACGTGGGGTCTCATTGTGAGTGGACTTATCAGGCTAGTCATGGGATTAGCGCTGATTCGGCCCCTGAAACTAGTGTCAGATTAACAGATCTCATGCGTCCATAAACCGTCTGTAATGTAGACATAAGCTGTGAGTAGCCCTGGTATTACCTCACACATCACACACACACACAGCACTCAACTGTCGATCGCAGCTTAGATCAATGAACGCATCGTCAATTATTTAAAGAAAGACAGGGTTTACAATTGATGGGATACCTGATAATCAAGCTGTGGGTGCCAATAATTATCATGCATGAGTAAACAGTACATAAAATGTTTGGGCTTTGACATGGCTTTTTAATATACCAGCATGATTATATTCGTTGTTCACATTTTTTTCTACATTCACGTAGCTCATATTTTGATATTTGGGTTAGAAAGAAGATTTCACTTGAAAATAACATCTTTGTGTTTGACCATCTTGACAAAAAATAGACATTTAAAGTTCCACAGAACCCGGTCATTCGCCAATTTACTTCTGATTTAAATATGTAGAAACACATAAAAAACAATATTAAATAAAAAATGAATATAACAGACTTCAAATCAACACATGTTTGATACATACAGTCTTTTATGTAGCTTATTTTCAGAATAACCAGTGCTCCGTTAGCATTGTTTGGTTTTAATTAATGGCTGCAAAATAAAGAGAAACTTGTTAAACTATTAAACAGTCACCATAAATGAAAAATGTTCAATTGAGTTGATCTTGTCTCATGTCTGAGCCCTCCCCCAGCCCAGGTTGACACAAATGTAGCATAAGCACAAACATTAGCAAATAAACTAAAACAAACCAAACAGTAATATTAAGTTTTAGTATTTCAAAAGACCATTGCAGTCGGTTATGGTCCTCTCTTTTTTTTTTTTTTTTTGTTTTGTGTGTTTTGTGAGTTGGGTCTAATTTTCTTCCAGGGTCCAATCGTGACAAGTCCCATGGAACGGGCCATTAGTTAAATTTTTTCCTGTCCCTAGAGCAGACCAGAGTGCACAAACTGAGCACAGAGATGTTTGTTTTTGTTCATACTGTCTAGTCTTGCCTGGATATTTAAATAAACGTCTTTAATAAAAAAATCTTTCTGTTTTTAAAGTAAACTCATTTGACCACTGGGTTTATTCAGATTCAGATTCACAACATTAGCATTAGAGGGGTTACTGTAGGTGATCACAGGCTGAAGAAAGCCTTGAAAAAAAACTACACACTGCACCTTTAAAGTTAATATTTACACTTGTTTTAACTTTACTTGTTTGTTTGTGACTTTAGCTTAATTTTATAACTAATAAACATAAATTAAATATATAATAATATATAATAATACAATAATATTTGCTTTATTTAGCATTTATTAGCATATTTAGCATTTATTAGCATTTATTTCATGTTCAATGGCTGTAGTGTTGAGTTGTATTTTTATTTACAATCTGGTTGTAGCTCTAAATGAAGACGAGCAAATTTAGTCTTTGATGTAAATAATTAGAGCAGAGTTTAATGTGAATAAACAGAGGATCAGTGACAGTAGTGAGGGGCTGTTAGACAAACAGACTGAGCGTAGACTGTGCTGGAGGTTCAGAAGGATGAGGAAGAGAGGGATGAAGAGATTAAGGTGATTGATACTTTGGCTCCTCTCCCAGACTGAGAGATGACACTAAATCTGTTAATTCATTCCCTCTTACCCCTCCTCCCTACGGTAAAGTTCCTCTGCCCCGTCCATCGCAGGCACACACAAGATTAGACAACGAGAAATATGAAAAAGTTATTTTAAAGGATGTTTTTATATTTAGGCCTGAAATTCTGGAAAACCAAATTTAACATGTAATGAACTCCAAAATCCCAGCAATATGTTAAAAGATAAAAAGCCCCAAAATAAATAAATGACCAAATGCCATATGAGGTTGCTTGTTATCACATTATCTTTACATACAAAGTTATGGTGGACTAAAATTCACATAAGCCAAAACATATCAATTGTAATAAAGAAAATGAAGAGGAAATGTTGGAAAATGTCTTAAAGATATGTAAAAAATAAAAAAAAAAAAAAAAAGTAAAGATAGCTAATAAGTAAGTGTATATAAAAAGAAGAGTACAGAAATTGAAGTAAATAAAAAATAAAAATGGTAATTTTATTACTTGCATAGTATTTTGGCAGTTTTTGTCTTCCATATAAACTGAAACCTGTTGAGTTCTATTTAGAGCCCCCTAGAGGCACAAATGAAGTACTGTATATTCATATCAAGCGTCTCTCATGTAACCTCCTAAATCAGGGGTGTCCAAACTTCTTGAAAAACGGGCCGCATCTGATGAAAGGAAAATTTCCAAGGGCCGACTTTTGATTCTTTTTTCACAAGTGCAAGTTTTGGTTGGATTTGAATGGGTTTTAGTTGGATTTGAACAAGTTTTAGATAAATTTGAACAGGTTTTAGTACGATTTGAATGGGTTTTAGTTGGATTTGAACAGGTTTTTGTTGGATTTGAATGGGTTTTATATAATGTTGCTGCTGTTGGGGCCATAAACAGTACAATTTATCTCTGAAGCTGAGGGCCACATGAAATCTCACCTAGTGCCATACTTGGCCCCCGGGCCGGACTTTGGGCATGTCTGTCCTAAATGGTCCTCGAGTAAGGGCGCCGCCATACGGCGAAATACAGCAAAATACAGCTATATACCGCCGTCCACCAGAGGGCAGGCTCCAAAAGCGTAAATATAAGGAGAAACCCAATGGCGACTTTACAAGTATAAAAATCATGTTTACAGCCTGGTACAAAAGATGGCTCCGATCTCTAGAGCTAAGTTTTTACTACGTGACAACTCTGGGGGGGAATGAATTGTTAATATGTTCGTTTATGCTATCTAAAAACTATTGTTTTACTATGGAGTAAAAGCCCTTTCATAATGACAATATTGGTGAATAGGCTTATGACATTCATTTTTTTACAATCTATGATTCATTGTCAGAAATGGTAGTGTAAATTATTTTATAATTTGACATTAAGTTATTAAAAACACAAAATCTCATCTTGGGACAAAATGTTCTGTTGTTAGTCCTTCCTGTGCTTGGTGGATCAGCTGAAGTAAGTGGACTCGATTGGTGCATTTTGTCAAATGTTTCATGTTTTAGATGTTGTACACTGTGGAGAAAATTTTAAGAACTAAAATGCTGCTTCTTTTTTTATACTATTGTTCCTACTGAACTCAAATAATATGTAGGAGAAATGCATTTAAAACAAAAGCTGGTGTTTTAAAGTATAAATATAGAAGTGGAAAATGCAATTTATCCATTAACCCCTGCACACAATGTCCGTGTTTAAAACGTCCAATGAGCTGCCAATAGTAGCCTTTAATAGCATAATGTAGTGACATAACCCTGCTCAGAGCGCTGCAGGTTTGTGTGTAAGTTGATTATGTGCTCACACCTGTGACTGCCGGGTCTAGGTTAACAGACTGGACAAGCAAAAGGTGACTCCCAACACACAACGCTTCCTGTCAACCATCAGGGAGGCGGTTCCTATGACAACCTAGCGCCAGGGCTCACTTCTGACCTTTTGAAGACACGTTGTAATTACATTAAATTACACTGCATCTCCTCATTGTCTGCTTTTCATGAGTCATTTCACCATGAAACCGTGGGCCGTCTGTGAGTAGACATACAGTAGACTCCTGTGCGACAGCTTTATTATCACTTAGGTAAACTAGTTTCTACAGGAAGTTTTGAATTTGTTTCAAACTTGTTCAAGCGTAAACCCAACCCCACGACTCATTACAAGGCAGAGATCACATTTCCCCAAAAAGTAGGACAAGCTTTAGGTGGCATTGTATTAATGCTGGCCGCATCCCTTTTCTTTTAACGCATCTTTTTCTCCTCTTCCCACACACATGTTCACTCTCTGGCTACTCTCGGCTGTTACGCGATCATGTTGCCTGGTAACAGCACAAGAATCATGAGTAGAGCGGTATGTGCTCGGATGCTTCCCGTGTGATGTGATGCATCTTCACATCAGCTGCAAAAGAGCACGGACTACATAATAGATCATACTTATTGGGTGCTATGGAAGGGTCGGCAGGGGAATTGTGAGAATGTAAGAGGACTTTAAAATAAAAAGAAGTGTCCTATAGGGTCTTGGAGACATTAAGATGCTGACTCATCTCTGGCTAAAGCCAAAATTGGGGCATTTAAAGTAACAAAATGTCAGTTTCTGCCATTAACTGTAACACTGTAGTCGTTATTATTGGGTGGTATTATTTCATAAGAGCTCTGTGGGTTCTGTGTTCTGCTGGAAGATGTGTGGGAGTTTGAGTTCAAAGCAGCATTGGGTAATATTTTCACTGAAGTTATTGTAGCCGAGACTGCAATACACTGTAATCTCAGCATAAATCTACATAGCTCACACAGTTTAAGTGGGCTGTCTGTTTCATATTGGATAGCTTTTATTAAATCAGTTTATCTGCAAAGATCGGGGACTAAGTGATTTAAATGATGGGTTAAGTCCGTGAAATTATTTATAAAGTGCCTAGAATATGGAGCAGCTTACATGTCTAAGGTTTAGTGAGCTGAGCAATTAGTCTCAGTCGTGTGAAGAAGTGCCTTAGCATTCCCCCAGTGGCTGTTTTCTCATTAAAAATCACTGACTTTGAGGAAAAACACTCTCTTTATCTCAACATCAGCAAACTGCAAAGAAAATGCACCGACTAGATAGCAGTAGCCATATCTGACTCATTACAGCATCTTGGGGAAAAAAGGTCACAGCGCGGTTGCTAATGACAACCTGCGAGACTGCTGCTCTACTCCAATCATCGCTGGTGTGTCTGTGTGTGTGTTTGTTTGAAGCCCAGTAGCGCCCTCATTTGTAAGGATCAGTCGCCCCCTGCCGTTTCGCATTCTTTTACTTTTGAATATGAGGTTGTCATGCCAACCGTTGGGGGCATTTCTGAAGTCAGGAAGTAAATTTAGCATCCACCTTTGATCATGAAAATCTGTCATTTAGATACTTATTACTGGAAACATTTTATGTGTTTTCTGTTAGACTTTAGGGAGACAAACGTCATCATAATAGCACTAATTATAAATACTTACAATCAAAAGACTACAACTGGCATACATCACAGGTGAAGAGAATCCAACACACATGGTTAGTTTTCCATTAAAGTTTTATTCATACTGTGAGGGTGCTCATACATTATATTCTTTTTTCTAGAAAATATATTACCTTTCAGTTCCTGAAAGCAAAACTAGATATAAACAATCAAGTTTTCAGAAGCAACTCATTTTCAAGAGTCAATCAAGGCAGTCAACTATGTCAGCAGTCAAAAATGCATTGCAGATTTAGAAATCACATTCTAATAATAAATATGTTGCTCTTCTGTCTAGTAAAGCCACACACACACACACACACACACACACACACACACACACACACACACACACACACACACACACACACAAAGACGATGATCATTTGAGGTTTCTAAATTAGCAAATACTGTTCAAATACTGAAGCCACAGAAAAGTTCAAGCAGAAAAGCCGGGACTGAAACACGGTCAGGTGATGGGAGGGAAGGGAGCAACACATTAGAAGGAGCGTAAGTTTTGAACAGAAGCGAGTGGCAGATGCTTTATGATGTGTGTCGTGTTGCGCTGTTTGACTTGATCTCTTCTGGCTTTACCATTTTCATCTGTTTTTCTGTTTTCACATGAAATACTCCAAGGCTGTCATGGCAACACTCGGACCAGACAACGGCAGGTACATCTCTGGAGCCATCACAACAGTTCACTGGGACCAGGTGCTGAGTTGAAGCTGTCTGTAAAGCACAGCAAGGCAGTTACAGGCTGTTAACATCATGACACAAATATTAATTAATGCACTATATCACAATAGCAGTTCATCATTTACTCCATCAACATGTTATACTCTGAGCTGTCTAATGCTGTCAAAAAGCAACATGTACTCCAGCAGCTACATCAGTCATTGAGTTGCTACAGTACAATAGACTATAGCAGTAGTAAGATTTGACTTGGTTTGCCTCCTTTAAATGACACCATAAACAACTGTTAACGTACACTGACATACACAAACATTAATAAAACAGAGAGACTTGTACCAGACAGATCCAGTGACTTATTTCTGTTTTGGGGAAGTCTAGGTTTTTTCACAGGGGGTTTGCGATTTGGGGGCTTCTCAACGTTATTAGGGCTTTCCCTGTCAGTGCCTAAGTTCAGTGAGGACAAATCAACAGTTAGATAAACACCACAGTACATAAAGAGTAACAGAACACAGATTCCGATTACAAATATTAAGTGCAATTACATGATAAATAATAAAATCTTACAGTCAGGAGATACCTGTGTCACAGGACATGGCCTTTCTGCTTCTCTGGGGTTTTACTGGCGCCTGAGGTCTCAGTCCTTCATCACCTAAAATCAACCCAGTTTCAAATGTGGAACAATCTCTGTCATGTGTAACTTGTGTATTTGATTGTTTGTGTGTTGGTGCAGTTACCCTGACTCGCAGCTCTGTCTGGTAATCCGTGAGTCGGTTTGTGACACGGAGGCGGGACAGGAGGAGGAGGTAAGCCCCTGTCACTAACAGATTCTTTTGAAAAAGTCACATAAGAAGATGTCTTTGGCTGTTAAAGAGAGGAGAAGAAAGAAATGGAACGTGTTGTAGATTTAGGCGAAGTGAGGATAACACACTGTTGTGAAATGAGATTATCCTACACTGAGAAAGAAGAAAAATGGGTTTCTGTGAGAAAGGGGACAAACTAAACGATGTTCTGTTATAAGACAAACCTTTTCAGGAATCGGAGGAGGCTGACTGTCAGAATCTTTTCTTTTCTCTCTTTCTTTTTTTTCCATCCTTCCATGGTCCTTCTCTGACTCTCCTTCTTCTTCTAAACCTATAGATGGAGAAAGAAGATGGATAAATATAAAGGGACAATTGTAATAATAATTATATTAATATTGCAATTATATTTACTTTACATGGCAATAAACATGATTCAGATTCAGATATTGCTTTTAAACATGAAATTAGCTGTAAATTTAATAAAAATATAATATTTTTAGTTAGTACCACTAGATGGAGTGATAAACTACTGCAGTATTATAATATGGCATTTTTATGTTTTAAAATAAGATAAAGTTTACAGTAAGCTTTTTTGACCACACCTCAAGTATTCCTGCAAAAGTTCAACAGCGTCTCAAAAAATAATGCAACAGCGGATGAGAGCCCCTTTATCAGAAGTTATTTTAAGTAAACAAGACTGCATTGCACACCTGTAATAACTGCTAACATCTGAGTTGTACCTGGTATGGTGTCTGCACTCTCCAGGCGGGACCTCTGCCTCAGCTTGGACAGGTTTGGTTTACTGCTTTGTGGAGGAGGATCAGGTTTCGGGACTTTAGGACCTCCTCCTGTGCTGCTCCTCCATCCCTCAGCGTTGGGACACATGAGTCTGTCCCCGTGCAGGTCCTGTTGCCCGTGGGGCCAGTCTGTTGCCGTGGCCTCTGTGCTCCTCAGTGGATCTGCGTCCTGTTTTGGTGACGGCGTGCGGTCCGATGGGTACGGAGGCAGCGGTCTTTGAGCCAAGTGCAACGTCTGGACCTGTCTGTCTGGTTTTCTGATTGAGTGCTTGGTGTCCGCCCACTGATGGTCCACCTGTATGTCTGTAGGCCTGTTCTCTGTTCTCTCTGACCATGACCTGTCTATGTGCCTACCGCCCATCCCTAACTGACGCTCCATCTTTCTGTCAATTTGGCGCTGGGTGTGCCTGTCCACGGTCCAGTGTCGCTCCACGGCTCTGTCTGGATGTCTACTCTCCGTCCAGTATCTGTCCGGTTGTCTCTCAGTTGTTTTGGCCTCTCCCAAACTCTCCTGTATCCTCTCTTCAAACCTCTGATGCTCTCTGTGCCTTCCCATCCAGTGCTTTTCTGCCTGCAGCACTTCTGTTGTCCTTTGTTTGTCATCTGCCCAGTATCTGTCCATCTCAAATGACTGTTCAAACACAGAATCTGTTTCCAACTTCTGCCAAGCACAACAAAAACATACAGGAGCTTATACCTAATGTCCATTTTCAGAAAGGTAAGGATTTGTAAAACTGTACCTCTTTGGGCGAGTAAAAGGGGTGTTTGCTTCCTCCCATTGCTGGATGAGGAATGCCTGGCACCGGTGGTGGACTCAAAAGGGGAGGGCTCTTCCCCTGGTGGTCATATTTTTTCCCATCAGCCCCTTCACCTGGAGACCCTGCTCTGGCTGAAGACCTGGGAGGCTGAAGGAGCGTGTATACATTCTCTGTGGCTGTCCTAAAGAGATATGGGAGTGATGATTACTGAAATTATTCTACTAAGAAACAAGACCACGTGTAAGAACCAGTGCTTGTCTATTTCCATTGAAAATCAAAGGTTTATTTTTTTCAGGATACTAATTCATATTATAAGCTGGTTGTCAATTTTAATACATTACATGCTTTATTTGTCTGACTGTTATTCTGTGTTCATTGCTTTTTAAAATCTATCTTAAAACCAAAAATAGAATAATAGAATTTTAAAAAATTGAATGGTTGGCCAGGTTAACTGAAGAGATTAAAGATTACTGAATGAATGCATGTTTTGGCAGGTAGGAGGTACCACATTATCTGGTAAAAGTGAGCTGTTGCCTTATGATAATCTGTATTTGACATGTTCTATGATGACAGATAATCACTTGGCTGACTGCAGGATGCCAGACTGTCATCTACATCTGTGTACACATAGTGTGTCTTCAGCGCCTTGGCAGTTATCAGCCATTTCTCATATCACCAGAGCCATGAATAAGTCTCATGATTTCTGGAGGTTAGCAACATTGAAAAAAAAAACAAAAAAAAGAATAGGGGACAGATAATGAGATATTGTGCTGTATCTCAAGGCCATGGCTTAAAGAAAAATCTTTTCCACAGAGCATGTAATAATATGTTTGCAGCAGGACAGACCCTGTGGGTGCCGTGGCAACAGTGTGACACCCGTCTCCATAAAGCTCCACCTCAGACTCTGGCCCCTGACTGGACTGGTTTTGGTTGCGAGTTTTTCTGAAACCAAAGATGGCCAGCATGTTTCTCCTCTTCTTCCTCCTGAGAGAGTGGGCTTTGTGCAGCGAGGACAGCTGACTGAAAAGAGCCAAAACAGGTTCAATGTCACACAAACTGTCCAGTCTTCTCTGATTGGACAATTGTATTTAATACATTCTCAGATCTCTAGTTGATCTCCTTCACACATCAAGTAGCAACATAAATGTTTTAAATGTAACCTGGGCCAACAGAACTGGCCTCTGGTTGTACAATTAGTTTGTTGAAAGTTACTTCAAAGAGTTGAAACACACCAAATAAAAAATAACAAAGCTCAATCTGCTAATCAAAGGCTTCAGCAAAGACACACACAAATCTCTGAGCAACTAGTGAATTATTAAAGCCAGCAGTTCTACTTTTATGTAACTGGTTCTGTTTGAGTTTATTTGTATGACAGACAGTGTGATGCTTGGTGAAATAATAAATACTTTAAAAAAGCACATTTTATTAAATAGTTGTCAAAGGGCAAACTGTAAATATTCCTTATTGAAAGTACAAAGCCCATCAGATGTTTTCAAAATGTAGTGAGAGAAATAAAGCTTTACCTATCAGGGAGGACTCTTTTAGTGTAAAAGTCTGGAATCCCATCATCCAGAGGGCTTGTTCCTCCATTTTCGCTGCAGTGCTGCACAAATACAGCCACAAACATAGTAGTAGTAGGCTTGCACTTTCTTCATTTCTAAATGTTGTGTACTCGAGATAGTAAATGGATTCACAAGGCATAATCCACTTACAGACTACCTATTATAAAGTGTAAAACATAAATATGAAACGTGTATCATGGATGTCTTTTCTTACAGTTTCTGCCGGGATGTGTGCTCCTTTATGCCTCCTTGGAGGCCTGGGGCGAACCCTCGTCACGTGATGCAGAGGCAGGCCCTGCGTAGGCAACTCTGACAGGCCTTCCCAGGAGGCCGAGCGGGACAGTGGTGAGGAGTACGATGGCACAGAGGGAGGCGGAGAAGAGCTGGAGTCGTCACACAAACCTGACAGCAAACACAGATGAAATGAGATTTTAGAGGATTTGAAGCCAGGAAAGTGAGAACGTGAGATGTTCAGATGTTTCAGCCACTCTGAGAAATAAAGTCTTGCAAAATGAATAGGCTTGTTACAAGGAGAAAAAGAGATGGAAATAGAAAAAAAGAGAAAACTAATCTCTAATGGTAAATGTTATAGTCAAAGTGAGACAATAAATAAAGAAAGAGAGAGGGTAAGTAGATATGCAGCAGAACTCACTGAGCCTCGTGGAGACAGGTCGTATTCGTCTTGTTCGAGAGCTGCGCTTCTTAATGGCAATTGTGTCCTGAAAGAAAAAGAAAAAACATGCTAAAGGATTACTACTATTAATGGTGCACTCAGACAAGTGTGCACAGGTGACAGTGCATGTGTTCAGTCCAGTTGTGAAATCTAGTCAACACAGATAAAAGTTTACTAAATGATTAAAAAGTGAGATAGTATCATAGAAAGAAAAAACTATAAAAAAAAACAGCACAATTTATAAATGATTTAAGGGTCTTTTTAAATAGTACTACTCCTTTACAAGCTCCAGGGATTACACAGAAAGAATGGAAATGTGTTGTGTTATTTTTAGTCTATGCATTTTTAACATTAAAGAATCATATACATAACAGATTTTTATGATTTTAAGTATTAGAAAAAAACACCATAACCCAAAAACACAGACAGGATGGGCTTGAATCCAGTAGTGACTTATGTAAACAACATGGTGTTGCACTGAATGGATTAAATGACCCTGTGATAGACAAGTATTGGTAGGCGGTTCATCCATCTAACAGTGCCTGCCCTTTGCAAAGGCAGGTTAGTCTAATATAGTTTTCAATTACTCCTACACTAACTTTTTTCCTTTCTTCTATTCTGAGTTGCTCATTTAGTGGACCAGGGTCAACCAGAAGCAGGGCTCTATGTGAGAAAATGTTTTTTTGCCTGACTAACAGTATGCAGCCTCTCCTGTCAATCATGTTATATCCACAGTGTCAGTTAACAGCTCCAGGCATAGTAGAGACAAGGACCCAATAATTGACATCCCACATCAGCACCCCCTTTCCCCTCACGTCTTACACTGACACTGGGCAGCTACTGAAAGAAAACTAAAACAATAAAAGGTCCGTCTAAGGGTTGTTATTTTCAGCCCATGTACCACTTTTCTGTAAGGTTAGCTGCTCTAATGGATATGACTCATACGTCCAGCCCAGGAATGGTTTTAGCCAGTTTTTCCCTTAATGTGAAAAAGCAGAGACCGCAAGGACCAATGACTACTGATTATTGTTGTAGCTAATGGTTAATGATTAGTGAAAAATGTGGGTCCAAAGATGAGACCAGCTAAAAGGCACTGACAAACACCTCTATTTTACAGTCTCACAAACACTCACTATGCTGGCGCCGAGCTCCTCATCTGTGATATCCAGAGAGTCTCTGTGTCTGTTGTATCTCCAGCTCGTCCCTTCTTCGCCTACGCCATCCCAGCGCTTCAGGTGAGATACCTGCCGAGTCTGACACACACACACACACAGCTGTTGGTGCCTTATCCATGTCTTTTATACACACATGCATTAACTTGCATTGTATTTACAAGGGTCTTGTGTGTGGTGTAGAGTTCCTGCAGGATTTGGTCCACAATGGTGTTGGTGAGATAGGACACCACTGACAGCTTTACTTCTCTGTAAAGGAAAGACCGCAAGAGAGATATAAAGATTTGTAAAAGTGAGAGTAAATCAATAACCTACTTATCAAATTCAGACGCATTATGGCAAGCCTTACTCCAGTGCTCTGTGAATGTCTTGCGCCGCTCTTTCCATCAGCGCTGTCCGAATGGCAGAGCGCGGGATGGACACCCGCTCAGAGACGGATGACATTGAGGGACTAAGCCTCTCTGCCGCAGTCGAAGACAAAGGACAAAGCTCGTGGCACAGAGACACCATGGAGTCGACAATCACCTGCAGCGGACACAGTGGTAACTTACTTGTGTTTTATGGACTGTCAGTAAAATGGCTCTACTATGTACCTGCAGCTCCTTGTCTGCAGCTTTGGCCAGTTCCCCAGCCAGAGAGTCCAGTCTTTGTCTCACTGGCCCGTCCACTGACAGCACATGAGCCAGCTCACAAAGTGAAGGGTACAGCTAGGAGAAAAATAGGTGCATTCATTCCAACTTGGCTGATACTAAAGTCTCTCACAGCATAGTGTGGAAACCATTTCACAACTGCTCACCGCGCGGGAGTTCCTCGCCTCTTTTAACACTTGTTTAGCAGCTTGAATCTCCTCCATCTCGCCGACACCTCGTAGCACACACACTTGCTGCTGGACACGCACGCAGAGCCGCTCCATCACCTTGGAAACACACAGGCATGGAGTGTTACAAGCAGGAACAGTCTGGCAGACACACTTGTGAACACACATAATGATAATGACAATAATAAGAGGCTACCTGTTCAGCGGTGCTTGTGACCAGCCCTTGGTGCAGCCGCAGAGCCTGCCTCTGAGAAAAGCGTTGTGTCTGGTTGTTCCTCACCAGGGCACGCTGAATCTGTGCACCCCAGAGTAATGTTAGGATGTGTGATAAAGGGAAGTAAATGTGAATGACTTCCAAATGATAATGAAATGCTAAGCATTATTAAAGTGGGCTAATGAGATGTTGGTTTATCTTCTGTATATTTACTGAGGTTTATTTGGTCAATTAAACAGCCACCATACTGTATTGGTTTTTGTCACAGCAGGGGTTTTAACATGAAATAACTCTTTCTGTCTCAAAAACAGTGCTTTCTGGACTTTGATGGATTTAGATACACATCAGCTTCAGATCTGCAGTGTCTTTTATTTCTTTTTCTCTGCATGGATAAGGCTGCATGACTGTTCTCCTCTCATCCACAGGATTAAGGAATGAATGCAAATGTCAGAGCAAAACATGGTTAGAGATCAGCAGCACCCTGAAATATCATATTGCAAACCAAATGATTTTTAATGAATGTGCCAGATTCAGTTTGTTAAGGACTTGTACTTGTGCTTTTTTGACAATGACAGTTGGCGTGGATGTCAACCTTGGTAAGAGCCTGCTCTGTCTTCTCGGGGGCGCTGCGATAAGCCTGGCTGATGTCACTGAGAGGCAGAGGCATGTACTGCAGGGTGAAATTGCTGAGAAAACAGCAAAAGTAGAAAGGTTGAATTAGTGCACATAGAAGAGAGTAAAACAAGAAATCAGGTGGGTTACAGATATAAGAGTTAGTAACAACTGGACAGAGTTTATTCCAAAATATTTCTCCTATGGCATGAACTGAGTGGGTAACACTCTGATCTCTGTAAGCATGTCATTCTTAGCCTAAAGGTAAATCTGGACCATTTAAGATAACAGAGTGGAAAGCAACAATTTGCTTGGCTCACATTTCAAATTTCCACATGATCACATGTTCCTAATACAGGCTCAGATATTCTCAAATCAATACTGTTCCTGTGGTATGAATGTGAGAAATCTTATTGACTCAGTGCACCTACAGAATATGAAAAACAGGCTTATTTGAACCTACTGTTCAAGTGCTCGAGCTACGTCGAGAAATCCTGTTGCAGAGGTGTTGTTGCGATCCCATGTCACACTCCTGCAGGGCAAAGACATGTGTTGCATTCAGTACATCCCTCTGTACACTGCACAACCTGAATTTAACTATCATGCATCCAGTCCCATAAAAGCACTGTATCTGCGATGGGCTTTACCTGAGTGTTGTGTTGATCTGCAGAGCTTTGCTTAACATCTTGGCCCCAATGTCATCCATGTTGTTTCCATTTAGATCCACTTTTCTCAGGCAGGTGTTACTGCCCAGAGCGTTGACCAGAACTGTTCCGCGAGATCGCAGACGGGAGTCCGTCAGGGACAGAGTCTGCAGGGCCTGTAGAGAGTGAGCATATTGTTCATAATTGTCTATTGTGTGAGGATTTTAGGAATAAATGAAGTTGTAAGAATATAAATCTAGGGTTGTATTGAGAAAAGGGGCAAAGAGGAGCCAAAGGGGAGAAAGCTGTGATATGATTTAGTGCACAGTAATGTCACTGCTCACCAGTGTGACTTTACATGCTGTATGTATGAATTATTTACAATGTGTGTGTGTAGTGATATGGACACTGTGCCTGCAAGGATAAGAGAAACAGTAATTATTCATCACAGTAACATTTCTAACCCAAACCCGAATGCAAAAATGATCTGTTTAAAGATCTGTAATATTAACTGTCAGCACAAGATTGTGAATCCTCTTAGTTGGTAAATATTTGATGATATTTCTACATGTTGGTACATCTTTTATTTAAATCCATGATGTCCTTCACTTACCCTCACTTATGTGAGTCGGTGTTGTTCTCAAGTGGTAGAGCTTTTAAAGCTGCAGATAATTCAACTTTAACTTTACTCTGGCGAGTAAGGTGTCTTTACATTAGTAGTATATTTTAACTTATTTTTACTCACACAATCCTCCTCTTGTATGAGTTGCACTAACTTCTGTAGGACCTCGTCCAGAAGCCTGCAGAAAAACAGTGGAGACAGACAGGACTGGGTGAGCTGGCACGGACATTACATGCTGCTAGCAAAATTAAGCTGGTATTATGCTGTTGTGATGTTTCAAGTACACACACGTAAATAAGTGCAGTAAAGCATGACACAAAGCACCCGCAGCACCTATTTTTGATGTTGAAGTTTTTGCCCAGATGAAGGTGTTTGAGCGAGGGGTGTCTGGAGAGGGCTGGCAGCACCGTGAGCAAGTCTGCATCAAGACCTGTCAGCACAAACACACACACAGCTCAACATGGCTGCTTCCATTCGCAGGCCACTCAAACCTCCCGGCCGCAGGACAAAGAGTCAAGGTCACACGTGTCTTTGTGTGCCACCGTACCATTGTCTGAGATATCCAGAGTGGCGATGGAGGAGACTCGCGGGAACAGCTCTTGGATTACAGCCGCGCCTGCAGACCTTAGCTGTGGGAGAGACAACATGAGAGCAGAGGCAGTGTCAGAAGGGAAAACCAACAGCACGTGCACAGGCATGAATCAGAGACGTTTTAGGCTTGAGTCTTTGGAGAATTGTGCCATTTTTCCAAACAAAGGCAAATGTATAGATGCTTTTTTGTATGTAACGGCAGTCTGAAGGCTTGTGATGCAGTACAGCTTGTATTCTTCATCAGTTGAGCCCGTTTTCAGAAAGGTATTGCAAATGTGTAAATTAACAATGAAGAAAAACAAATTCTGTTTATCTCTCAAGATTGATGAACAAACTATTCCTACTACATTGTTTAAGAAATGGTTAATGTTGACTAGTATTTCTTTTTCAAGCTTGAAACACACAAAAAACTACTTAAACAAGCAAAGAGGGACCTTGTATAGAAAGGAGCTCTTACCTCACAGCCGCTGATGTCCAGGTGAAGGTCATTGATATGAGGATTGGAGGTTAAACCTGTTAGTAAAGACCTAAAGGAAGTAAATAAAAAGTGACAATCAGAGAAAAGACAAGGCGATGAAAAGAAAAAGCCCAAAATCATCTCTGCTGTGCATAACTTAGCTTTTTTTGTGGCAACTTTCAGATTAAAAGGAGAGAGAATAGAAGAAGACATGATGAGTACCTTAGTACATCAGGGGGCAGCTTCATAGAGGCCAGGCTGACATGATTGAGACTGAAGGCTGAGCTGAAGAACTGACGGAACATTGGCAGTGTGTCCTTCACTTTTCTATAAAATGGAAAGAAAGAAAGAAAGAAAGAAAGAAGAGATGAAAGAGAGAAGATGCATGTTGAGACTGGAGCTATAGAGAGACTGGGAGGGGATGAGTCTGACCACACAGAGGTGATGAAGTTGCGTTGTTGACTTAGTGGGTAAAGTACAAGTGGTGTGCTCAGCGCGAGGCACTGATGCTTAATGAGAAATAGAGTGAATTTTGCTTTGGTTTAAGACTCGGAGCAAGTAGGGTCAAATGATAGATCGTTCTGTTTAAATATTCATGAGTGGTCATTGATATGAGGATTGGAGGTTAAACCTGTTAGTAAAGACCTAAAGGAAGTAAATAAAAAGTGACAATCAGAGAAAAGACAAGGCGATGAAAAGAAAAAGCCCAAAATCATCTCTGCTGTGCATAAATTAGCTTTTTTTGTGGCAACTTTCAGATTAAAAGGAGAGAGAATAGAAGAAGACATGATGAGTACCTTAGTACATCAGGGGGCAGCTTCATAGAGGCCAGGCTGACATGATTGAGACTGAAGGCTGAGCTGAAGAACTGACGGAACATTGGCAGTGTGTCCTTCACTTTTCTATAAAATGGAAAGAAAGAAAGAAAGAAAGAAAGAAAGAAAGAAGAGATGAAAGAGAGAAGATGCATGTTGAGACTGGAGCTATAGAGACTGGGAGGGGATGAGTCTGACCACACAGAGGTGATGAAGTTGCGTTGTTGACTTAGTGGGTAAAGTACAAGTGGTGTGCTCAGCGCGAAGCACTGATGCTTAATGAGAAATAGAGTGAATTTTGCTTTGGTTTAAGACTCGGAGCAAGTAGGGTCAAATGATAGATCGTTCTGTTCAAATATTCATGAGTCTTATCTATGCAGACAGCGCCAAAGAGTTCTCATTTTAAATGGCAATAGACACACCCACTGAGAGGAAACACAATGTTCCAGTGATTCCCACCAAGCTCATTTCTGATTTCCCATTAGGTGAGAGATAAAGATTATATCAAGCTAAAGAGACAGAGGGAGACACAGAGGTTGGATGAACCATTTTGATGCCCTTGCATTATTGATTTGTCTTTGCAGAGGTTTCTAGCTGCACTGTGAAGCAGGTAATCTGTGCACTTTAAGACATATTTAAATTCTCCTCTGGGTAAAGCTAAGAGAGACATCAGAAAGGAGGCATACACTACAGGGCTTCAAAGTGCAAAAACATAAAACCATTTAGCTCTTCAAGAGACACAGGGTGGAAAGATTTAAATTCTCTAATAAAACTGTATCACAACAAACTACTTTATTTATTTCATCATAAGACATTAATCCAAAACACTTTCAAACCATTTTGTGCCCTTGCATTATTGATTTGTCTTTGCAGCAGGTTTCTGGGTGCACTGTGAAGCAGTGCAAAGTGTCTGTGCACTTTAATGTAATATTTAAATTCTCCTCTGGGTAAAAGCTAAGACGAGACAGCGGCAGGAGGCATACGGACTACAGGGCTTCAAATAAGACAAAAACATAAAACATAGCTCTTCAAGAGACAGTTACCAAGGGCTTTGAAAGATTTAGATTCTCCAACCTAAAACTGTATCACAACCTGTCAAAGCTACTTTATTTATTTCATCATATTTAGACAAAAAAAATAGTTTTTTTTTGTTACTGTTATTGACTCATTTCAAGTTGGCTGAGCTGAATAAATAAGCATTCGGTGGCAATAAAACATTAGGTACACTCAGCAAAAAAAAAATCCAAACCTTTTGAGGTGAGTGAGGTTTTTGAAAGGTTTAGGAGACGAAGTCCTTTGCTGAGACGGCACACCTGCTGGATTAGGTTGGACACACCTAGAATAATAATAAAAGAATATTATCTACTTGATGGAAGTCTATGTGTAGGTCCAGGCTGCAATCTAAACATCTTCAGTGATGATTCGTTCACAAATGATACTGATCAAAGGCGTTCAGCCAGGTGCATTTCTGATGCTCCTCCAAAATTATTTGAGATTGAGATGTTACAACATCTTATAATTTGGAAGTCCACCGCTGAGTGAATCAGAGGATAAGTGTCCCTGATCACAGTCCAGGAAGACTTTTGGACAGTCCATGACCACAAACAGACAAAGAGATTACAATGAGACTAGTTCCTCCAACAACAGTGTTTACAAGACAATCAACGTGGACTACAGGGGCCATATTGAACAGACAGCTCGACATGATACCTTGGTTGTCCAGAGAGTTGTGGGCCAGGTTGAGTGAGTGGATGACAGAACCAGGGTTTTCAGACAGAGCTGCAGACATCTTCTGAGGGAAATCTCTGTAAATGGGATAGTAAAGTCATTATAAAGCATAAAGCATATTAGACTGAAAAGAGTATAAAAGTAACAGAGCTTACGATTTCAACCCAGCGTTCTCCAGAGTTAACTCCTCGAGGCTGGATGACTTGCTGACTGTGTGCAAGACCTGCTCTGCGACCTCTGAGCCCTAAAGTAAGACATTTATTTATTCAATTTTCATCATCATCAGCATGCTAACGTACAAGATTGGGGTCTATACATACAATACGCAAGTCTTTGCAGTAGAGTTTGTTAAACCAGGTGTTGTATGCCATTGATGCTACAATCACTGCCAAATCCCTGTGAAAGATAACACTTGTATGATGTAACTTTTTTGACCAAATATTAGTGTCAGAAACAACAAATATGTTCAGAAATAACACATTTTGGGCAAAACCACTGGCAGAAAAAGAGCCACAAAGTTATTGGCCTTCCAGTCTGGTTTTGGCATTGACCTCTCCTGATTCGTCAAATGTCTTAACTACCTTAAAAAAAAACGCATCTATAGTATTCATATCTTATTTCCTGTATTTTCTGGGTGCATTAAAACAAAGTAAATATATGGTATAAGGTATTAATACAAAGCTAAAAGAACAAATAGACTTAGTGCAAGGGATAGAGTTGAAACAGTTCACGGTTACTCACCTGCTCTCCAGGTGGCTGAAGTCCAGCAGGTTAAACTCGCGGTTGTCCTGCGAGTGATATATGGTGTCCACATCCTAGGAGCAACAACAAGCCATGAGCCTATTTTCTGCAGCACATGACCCCCTATAATTCTGTGGACAGCGCTGCACAAAAACACTCAAAAGCACTCACAGCGACAAAGGCACAGTCCCACAGCTCTTACCCACTGCACTTCCTCCTTGCAGCTGATGCCATTATAGTCACACAGAGCAGCGTAGGTCTCTGAGAAGCCTCCTGAGAGATGCAGGCGGGAGAGAAAAATAGGAAAGGTTTTGAGATGATGGGAACAGCTGCTTCTTTTACTAATAAACCCAGAGAAAGGGCAGGGAAATGCACACAGAAACATTTGTCCCAATTATCAATCATAGATTTGTGTGACAGGGCTTTATAAAGAACATCTGGGAGAGCATTTGTTAAGTTTGCGAGCCAACTTCCGCTCGAGTCTGCCAAATTAGCTTCATGTGCCCTTATTTGTGTGGCTGTGCATGTTTGACAGCAAATGCGTGCATGTGTGCAAATCCCTGTGTTCAATGGTAATGTCTTGTGTACCACAGGCCCTCTGGGTTTCCACTGACGTCTCTGAGCTGGGCGAGTACTTCCTGCTGCCCTCAGAAAGGTCACTGTCTGAGTGGCAGATGGAAGGCCTGCAAACAACATGACAAAAATATTACTTTTGCATAATTAGATTTAATAGATTCAGTGCTTTCTTCTTTGGTGACACTCACGCAAAAATGGAGTTGTTGAATATTCGTGACAGAGCGTAGTTAATATGGCTGACCACATGATTAAGATGTTCCCGCGATTCAAACCTCAGGGAGAAGCTGGATTTGTCAGTGTCGATTATAACCTGTGCAAAATGGTGGTTGTAATTTAGTTAATTTGGACATTGCAACAAACAAAATGTACTGTGATGTAACCACAGTGTTATACAGCTGGTGGATGAACCATGGCACCGGAGTATCGTGCTACTTACCTGGTGGTCAGGGTGGGAATTCAAAGCCCGGATCTCCAAGAAGTTGAATGTTGTTTCTACCTGTAATCACCAATAAAGTAGACAACGTAATGATTTTACAGTGAAACAAAAGCTTCTCGTTGTAAGAGGAGAGCGGTAAGTCGTACCTTAGTGGGAATCTTTGGCGCCATGAAATAGAGACGCCATGTTGTGAGGACCTAAAAACGGGAATAGAGCAAATTGAATCAAGATTGTGGGAAAGTTCACTGCACAGTCACACTCCCCGCAGGGAGATAACAGTCCCGGGACTTTTCATGGTAATGATAAGAGGGAAATGGCGAGTCCTTTCCGTATTCGTGTATTGATCTGGCTAAAAGCCCTCTATGTCAGAAACACATTGTCTGACATTAATAGATTAAAAAATGGCAGTGCGGCCTGAAGAATTATGGCATGTTGCAATGTTTTAATCACATTCAGACTTAAATGGAAGTAATTTCATTAGCATTACATTACTTCTGCTTTAGGCAAACAGGAAAGAGGCTCGTAGATATCATTTGTGACACACAGTGGAGCGTTTGGCTCAAAAGGCAATTATAATACCCAATGGTCATTTAGCATCAGCCCACAGCTTTAATATAATACCATAAACACACAGCTCATTTTATAAGCTAATATTCTCAAGGCATTCAAAGTCATTGGATTGGTTTCCGAGCCAGAGGCGTTGCCCACTGCTCATCACAATGCCAAACATTTTTACAGTAACTAGGCTAATTAAGTGTCTGCATTCTTTAATCGGACAATTTTATATACACATACATATATATATATATATATATACACATACATATATATATATATATATATATATATATATGAACGTGACTGGTTTCAGCAAACAGAGCCTATTTGTAAGGAGCTTATTCGTGAACAACCAAACATAGTATTTCATTGCTCACACTCATGGAAATATTTGTGTCACGCAGCTGTTCAAAATCTGATTACTCTCCTGGTTCTTGTTCATAAGTAGTCTTTTATTTTAGCCAACATGTTGGCAAAGGCAAACAAAGAGCAGTGATTCTTTGGGAGCTCCTGAGTGGTGCCCTCTGCTCTTTTTCTGTGCCTCTTCTGCTCCGTCGCTCCCAATCATTTACTCCATTCTCTCTGATGGCTGTGCTCAAACACTCCCTCAGGATAGGGGCCCTGTGTGTGCCTCCTCTCAATAATTAAATTACAGCCCACCCTTTCTTGTTTTGTTTTTTTCAAGAGGTCTATCAAAAGTGCACACTGACAGCCTCAACACCTACACAAGCAGTGAGGTGTCTGCCACGTGATCAGTCAAAATGTGCACGTGAGATAGAGGAAGATGAGCCAGAGAAAGCATTAGACATCAAAGAGTGTCTGAAGGAGTTGATGAGAGGGCCAGATTGGACTCAACTTTAACTCAAAGAGACTGGTGCGTGATCTGAGATGGTAATTGCTTCAATACTACATTGGGTCACTCTATAGGAATCTACACCTGTCATCAAAAACATATCTAATCTAGAGTGACTACCATGTACATTTGAAAAAGAAGTGAAATCTTTTTCCTTGGGATGCAGGCGACGCCAAACATCTATCAGACCTAACTCGTCCATCAGTGCAGAGAGTTAAAGATTTCCTAGTCCTTGGACCAAGGTCAGCAGGGAGTCTATCTATAGATGCTCTCAGAACACAGTTAAAGCCCCCCCCCCTATAAGAACAGTCCCTTCAGCCTTGTCTGCTAACAAGAGTGCAATATTTTTAAAGAAAATTGGACAATCCTCATTTGGGGCATATACATTCACCAAAGTCATTTTAGTGCCCCCTATACACCCAATAAGCATCAGAAATCTCCCATCCTTATCAGAAAAGGTTTTCTCGTGGCAAAAATACACTGATTTGCTAAAAAGGATAGTGACTCCCCTTTTCCTCCCACTTTGATCTGAGGAGTTATATTGCTGATCTACCCCTGTCTCCTCAGCTTCATGTGCTCCTTCTCAGACAGATGTGTTTCCTGTAGCATTGCTATGGCACAGTTAAACTTGTGCGGTATCGCTGTCGCTCCCAGAGCGCTTCGTTAGCGACTTGGCTCTGGAAAGGTGGTCCTCCACTTAAAGTGGTTCTCGCGTCTCGTCCATATTGTGATTGTTCTTTCTTTCTTTTTTCCCCTCCTTACTATATTAGATTAATTATAAAGATGTACTCGGCGGATGTACTATTTAGTTATCCTTGTTAAAGAAGGCTTTGATTTTGGCATTGGTAAGTGTCGCTGGTCCTCCAATGGGTCTCCTTCCGGCTGTATTCCACCCGTTTTGGCACAGCTCCATCTCCAGTCGCTCTCTCTCATCCACTCGGGCGTGTACCCCCAACTTCTCAAGTGCCGGCACAGCGTCTGCCAATGTCGGGTAGGTCTTCACGCCATCCTCCATAAAGACTCTCAGCAGTGCCGGAAAAACACACTTTGCCCTAGTGTTCTTCATCTTTAGCTGCTTAACTGTATCACGCACCAGCGCCCTTTTCTTCTGCAGTTCAGGAGAGAAGTCATGATCAAAGTAGACCTGTTTTCCTTTGTATATGACTTTTTTCTGCTCCCAGACCTGTCTCAGTATGATTTCTTTCACTGAAAAGTCTAGAAACCTAACGACCAGCGAACGAGGGGCAGCTTCAGCGTTTTTGGGCTTAGCAGTAGGCGCCCTGTGTGCTCTCTCAATGACAATGTTAAGTTCAGGGGGAAAATGAAGAGCTGAATTAAGCAAATCATGTACAAACCCCTTAACATCTCTTCCTTCGCACCCTTCAGCCACTTTATAAATCCTCAGATTGTTTCGCCTTAAACGATTTTGCATCTCTTCACATCGTGCAGTAAGTAGCGAAGGGTCCGCTCATGACGCCTGGCCATGTCTTCATTAGCACTGATCTCTTTTGTAGTTTCCAGCCGTATTAAAGATAGCTGAGTCTGAGTGTGTCCATCTTGGTTTCCTCAGCTTCTCGAGCTCTGCCAGAATGACTCGGAATCCCGCATGTTAGCACAGAACTCTGTGCTTGCATCAGAGTTAACTGCTTCAAGCTTTCGCCATTTTCCTTAACTGAGTCCTGTTTGGATTGTCCTCTACCTCTAGTTGTCGACATGTTGAATTTGTTAATGGTCACCGAGTATTTTATTGGTTTTATCAGGAAATTATTAAACTTTTGGACGGAGCGGTTCCCTCAAGCTGCTGTCAGCATGGCGTCACCCGGAAGTCCTTTAAATTGATCATTATTAATTAAAATATTTAATACAAATATTCTCCAAATAATTTGGGCTTGTATCCTGTATAATTTTTTTGCTTAAAAAAAAAAAAACTGAGACCCACTGCTTTCCTCATGAAACCATGCTCCAGAGCTTGTTTTGAGGTGATCAGTGTTCATGCGACTGAGACTAAAAACTTGAACGCTTGAAACAAGAGGACGCTTTACGTGACGGGAGTAAAAGTCTGTAGTCACTACCAAATCAAAATAATCTATAAATACTCCACTTTCTTCTCTCGTGTTGATACAGAGCAGTCAGAAGATTTAGAACAATTAGAATGATCCCACATAAAATCGGATATCCTTATTCTACTAAAATAATGATAAAATACATTTTTATCTGGATGTAAGTAACTTTGTTTATGGTAAAATAAATGATAAGAAGGTAGGCTCGTCTGAAAGATCAGTATTTTTTAAGTCTTTATATCCAATATTAAAAAGAAGGACTTAATAATAAATTAAACAATGAAAGAAAATAGTTATGTATTATAACACAGTCCAATGACTAAAATAAAATAGAAATAATTAAAGTAATATAATTTAAGGATGATGATAATGGGCGCTGAAATGTGATTATTATTATTATTATTAACAACACACGTCACGCCTCTTTATACTTGCACAGACTCAAGTCCTGCCTATTTGTACCACCATCTTCGCCCTGAACAGCTCCAGGGGTCAGAGCTCCAGGGGTCAGAGTTGAGGAGGGGTCAGAGCTCCAGGGGTCAGAGGGTGGGTCCTGTTGTCTGTAAAAGTCTGAGCAACTGCAGAGTTGTGAGTTTTTAAAAGTTTTATTTTCATGTTAATATATAAAACACATCATTAAAATAACCTACCTGGCACTTCTGGTTCTCATTATCCAATCAGAGCTTCG
Source organism: Perccottus glenii (assembly GCA_024416835.2). NCBI lineage: Eukaryota > Metazoa > Chordata > Actinopteri > Gobiiformes > Odontobutidae > Perccottus > Perccottus glenii. The sequence continues at coordinate 11,814,540 of CM044559.2, forward strand.
GGCCGCACCTGCGCGCGTTTATCTGAGACCAGGTGTGCGGCTCAGCCCGTGAGACCGGAACATGGCGGCGGTGGCAGGAGTCCGTGCGGTGGTGTTGGTTCTGGTTCTAGCGGTACTCGGTGAGGTTCTGACTCGGGAGACTCACCGGGACGCGGACCGAGCAAAGGCCGTACACAGCGCACTCTCCTCGGTAGTAGACCACGGACAGACCTCGGTGTGGCTCTGGAGCTTCGTGAAGGAGACGGGGGCCGGCTCTGGAGGTAACAACCGGGTCGAAACCGGGACAGAACCGGGTCTAATGTAGGGGTGCGCTATGTTTCCACCAGCGTTGTCCTCAGTCGTAGATCTGTTCGTTCAAATCCAGGGTGAAAGCATGTCGCTTTAACGTTGAACTAATTAATAAAGGTGAGCGGGTAGGCTGTCATCTGTAGTAGGCCTAACTCAGAAATGAGCCACAGCACTGCTCGTTTAGTTGAGCATTCTTTCTGGAAAGCTTTCATTCCTTTTGACAACAATCACATTTCAGTCAAGAAAATAATTTTACCTTACAAGCTTCGTTTCAGTGTCTAGACAGTTCATGAAAGGAAATGTAAGGCCTTATTTTAAACACTGTCTGAGCTGCTAACGTGTCAGGTCTGAGGGGTTTTCTTACAGCTGCCAGTGTCTGCCATGAAGCAACATGAATGTTAAAGCTGGCAGAACACAAACACTGTTAAACATCCTTTTTATTTGGGTTTGGTTCAGTTTGTCCTCTCTAAGCACAATAATACCAAGACTATGGAAATAATACACTTGTATGGTTTCTACAGAGCTCACACTTTATGTTTTTGAAGACATTAGTGTTTTCACTTGACCGAGTCTACATACAGTTTGTTTAAACTAGAAACAAACTTCTGTTCACGTAATGAATTTAAATGATGGTTGCAGCGTGGGGTCAGTTACGGCTGATTTTGTCCAAATGTTAATTATATTCACCTCTTTCAGACACGCGTGGCTGTAATGGAAACTTAAATAAAAATTTTCAACAGTCTGAGAAATGAAAGGGAATGCAGAGTGTTGCAACTGTTGGCTCTCGATTAATATTGTGTGAAAATGTGACTATTGAACAGTTTTATTGGAACAAAGAGCCCCGTGACCTGAAGTACTGAGCCTAAATATGACACACTTTAGTTTGACCCTTCTCAGATTTAAAATGTAATGAAGGGTTTTTATAAACTCTCAAGGAAACATTGATGCTGTTTATACCAGCATAATTTCTTTAACCCTATTACGTGGACACATGATGAGCTGTGGAACATTCTGTAAAACTGTAGTCTTCTGTAGGAAATGTTCCACTCAAAGTGGATTTTTATTTTTAAATGTATTGTACTGTTTGAAGAGGCTAAAGGGTGGAGTGCGTTGGCCATTTTCAGGTTTTAGTTGGCTCTGAGCAGGTTTCCTCAGTGGACACAACCAGTGTTTGACTAAATATTGTCTCTGTCCAGGTCCTAACTGCTATTCAACCTCTGACTGGACACGCCCACTCTTCCACTGCAGCCAATCACATCTCAGTGTTCGCTTCTCACGTGTCCGGTTTTCAGAGCTGCGCTTGGATGGTGAGTCTTTTATTTTGTCTGTCAAAGGGTAGGCTGTGCTTCTGCAGCTGCTCAGCTCTGGGCCCAAAACAGATTTCCATTTGGGACAATAAATTATAAGTGTAACTATATTGTGTGACATGTATTCATGGCTGTTCTACCCTCAGGTGACTGCAGAGGGTCTGTCCACTCAAGAGGCTCCTGGCTACTGCTCCAAGTCCAATACTCTGCCTGCCGCAGTGCCCCATGGGTATGGTTTCATTTAATAAAAATGTTGTTTGAGCAAAAAGAGCCAGTCTATTAAACGGCTCTTCAAAAAAAAACTGATCAACAAAATCTAGCTGCCTTTCTTATTTTTTAAAAACTATAAATCCCATTTCTGGTTATCTACTGTTGTGGTGTTTGGCCATTCCATAAATCCTCAACCTATGGCACAGCGAATTTTAAAATATTTCCTGTCTTTAGTAGTAGCAATTCATCTGAGTTTGCATGTATGAACTATAGCCAAGCAAGTTTTTGTGTCCAAATGTAAATATCAGCATGATCATTGTTTTAATGTTTATGATGTAAATTGCTGAAGCAGTATTGGCTAAGGAAAATCTTAAGCCCGTATCAGTCATTGGCTAAGGCTGTGGAAAATCAAAATCTGGCATCAGGCACTAAAAAAATCCTTGTTTGCAATATCGATATTGCTATAAACTCTTCAGCGCAACTGCTGACAAGGCCTAGAAAGGGAACAGTACCCCAGTGCGGACGCTCCATGTAGTGATCCGACTTTTATCGCAGATGGTTTGCCTTAGTAAAATGTATCAGACCAGACCTATAAACAGAAAAGAAATGCAAAACCCTGAAGGCTTATATCTATCATAACTTTTTTGCTTTGCTTTACAGTAGACGGTAGGCCCAAAGAAAATGCGTTTGGAGACGCCCCCACAAATAACTTATGAAATCTCAGAGCCCAATTTGTTGCTGAAATTCTTCATGTGTGGTCCTGCGTGGAAATGAAAATCTTATTTTAGCGAACAAAACAACCATTGACCGAAAGGGCAGGCTATACTGTCAAAGTTCTGCTAATGGTCTGTAGCAGTAAAAGGACCGATGAGTCGATCACGTACAAGAAATGCATCTGGAACCCTATAGAAACTGCAGATTTGTAGAATTCAGTGAAGTGGATAATCACCTGAAATAGTTTGTTCTGGTTTTGTTCCAGGTGGATTCCGGTTCTTTCGATTTAATGCTGCATTACTTCGATCACCTGACCCAGAGGAACCTGACGTCACTCGCCTCCTGCCCACTTCCTGTTCCTCCAACTGCAGCCTGTTCCTTTGAGTCTGTTTCCATCAAACTGCCTTTAGGAGCAGAGCTGAGAGCTGATTGGACCAGAGGCAGGGGGCATGCTTCTGATTGGATGGTTAATAATACAAAAGATGCAGTTTTGGTGGAAATAAATACAAATAAAGCAGTAAGTCAAAAAGAATGTACCAACTGTCTTTTATATTTGCTCATATTAAATGACCCTTATTAAACTCGCTTCTAGAATCTTGTTGGATCTGACCAGAACCTGTTCTTCCCAACCTCTGTGGGGCTGCTATACTGTTCATCAAATGGAGAATTGTGGTTTGTTTCGGTGTCGTGTCCGAGCAGCCGCCGTAAATCAAGGTCTGTGAGCAGCGACGACTCGCACATCTCCTTCTGGGATTTTGAGGAGGACCCCCTCGACTACGACCCAACAGACGCTGTAGAGATGGAAGCTTCTCAATCGGCACAACCGTTTTTCAACATGTGGGATTTTGATTCCTCTCTGGGAAGGCCTCTTGACGGAGACTTGAGCACTAGTCAATCTGAGACCAGAATATTTGCGTCAAATTCAGCTGCTTTTCCAGAGATTTATGAAATGTGGAACTTCCCTGTGACTCCAGACCAGCCATTCGCAGGCGAGTGGAAGCCCGCCCCGCCGACGTGGAAGCCCGCCCCACCCACTAAGCCTTGCACAACTACATCAACCATGACTTCCCCGCCAACGTGGATGACAAAGGGTCCCCCGTCGTCCAAGCCCACGTGGACAACTTACATGACCACAAAGCCTTGCACCACCACGGTGCCCCCCACCACTACAAAAACGGGTACCCCATCCTCCACGCCGACAACCTCCATGACCACATCGCCCCCTACGTCCACCACCACGACGACGCCCCCCCCGTCCACCACCACGACAACCTCCATGACCACATCGCCCCCTACGTCTTGCACGACGACGGCTCCCCCGACCACCACAACGACAACATCCATGACCACATCGCCCCCTACGTCTTGCACGACGACGGCTCCCCCGACCACCACCACCACGACGGCTCCTCCGAACCACCACGACAACATCCATGACCACATCGTCCACCACCATGACGGCTCCCCCGACCACCACCACCACGACGGCTCCCCCGACCACCACGACAACATCCATGACCACATCGCCCCCTACGTCTTGCCCGACGGCGACCTCCCCCGCGACGACGGCGACCTCCCCCGCGACGACGGCGACCTCCCCCGCGACGACGGCGACCTCCCCCGCGACGACGGCGACCTCCCCCGCGACGACGGCGACCTCCCGCGACGACGGCGGCGACCTCCCCGCGACGGCGACCTCCCCAGCGACGACGGCGACCCCGCGACGACGACTTCCCCGCGGACGACGACGACCTCCCGGACGACGACGACCTCATCGCCCCCTCGTCTTGCCCGGACGGCGACCTCCCCGACGACGACGACCTCCCCGACGACGACGACGACCTCCCCGACGACGACGACCTCCGCGGACCTCCCGCCGACGACGGCGACTTCCCTCGCGACGACGGCGACTTCCCCGACGACGGCGACCTCCCGGCGGCGGCGACCTCCCCACGACGACCTCCCGGCGACGGCGCGACCTCCCGACGACGACCTCCCGGCGACCTCCCGGCACGACGACGACCTCCCGACCGACCTCCCGGCGACTCCCTCCCGGACGACGACGACCTCCCCGACGACGACCTCCCCGACGACGACGACGACCTCCCCGACGACGACCTCCCGGCGAACCTCCCGGCGGCACGGCGACCTCCCGGCGGCGACGACCTCCCGGCACACGACGACCTCCCGGACGGACGGCGACCTCCCGGCACGGCGGCGACCTCCCGGCGGACCTCGGCGACCTCCCGGCGGCGACCTCCCGGCGGCGGCGGACCTCCCGGCGGACGACGACCTCCCGGCGACGGCGGCGACCTCCCCGGACGGCAGCGGCGACCTCCCCGGACGACGGCACCGGCGACCTCCCGGCACGGACGACCTCGACGACGACCTCCCCGACGACGACGACGACCTCCCCGGCACTCCACGGCGGCGACCTCCCGGCGGCGACCCACGGCGACCCTCCCCGGCACGGCGACCCTCCCCACTCACGGCGGCACCCTCCCACCACTCACTCCCCCACTACCCACCTCCCACCTCCCACCTCGGCACCACCTCCCACTCCTCCCACCCACTACCTCCCCACGGCACCCACCCACCGACCTCCCGGACCTCCCCACTACCTCCCACTCCATCCCACCACCCATGATGGGTCTTGGCAGAACACTTGGAACGCCTGGTTTAGCCAGCGCTGCAATATGACTTTTATAAGATTACTGAATAAAATTTTATTAAAATAATTTCTGTGTATCTTTTCTTTTTTTTTTTTTTTTTGTGTTTAGAGTGCATCTTGAACCAGCCACACTTTCTCAGAGTCCTGTAGTTATTCTTTGCCTACCATTTTCCTGACAGTTGTGGCTCAAATTTCTGTTTACCTGACCTTGGTTTGGCTTGCACAGAATCCCTCATTTTCCACACAGGGGTCACCAATGCAGTGCCTGCAGTCACCTGCAAGGCATGTTCTAAAAATAGCACTGGTCAAAATATAGCTGTCTAGAGAAACATTTTCTAGATGTAATTTTAGATTTAAAACTAATATTTATAAAAAAAATAAACTAAACCTGATTTATATAACAAACTCTGGCTAACTACCCACAGCAGCACATTGACAGAAAAAGCCTGTGGGTTAAAGGCAGCTTTGGTCAAACCAGTTTATTCACAAGGCTGTTGGACAAAAAATCCCAAAAAACAAGGACACGGAGTGGACACCTCTCGGTTTTAACAGATAGCACTAGGAAACTAAAAATTTGAACTGAGCTGCAAGGCAAAAGTAAGACTGTTTCCCACAATAAGTGCAGTAAATGCATAAGCTAAGATGAACATTTTCTTACAGGGAAAAGAACTGCACTTTGTCGCTGTGCAGGCAGTGTTGAATGACCATGCTTCTGCAGCTTTTGATAAAGCTGTAGAAAAGTACTCCCAAGTGTTAAACCGACTAGGAGTGGTAATTGATCAGCTAAACTTCACAAGTCATGTCGCCAGCACCACCCGGTCCTGTAGATTCATCATCTACAACATTAGGAAAATTAGACCTTTCCTATCAGAGCACTCTACGCAAATTCTAGTCCAGGCTCTTGTCTTGTCCAAACTGGATTATTGCAATGCTCTACTGGCTGGACTCCCGGCCTGCACAACCAAACCTCTGCAGCTGATCCAGAATGCAGCGACAAGAGTGGTCTTCAATGAACCGATGAGAGCACACATAACTCCTCTATTCATTAGGTTACACTGGCTTCTGTTGATGCCCGCATCAAGTTCAAAGCCAAGCTCTTGGCCTTCAAGAGGCCTCATATCTTCACTCACTAATACAGATCTACGTTCCTACCAGATTCCTGCGCTCTGCAAATGAACAACGTCTGGTGGTACCGTCCCAAAAAGGTAAAAAATCACTTTCGCGTACCTTCTCTGGCTCTGTTCCACATTGGTGGAATGATCTACTGCTGCTACAAGATCAGCAGATTCTGTAGCCATCTTTAAAAAACGCCTGAAAACACATCTCTTCCGTCAACACCTGACTGACAAACACTGAATTCTACTTCCTTTTCTATCTATTCTTTCTCTTAAAAAAAAAATTCTCTCTTATCCTTAGCTTTGTATACTATGCTGGGTTTAAACTGACTAGTTTTTCTTGCACTTATGCTTTTTGTTCTTTGTGTTGTTAATATTGCTGCCATTATTTTTCTCACTTGTAAGTCGCGTTGGATAAAAGTGTCTGCTAAATGACTAAATGTAAATGTAGGACAGAAATTTGAGGACAGGGTTAGTGACTTTGATCAGCTTGAGCCATGTGTGTCATTCGTTACTAATTCTTCCTAGTGGACATGCCATGCACTGCTGAGGAACTAAGTGCTCTGTTCAACTTGGAGGCTGGACAGGTAGAGATAGAAATCCTAATCTCAAAGCCCATCACTGCTTCAAACCTTTGGTGCCTTGTGGACACAGGAAAGTACAGTTGTGTATGCAGAGCAGCTATGAAAGTTGCCTGCCTTTTTGGTTCAACTTATCTCTGTGACTCAGCCTTTTCTAACATGAACTTTATCAAGAACAAACAAAGAACACGTCTTACTGATGTACATTTACAAGACTCAGACTTCAGTGTCAAATTATTCACCAGATTACAGTCCACTGGTGAGCAGAATGCAGTGCCAGGCTTCCCACTAACACACATTTGGATGTGCACATAGCACACTCAAGGATGCTATAGTTCTTGATACGGGTGCTCCCGCTTTTCTACTGCTTAATGTCATTCTCTCTTCGTGGTGTGTCTCAGATGCCTTCAAGCATGCTGTGGTGCAGCCTCTACTAAAGAAGCCAAACCTTGACCCCTCTATCCTCTCAAACTTTAGGCCTATCTCAAAACTGTCATTTGTGTCTAAAGTCCTTGAGCGAGAAGTCTATGTCCAGCTCCACTCCTTTTTATCTCATAACATCTACGAGAAATTCCAGTCCAGCTTTAGAACAGCCCACAGCACTGAGACTGCTCTCCTGAGAGTGCTTAACGACCTGCTCCTAGCCGCTGACACGGGCAGCCCGGTGATCCTTGTGCTTTTAGATCTCACAGCAGCCTTTGACACGGTGGATCACAGGATTCTGCTGTCACCGCTTGAGCATCGTGTGTGTTTATGTGTGTATTTACATGTGTGTGTTTATGTGTGTATTTACATGTGTGTTTATGTGTGTGTATTTACATGTGTGTTTATGTGTGTATTTACATGTGTGTTTGTGTGTGTGTGTGTATTTACATGTGTTTATGTGTGTATTTACATGTGTGTGTTTATGTGTGTATTTACATGTGTGTGTTTATGTGTGTATTTACATGTGTGTTTATGTGTGTGTATTTACATGTGTGTTTATGTGTGTATTTACATGTGTGTGTTTATGTGTGTATTTACATGTGTGTTTATGTGTGTATTTACATGTGTGTATTTACATGTGTGTGTTTATGTGTGTATTTACATGTGTGTTTATGTGTGTATTTACATGTGTGTTTATGTGTGTGTATTTACATGTGTGTTTATGTGTGTGTATTTACATGTGTGTTTATGTGTGTATTTACATGTGTGTTTATGTGTGTGTATTTACATGTGTGTTTATGTGTGTGTATTTACATGTGTGTGTTTATGTGTGTGTATTTACATGTGTGTGTTTATGTGTGTGTATTTACATGTATGTTTATGTGTGTGTATTTACATGTGTGTGTTTATGTGTGTGTATTTACATGTATGTTTATGTGTGTGTATTTACATGTGTGTTTATGTGTGTGTATTTACATGTGTGTGTTTATGTGTGTGTATTTACATGTGTGTGTTTATGTGTGTGTATTTACATGTGTGTTTATGTGTTGTGTGTTTATGTGTGTATTTACATGTGTGTTTATGTGTGTATTTACATGTGTGTGTTTATGTGTGTGTATTTACATGTGTGTTTATGTGTGTATTTACATGTGTGTGTTTATGTGTGTATTTACATGTGTGTGTTTATGTGTGTATTTACATGTGTGTTTATGTGTGTATTTACATGTGTGTTTATGTGTGTGTATTTACATGTGTGTTTATGTGTGTGTATTTACATGTGTGTGTTTATGTGTGTGTATTTACATGTGTGTGTTTATGTGTGTATTTACATGTGTGTTTATGTGTGTATTTACATGTGTGTTTATGTGTGTGTATTTACATGTGTGTTTATGTGTGTATTTACATGTGTGTTTATGTGTGTATTTACATGTGTGTGTTTATGTGTGTATTTACATGTGTGTTTATGTGTGTGTATTTACATGTGTGTTTATGTGTGTGTATTTACATGTGTGTGTTTATGTGTGTATTTACATGTGTGTTTATGTGTGTATTTACATGTGTGTGTTTATGTGTGTATTTACATGTGTGTTTATGTGTGTATTTACATGTGTGTTTATGTGTGTATTTACATGTGTGTTTATGTGTGTATTTACATGTGTGTGTGTTACATGTGTGTGTTTATGTGTGTATTTACATGTGTGTTTATGTGTGTATTTACATGTGTGTGTTTATGTGTGTGTATTTACATGTATGTTTATGTGTGTGTATTTACATGTGTGTATTTACATGTGTGTGTTTATGTGTGTATTTATGGCGGCGCGAGTACATCGCGAGGCTCGGGTTCTCTCCAGTTTCTGCAATTTTGCAGTATTACTCTTGCTTATCTCGGGTCTGTTTGTGCAGAACAGTTGTGCCTTACATCCGGAGTGAGCTTTGGATATTGGTTTGCAATTTTCCGACGGTTTTATGGACAACCCGACTCCTCCTGAAATCACTAGGACGCCCGTGGCAGCTCATTCTTCCTGGCCGGGCGGAAGTGCTCGCAGGCGGCGTCAAGAACGTAAACAGAGACGGGGGAGACGTGGAGGACTCAGAGCTAGGCTAAAGCTAACACCTCACCGGCTCTCTTTACCCAGTATCTTCCTCGCCAATGTACGATTGCTAGTGAACAAAATGGATGAGATTCGACTCAACATGACACACAGCAAAAGACTTCTGAACTGTAACGTCCTTATCTTCACGGAGACGTGGTTAAATAGTGGAATACCAGACTCTGCTATTGAGCTCACGGGACATCACATGCTCCGCGCGGACAGAACAACAGATGGATCCGGTAAGACAAGGGGAGGCGGATTGTGTATTTATATTAACAAAGCTTGGTGCACAAACTCTGCTGTTGTTGGGAGCCATTGTTCAGCTAACCTAGAGTTTCTCATGGTTAAATGTAGACCGTTCTATCTGCCGCGGGAGTTCACCTCCACCATTATAACTGCAGCTTATATTCCCCCGGACGCTGATGCCAAGCTTGCTATGAAAGAACTTTATGCAGCCATCAGTAAACAACAGACTATTCACCCGGAAGCAGCGTTTATTGTTGCGGGTGATTTTAATCACTCTAACTTAAAGACTGTGCTACCCAAATTTCATCAGAATGTTTCCTGTCACACCAGAGGGAACAAAACCCTTGACCATGTCTACACAAACATGGCTGGAGCTTACGTGGCGACACCCCTCCCCCACCTGGGACAATCAGATCACATATCTCTGTTCCTCACTCCCAAATATACACCCCTCATCAACCGTGTGAAGCCATCAGTGAAGACCATCAAGGTGTGGCCTGCGGGGGTAGATTTCACACTCCAGGAAAAGTTTCTACACACAGACTGGAGTATGTTTGCTTCCCAAGCCACCAGTGGTGCTCACACAGACATTGACTGCTACATCTCCTCTGTATTGGATTATATTAATACCACCATTGACAGTGTTACAACCCAGAAACAGATCACCACATACTAGGGATGCACCGATACCGATACTGGTATCGGGTATCGGCCTCGATACCACATTTTCGAAAGTACTCGTACTCGTTAAAAGTCCCCCGATACCGGGGCCGATACCACGGTCGGAGAAATGTCTATGTTTGAGCGGCGTGTAAGGGGTTAATCACAGGCGCCGAGTGCCCGCCCCCAGGCCCCGGCTGCAGGCTGCAGCTCAGAGCGTGGAGAACGAAGGAAAGACGAGACATGTCAGCCGTGTGGAACTATTTCAAAGTGAAGGAAGACAAAACAAAACAAAGGCGGACTGCAAATTGTGCTCAGCTAAATTGTCCAGAGGAGGCTCAAAAGGTAGCGCATTTAACACAAGTAATTTAATCAAGCACCTAAAATCCCAACACGACAACGAGTATAAAGAGTTTACCCACGCTTCTAAACCAACACAACCCACACTGCAGCGAAACTCTTGCAAGACGAGAGAAAATGTCCAGACAATCCACGTGCTGTGAAAATAACACAGGCAATCATCGAGTACATTGCATTGAGTGACCAGCAACTTTCGGAGGTAGGAAATGTGAGATTCATGCGTCTCCTCCATGTTATGATGTCCCAAGCCGCCGCTACATGACTGACACGGAGCTGCCTCAACTACACGACTCCGTGAAAAAACACATCCACAGCCTACTGCAAGCCTCCTCTTCGTTTAGTTTCACCACGGATATTTGGACAAGCAGTGTTTGCCCCGTGCCTTGTTTTTTTGTTAAATTATATGACTAAAGCTGTTACCTGTAAATTTAAATCATGTTTTTATTAAGTACTCGGTATCGGTATCGGCGAGTACTGAAATGCAAGTACTCGTACTCGTTTTCCAAAAAAGTGGTATCGGTGCATCCCTACCACATACCCAAATCAGAAGCCATGGATGAATCAGGAAGTGCGACTCCTGTTGAAGACACGCAATACTGCCTTCAGATCAGGAGACGCACAAGCCTACAGCACATCCAGAGCAAACCTGAAGAGGGGCATCAAAAAGGCCAAGCACTGCTACAAGCTGAAGATAGAGGGACACTTCTCCAACTCTGACCCTCGACGCATGTGGCAGGGCATCCAGGCCATCAGTGACTACAAACCCACCCACTCCACCCCTGCAGCCACCGATGTCAACTTCCTGAATGAGCTAAATGACTTTTATGCTCGCTTTGAAAGAGACAACAGAGAAACTGCAACCAAGCTCAAACCCTCAGTTGACCACCCTCCAATCACACTCCCATCCACTGATGTCTGCAAGGCACTGAGCCGGATCAGCACACACAAGGCTGCTGGACCAGACAACATCCCTGGTCGTGTTCTCAGGGCATGTGCGGAGCAGCTCGCTGGGGTTTTACAGACATTTTCAACCTGTCTCTTGCCCAAGCAGCTGTACCAACATGCTTCAAATGCACTTCCATTGTGCCAGTGCCAAAACACTCTAGTCCAAGGTGCCCCAACGACTACCGCCCTGTAGCACTCACACCCATCATCATGAAGTGCTTTGGCTGATCCTGGAACACCTAAAAGACTCCATACCACCCACATTGGACCCGCATCAGTTTGCTTACCGCAGCAATAGGAGCACAGAGGATGCAGTTGCTATGGCACTGCACTCTGTGCTCACCCACTTGGACAATAAGAACTCTTATGCACGTATGCTGTTTGTTGACTTCAGCTCAGCATTCAACACTATCATCCCGACCAAGTTAATAGCCAAACTTGAAGACTTGGGCATCAATACCTCACTCTGCAACTGGATTCTGGACTTCCTGACCAACAGACCCCAGAATGTCCGATCTGGATCCACCTGCTCCACATCCATCACACTTAACACTGGTGTACCACAGGGCTGTGTGCTAAGCCCATTTCTCTACTCCTCTTCACCTCTGACTGCAAGCCTGTGTTTGGATCCAACGCCATCGTCAAGTTTGCAGACGACACTACAGTGATTGGTCTCATCAGCAACAACGATGAGACTGCCTACAGGAAGAGATCCAGCACCTGTCCACATGGTGCAACGAAAATAACCTGCTCCTCAACACCACCAAAATGAAGGAGCTCATCGTGGACTTCAGGAAAGAGTCTAGAGGCACACACGACACCATCCACATCAATGGAATGGACGTCGAGCGTGTCTCCAGCTTCAAGTTCCTGGGGACCCACATCTCGGCTGACATGACCTGGACAACCAACACCTCCAGCCTGGTCAAGAAGGCTCACCAGCGCCTCTTCTTCCTGAGGACACTGAGGAAGAACCAGCTCTCCTCGGCCATCCTGGTGAACTTCTACCGCTGCGCGATAGAAAGCATCCTGACGAACTGTGTCACAGTGTGGTATGGGTGTTGCTCTGTCGCGGAGCGCAAGGCATTGCAGCGGGTGGTGAAAACTGCCCAACGCATCACAGGGACTCCACTTCCTGCCATCGAAAACATCCAGAGGAAACGCTGTCTGCGTCGAGCTCGCAGCATCCTTAAGGACCCCTCTCACCCAGCCCACAGACTGTCCCCTCCGGCAGGCGTTTCAGGAGCCTCCGGACTAGAACCAGCAGACTAAAGAACAGTTTCTTCCCCAGAGCTGTGTCTTTACTGAACTCTAACCCTTGCTGACCCCACACCTCTCACAGACTCTCCTCTCACCCCCACCATCCCACTACCCTCATAGACTCTTCTACCCCCCCACCATGCCACTCCCCTCACAGACTCTCCTCTCACCCCCCACCATCCCACTACCCTCATAGACTCTTCTACCCCACCACCACCATCCCACTCCCCTCACAGACTCTCCTCTCATCCCCCACCATCCCATCATCCCTTGCACTACTGCACCTTTGCTACCAACTGGTTACATTTCACTGTTTGCACTACCTTAAATCTACTGCTTACCTTAAGCTAACCAGTGGTGGACAGTAACGAAGTACATGTAATTCGTTACTGTACTTAAGTAGTTTTTTCCAGTATCTGTACTTTACTAAGTATTTCCATTAAGGGATACTTTTTACTTTAACTTCACTACATTTCAACGTCAAATATCTTACTTTTTACTCAAGTACATTTTGCAAAATTAGTCGTTCCTTGTGTTGCCATTAAAAAATTTCGTAGAAGAAGCCCTCAAAGACGCGTCTCAGTGGGAGTGTCAGGACCGGCTCAATAGAAGCCTCATTCTCTACACGCGAGCTGATAAACATGAAAATAACAAATAAAAATACACCTGTGATAAAGCTTTGGTATTAGTAATGGCTGACTCTGATTCTGAGGGAGAACATCTACCTTTAGAGTCTTTTCAGCCGAGTGAAAGTGAGAATGAGCGAGAGCGAGTGCGTCGTAACTTGGACAACGCGCGCTGCTCGTGCCTTTCTCAGCGTCTCTCATAAAGCACACGCTGTTTTTCCCACATTTTACCAAACATCAGTGAAAGAAACGGGAGGAAAACTAGGAAAACTACTCTGGCCGCGGTAGTGAAGGGGATGTTGAGGAAGCCGTGAGCGCATAGCACTTGCAGCTTTACCTTTAGCACAGGTGATAGAAGCCGGGGCGCGTGTACTCGCCGTGGCCGCGGGAGTGACAGGGAGTTTGGGAATAATGCGGCTTCTATTGACAGCTGTTTGGGACAAATACGTGTTGGTGATGCTGACACTTTCCCAGTAGAGGAGGGAGAGGCAGGTGTAAACATAGTCAGCGAGAATGCTCTAATCAAAGCAGCGATCGTAATAAAGTGATGACTGTGTGCTGTGCTTTATGAGAGGTCCCACACTCTAAAAACTACTAACTATGCCACATGGAAGGATAAGAAAAGATAAAGTAACTGCAACCACACACCTACAGTACATGTGTATATTATTTCTCATAACTATTTGCATACGTTTTACTAGTTATGGTATAATGGAAGTTGTAGTTATTCTTTATTTTGGTAATGTTGCTTTTACAAATTACTGTTATATTTTTTTTCAGAATAAGAAAAAACTATTATAATATGTTCATTAGTGTGTATGTACTGTAAATAACATAACCGCCAAAATATAATGTCATGGTATGCAAATTAGATGCAAATTAGATGCTTAAAATGTATGTACCTATATACTTTGGGTCATACCTGACATTTTTGTAGTTTAGAGTAGGACTCTATCTCTTATCATTTTCAAACCACAGCCTTTTGAAATTTGGATATCAAAAATCTGTATTTTTTAAAATAAACCCTGGCACCTAAAGGGGGCAAGAGACTGACAAAAACTATAAGGGCATTATAGCCTTAATAAATGATAGTACTTGGATACTTAAGTACATTTGAAGGCAAATACTTTTGTACTTTTACTCAAGTGAAAGTTAAAAGGGAGTACTTTTACTTTTACATAAGTAATATTTTACCTAGTGTATCTGTACTTTAACTCAAGTACTTGATTTGTGTACTTCGTCCACCACTGAAGCTAACATACAATCGTATACACCTACCTGTAAAATTATGTTCATAGTTAGAGACATCTGTATATCACATGTGTGTGTGTGTGTGTGTGTGTGTGTGTATGTTTGTTTGTGTGTGTGTGTGCGTGTGTGAGTGTGTGTATGGGGAGTGTGTGTGTGTGTGCTTGTGTGTTTGTTTGTGTGTGTGTGTGTGTGTGTGCGTGTGTGTATGTGTATATGTGTGTGTGTGTGTGTGTATGTGTGTGAGTGTGTGTATGTGAGTGTGTGTGTGTGTGTGCTTGTGTGTGAGTGCGTGTATGCGAGTGTGTGTGAGTGTATATATGTGTACGTGTGCATGTGAGTGAGTGTGTGTATGTGTGTATGTGTGAGTATGTGTGCATGTGAGTGTGTATCTGAGTGTGTGTGTGTTTGTGTGTGTGAGTGAGTATGCGAGCGTATGTGTATGTGTGTATGTGAGTGTCTGTGTGTATAGCTCTCCCGGTTTAATTGCCCTGCGTGTATGTGTGTATGGTTGTGTGTGTATGTGTGTGTATGTGTGTATGTGTGTGTGTGTGTGTGTGAGTGTGAGTGTGTGGATGTGAGTGAGTGTGTGTATAGCTCTCCCGGCCTAATTCCCCTGGGTGTATGTGTGTATGTTTGTGTGTGTATGTGTGAGTATGTGTGTATGGTTGTGTGTGTATGTGTGAGTATGTGTGTATGGTTGTGTGTGTATGGGTGAGTATGTGTGTATGTGTGTATGGTTGTGTGTGTGTGTGTGTGTGTGTATGTGAGTGAGTGTGTGTATGTGTATGTGTGTGTGTGTATGTGTGAGTATGTGTGTATGTGTGTGTATGTGTGTGTGTATGTGAGTGAGTGAGTGTGTGTATGTGTGCGGCGCGACGCGTGTGTATTACATTACATTTAGAGTACATATTCACCTGTAAATGCTGTTTATAGAAAAGAGACACCTGTAATTATATTTATGGCACACACTCACCTGTTATAGTAATAACAATCTGTATATTTATATTCATTGTACATATTACCTGTAAATCCTGTACATCTCCATATCCTGCACGTACGCAACCATTGTATATATCCTGCACTTTACTGCTATTGCACTTCTGGTTAGACCTAAACTGCATTTCGTTGCCTTGTACCTGTACTTGTGTAATGACAATAAAGTTGAATCTAATCTAATCTAATCTAATGTGTGTATTTACATGTGTGTTTATGTGTGTGTATTTACATGTGTGTGTTTATGTGTGTGTATTTACATGTGTGTTTATGTGTGTATTTACATGTGTGTGTTTATGTGTGTGTATTTACATGTGTGTTTATGTGTGTGTATTTACATGTGTGTGTTTATGTGTGTATTTACATGTGTGTGTTTATGTGTGTCTTTACATGTGTGTTTATGTGTGAGAGGGCCAGATTGTTTCACATTATAGTGATGAGGTGGGGTTAAGAGAGTGTATGGGTAAACAGGAGTAAATCAAGCTGATGCAGCATGAAGGAGAGCAACTTATCAAAGTATTTCACTTCAAAGAGAGGCCACACACTCCTCTCACTTATTGTGGAGAATAATTATGCAGGAGAGTTGGCACAGGACAGATTTTCTAATCTCCTCTTGTTTGACAGTTTAGGTGAGGAGTCTGGAAGAAATCATCAAGATAAATAAAAGCAATCCGAGAGAAAACTACTGGCTTAGATGTCTGTGAAGGTTCTCAATCATCCAGGACATCTTAAAAAAAAAGGTTGAAGTAAAAGCATCTGTATATGTAATATTTTACTTCCAACCACAGACTGAAATGTCTGTAGAAACCTAAGCAAATTCATCATTCATACACAGCCGCAGGAGTGGACACTCTTACCTTCCGTAAATGAGACAGGACTTTATGAGAGGAACCACATTATGAGAGAGATGTTTCTGGCAGATATCTGAATTTCAAAGGCTGTACATGGAGAAACTTTCCTAACTACCCATCCTCACCACACAATAAATCATTAAAGCAACCACTGAGGAAGAGGAGGTAGTTTGGCCAAGACAGAGTCGTTTAGGCTGGGGATGGAAGCTCACATGGGGGATTGTGGGAGAAGGACCTGGAGTGAGTGGTCTTTAAACAGTGTAAAAACCACACAGACACTGGTGCTGTGCTAACATTCCTCCTTATACAGACATGTGCCTCAGTGAGAAAGTCAATCAATGCACCCTGCTCTTTATGTTACTCCAGCAGTATCTTCCCTGCACATCCATTATAAACAGAAAGCACATCTTCCACTGTCCTGTCAGAGATTTTTGTCCATAATGTTCTAAACTGGAGCAGATTTTGCCCTAATCACTGGTAGAACGTCACTCACTAAACAGATTTATGTCTTTGTCCCATATTCAGTGAAATCAAAGGCTGTGTGCTGCAGAGCCCCCTGCTGCCGCCACAGTGGGGTTCACCGACATGGGCACACAGGAACCCATTGATACTGTCTATCCAATATTTATCCTGCCAAGGCTGACACAGAAGAGACAATGCAGTCAGAAGGTAACCACTCAGTTCACACGCCCTCCCTCACTGTCCCTGTCCTCTCATAGCCCTCCGCACTTTTTACAGAGATCTATTACCACCACAGTGGACGTTAACATCAAAGGTAGAACACATACATGATGCATGCTTCAGCTTACTAATGTAGCTTTTCATGCATCAGCACCTATCATACCTGACAGATACTATTATAACACATCTCGAGAAAAAAGAGCCAACTTACCAGGAATCTGTCCTCTGTTTTGCCATTTTTGGTGTCAAGCTTAATGCCACATACAAACTTGATGGATGTTTTGTCAATGACCTTCCTGATACTTTCTGTGAATAAAACACAACAACATTTATCATTAATGCCTTAGCCCAGTGTCTACAGTTGTAAAGTCCTACCTGCTGGTTAAAATATGTTGGAGATTGGTAATGTATGTTTCCAACATCCACTGCTTTGTCAAATATCTCCCTGGACTGATAATTTAACTTCAGTCTATTCCAGTGATGAAGGCAAATACAGTTAATAAATGGCTGTTAATGTTAATAGTTACAGTAAATAACCACAGAGTGAACCATCGCAGCAATACAAAGAAAGTCCTCTAAATTGCAAGCACCCATTACACAAATAGATATCCGTACAAATCAATTTATCTGGATCAAAGTGGACAGTAAACAGCCTTGACCTTTGGCTGCGGCTGGACATCCACACTTAATGACCGAGGAAGACATCAGTCTCGTCATCTGAACAGACCTGCCATGGCATTTGAGATGGTAAGATGAATGCATACAATCTGTTTGTGTATATTCGAACATACTGTTGCACGTTCTAATTGCACAGAATGGCATATGTATGCTGTATGTTGTCAAGTATATTTTCCTGGGGAAAGGGAATCAGCACACGGGAAAAAATGTTCTCACTGTTCCACACATACAAGCCTCTTTAATAGATTAAATGCCTTTGCCTAAACCAAACAGACTGCTGTGCTTTGTCTAAATGTTATTTATGCATAAGAGCATAAACGTCTAATGAAAGATTGAATGCCATTTTCCGTGTGTCTCTGCTGCTTTGAGTTAGTCCCAGTGCAATTACCACACGGCACTATCTTGTTGTATCATCCCAGTGTATCACAATATGTGTCAGTGACATTTCTTCCTCACGGGAGATTTCTGAACATGACACATCCAAGCTTCAGTTTCTAGTTTCTGTGATTCACTGGCAACTGTTCCTGTCAAACAGCATCACTGCGAGTGCCGTAACCCCAGTCTTGTGTTATTTCATCATAACCTGCTGGCCCAAGCTGGAGGAGTCGTGTTACTCATAGAGCTGGGGCATGTCGTACACTCACACTCACCTGATCACAGAATGGTACTGTAACGGCAGGTATTAGAGGAGCTGTTAGATTCAACAGAGGCATTACTAAAGGGTTTATGAGCAAATCAATAAAGAGGAAAGATGCAGGGACATCACACTCAGAGCAACTTCCTCTTACAAAGACATGGATGTCTGGGTCTCTGGGTGCTGTCTCTTTAAAACGGCAAGCAGGACAATGTAATTGTTTGTATTTGGATTATCTCGTCTCAGTTTTAGACTTACAGAACAGAAGTATATTATTTGGAAGTGCATTATAGCATTAGTTTTTAATTGCATTCATTTCTTTCTTAATGCATTTCTTATAGGACACCGTCTGGTCCAATCAAAAGCTAAGTTGTAGAAGTAAATCTTGTTGGAAGCAAAGCACACCTTAAAGTCACCAGTTTTAGCAAATTAAGCAGAAAAGAAGACACATGTTGATAGACTGTACAGCGTGTGAGCAGACAACAAGAACGCATTGAAATGCAATCTGAACAGTGGAGGAGAAACAATAGACTGGACCAAATCAGTTGGAGCCCAACCAGAGGGTCTCATTCAGGTGACCTTGTGAGGGGCCACAGAGGCCCCTGCAGTCATTGCAGTGAGTGAGGGTCGGAGGCAGAAGGAAGTGCTGGCACCTGCAGGAGACTAAATGAAGAGGCAAAGATCTCACTGGATTCATCATCACAGAGAGCCTAATAGAGCCATTAGGAGTAATTAACACAGCAGCACAGCTGAACACGTGTACAAAGGTGTGGACGCGCGCGCACATTATTCTATTCAGGTTTGTGTTGTTCTGTCATGCGCATATTTGAGGATTCTATCGCGCAGTGGTCGGTTTTGTTGGCAAAAATTCGATACAACATCTGCTTGTATCGGTGCCCCGTGCTTCACTTTCGCACGCACGCGCACAGTCACTATAGTGCTTGGCTTGGCTGGGCTGCAAGAAAACAAAGAGTAAAGACTTAACAGGCCAGGGTTAACGAGGAGAGCGCTGTATGGAGGGGCGTGCAGCGGACACAACGCCAGGGTTCCACCGCGTTATCTCACTACGCCCCTTCTCTGTGTGGCCTAAAGCTCGGGGTTCATTAGCTGATCGTCCCCGAGGGGCATCTTTAAAACGAGCATGCCTTCCTGCACATCGCATAGTGAATATTTCATCTGCATCTTTCAGCTGAGCGGCAGAACGCGTCCCGTAAAGCGCAGGACAATATGGAAAGGTGTAGCTCCTGACAATCATCCAGTGCGTCGCAGCCTTCCGCCTAAACGCGCGACCACGACCATAACCCGCAACAAGACAGGAAGCAGAAGCCCCCCGCGCGCCTCTTTACCCACCTGTGATATCCTTGCTCACGCTGATGAACCCAGTGGCAGTGGTCTCTTTAGAAGCCATGTCTGTTTCTCCAGATCACCACCCCGCCTCCTCCCCTCCTCCTCCCGCTGGCCCTCGCTCTCTCTCTCACAAACGGACACAAGGAATGGTCTCTCTACCAGGCATTCCAGCGGAGCATCCGCCTTCCGCGCTTCCCGGAACCAGTCCTGTGGATGTGAGGATGGGAGGCTGGATGTGGGAGCGAATGGGGAACTGCCGGGGAAGAGGGAGGTGCTGGGCGGGCTCGTGGAGCAGAGGGCGGGGAGCGCCGAAGAACCAGTTACCTGAAGCGGAGTTGGATGAAACTGAGGTGTGTGTGTGTGTGTGTGTGTGTGTGTGTGTGTGTGTGTGTGTGTGTGTGTGTGTGTGTGTGTGTGTGTGTGTGTGTGTGTGTGTGTGTGTGTGTGTGTGTGTGTGTGTGTGCGACGACATGTTCAGTTGATTAGTCATTTAGGCTAATTCATCGATGAGAACTTTAGCTAATGGGGTACGGTGGCCCTAGAGGTCAAGACACTAGCCTACAGCATCCAACAAGCCATAAAAACACAACTTTTAACAAATATAAAAGAGTTGTAAGAGCCAAACATAATAGTTGTATTGTGAGAGAGAAGAGATTGATACGATTTCTTAAGATAAACTACAAACGGGAACTTTTTGAACCACTGAGACAAGAACATAACATGCATAAACGAGTTTGTGTTAGGAAAAAAAGCAATACAAAATTGAATATGACAAAAGAGGTAGGGTCGTTGTTGCCATTGTGGTCCTTCGGGCGGATTTTAGACTGCGTTTTAAAATGGATGGAAATGTGAGAACTTATAGTGTATAGTGTAATATCCTGATGAAGATAAATGATGAAGAGCCGTGAGCATCACTGTCTGCGAGTATTGGAAATGACAAAACTAGGATGATGTCGTGTCGATCAGGAATGGATTAGGAATAGATCAAGGAGAATTGTGTTTGATACTACTGCCTCTTTGAGAAAAATAAAATATGCTAAATGAATGAGTGTGACTTCACCTCACTGCTCTCTGGGGTTGTCTGAACTCCGCCCATTACGTGGACAACAGGAAGGAAATGCCTCCACCAAGATGACCATCTATGCCTTCAGTTTCTGTGACAAACATGTAAGTCCTGCTGCAGCCACTACACATTTGTTAAAGAGCCACATGGGAAAAAAAATACTATAAATGTATATGATTTTAAATCATCATCATCATTTTAGCTCAAGATCACGTGTTGGGGTATTTAAGGCGCCACAGAATGAAGCTTTTGCTTATTTCTGCACTGCTGGGTGAGTAACAGATGGAAGTAACTGTCTGGCACATTTTCAAACAGAAGTATTTGGAGAAACAAACTGCATCCACTCATTTTAAGAGGTGCCTTTACTTTCATTACACAGCTGACAAAGACCTAAAGCTTTAGTCTGATGTGTTGTTAGGATACATTTGGCTCTGCTGTAAGACTGCAGTTATTAATTTTAAAACAATAATAGGTTAAAAAGGTTAATTTTTACTAGAATTTCAACAAAGCCAAATGAAATGTTTTGGGGCATTGGCCAAATCAATGTGTTTTGTTCAAAATAAGCGCAGAGCATGTTCTTGTTTGGTTGTAGTATAAAGCAAATAGAGCATATGTGTCTACATTCCGTCTGCTCCCATGAGGCATTATAACAGCCTCATTAAGGAAAAGGAAAGTCTGCTCTAAGCCTCAGTTATGCAGCAGCAGGACAGTGATTTGTGTATTAAACTAGAACAGTGAAGTTAGAAGTTTGAAGCACAGAATTTCATTTTAAAATGGTTAATGTTTTTGTTTGTGTAACTGGTCAAATCAGCAGTGGTCCAAAGGGAACCAGTCGTCTGTGCTGCCTCTGGGAGTCGTCTTAATTCAGCTTAACTCTGACAGACACAGAACTGTTGTGTTCCAAATATTCTGTTCCCCAAATGTCACAGAATCCTAGTGACGTATGTGCTCTGAATGTGGTTTCTCAATTACAGGTGCAGCTGTATGTGTTGTGCACGTTAACACATCTGAAGGTACTCACCTGATGCACAAACATATCCTGTAGCATGGCGTGTATCTGTGAGGATGGACTTTAAAGTGTTTGTGTGTTACTGCAGAGGCTATGAAGGTCAGTGTGTCTGTGTGGCCTCCGGGGTCAAACATCCACCTCGGAGAGAGTGTGTTTCTGCAGTGCACAGTCAAGCCCAACTCCAGTGCAGTGCAGAAGTATCACTGGTTCAGAAACACACCAGACACTGTTCTGCCCATGGACCCCAGGCACCTGGTCTCTGGTGACAGCTATTCCATCACGGGCGTAACGAGGGACGACGCAGGCACATACTGGTGCCTGGCCGAACAGGCAGACAGCAATGGCACCGTGAAGATCCTCAGCCAGCCAACCACGCTCAGTGTGTCAGGTGAGCAGAGCCAGCAGCAACAACCTGCAGCATGGGGTCAAGTTCTCCTGTACACATGACAAAACACATAAGAACACTCAGGTTACTTGTATGGCTCGAGTATTTGTATCATTACCATCAGTGGTGGAATGTAACAAAGTCAAAATACTGTGCTTAAGTGCAGTTTTTAAGTATCTGTACTGTAGATTTAAAAGGGGTATTTTTGACTTTTACTCCACTACATATCTGTACTTTCTACTCCCATACATTATTACATTGGCTTCACAAGTGCAAGTAAATTGGTTTGTAAATTGTTGTAAAAGTGCAACAACTGGGCGGCAGTAGCTCAGTGGTAGAGCGGTCGTCTTTCAACCGGAAGGTAGGCGGTTCAATTCCCGCCCTCCCCACAGTTCATACTGTCGTTGTGTCCTTGGGCAAGACACTTAACCCACCTTACCTCCAGTGGCTGTAACACTGGTAATTACATTAGAACAATGTAAGTTGCTTTGGATAAAAGCGTCAGCTAAATGAATAAATGTAAATGTAACTGTGTTCTTTACCTGTACTTTTACTTAAGAGGAATTGAGTACTCCCTCCTATTTACTTTATTTTTTTGTCTCCCTAGGGAGAAATATGTCTTTAAAAACAAAATGCTACAGATATACAGTCTGTCACCTAAGGGTTTGATTTGGCTCCAAGTTATGGCTAATTAATGAAGTCAAATTTAAGATAAATCATAACATTAATCATTCTAATCACAACACATACCAAACAATACCACCACAGTGACTTAGTAACTTCTGATGCATGTCTGAAACGCACACCTCTTCTACAGGACATTAATTATAACATAAACAGGATGTAGGATCGATCACGCTCCCATGTGACCTGTTACTGTGCATACTGAAACACTTAAACACAAGTAATCAACAGCTCCCTCCACCTGTCAACACAGTGTGCATTCAAACACCACTCCAGCCCTGATCTTTTTTTCTCTATCCATGTCTGTCCGACAGAGGCCCTCTGTCCCACACTGATGATGCATCCGAGCAGCAGACACATCTTCAATGGGGAGAAATTCACCTTGTATTGCCCCGTGTCTCCCAGTTCGTCCACGGGCTGGCGACTGAGGCACTTCTCTCAGAATAGCCATGTGGCGAGCCCTGACCTTCACACTGACCACTGTTCTCCACTTGGGGGCACTATTACCGCCGATAATCCTAATGGATGCATATTTCTTGCAGCTGGTGGGAGCAGTGGACTGTACTGGTGTGACTGTGCAGAGGGTCGCAGCAGTGCACTCAGCGTCACTGTGAGCAGTGAGTCTCTGCAGTATCCACAAACACAAACTCAAAAGAAACAGATTGAAGGGGGACTAACCTGTGCATATTTATCTCACAGATGCCTCCATGATTGTGCAGACTCCTGCCATCCCAGTGTCAGAGGGCGATGATTTGTTCTTGTACTGTCAGTATAAAAGATCCAATCCCAGTCACACCAGCTTCTATAAAAATGGAGTAAAAATTAATACTCAATCTGGTTCAAATAAAACTATAATACAAATGATGGTAGAAAATGTAACACAGGGAGATGAAGGCTTTTACAAGTGTAAATCTGAGGACGGAGAGATGGAGAGTGCTGAGAGCTGGTTATCAGTGTTAACAAACCAAGGTTGGGTCAGACTTTATCAAATTTACATTTATATGAACATTGCTGAATGATAGGGCCTTTTTTTTTTTTTTTAAAGGGAACTCAACAAGAAAAGATGACACAGTGGGCTTCATTAATGGTGAACTCATAATATGACATAATATACTTGAGTGTCTAGTTTATGTCACAAAAATTACACACCTGATTTCTGAGTTCTTGTCTTACCAGGGAATGGGAAATGGATTATTCTATCATGTGGGATGGTACTTCTTTTCCTAATTCCTGTAAGTGGCTGGCTCGTGTGGCGCAACAGGTAAATGCTCCATTGTCTGATTGTTCTATTTAATGTCTTGGAGAAAAAAAAAACATAGCAGGATGTAAAAATGCTTCAGGACAAATGAGTTCCTGATGATGGGGTTTGTGTGCAGGTACAAGTCCATATGCACCCGCAGCTGCTGGCCCCGTCACAAAGAGGACATCCCAGCTGTAGCAATTCCTGTCACCAAACACGACGCGACTGAAGTTCAGTGGGATCTGTCCTGGATGGAGATGTCCAACCTGCTTGATAAAAACCTATATCCTGGAACATAAAAACAATTCATTTCCTCTGCTCGAGCGATGAATAAACATGTCCTCACATCAGATTGACTTTACAAAAGGCTTCCTTTTACAAGTGGTACTACCACAGGAGCCCACCAGAACAGTGAAGACGTGAGAAAGTGAACATTTACAGCATTGATGCTAATTACATTGAAGAAGTTGCATTTGTTTAGTTTTCAGAGAGCTCAGTAAAGCTCTTCATTTTGTTCAGAAACAGACACTATCAGCCTTTAGCTCAACATGGATTAAGGCTTTCTATAAATGTTGCAACAGAATAATTATAGTTATTACAGTACATGACATGTCTCATCTTTGAGTAGATTTAAAAATACATATTTAATATTTTTTTTATCATGAAATAACATGCAATCCTGTGGTCAAATAAATGTAATAGTTTGCATTCATACACCTCTTTTCTGATATTTCGAACCTTTGAAGGGGCTCATTGGCCTCATTATTGCAGGGCAAGGACAACCCAAAGTATGAACACTTTTGCAGACAGCCTGTCACTACACCATGCTGGCTCAGTGATAACACTTACAAGAAGACACTACGGCAGAATTATGAAATAATAGAGTTGACAATAATAATTATTGGCAAATTTTTAGGGGGCACCTTGGTAGCTAATAGAGCACACACTACATAACGAGTAGTTTGAGTGCTCAAATGATCCTAGGAGCTATGTTGTCGGGGGCTATATGCCCCTGGTAGGGTCTCCCAAGGCAAACAGGTCCTAAGTGACGGGCCAGACAAAGAGCATTTAAAACCCCCTTATGGACAGGATAATATCAAGGACCGTGACGTCGCCCGGTATGGCACAACCGGGGCCCCACCCTGGAGCCAGGCCCGTGGGTTGGGGCTCGCATGCGAGCGCCTGGTGGCCGGGACCCAGCCGGGCTCAGCCTGAAGGAGCGACGTGGGGCCGACCTCCCGTGGGCCCACCACCTGCGGGAGAAACCGTAAGGTGGCCGGTGCAAAGTGGATTGGGTGGCAGTCGAAGGCGGAGACCTCGACGACCCAATCCCCGGACACAGAATCTGGTGCTAGGGACATGAAATGTCACCTCGCTGGCGGGGAAGGAGCCTGAGCTTGTGCGGGAGGTTGAGAGATACCGACTAGAGATAGTCGGGCTCACCTCCACGCACAGCTTGGGCTCTGGAACCCAAATCCGAGAGAGAGGCTGGACTCTCCATTACTCTGGCGTTGCCTGTGGTGAGAGGCGGCGGGCTGGTGTGGGCTTGACAGCTCAGCCGCCATGTGTTGGAGTTCACCCCAGTGATCGAGAGGGTCGCTTTCCTGCGCCTTCGGGTCGGGGATAGGTCTTTCACTGTTGTTTGTGTTTACGGGCCAAATGGCAGTGCAGAGTACCCGGCCTTCTTGGGGTCTCTGGGAGGGGTGCTGGAAAGTGCTCCGACCGGGGACTCCGTCATTCTACTGGGGGACTTCAACGCTCACGTGGGCAGCGACAGTGACACCTGGAGGGGCGTGATTGGGATCCCCCCGGATCTGAACCCAAGCGGTGTTCAGTTTTTGGACTTCAGTGCTAGTCACAGTTTGTCCATAACGAACACCATGTTCAAGCATAAGGGTGTCCACCAGACACCCTAGGCCGGAGATTGATGATCGACTTTGTAGTTGTTTCATCTGACCTCCGGCCGTATGTCTTGGACACTCGGGTGAAGAGAGGGGCGGAGCTGTCAACTGATCACCACCTGGTGGTGAGTTGGATCCGATGGCGGGGGAGAAAGCTGGACAGGCTCGGCAGGCCCAAACGTACTGTGAGGGTCTGTTTGGAACGTTTGGCAGAGCCCCCTGTCAGAAAGATCTTTAACTCCCACCTCCGGCAGAACTTCGACCAGATCCCGAGGGAGGTTGGAGACATTGAGTTCGAGTGGACCATGTTCTCCATCTTCATTGTCGATGCGGCCACTCGAAGCTGTGGCCGTTAAGTCTCCGGTGCCTGCCGTGGCGGCAACCTCCGAACCCGGTGGTGGACACCGGAAGTAAGGGATGCCGTCAAGCTGAAGAAGGAGATCTACCGAGCCTGGTTGGCTCGTGGGACTCCTGAGACAGCTGATAGGTACCGGCAGGCTAAGCGGACTGCAGCCCGGGTGGTCGTAGAGGCTAAAACTCGGGTCTGGGAGGAGTTCGGTGAGGCCATGGAAAAGGACTATCAGCCTAGAAGAAATTCTGGCAAACCGTCCGGCTCCTCAGGAGGGGGAAGCAGTGCCCTGCCAAAACTGTTTACAGTGGAGGTGGGAACCTGCTGACTTCAACTGGGGATATTGTTGGACGGTGGAAGAATACTTCGAGGATCTCCTCACGTCTTCCACTGAGGAAGCAGAGGCCGAAGCCTCGGAGGTGGACTCGTCCATCACCCAGGCCGAAGTCACTGAGGTAGTTAGGGAGCTCCTCGGTCCTCGGGGTGGATGAGATACGCCCTGAGTACCTCAAGTCTCTGGATGTTGTAGGGCTGTCTTGGTTGACACGCCTCTACAATATCGCGTGGCGGTCGGGGACAGTACCTCTGGACTGGCAGACCAGGGTGGTGGGCCCTCTTTTCAAGAAGGGGGACCGGAGGGTGTGTTCCATCTACAGAGGGATCACACTCCTCAGCCTCCCCGGGAAAGTTTATGCCAGGGTACTGAAGAGGAGAATGCGGCCGATAGTTGAACCTCAGATTCAGGAGAAACAGTGCGGTTTTCGTCCCGGTCGTGGAACACTGGACCAGCTCAATACCCTCTCCAGGGTGCTGGAGGGTTTATGGGAGTTTGCCCAACCAGTCCACATGTGTTTTGTGGATCTGGAGAAGGCATTCGACTGTGTCCCTCGTAGCGCCCTGGGGGGGGTGCTTTGGGAGTATGGGGTCCGGGGCCCTTTGCTAAGGGCTGTCCGGTCCCTATACGACTGGAGCAGGAGCTTGGTTCGCATGACGATTTACCTGTTCCCAGTGCATGTTGGACTCCAGCAGGGCTGCACTTTGTCACCGGTCTTGTTCATTATCTTTATGGACAGGAGGGAGTCTGGTTTGGGGACCACAGGATCTCGTCTCTGCTTTTTGCAGATGATGTTGTCCTGTTGGCTCCATCAAGCCAGGACCTTCAGTGTGCACTGGGACGGTTTGCAGCCAAGTGTGAAGTGGCTGGGATGAGGATCAGCACCTCCAAGTCTGAGACCATGGTTCTCAGTCGGAAAAGGGTGGCTTGTCCGCTTCAGGTTGGTGGAGAGCTCCTGCCTCAAGTGGAGGAGTTCAAGTATCTTGGGGTCTTGTTCACGAGTGAGGGAAGGAGGGAACGTGAGATTGACAGACGGATCAGTGCGGCTTCTGCAGTGATGCGGTCGATGTACCGGTCTGTCGTGGTGAAGAAGGAGCTGAGCTGTAAGGCAAAGCTCTCAATTTACCGGTCAATCTACGTTCCTATTCTCAATTATGGTCATGAGCTTTGGGTCATGACCGAAAGAACAAGATCCCGGATACAAGCGGCCGAAATGAGCTTTCTCCTACGCAGGGTGGCGGGCGCTCCCTTAGAGATAAGGTGAGGAGCTCGGTCACTCGGGAGGAGCTCAAAGTAGAGCCGCTGCTCCTCCACATCGAGAGGAGCCAGCTGAGGTGGCTCGGGCATCTGTTTTGGATGCCTCCTGGACGCCTCCCTAGGGAGGTGTTCTGGGCATGTCCCACCGGGAGGAGACCCCGGGGAAGACCTAGGACACGCTGGAGGGACTATGTCTCTCGGCTGGCCTGGGAACATCTCGGTATCCCCCCGGAAGAACTGGAGGAAGTGTCTGGGGAGGGGGAAGTCTGGGCGTCTCTGCTTAGACTGCTGCCCCCGCAACCCGACCCCGGATAAGCGGTAGAAGATGGATGGATGGATGGACTACATAACGACCCAGGTTAGATTCCTGGCCTGGGTCTACATCCATGTCACTCCTTCATTCTTTATTTTATTTTATTTTGCAACATGATCATTTGCTCTTTCTGCAGTCATAGAACATTATACCTACAATAGATACAATGACATATGTCCAAAAGGGAGTAGGCAGAAGTTTCAACTTATCTAACCCTACTCCTTATTTACAGTTTGTCAAACTCTTTATTTAGGATGTCATGATCTTAGATAAAACTTTACCAAGTATCACATTAAACTATAGTCCAGGGCAGACTCTAGCAACTGCCTCAAGCCAGAAATCTCCACCAATAACACAGTGTGGGATCAGCTCAGTTTACATAATCTGAAAGAACATTTGATCAAAAACCTGTTCAACTGGATCTGTGATTGTTGTTTTTCATTTTCTGAGCCACTCTCTTCATGGCAGTCGTTTGGAGAATGGAAGTGCCAGATCACCTGTTTTTGAAATAATCTTTTAGCATGAGAACAGTTGGGAGTTCATCCTGACCTCTGTGAAGCATAGAGCAACACTGAAGCTGTGCACACTGGCCGAGAAAAAGAGAGGAGCTGAAAATATGGAAAATGATCCAGGTGAGTTAATCAAGCAGCTTTGTTCAAACCACTGTCATTTATTTATTTATGACTGACTATGTTGTTGGCCTGTGATGCACATTGGAGTTGTCCAAAATGTACAATTTGATATATGTCTTGTTTTGTATTGTACTTGAGGTGTTTAAAACTACTGAGATGTTGTTGTGGTGGGATGACCCTGTCAGTCTATTTTTGTGTTGTCTTGAGCGCACAAAGGGGCCTGTTATAAAACACTGATGATGTCTATAATAACATATTTATACTGATGCTAATAAAAAGTACATGATAATGTTTTTAAATAAGATTTGTTGTGAGTGTGACATTGTCCTTTACTTCTCAGGAGGAAACAAAGATCTGCCAGAGATCAGGCTAATTCTGATTGGCAGAAGATGGGCAGGAAAGAGCTACGCTGGGAATACCATCCTGCAACAGGACAGTTTTGAGTGTGGGCGGATCCGAACGTTGCAGCCTGAGCTGAGACATAAGGAAGTGGAGGGCAGAAGGCTGGTTGTGGTCGATGCTCCAGGCTGGAGCAGCTCACTGTCCCTTACAGAGGTCCCAGAGGTGAACAAGCAAAGCTTAAAATTATACCCATCCAAATGTTTTCCAGGTCCACATGTGATTCTCCTCACCATTCCCATTGACTCAGCCTTCTCTGTGGAGCAGAGGAAGATTGTGGAGGAGCATATGAAGCTGCTGGGGGAGCAGGCTTGGAAGTACACTATGGTTCTTTTCACTTGTGGGGATTACCTTAATGGGAAGACCATAGAGCAGCACATTGAGAGTGAAGGACAGGCACTCAGGTGGTTAATACAAAAGTGCAACAACAGATATCATGTGTTCAACAACAAGGACAAAGCCAACACCTCCCAGGTCCGCCTGCTGCTCGAGAAAATAGACGAGATGGTGCACTACAACCAGCACACTTACTACCAAACTGTTGGACAGACTCTAAATGTCATCACTGAAAAGCGCCAACGTTTGATGGAACAGGCAAAAAAGAGACAGAAGCTGGCAGAGGAACAACGACAACAGATGAAACATGTCTCAGGTGATTATGGCAGAGCTTCAGGTTTAAGCAGTTAATAATAGGATTGTAACTTACAAAAATTCAAATAAACTTAGCTAATTTACTCCATAATCATTGATTATTTTATGAATATTAGTGCTAACATTACGACTTTACAGATCCTGAAGAAGTCATCCCAAAACTCCAGATAATTCTGCTGGGAAGTCGAAAAGTGGGAAAAACTTCAGTTGGAAATGCCATCCTGGGAGTCAAAGAGCACAACAACAGTAAAAGAACAGCCCAGTCAGTGTCACGGCAAGGGTTTGTAGGTAAAAGTGAATTGAGCGTAGTTGACACTCCTGGTTGGTGGAAAGGCTTCCCTGCTTGTGACACTCCTGAAGTTATCAAAGAAGAACTAATCATCAGCCTGTTCCTGTGCCGCCCTGGGCCTCATGTCTTTCTCCTGGTGCTGGACGCTGATGCATCCTTTAATGCCAAACATTTGGATTCAGTGACAACACACGTGGAGCTTCTTGGTGAAGGAGTGTGGCGACATGTCATTATAGTCTTCACCAAAAGGGACTGGCTAGGAATGCACACCATAGAGCAGTACATTGAAGGAGAGGGAGAGGCCCTGACGTCACTTGTTGAACGGTGTGGAAACAGATATCATGTTGTAGACACCAAGTATGGAGACGATGGGACTCAAATCACAGAGCTGCTGGAGATAATTGTGGGAACTGCTGCTCAGAATGGTTGGCAACATTTTACTCCAGATGAGAAAATGCTACTGACTATTGAAGAGAAAAGAATGAGAGTGGAGGAAAATGCAAAGCTGAGGGAAAATCAAGTTAAAACTAGGAAAGAAAACTCGCGAGGTATGACTTGTTCCATGATTAGCTTTAGAAGTACATTTACACCTGGTTCCTCACAGTTATTCACCTGAAAGATTTACTTTTATTACAGGTTCTGAAAAAAGGTTAGAGGAGCTAACAATGATGTTGATTGGACTAAAAACAACTGGAAAAACTGCAGCAGGAAATAATCTGCTGCGTAAGGAGGTGTTCCCCATGGGTCGGAGTGAGCACAGCCAGGTGGAGAGGGGACAGGTAGCAGACAGGCAGCTCACAGTGATCGACACGCCAGGCTGGAAAACCAATGTCTCTAAATATGATCCTAAAACTGATAAAGAAATCGCTCTTGCTTTGTCCCAGACTCCTCAAGGAGTCCATGCAGTGCTGCTGGTGGTGCCATTAGATCTGACGTTCAGAGAAGTTCACCAGGTCGCCCTGCAGGAGCACATGAGTCTCCTTGATGATAGCGTGTGGAAACACACAGTGTTAGTATTCACATACGGAGACACACTCACTAAAAGATCTGTAGAGGAGCACATCGAGAGTGAGCACAGTGCACTGCGCTGGTTGGTAGATAAGTGTATGAACAGATACCATGTAATAAGCAACTTAAAGAAAAGGGGCATTACTCAGTTTGTTGAGCTGTTTGAAAAAATAGAGGAAATGGTGTTAGAGAACAATGGCAGCCTCTTCTGCCCCAACATGAATGACATCCACAGCAAAATTGAGGAGAAGCTCATGAGAGGAAAGCTCAAGGATGTGCTGAAGCAGCGACTGGATGAGGAGTACAAGAAAAGAGAAGTGCAGCTGAAGGCCTTCAAACAGACACTCCTCCAACTGCAAGCTGAGATAAGAGGAAATGAGACAGACAGCAATCCAAAGTCACTGGGTAGGTAGCTTCCTGATGCTAATGCTTCTTTTGTTCATTTGAACCCAAGTATTTACGCTTTAATATGTTAACATATTTTATTTTGATGACCAATGTTAGTCAAGAGTTTTGCCAAGAAGAAAAGGTATGGAAAGGAGAAAGAAAAAGGCATAGATGCAAAAATCTGCCGGGAAATTAAAAAACTAGACAAGGATATAGAGGCATTTAGCATTCTTCATTACAACAGCATGGAGTTTTTGATTCCTAACAGTAAGTAAATATATTAGTAACAGCGGAAACAGGAGGTAGTCACACATTTTAAAACTGTTCTTGTATTTACAGTGAGTGAAGAATGCCCATTGCAGTCAACTTCTGACTCTTCTGCAGCAATGGCACCCTCCCCAACTTTTCCAAAGTTCTGAATTGGCTGTCTTCACTTAAAGTGAGCACAAATGAGGATAATTCAGATTACGCTCAACTTCTCACAGACATCAGGATACAGATCAATAATACCAAACAATTACTTCGACTCAGACAGAGACTCTGATATTCAGGAATAAGCTCTGTGGAAAGAGAACACACTACTACATTCATCAACTCTGAATGTTGTTAGCGATATTATTATCCACTGACGGACCTGTTTTATAAAAGGGGTTGTCATCACCAAAAAAATGCTGTCCTATATACTGTACACTTATTCTGCACTTTTGTCTTAACAAATAAATCAGTGATTCCTGAGGCTTGGACAAAACAGGATTATGTTTTAAAATATATAATGTTATTTGTATATGTTTGTTAAATTGGGTAGGTACTGTCCTGTGCAGAGATTTAACAGACTGTTATTGTAAAAAAGTAAACGGTTTTGTAGTATTGACATGTGTTGTTTACAGTTCCTCTGTACTCTGTACTATATGCTTTAATTGGAATAAAGGTTAGCAAAATGATACACTAAAAAATATGGAGAAGTTTTTATGCATTTTCTGCCAACATGAGTGCAATAACTGATAAAAATGAGCCAACAACCTGAGTAGATCCTACAATTTAATGGAAACATAGACTTTTGATTTACCATTCTGGAAATGCACTTTGGTTTTATGAGCAGTATTACAGGGGTAAAATGTGACAATGTGGACTATGCTTTCAATAACTGTAAACAAAGATTTGGAAATGTCTGGAAGAAAAGCTTTATATACAACATTAATTTAATATGTTAAAGTTTGCAAAATTACGCACTAAAAATTATTTGACAAATGGAGTAGTTTTTATGCATTTTCTGCCAACATGAGTGCAACTACTAATCAACTGATGTAGCTGGTTGCTGTAAGTAAAGTCCATTTGAGGTAGCTCTTGGGAAAAGGTAGCCTGGATTTCCAGACCAACAGACATCTCTTTCTGAGCGCTGGCGTTAAACTACTAATCAAACGCAGTCGTTGCTGTTGGCTCTTTTCTCCACTAGAGAGCAGCAAAACCCCGCGGTTTGCAAACGTTCTAGACTCGTGACGCAATATCCATGAGACGGAAGTAAAAAATTGTAGTTAAAATAAGCAGTAGTGACATGACAAATCAAACACAATTCTGATAAAAGCATAAAAGGCTCATTGTTGAAACGGGTATGTATTTTAAATTACAGCTATTTCGGCCTTTGCTGCATAATTCCGATACAGTATATGTACGTTTTCCGCCGTTTTCTCTCATTTTTACTGACTTACAATTACAATGTGCAGCCTATTTTTGTTTACAACGTAGCTAATTATAAAGCTAATGGTAGTTTTCTTTGTTTTAGTTGTGCCTTTAAATTAGTGCTAGAGCTATGCATGAGCATAATAGAATCAGATTAATAGTTAGAATCAGATTAAACGCTATGTTATCATCTTTGCCCCGGTCTTATTCAAACCTAAGTCATGACTTGCACCATTTTTTATGCATTCATAATTAGGTTTTTGGACAAGTCTCAGTTCGTATTCATACAGGATGGTAAGTGCTTTAAACACCAAACGTATTGTGTATGTAATCATTCATTCATTCATGCACCTACTAAGGTTTATGTGGCGCGTTTACAGCATGGTAGAGTGAAGGTTAAATCTACAGCCCAGCAGGAGGAGGAAAAAAGAAAAGAGCGTGAGAAGAAACTAAAGATATATGTGGCTGCACGTGATGCTTGTTTTTCTAAGGTCATTTGAAAGAGCTTTATAACATTTTAGTCTTTGCTTCTATGTTCAAATTTCAACTTATCACACTTTTTGTTATGTTTTTAAAAAAAAAATCTATAACAGCGGAAGGAGGGCATCATGGATGAAGAGGCCCTCGAGCTAACAAAACAGTTACTGTCCTCTAATCCTGACTTTGCAACCCTCTGGAACTACAGAAGAGAAATCCTAATGCAACTGGAGACTGTGAAGTTAGACTTTTACCTCTAAACCTCTGTTACCTGTTTATAACTGTGTATCAGTTTCACTCACATAAGATATAATTAATGTATGATATGTGCTTTAGGGGCGAGGATGAAGTGCAAAAGATTTACGAGGGTGAGCTGTTCTTCCTGGAGTCATGTTTGAAGGTGAACCCGAAATCCTATGGCAGCTGGTACCACAGAGGCTGGGTCGCCGCCCGTTTGCCTCGACCTGATTGGGCAAGAGAGCTCGTCCTCTGTGACCGCTGCTTGGGCCTGGACGACCGTAACTGTAAGTAAGAGATTCAAACCTTTACCATTATCTTCTCCCTAATGACACTCTTTGATTACTCGTACTATTTTCACGTATCGCTACAAGTTCATTGCTGGGATTATCGTCGGATGGTTGTGAAGATTTCTGGTGTTCCTGTGGAAAAGGAGTTGGAGTTTACCGATCGCCTTATTGGCTCCAACTTCTCCAATTATTCCAGCTGGCACTACCGCAGCACCCTCCTGCCACTGCTCCACCCAGAATCTCCCGAGTCCCGATCACCGAGCCAGGAGCCCAAGTCTTCCCCTCCACCTTCTCCACAAACGCATTCTCACCGTGTCTGTGAGGAGCAGCTACTCAAAGGTTAAAAACATGTAGTACCCAATAACCCTCAACAGGTGGCAGTCTGAAGCTGTGTTTTATTGTATTTTTTATGTATTGTACAACAATGCCAGTTTCTTGTTTTTAACAGAATATGAACTTGTACAAAATGCTTTTTTTACTGACCCCAATGACCAGAGTGCATGGTTCTACTACCGCTGGCTACTTGGCAGAGGTATCTTGGTATCTGCACTCACTGTGATTCTATAGTTTCTGTAGCATTCAATATTTTTGACATTAAGTTGTCCTGTGTGTTTTCAGCTGAACGTGAAGAGATGATAAGTTGTGTTTACGTCTCTCGGGATGAAGAAAGAGTGGTTGTTGCCTTCTCCAGGCCTGTCAATGTGACAATATTCCTTTATTTATAAAAGAAAATGTCATTGTTGATGAATTGGAACGTCCAGCTTGACTACTATCGTCTTATTCTTTAGGCACAATCCGTGGGCCTGTTCCTGGTGCTCGATGGTCAGCCGCAGAGAGTGGACTGGAAGAGCGTCCATCCACACTTCAAGCAAAGCCCAGTCTGGGTATCCTTTCTTACATAGTTAGATAATCAAGCAATAATGTTCATTATCACTATGTGCACAAATTATATATAGGATATAGGCTATATATGTGCATCACAACATTTGTACATTGTCGTGACCTTTTGGTTTGATTTAGAATTTTATTGACCTAGTGCACATTTTGTTTTGTCAGAGACTTTAAAAAAAATTTTTTTAAAAGAACTTCCCTCCGGGTTGTTCTTTTGTTTTTTTATTGTGACAGCTTTTTGAAAAACTTGCCATACCATGAACAAAAGTGCTGCTTCCGGGTTGGTGAGTCAATCGGCAGTAAACATACAATTTACACCAACATTTATTTTGTCACTATCACTGTGCAATTAGGTGAAGGCATATAATTACGGCCTTTCTCATTACAATCAGTTCTCTATCGCTTTTAATACTTTTACTTGTGAGTGTTCTCTGATGTTGTCATATTTGCTCACATGAACCCATCAACACAACCACAGTTCTACAGTAAAGTTGTGCTCATAAGTTTACAGACCCTGGCCCTTTTTGGGGCATTTTTCAGAGAATATGAATGATAACACATCTTTTTGTGACCCTGATCAAATGTTTACATTCCCAGGTGATTTTGACCTGATGCCAGTTATGAGCACAACTGTATGCATATTGCAGCGTGTGCATGCATTGCCTTGATTTTTA
This sequence comes from Perccottus glenii, assembly GCA_024416835.2. Classification (NCBI taxonomy): domain Eukaryota; kingdom Metazoa; phylum Chordata; class Actinopteri; order Gobiiformes; family Odontobutidae; genus Perccottus; species Perccottus glenii. Next base: position 11,850,624 of record CM044559.2, read on the forward strand.
TTAGGATACAAGTTTAACATCAGGTAATTTTTCACTTACCACATGATGTTTACACTTTCTGGTGTGCATTAAACAAAAAAAACATTTTCAAAATAAGTAAGTCTCATCATGACATGACATTTAATTTTTTTCTCAATTTTAGGGCTTATTGACCCTGTGCACATTGTGTTTTGTGAGAGATAAATAAAATAGGCTTTTTAAAAATGACTCACTTCAAAGCTTGTTCTTTGTGAACAACATGAACAACTGCTTCTTACTCAAACCTTCTGGGAAAAAAAAAAATCAATTTCGTACTGGGTGTATCTTTTTTTTCTATAGCGTTTCAAACCTGTTATATCATAATATTAATAATATGAAGTTGTGTTGGTCATATTTAAGTAAAACAATGTCTACAATGTAGCTTGTGCTTCTAAAACCTGAACACTGACTCAGATCTGTGATCTCTCGCCGGGAGCTATAAGTGACATCACAAATGAACACAATCTGACTGTGCACTGGACTGAAAAACCCACTCAGAAAGACTGTGCTCTGTATACAGGTAATATGTCTCTCTTTTTATCCCATGTCACATTAAGGCCTGCATTACAAATGTGTTTCCTGTTTTAGGTCGAAGTGAAAGTTGGTGTCGAGAGACTGCTACTGATCAGGAACTGTTCAGGTACTGTTTGCCAGGCTGGCAGGATATTGATTAATTTCTTTCAAAAGAAAGCCAGACTTTCAGAGTGCTCTTTCCATAGGAGTGAACTCTCTGTTGAGAAGACCTCAGTGCTGCAGTCTGAGCTACAGTCATGCAACCAGCTACAGGAACTGGAGCCACTCAATAAGTGTAAGTGGTTCTAAATGAACAGACTGACTCAGGTAAATAATCAATTTGGACAAGGACATTAGTTGCTGATGTTTACATTTCCATGGCAGGGTGCTTACTCACTATCATCCTACTGATGAGGGCGCTAGATCCCCTGGGATATGAGCGAGAGACACTAGCTCATTTCCAAACTCTGAAAGTGAGCAAAGACCTTTTCTATTCAACAATGCAGACAGTGAAACATACTTGTACACAATAATCATCCCACCTCACTGTCTCTCACAGAAAGTGGACTCTATGCGCTCGGCCTATTACAGTGACCTGTGCAGCAAGTTTATGATGGAGAACACCATTCTAAAAATGGAGTATGCTGAAGTGCGTGTCTTCAGTATTTCTGACAAGGTTGGTCCAAAAATAATAATCTTATTTTGTCTGCCATTTTGGGAACTTCTTCACACTTGTGTGCCTTTTTTTCAGAATCTGACCACTCTGTGTCACTTGGATCAGCTGTTATTGGTTACCCATATCAATCTGTCCTCCAATCAGCTGCGCCGGCTGCCTCCTCAGTTTGCAATGCTGCAGTGCCTGGAGGTGATATAGCACTGCGAGTTGAATCTGAGTGTTCCCTTTCCTATCTATTCTCAGTTGGTGGTTTACTGAAGAAAGCAAGAGATTTAATGGATTTTTTCATTGTGTCAGAAAGTAAAATGGTTTCTTCACACTTGCAGGTTTTGGAAGCGGACAATAACTTGATAAAAAGCCTGGAAGGAGTGTATGACCTTCCCAAACTAGAGGAAGTCCTTTTACAGAATAACAGTATCCTTAATGGTCAAGTGTTTTGCTAGTCAAAGGTTTGTTTTGTGTAAAGCCAGTGCATCCATTTATCTTCTCTAACAGTGTACTGGTGACTCAAGAAATGTGTGAATCAGCTAGGCATGCTGCAAAACAACCCCAGTTAGGAGCGTGAGGCGTGTGAAGAGTGTGATGTTAAAGTTGCACTACACACAAATGTGTGTTTTGTAGGGTTGTAAGCAGCCATTCAACACTCTTCTTCAGCTTGAATCAAAGTAATGTTTTTACCTTAATGGTTTTCTAGTGATGCAGTTTACAAATTAAGCTCTACAGTTTCAGAGTGATTAAGAAGGATTGAGACTCTTAACGACACATAATGTCCCCTCCATGCTTCACTTCCTCTGATGCATTTGATAAGAACTAATAACTTTGGCTGGTTATGACACTAAGACTGCATTCAAATTGTTGTTTTTGTGATGACTTTTGAGTTCCAGCATCCCGTCTATATTTAGGCTTCTAGTTTCACACAAAATTAATTCGTATCCCATGGTCACATTTGACATGTTGATCTTACTTTTACACCTTGGTCCATGTGTCATATTTGCTATTTACTGCTAATGTTACTCACTACACCACACATGAAGGCTTTTTCATTAACCGTGATGATCAGAAATATCGACATTGGCAGATCTTCAGCCGCTGGCCTCCTGCCCCAGACTGAAGCGCCTTGATCTCCGTGGCAACCCCGTCACTCAGAGTGCCAACTTTGAGTCAGAGTTATCGGAGCTGTTGCCCTCAGTCACAGAGCTCTTGCTCTGATGGCGCAGAGGGGCAGGAATCACTGCCATCACCTGGCCTGCGGTCCACTCACTGTCCTTCACATTTTAGTGTGTGTAAAAGAAAGTATCATGTGACTTTGTTCCACTCCTGGGCATCAGCTTATATGCGTGTGTGTGTGTGTGTGTGTGTGTGTGTGTGTGTGTGTGTGTGTGTGTGTGTGTGTGTGTGTGTGTGTGTGTGTGACAGAGAAGGTTCTTAACACAACTCACCCAACTGCATGCTCACATACTGATAAAGAAGTTAAATGACTGTAATGGATTGGCGAATAGAAATGCTGGCTAAATGTTTCTATAAGCTTTGAAGTGGTGAGATTTGATCACAAGCTCACACCATAAATAAAGTCTTGCTCAGCGCTCTCATACACATTTCTTAATGTAAAGCATTTACTAGATGACAGTATACTGTTGCACAGTAAGTCAAAAGACCAGTAATAAAACAGCACACATTGTGTCCTTGCCATAAACCTTCTGTGAGGACAGTCTTTCTGACTGATCTCTTAACGGTTAATTAGGTGTGCCACAACAGACACCTGATTCATCTGAGCGTCTTTGTTCATTTGTTTGTGCTTTGTTTAAGATTAATTGCATTTCGCCACACATCACATTGTATGTTTTACTTTTGTCTCATGGAGTTTCAAATGAAACTTAACTTGTTTGGGAGTGTTATGACAGACCAGACAAATACAAAAGAACACATTTTATCCTTTTGAATGAAATGTTTTTTTTTTTGCAGCATATAATTAAAATGAACTTTCTGATGTAGAAAACCATCTGTCCTCACTTAATAACAGGCTAATCTGAAGGTCTGCCTATGTTAAGATATTAAGTGCCTAAATGCAAACCAACATTACCAGTTAGTGCACTTAACTGTATTTCAGATTTAGTTATTTTCTTGCTGAAATCAAGCAGGCAAACAAATGAATGGCAGTGAGTCAGTCTGTGTGGACAGTAGAGGGTGAGCCACCTGTCAGTCATTGCGCTGATTTATAAGGTAATTTGGCTCATTCACATAATTAACTTGGTTCGTTTATTTCTTCATGAGGTTTTATTTTTGGTCTTGATTCAGCGTGAGAAGTGTACACTCCTCAATAATAACAGTGGTTTCTAGTAAAAGAGACAGGTTATATGAGGACATTAGTGTAGTGCAAGGACATTGCAGTGACTATTAATGCTGTAAGGACTAATCAGGCATATTCCAGGATTATATTTGGAAAGGCTTATAAAAAACATGTTATAAATATGTTGCATCATATTACTAAAAAGAGTGCCTGAAATATCTGGGCTGGCTGCTTTCTGAGTATCAGGAAGGCGTGTCCTCTTGTGTCTTAGTTTAAGTATTTAAACTCTGGTGTGTTCTCTGAGTGAGAAAGGTCAAAAGCTGCAGCAATCTGAAGATTTCTAACTCGGGTCTGACTGTCACATTTGCGCCGCCACTGAACTGAGTGAGTGTGATTCAGCTGTTCCACATGAACAATTGGGAGTTAGTTCAAGATTATGAAAGCAATATGCTTTCATTTCTTTGTTTCTGTTATGGTTAGTGAGAGGAATGCTGCACGGAACAATCAGGAAAAGAGGAATGATCAATATTATTTATATATTTAATCAATATGTCAGTCGTGTCTTAGTCTAATTAGATACATTGATAGAACAGAACTGTACTGTCTCTTAATCAGGGGTGCACAGGGGTGTATTTAAAATTATATTATTATATTCACTGTATCAACATGTGTAGAGTAATATATATACAGCAAAAATACTACTAATACTACTACTACTGCTTGTCATTGTTTAAGTACTCATAAATAGGGCTGTATATCCAATTTGTCCTTTGCATGTCCAAGGTTTTGGCCGATGAGAATTTAAAGTGACACCAATGTGTCAGTGTTAGATCAAGGTTGTGCATTTCTTTATATATAAAAAATCCATTCAATTTTATATTGTAATTGCATGTCACTCTTGTACAGCTCTTAATCAGACATAAAAATGCTGTTAACAGTTACTACATTTTATAACTCACTTTGTATATGTTTAGGATGTGAGCTCCTTTAATTCTGCCATTGAACCTTCCCTTGTGTCATATTCTGTTGCTCAAAACTGGGCCCTCAACCAAAGGTGACGGGTCATTAGCAGATCACCACCCTCTTCGGGGAAGATAACCAACTTTAATGAAAAGCACATGGGTACACTGTCTGTGGATAACATTATGGGAGACCCACTTGTTTGGACATAATGGGGCTGACCGACTTTCCAAGCAATCCAAAAATTTGTTGGAAAAAACACATTGTTTATAGGAGTTAATGGGACATTTGAGATGCATAAGGTCCTGAAATGATTCTGGAGTGGAGTCAAAGAGCCGGGGGTGGTCCGCTCTGGGTACTTAGATGATTAAGTGATGAGAATCTCAGCTCAGAGCAGGTTCACTTATCGGGCATCTCACATGTCACACTCTCTTATAGTTCTGCTGCATGCCTGTTGACTGACGCTGTGTCTTCTTATCGCACTCTAATAGTGAACTGTGATTTTTATTCAGGACTATATTGAACACAGTGGAGAATATACAGCCTAAGCCTTCTCATAAATAGAACGGCACCTGTGCATTAAAATACATTTAACGTACTGTATATGCCCTGAGGTAAGGTTTGCTTAGACAATCCAAAGTATATAAAAACTTTAGACGTTGTAGAGTGATTGACATTCCATTAAGTTTTACTGTGCGTTTTTTTATGTTTTATTTAGTTGTTTTTTTTACTTGAGTGTGTCAGGTGTAATTATGATGCGCAATCCAGAGCTGGGAGTGGATGAGACATTCTGTCACCCACTCAAATCTGCGTGAGTTACACAGCCTCAGGTCTATTTGCATAAGTAAAGTGAGACGTGTCAGTCCCGTAGCTGTTCCATGTGAGCCTGTTTGGCCACTAAAACCAAGAATGCGTGTGTGGGAATAGTTTGCATTTCCAAAAAGTAGTCTGTTTTTGCGATTACTGTTGGAGGTGTCTTGTTAAAGTTGTACAGAAATAATTCTCTTCCTTGAGGAGACGGCACAGATACAGCCAGATTGTGGGGTGGCAAAAAGGATCAATGTACTGGTCAATATAATGTAGTTGTTTGATCTTTTAGAACAGTAAATCTACAGCAAGCATTGAAATGTCATTTTTCAATGGGGCTAAATGAAAAATGGGACTGTTTTAAATGGGTTAGACCAAAAGTTGTTCTTTTCTAAGTTTAAATCTCTTAAACTGGTCTTGAAATGTTGTAGCTTAGCCAATGTGATTAAGCTGAAATCCATATCTTGTTAAAATTTCATTAGCATTCCTACTGTGAGCATGCATCTTCACCTTTCTGTCGGTGTGGTAAGGTATATGGGTGTGCATAAATATAAGCAAGTTTAAAAAATATATTAGCAAGATTATCTTTCCCATGTACAAAGTATCAGCTGCACTTTTAATGTGATGGCCTCAGTTGAGCTGGTAATGGCCTATGTGCCATACATTACTCAGGTACTGTCTAAAGGAAATAGAGGTTTAATGTGTGACTTTTAGAATAAGGGATCCTAAAAGTAACACAACACTGAATTTACTTTACTTGCTAAAGATAGTTTTGGGCATTTATAATGACATATGGTGGTGAAAGTGCAGATTGTGATGATTGGTGAACAGCTATGGTAGCCCCGCAGGGACATGTTGTCTCTGAACAAACCTAGTGGAAACAGGTCTGATTGTGACTTTTCTTTTAAAACAAAATATTTTTCAAAGTTTATAAATGCCTTAATTTAATGAAAGAATGTCTTCTAAAGAAAAGAAACACAAAAGTGCTTCACCTCTAGGAGTGCTCAGTTTGTATAATCTGGGCAGCTGTTGAAATGTGACGTAACAGAACTTCCACTGGGCTCTATGATAGCCTGGCCAGCCATCGTCACACTTTGTCTCTATCCCATACAAAGACTTAGCCAGGTCACATGGGATTTAAAATTCTAGAGGGTGCCGTGGTACACAATTGAATAGACATACAACCATTCAGAGAACAAGTGGGCAGCACCAACGGACACTGTCAATCGTAGGGATACCAGACCCATTTTTATATTTCAAACATATGCAAGCGTTTAATGTGATTACACTGAAAACAATATGTTCCATTTTGTTCAACTGTTTACTACAATATGAACACAACACACTTTTGTATTGCTGTATGACTTTCTGCCCCAGTGACAAAACACCATAACAAAAGTGGGATAGAACTACCTCCACGGCCCAAACAGGTGATGTGATTGTAATCTGCTGAGCCAAGTGACGACATGGCAAAGTGTTTGGGAGCTTTTACATATTATGACAAAATAAATGCATCTCCTGGTATCGTTGTGATTCAAAGCACATGCTCACCTCCCCTGAAAATCTCCTAAATGCTCCCCCTCTCTGACTCAAGTATAAATCAGATTGGAATTCAGCATCAGTGAACCAATTCCAGATGTGTCCTGATGGTATCAGGCCCTCCTCATGTCTGTGGACTTAGATTTATGTTGTCAAATTAATATTTAAAAAATCTTATCTTCATTTTCACAGGATTATCCACAGTAGAGCACTACTTTTTGTTGCCTCCATTTAAATCCACATGTTAGAATTTTGACAAGCATGCATATTAAAACATTTTCCACGCAAGACATCACAGGGGAATTTTGTTTGATGCTGAAATTGTTCTGTCACCTTATTTCGTAATATCCCTTCCAGCTACAAGAAAAACAAAAATTCTCATTATCAGTTTGGAATAAATAAAACATGTAGCTGGAGAGTTATTAGTAATAACCCTGTCACCAGCAGGATGATAAGTGGGATTAAATGTCAGCCGTGCCATTTAGGAATAAAAAAGTCCAATCTTACACTTTCTTTCTCAAAGTAATTGCGGTCTAATTACCTAACACCTCGAGAGTACAACTTCTCACTAACCTTGTCCTAAATGTGTTGTGGCAGGGATGTCCGTGGAGGCCCGGCTGCACGGGAGCACGTCCGCAGTGGGACGCTTTCCATCAGTTGGCTTTGGAAGTGAGACGGATGGGGAAAAGGGGGAAGACACTGCCCCGGGGGAGAGCGCGTGTTGCTGGTGGTGGCGGAAGGCCTGCCCCTGCTGCTTCCGCAAACCCAGCGACGATGCCCTAACCCTGGTCCACGACCGTGACAGCGAGGACAGGCACGCAGAGGACAAGCCTGGTGGTAACTGATGTTGAATCAAGATTAAAAGGGGCTATGGAATGTACAATTATGGAAAATGTTCCTAAGTATTCCTAGAGAGTGTTTAGAAGAAGAAAAAACAATGTGCAAAATTAATTAGGATTAACTTTGCAGCCATATGTAACAAATTACATCAAACACAAGCTAAGTTTACTGTGATTACTTTACTAATTCAAGGTGGGGTGTTAAGTTTATGATGACTTAAAGTGGTAAACTTGTATTTCCCCCTTAGTGCAGGGGTGCCTAGGTGGGGTCCGAAAGTGGCCCACCAAGCACCTTGATTTAGCCAGGGGTCATCGTGTTTGAGCTGATTGAATCTAAAATGATAGTACCCTCAGTCAAGGTGCTCACATTAACTTTGAAAATTAAAGGGTCTTAAAAAGAAAAACACATGTCCACTAGTCCTATTTGGATGGTTTTTTGAAAGGTCTGGGTCAAATACCTTAAGTTTGCTGGGTCCAGTCAGGGGCTACTTCGTCAGAACAAAATGGAGAGGCAGAAGCAGTAGCACACAGACAAAAGGCATTTTAAACATACCTGGGAAAAGGATTTCTTTTAATTACAGACAAAATATTTTTGCATTTGGCCGATGGCCCTCTAATACATTTTCATTTTGGCACTCAGAGGGGAAAAGTTTGTTCACAGGCTTGTTACGGCCAAACCCACTATTTCATCAAAAAAATAGTTTAAAGCCTTTTTTGGCACATGTGTCTAGTTCATTTTGCCGAAGTTTGGTGTCTGTGGGACAAAGCAAATATTTTCTGCCGTTTTTTAAACAAAGGGTATGATTTGGGAAATTGAGTCCCATTATAAAGTCGTAGGGGCGCTCCCTTAAAGGGACGTGTTGTCTATGAATAAATCTTGTAGAAACAAGTCAGGTGATAATTCCACTTAAAATTTTAGAAAGAAAATCTGTTTAGTTCGTAAATGTCTGTAAAACAATGTCTCCTTCCACTGGGTTCGCCGGACCTTAAAATGTCTTTTTTCCCAAATAAGTCAAAAGTTCTGTGTTATTTGGAGTGGATTATACACTTCTGAAAACATATTGTTCCTTGTGGATTATCTGTAAACTACTTCTATTCAGACTGTATCCCTACTAACTAAAGGCCTAAAGCAGACAAATGTTAAACTTTTATAAATATCCTATAAATAATCTAGTCACACTCCCTAACTTTAATTTTTGCTGCTGTAACTTGTTCTGGCTAGATATGTGATGGTAGGTGCCCCGCAACTCACAGTAACACAGTGGAGAATCACACTTTAGACAAGCCCCCTTTAAAAGAGGGTCTAGTCTCCTTGTTTCATGTCAAGAAATCATCAAAAATGAATTTCCTTCACTGGGTTCTCTTCTATTTCCCAATACGGCAAAAACTAAAAAACAAACAAACAAAAAAATATATATATGGTCTGGGGTTGTGTTTTCAAGATGGGTAATTTCATAATTAGAGACTACCTCAGGAAAAAGTAATAATAGTTTTAGGATGGTTCTTGTACACTCTGGTAGGCATACTTCCCCTTCTGGTTCATTTTTGAATCTTAAATTATAAATGGCCTCTTAAAACAAATTACTTTTTTAACCCTCCTTGCCTCCAGTGACACAGCACTGGTGTATGAATGTGTGTGATTGTTGCTCTGGTGAATGGTGTGAGAATGTTGGGACAACAGATGGAAATTAGCCTACCTACCGTTACATTCATGTGGTTGTGTCTCATGTATGTTCATTAACATGCACTGTCCCAATCAAATAAATAAATAAATAAAATCAAAATTATTAATAAATTTATTTATTTATTAAACAACTTGAAGATTGACTATTTGCTTCTTGCAGCGCCTGTCCTTAAAGTGCTCTCCGTCGACTTGATGAAAGGCAAATCAGATCAGAACCGCACAGAGCACCACACAAACCTCTACCAAACCGAAGACTTCATCATCCGCAGAGGACAGACTTTCCAGATGTGGATCACTTTGTCTCAACCTTTTAACCCCAGCACAGACAAACTCCACCTGGAACTCAAAATAGGTGGGTCACAGTCGCACACATACTCCGCAGTGAATAAAGTGTATCTGTCGGTGATCTTGATAGATAGCAGGATAACGAGGGTCGACATAACTGTCGTCTATCTGGTGGTGGGCCAACACATTCACTTAGCTTTGGAGCGCTGCTGTGTCTTCATTCCCATTTCTCATTTTCTGCTTTCTGCCCTTGGTTAATAATCTTCACAACTGGGGACATTTACAAGACGCTCGAAATTATCCATTTTTAACTCCCCGCTGATTGCTCTAATTTTGAATTGCACTACAAATATTTACAAGTCGTGTGTCATGCACCAAGTTTCCACACAGTTAACTTGTAATCTTTAGAGGGTAAATATAAAACGAGTGAATATTCAGACCACGCTCACATACTTTGGTCATACTGTGCCAGAATGAGCCAAAAATGCTAATTAGGAGTTCATTATTATTTTGGCCGGTCCAAAAAAGGTGATAGGTTACATCCATGTGGGACAGATGAGAGGCAGTGTGCAATTTAATGCCACCAACAATCTCCACTGCTCCGGCCTCATGTATATTGAAAAGTGATGGCGAATAAGAAGAAGGAGATTTTTGGTTACTATTGCTATGGTAACAGTAGTGGTTGCTAAGCTCCAGACTGAGACAGACTTGGACAGGTTTTTACGGATACCGTGTCCCGACTGAAAACCCTGTGTAGTGACAATTGGATGCCAGTGCCACTCATAGCTCCATGAGACTCCGTGGCCAGCTGTTTACCCACGCTGCACTGCTCCCGTCACTGTGTGGCACGCTTGTAAATGCAGAGGACGTATACTAATATAGATCCTACAATTACAGCCGCGTCCTGTGACATGTGACAGCCTGCAAAGTGTAATTATGACGTCTGTTACAGCTGTTTTAGTGTGTAATATATTGATTAATACAGACAGAAATGTGTTTAAATGAGCTGCTGCCATGCTGAGACCTAAGTAGAGTTCTTTTTTTGGAACGAGGAATTGTTTAATTTAGAAAATGTATTTTTACACTGTAGCCTTGAATAAAAGGCATGTCAGAGGAAAAAAAGTAAATAATACTTTATATATTATGTCACTTATCCACTAAAGCTTTTTAAGAGTGAAAGAAAGCTAAGTCATACTAAATAAAATGTTTTGAACTGTAATTACAAGATGTGCAGACAGAACCAGTATCTATAATAATGCAGTAATTAAAATAGGCCATCTTCTATCTCTATCTACCACTTTGACAATAAGCAAAAGCATAATAAATAGCAGCTGTACATAATGCTAGTCCTTAAGCTTTTGACAGTCATGTTCCAAATGGTTTGCCATTTTATTTCAAAACAAGATGTTTAACACTAAAGTGCCAATTTCCTGATCTCGCTTTTCATTCACAATTGGCTTCAACAGTGCCTGCAGCACGCTGAACTCTTGCCAAACACTGTATTCTGATACAAGAGCCCTGTAGCACCAGGTTAATCAGCACCCAATCTGAAACAGCACAAGTCAAAGTATCCTGAATGCTTCTGTGTTTTGTGGTGCTTTTCAAAAAGTAAAGCCCCACTAATGGGTCAGAAGCAGAGTGATTTTTACAACATTCAACGTAAGAACGGGGAATTACAAAAACAGTTTTACAAGAGTGTTTCATTATCACATTATCATCCTCTCTGGAATCTTATTGAGCAAATGTATTGGAAAGTTCCTCAATCATACACTCCAGGGAGAAGTAGCCCAGATTTATGTGTGTTACTTACAAGTTAAAATGTTGGTTTTAGGTACTGTGCCACTATAACATCACTATAAAAAGTGATAAAGTCTGGGGCTGAGTGAGATGCAAGACTCAATACCTGATCCTCTAGAGACATATATTATAGACAGCAAATATATTATTGCCAACAGCAAACTGCTGCTGTCCTCTGCTATTGTTCACCCATGCTCTGTGTGCTTAAGAGGAACTTAGGTGAACTATATTTTGAAATGCATTAATACAGTGTCTTAGCTTTTACCTTTTGAAGCAGGTCCAGGGTTTTGTCAGCAAAGTGACTGATAACAAATCATGTGGGGACATTGCGACACAGTAAGGTTTTTGCACACACCAGTGAAAGACAAGGTCACACCCAGTGAAGATATAAATCACAGACAGCAGTTTGTCTTTTTTGGTCAGTGACCTAATAGCACTTTTCTGATTCACTTTTAACTAATGAAGAATATATTCCAACTAGACTTTCTTTATCAGCTCATACTGTCACGGCAACTGCTGCCAAAGCAAAAATGACATTTGACTTCACAGTACAGCTTTAGACATCAACCAAGCCCTGCCATGATTTGATTGGTACCATGATATAGAAGCACGTCAGTCCGGAATTTAGAGAAATGGCTTAATATAACTTTGGTTGCGGTAATACACGTCACACGGAAATAAGTGTCAGTCAGTATTCCTGGAATGTGAAAAATGAATAAATGCTATGTGTGTGAGACAGGTTACGTTTTAATAGAATGCAGGTGTGCTTCAAACTAAAATCTTGCAAAAGAATGTCATGATGCTAAATCTGGCATGTGTTTTTTTTTTTACTTTGTGTATTGCTTTGAAACATTTTTACAGGTGCACTGCCCACGGTGTCAAAAGGAACTCATGTCATCATCCCTCTGGTGGCTACACTTCAGGGCAATTGCTGGGAGGCAGCTGTGGTGAAACAGAATAACAACAAGCTATTGCTGTCAGTTAATTCTCTACCAACAGCAAACATAGGTCGATATCAACTCACGGTGCATACGGTGTGTCCAAATGGTCTGGCTGTCTCCGCACATGACCCTGCGAATGACGTCTACATACTGTTTAACCCCTGGTGTGAGGGTAAGTAGATGCAGAGATAAAGTTGAATCCTAATCCCTCTTCTCTCTGTGTGCTAAAGGTCACTTTTTAAATGCTCCATACGGCTTAAAAATTCAGACAGCTCACCCACAGCTCATGTTATTGCCGTTTTTAATGATGTTCTTCCGTGCTTTCTGTCAGAGGACACGGTATTCATGGATTCGGAAAATGAGAGGCAGGAGTATGTCTTGAACGATGTCGGACTCATATACTACGGCACGGAGCTACAGATTGGTTATAGGACATGGAACTATGGTCAAGTGAGTGGTTTTACACCGTCAAAACAATTTAGTGAATAAAACATAAATTTAAAAAGTGAGCCTCTTTTCCCTCTTTATATTAGTTTGATGATGGGATTCTTGCTGCTTGCCTCTATGTCCTGGAGAAGACTGGGACTCCTGCGTCTGGCTGGGGAGACCCAATTAATGTGGTCAGAATTATCTCAGCCATGGTAAGCTCTCCAGTGTATAGAGAACTAATAGAACACATCAAAAGGTTTTGGGATTAGACTTTACTTTTGTTTCCACACAACATTTTTATAGCTGTCGTTTTGATTATGGTAATTTCTTAAAGCCACAATATGTAACTTTTACAACAAAATAATTCCACTTATCACTGAAATATGTGTAGCCTCAGTCATTTTGAGTGTTTTCCTACTTTGGAAAAGGAAGAAGTGTGTTACCATCTCAGAAGAACAGAACCTTTCACACATCTTACATATATTAGATACATTATGGGATGTAACAGTCCTATGTAAATATGCAGCAGTGTGATTCCCCTCAGAGTCTGTTACTGGGTACAAAAAAGTTACACAGTGTTGCTCTAACAGGAGCCATATACAAAACAATTATTTGCTCTGGTGTCTTAAATCTACACCAGTCTTTTATCATTACATAAAACAGTGTCATGTGAATTGGTTTATTTAAAAAAATATATGTACTTTAACAGTTTTGTATCAATCCAGGTGAACTCCGTGGATGATAATGGTGTACTCCAGGGAAACTGGTCCGGAAACTACGAGGGTGGAACCTCTCCCACAGTATGGAGTGGAAGTGTGGAAATCCTCAAACAATACCAGAAAAACAATGGCGTGCCTGTACGTTACGGTCAGTGCTGGGTCTTTGCCGGCGTTTTCAATACAGGTAAAAAACTTTTTGTGAAATCATTGGATGTTACTGTGTGTGAGAGAACAGTGCATTGATATTGATCACTTTTCAGTTTTGAGGTGTTTGGGTGTTCCCAGTCGAACTGTTACAAACTTCAGCTCTGCTCACGACACCGACGTCTCCTTGACAACAGACGTATATTTAGACGAGAATCTGGAACCTTTAGAGGATCTCAACACAGACTCTATCTGGTGTGTGCTCTCACTCTGTTTTGTCATTCTCTGCACCGCTCACATGTTTCCTAAGCCTGACTGCCAAGTGCTTCCCTGCAGGAACTTCCACGTGTGGAACGACTGCTGGATGGCGCGTCCCGACCTGCCAGCGGACATGGGGGGCTGGCAGGTTGTAGACGCCACGCCTCAGGAGTGCAGCCAGGGCACTTTTTGCTGTGGCCCTGCTTCTCTAGTTGCTATCCGCAATGGTCAAGTCTATCTCAAGCACGACGCTGCGTTTGTTTTTGCTGAGGTCTGTCTAAATGTCTTAATTTTTAATCTTCCTTCAAAATCCAACTCATTTATCTTTAATTGGTCACAAGTTCAAATGTTGACCCTTAAAACAGTAATAGCTGAATGACCACAAACATAAGCAGAAGAAATCCCTCCTGCTTACAACCATTTCAATTCTCAAAGTGAAATGGGCTTGGAATCCTCCCTTTCACAGCAATTTACACTCGGTCAATCATTTGTTACCTTTTAAATAAAATGGGGCACACTTTATGTGATCTTTTGTTTCTCGTTGGTACTGCCCCCTTTAAATCTGCAGACAGCAGACTAATGTTTTCAGCTGCCCATGCTTTTCCACAAAGTATTAATTGTATAAACTATTTAATTGAATGGGATTTAATCTCTGTAGAAATAATAAATGTACTGTATGTACCTTACACAAACTTGACCTACAGTGTGACCAACTGATCTTACTGTTGTTTGGTGTTTGCAGATCACGTGTGCTTTGCATATTAATAATAAGCCATATGGTCCATCTCAAATATGCATGACCTGTCCCGTCTGTCTAGTACTTTTTCTCACTTGCTGCTCCTGCTGCTGCTTCAGGTGAACAGCGACAAAATCTATTGGCAGAGGAAACCGGATGGCACCTTCTCTCAAATCTACAGTGAGCAGAAGATTGTGGGCCAGTCTATCAGCACCAAGGCTGTTGGCTCGGATCAACGCAGTGATATTACACACCTTTACAAATACCCTGAAGGTATCCTTGCACTTAATGCGATTTAACTTAAGTGAGTTTATTAATGTGTGTTAAATTATTCCTACCCGTTACAGGCACAGAGGAGGAACGCATTGCTGTGGAGTCAGCATGTCATTATGGCTCCAAAGCCGGGATCTACTCCTCTCCCACAGCGGAGGACATATCTATAGAAGTGACCATGGACGGCACAGGACCTCAAATGGGGAGTGATGCGGAGCTGACAATTAGTTTGAAAAACAGCAGCAATGAACATCGCAAAATATCCCTTCACAGCCAGGTGGCCATCATGTACTACACTGGTGTGCACAAGGCCACACTCAGAAGTGACACTACAGATGTGGACATACTGCCCAATGAAGGTAAATGGAGGAACACATAAAGGTTGCAGCGTGTAGCATTTTGGCGGCATCTGGTGGCAACATTTCACCTCTTATTTACACCTACAGTAGTCCTACAGAACATGGCAAACCCAGTGTAAACAGTTCAGATGATGTTCAAAGTACAAATTTAAAAATAACAAAAAATAATTGAGTGTCAAGTTAAGAAAAGAAAACATCATTTTCACTAAGTCAATACAGCAAAGGGTTAGAATTAAACACTTTGCAAATAAAGTAGAGTTAAGTGTAAAAGGAGATTGTTTCCAGTTAATTCACAGCTTTTTAAAGCTATCTTCAGCTTTATTCTTTATTTTTGTTCTGTTCCAGGCTGTACAGGAACTGAAAGTATAAAACACTGGTGCTTTAAATGTAAATGTTTAGACACATAGCCATGTCTTGTTAGTGATAATTCTCAATATCATTATCTTTGTCAACAGTGAAGATTCTAGAGTGGAGCCTGGAGTACAAGGACTATAAGGACGAGTTGGTGGACCAGGCTGCCCTCATGCTCACTTTGTCAGGAAGGGTCAAAGAAACGCAGCAAGTCTTAGCCACACAATTCAGTTTCCGACTAAGAAGCCCAGACCTTATTCTAAAAGTAAAGACAACACAGCTGGCACAGAATACTAATGTGGAGATTAAACAGCATTATTGACTTTGTTTTTCTCTCCCTCAGCCAAACGGTAAGGCAGTAGTAGGTGAGAAAATGGCAGTGGAGATTTTCTTCACCAACCCACTACCCCGGGTGCTGAAAGGAGTCCTGTTTCACGTGGAAGGACTGGGCCTTTTGCCTGCTCAGACGATACATTACGGGTAAACAGAATAATGCATTTTGTACATTTATGTTTTTTTTTTTAAAGCACATTGTATCATTCTCTTTGTGATCACCTTTGTCATTTCCTGCCCTGGCTTCAGCGATATTGGCAGCCGTGCTTCTGTATCCGTGACGGCCAACATTGTGCCCACGCTGTCTGGCCCAAGGAAATTACTGGCTTCACTGGACTGCAAGCAGCTCACACAGGTCCATGGTGTGGTGGAAATAAAAGTGGAAGAAAAAAGCAACGCGGCTTCTACAGTGACGTGAAGGAAGGCACTAGAATGATTATGGAAATTACCATGTTATTTTCTGCTCTTTTGGACAGACTTATTATTATTTTTTTAATGGGTATTGGCTTGCATCATATCTTAAAAGGTAGATGCTGTGACATAATTCTCTGATATGCACCATGCACAATCATTTTATAGCCAATGTGGCAGCTTATAATTTATAATGCTGTTTTTTTATTTTTTGACACTGCCTTGCACTGACAGGAAATTGCTTTATTTAAATATCAATATACAGTATATTGTCTTCTTTGTGTATGTGTTGTGTACAAACTAAAAACAAAAAGTCTGTTGTTGCACTGTGTCCCTTTGTGGTTTTGGGCTTTTAAATGTTTGGTTGCCATGGATCCAATCATTTTATAGGACATTGAAAATATGGCCCAAGCTGAAAAGTGGAGCGTGCATGCTGCGCCGTCTTTAAGTTGCTGTCAGACAGAAGTGTTAAGAGAATATTAATGAAGACACCACACAAGCAAAAGGAAGCTCACACATAAAAAACAAATGCCATCGAAGCGTTGCCTATACTTTCATCTACCGGTGACTTTCTGATGTCTGCAGTCTCCTTCTCTCAGTTCTGCGACGTGACAAGTGCATAGTCGTCAAAATGGGAGAAAAGCTCCAGCAAGCTGACTGAATATTCATACAGTGGAAAAACACAGGTGTAAAATGAAGGCCTTGAAAATCATAATGCAATGCAGGTGCTATTATTCCCTTCATTAGCCACACTGGTGTCGACAACCACAGGTTTCTGCAGCAGGTGCGTTGAACACCTGTGTGATGTCATCTTGTCCACCAGTACAGACATCTGAATTATCTTATAGCGAATAGCCACATCATTTCCACATTGCATTCATGGTTCCTTATGATTTTTGATGCATTAAACTGTTACTTCACAAAAACCAACACCTTTAAAGTGTAATTTCACCCTCTAATTGCAGCTTGTAGAATTTGAGCACAAGGCCTAGCAGATGTATGAGGCGGTGAGAAAAATGAACAGGGACACAGTTCAGTAGACTAATGCCTTACTCTATACAGAAAGCTACATTCTGAGTCTGTTTTCTCTTTTGTTTTTTTTGTGTAAAAGCTTTTTTTTTTTTTTTTACTTAGACAAGGGATGCATGGTGGCAAAGGGGTAATGATTAGTTGTGTAACCTGTCTGCATGTCCTCCTCATGCTGCTGTAGTTTTCTCCCACCCTTCAAAGATGCATGCATGTTGTAGATGAATTGACTCTAAAAACAGTGGGAACTCTGCCTCATGCCCAAAGCAGCCGGGATAGGCTTGAGCAACCGGTATCAGAACAAGCACTAGAGCATGAAAGGAAGACATTTTGGTCAGATTTCTGTTTAAGCATTTCTCATAAACTCTGCTTACTGTATAACTGTGTCAAAAAAAAAAAAAAGAAATTCAATGGCTTATCTTAAAAAGTAGATATTGACAGTTTCATAAAACCCAGTTGGTTGCAGAGTAGCACATTTTCTTTTTCTTGGTGAAAAGTGCCATGATTTTAACCCTAAATTTGTTATTTTATCCATTTTGTTTTGCAAGATTTTCTCATAGAAAACAGATTGTACCTCCTGGGCTACCATAGCTGTTAACAGACAGGAAGAATAAATATATGGCATTAATGGTCCATCCTATCCATCCATCTTCTACCGGGCCGGGTCGCGGGGGCAGCAGTCTAAGCAGAGACGCCCAGACTCCCTCCTCCCCAGACACTTCCTCCAGCTCTTCCGGGGGCTTTCGGCCGCTTGTATCCAGGATCTTGTTCTTTCGGTCATGACCCAGAGCTCATGACCATAGAGAGTAGGAACGTAGATTGACCGGTGAATCGAGAGCTTTGCCTTACAGCTCAGCTCCTTCTTCACCACGACAGACCGGTACATCGAACGCATCACTGCAGAAGCTGCACTGATCCATCTGTCAATCTCACATTCCTCCTTCCCTCACTCGTGAACAAGACCACAAGATACTTGAACTCCTCCACTTGAGGCAGGAGCTCTCCACCAACCTGAAGGGGACAAGCCACCCTTTTCCGACTGGCATTAATGGTAATTAATCAATTCATCATAATATGTCAATAAAATAAAACTAAAATATAATAGTAATATATTTCTAATAATAAGCATACTGATCATAACAGAGGAGGGAGGTTATTATTATCAATATTATGTATACATCACCACCATTATCACTATATTTTCTCATGTTGTCATGTTTTTGCCATCACCATCAACATCATTCCTATTTATCTTTTTACACACTGCATCCTTAAAAAGAGACAATAAGATCAAACCTAACCTACTTAGAAGCATGCATATACTGTAACTACTGCAGAGTAAAAACATACAGTAGCTTCCCAATTGTTAGTTTTCACCTGCTCCACCATTGTGTAAACCCTATGAAAAGGACCTATCATTTTATCAAAAACATGTCACTTCTTAGTGTATCTCTAACCCACTTCTCTGAAAGAGACACTTGTTGTTGAATTCAGGATAATGTAACTTTTTCATGTCCTGCATCTGTTGCCAGATGAATGTCCTAGAAGCCAGCATTTTTTATTTCACCTTGCAAAGATGTTTGACAAGCAAGACTAAACCCTCCAACCTGATACATGGTGCTGCGTTTCATGCCTGCTCATAGAGTGTGAGTTGATTCTGGTGGGTGAATTCTCTGCCAGGATTTACATGTGGATTTAATCAGTCTCACTTGGAAATGTTTCCGAAACATTAAGCATCCCAAATTCAATTTACATAATCAAATATTTTCACCGTCTTGTGAAGTGTTGAGCCAGTTGTGGGTGAGGAGTGTGCTGGCCTCTAAGAACTCTAAAGCTTTTATGCTATGTGATTTCTCAACCTTTTGGAGGTTAGTAAAATGAAGTTGGTAAGTGCTTCTTGGTACCTCCGAGCACAGTTACTAAAAGTGGTGATTATCGTACAAGGCTGAGCAGCTAAAAGGTTTAGCACCACTTGACCTCATCACAATATTAAATTACCAGCATAATGGCTGTTTTATATCAAACTCATAGAAATATATATATATAAACACCATAACTTAAATGACTTATTGCAATATTCGGCTTTATGCTTGCATTTTGTTATGACAGGCATGTTAGAAACGGAAAAATAAGTACAGTTAAAAGCTTGAACTTTGGCCGTTTCTTTATTCCTTGTGGTCACTTTTTGTCTCCAGAGCGATACCACTTTCATAATGATACAGTCTTTAATTTGTTTGCCCCATGTGACCAGTCATTTTGCTTCAACACATCAGCTATAGAGTTTGTCTGGTCTATATTTAAAAGTACTGGTAAACTTTAAGAAACTACAACTAGACTTACAAACACAGCTCTATACAGGACCTTGCACAAATATGTCTCTACTGGTGACAGTTTTTTCTTACAAAATTGTCTCAACCCTTGCAAGGCCTTGGCGAAACTTGCTACCAAACAATAGCCTTTACATGTTTTTGCAAAGCCTCGAGCCGTGTGTGTGTTACTTTACCTAATATGTATTTGTGCCTATATTTTACTTTAATGTATTCTTTTTAGCAATGTGTATGCTAATCTCATCAGACAGAGTATGCTTTAAAAAATATATATTATCAAAGATTTTAATAGCCCATATGTACACGTTAGCACACATTTGGGTCTGCTCGTCAGCTTTAGTTTTAGAGTAATGGACAGTCTTATTGGCTGTTGATCTACTTGGACTCTAAACATTGTCTCAGTGGTGGCTTAAACAATACAATAAGTCCAATTAGTCCAAAAGAAAGACATAAATTGAGAAAAAAAAGCAAAGTGAAATGTGGATACAGGATATTGGTGATATGTATTTACACAATGTTTAATGAGAGCAATAAGGGATTTAAACACTGAACTCATAAATCATAATAGTGCACTTGGTCATGGGGCAGCAGTCTAACGGATGTACATTAAACAGACGATACCTTTGACAGGTAACTTGAGGCTGGTCCCTAACTAGCACAAAGAACTGTGTCCCTGGTTAATGAGACAATTTGATTGTTGTTATATCCTTTGTGATTGGTTCTTTACACCTGTCAGTCAAAATTACAGCCCACCCATCAACAGTGCACGAACCAGCTCATACATACAGTGGTGATTTGAAGGTAAACAGTGGAAATATGGGGAAAATTTGTCTGTTTGCTTCCTCAAAAGTACCACTTTACAAGATGTTTACTTAAAGAGAAGAAGAGGGAAATGGAACGGTGGAATTTCAAAACAGCAGAATGAGCTGGAGCCAGGTGAGGAAAGACACCAGGATGACTTTTAAAGATGCCTTATAGAAGTTTCAATGATTCAAATACCATTTTTACTAACAAATACATGTATCAGCAACAGCCTGATGTGCAGAATGAGAACCTGAATCTGAATTTGCTGCGGTTCCCTCTGTAAGCCTGTACAGTCAATTAAATGAGAAGGTTTCAAGATCGAAACTCCTGCAGTTTCAGTGGACATGACGTAATGCGTGTGCGTGCTCTTTACCTGGTTCTCATTTCCTGATTTGCCCCAATAAGTAAACTAAGCAACGCTATAGGGAAAGTTGAAAATGAATCCTGCGAACACAAGGAAGAGACTCGAAACAGGCAGATTCTTTTTCAGTTGTTGTTTGTTTGTGCCAGAGGTGGCACACAGTAGTGAAGAAACTCTGAATAATGCACCTGTAAAAGTAGTAGCAACTTACAAACCCGATTCCAAAAAAGTTGGGACATTGTACAAATTGTGAATAATAACAGAATGCAATGATGTGGAAGTTTCAAATTTTAATATTTAATTTAGAATACAACATAGATAATGTATCAAATGTTGAAAGTGAGACATTTTCAAATGTCCTGCCAGATAATGGCTCATTTTGGATTTCATGAGAGCTACACATTCCAAGAAAGTTGGGACAGGTAGCGATAAAAGGCTGGAAAAATTAAATGTACATATAAGGAACAGCTGGAGGAACAATTTGCAACTTATTAGGTCAATTGGCGACATGCTTGGGTATAAAAGAAACTCTCAGGAGGCAGTGTCTCTCAGAAGTCAAGATGGCCATTCCCCCAATGCTCAGCGAAAAATAGTGGAGCAATATCAGAAAGGAGTTTTTCAGAGAAGAATTGCAAAGAGTTTGAAGTTATCATCATCATCTGCATAATATCATCCAAAGATTCAGAGAATCTGTAACAATCTCTGTGCGTAAGGGTCAAGGCCAGAAAACCAGACTGGATGCCGAAAAAAAGGTTGAAGTAAAAGCATCTGGACTCGGTTTTGAGGATGAAGACCGAGTCCAACCCAAGTTGTCATTAGCGCTCAGTTCAGAAGCCTGCATCTCTGATGGTATGGGGCAGAGATGGGACCAAGTCACACATGTGCATGTCACAAGTAAGTCTCAAGTCTGAACCTTCAAGTCTCAAGTAAGTCCCAAGTATTTTTTTCCTGGGCAAGTCCAGTCTCAGGCTATGTCAAGTCAGGTCAAGTCAAGTCCTGTAGTAGGTCAAGTCCAAGTCAAGTTATATGTATAAGTCATTATTTATTTATTTATTTTGCACTCACAAAAACTGTTCTTGTCGCTTCATAAAATGATTGTAGAACCACTGTAGTGAGATGGGCTTTGTAACGTCTTTTGTGCCTTTTATGAGTTTTAAGAGAGGAAATGACATTGATGTCAATGAAGGCCTGTCTGAGCCATCGGATTTCAACAAAACTATCTTTATCTGTGTCTGAGGATGAACGGAGGTCTTACAGCTGTCGAACGACATGAGGGTAAGTAATTATTGACAGAATTTTTATTTTTGGGTGAGTCATTTTCAGTGTGTTCAGGTGGAAAACTTAGGAAAAGTAGCTAAGTCTCGTACCATTCAGATCAAGGAAAGTATTTTTAAAAAATAAATCAAAATTATTTTGCCCACATTTGTCCCCAACACGATGTGAGGGTTAATGGCTAGTGGCTACTTTAGCTGATATTACATTAGCTAACTACCAACTAACCAGATAACATTAACAAATTGACAAGCACTTACTGGGCAGAATGTCTCTTCAAATGACGAGGTTGGAGGTTGCTGTCTGGAGGTAATGTTGCATGTCTTCTTGCGCTGTTCTGTGCCATTAATGTTTGACAATGCTATTCTCAGGTCCAGCTGGATCAACTTAATTTTTAAATAATTTATATATTTTAATAAAAAACTAAAAACATAGTCATTCAAGTCATTGACACAAGTCATTCAAGTCATTGTGTCTCAAGTCAAGTCCTGAGTCTTTAACTTCCAAGTCCGAGTCAAGTCTCAAGTATTTTATCTTTTGTCAAGTCAAGTCACAAGTCATAAAAATAGCAACTCGAGTCAACTCGAGTCCAAGTCCCCATGTCTGGTGTAGGGTTGCATGAGTGCGTGTGGCATGGGCAGCTTACACATCTGGAAAGACACCATCAACGCTGAAAGATATATCCAAGTTCTAGAACACGACCACATCCTTCATCAATTACAACATCATGGCTGCGAAGAAGAAGGATTTGGTTCTGAAATGGCCAGATCTTTCACCCATAGAAAACACCTGACGCATCATAAAGAGGAAGATGTGACAAAGAAGACCTGAGACAGTTGAGCAACTAGAAGCCTGTATGAGACAAGAATGGGACAACATTTCTATTCCTAAACTTGAGCAACTTGTCTCCTCAGTCCCCAGACGTTTGCAGACTCTTATAAAAAGAAGAGAGGATGCCACACAGTGGTAAACATGGCCTTGTCCCAATTTTTTTGAGATGTGTCAATGCCATGAAATTTAAAATCAACTTATTTTTTCCCATAAAATTATAAATTTTCTCAGTTTAAACATTTGATATGTCATCTATGTTGTATTCTGAATAAAATATTGAAATTTGAAACTTCCACATCATTGCATTCTGTTTTTATTCACAATTTGTACAGTGTCCCAACTTTTTTGGATTCGGGTTTTTAGCTTACTGTAAGGCAAGGCAAGGTAAATTTACTTATATAGCACTCTGGGTACTCCGGTTTCCCCCACCAACATTAAAAACATGCTGAGCACTCCCTGTTGGCGGCAGCTGACAGTGAATTTCCACACGCAATAATAAAGGGATAATACATTGTTTTTTAAAGCCTTCCATTTTTAAAATGTATGGTTCTTCTTTTACCTAACTTATGTGTAATAAATATAGCTGCCAAACATTCATTTTTAATTACCAACCGCTACTGGAATGTATTAGTATTTTACAAACAGTTAGCTATGTTCTTATGGCGGTAACGGGTGGGGGTTGGGAAGGACAAAAGGAGTTTTGAGGTAAGGCAGTTTTAATTTAACGGTCTTGTTAAAGTTGATGAGGCAGCACAGGTAAGCAGGTCCAGCATATCATCGTCCTAAGTGTGTTGTGACTTGTAGAGATAAAGAATATAATTAGAGCAGTCAGTCAATTCACCAAATCATCTTCTCTTGAAACATTTACATAATTTGTTTAAGGGTGATATGAACCAACCATATGGACAGCTGCTGAACAGAGAAGCAGTGTCAACACAGAGCTGAACCTGGCTGCCAATTCAAAGATTTAAAGAGTAGGTGGATGTTTGCTTACATAACAACCATGTTTACTTAAATTGAGTTGTACTTTTAGCCTTTGCATATTATGACTTTCCATGTGTATTCTTTTCCCTTGCCGCCGCTGGATATGGAGCTCTCCAGCTGTACTCTGCTCTTTATTTCACTACACGTGCCCCGGGCGAGGAGTCGGTGAGGCGAGGCTGGGACCTTCAATATCACTAAATGAGAAATAAGTATCCACTGTTCTAAAATAAGAAAAGGGGCGAGCTGGTATTGGTAATAATGTCTCAGATTTGAACAGCGGATTCAATACACAAAAATTAATCATTGATGTCACTGGCACAATGAGAAGGATAAACACCCATCGATAATGCAATATGTTTTTTACAGATAAATCTCTATGTCTTGACGGCCTGGCAATTGAATCAATGCAGCCCCTCAAGGGAGCGTGCTTTTCTTTGTCATGCTTTTCTAAATGGTTCCTTTTTAATATTTGAAGACTACCTGCATTGGGGCCACCCATAAACTGGCTCGCGGCAGATATTTTTATCAGCGAGAAGCATCCGCTCACTCTGCTGGTTTCTTGGTTTCAATTAGAAAACACAACCCCGAGCACACATACAGTTCTTCTCCATAGGCCCCACTGTGCGTTAAACATGCCCAGCCCTTACCACGACGCAGCGAAATCTTGAGCTTGAGTAAAAAACACCATTTCAAAGGGTGTTTTTGATCTTTTGTGTTGTGCTCCTATGGGTGCGTTTTAAGAGTAGATGTCTCACAAGGATTTTTTAGTCAGATTACAGGATGTGTTTTTGGGTTCGGGGAGTTGAGGCTGTCAGCACAGGCAGACAAAGACAGCAGCTGCCACAAACCACAATTGGCTGTACATTACTTTTATTGAATCGAGCCTGATATGAGGCCCCTGTAGATAATGTGTGAAGTGTCAGGATTTAGCGTGTGCATGTGTGAAAAGGATTGGGAGGTGTGGGAATATTTGTGTGAGTAGTATCCCAGGAACAAGTCATTTTGCTGGCCTGATGTAAACGATGGTGCAACATTTGGCAACACCTGTAGATAGATATAACCGCGTTGCTTGTTACATTTCACAGGAGACATAAGAGGCACGGGAATCCTTCATGTGTCCATCACGTCCGTCTGGATCTCTGCACTGTCAAAGCCAAAGATGATCTGTTCCCAAGCGTGGAAATATTGCCTGCTGGGGGATGAGAAGAGGAACGCTTACAGTCCTGGCCAAGGCAATGTCACGCAAAAGTTTGTTTGCTATTGGCAGACACTCAGAGCTGTCAATAGAGTAGGAGCTAGTCCTTAGTTGGTACAAAACAAGCTGTAAAGAAGCACTTCACACCAAGAGCCTCTCAGGGAACTTAAACACAGCAAATATGGAGTAAAAGGATGGCTAGCACACGTGCTTCATACACAGTGCTTTATAATTACAACCCTCACTCATCACAGAGAGGAAGCAAGGTGCCGTCAAAGTACCTCTTTACCCAGTCAGGTTGGCGGTGGAGGGTCACTTTTGACATAATTCCGACATTAATAAATGTCTTTCATTATTTTTTGAAAAGATAACAGTAAAAGTAAGCGCATTCTCAAAACATTGAATAATGTTAAAATGGTGGAATCTTTACATATGTATGTTGCACAGGTATGTTTGTACAAGAAAGTTAGAAAAAGATTTCAGGCTGTGTTCAGCTTCAACTGGAGACCTGAGTCCATGTTTTGTCTTGTATTGACCACTCCCAAAGTTCGGTATGCAACTTGTGGAGGCTCCAGTGGAAGCACACACTATGAAGAAACGTAATGGAAATTGTTTGGATGGTGATTTCAGTTCTAAAAACAAACAACAAAATCAATTTAGTTCATAAATGTCCTTAACCTTCATGAAAGAATGTGTGTTCAGAAAGAGTCTGATGCTCTTCCAACACTGCTCAGTTTGTCCACTCTGGGTTGTTGTACAGGAACAGGAAGTTTATTGATACCTCATGGCAGTTATCTTCAACCAAATCACACCGTGACAACCAGTGTCAGTGCCATTTTAATAAGTAACCAAAGTACTGTGCCAGTTCTGTGCCATGTCAAATCCATGAACATAGTTAGCTTAGGGTAATGCTACATAGCTAACTTAAACTACTTCACACACTTTTACCCTCAGATCCAGTCTTGTCATTTGAATCATGTATAATGTATATTTACTTTGTATTAATATAAAAGCAAATTAGGAATCTTTTCACAGTGGATTTTTACACCTAGTTACCTCAAATGAGTTTGCAGCAAAAGCTGGGATACATATGAAATAATGAAGCTTTAAAGTAATAATGCTCTGTACAAATACACAGCATTAACAAATAGAAGCATAATCATAGTTATGTTTAACACAAAGTTATTTTATTGAAAATGATCTGGGGCCTGCCAGAGCCTGTCCCTGGAGATATCCAAAAGAAAAACAGAAGTGTGACCTCTTATCATTATTTTTTCTAAAAAGCCTTGTGGTGCTATAGTACACTGTCTACAATAGCAGAAAGTGCTGCAAACATTACTTCAGATTTCACAGCATGGTCTTCAAATTAAAGCTCCCACACTTTCCTACTGTCTGTTTTTACAAAGGACACACTGTTGAAAATGGTGAATGGACTGATGCACAGGGACATGTTGGCTTCCTGATAATAAACAGGACATTTGAATAAATGAAGTCACAACCCAAATGCCAGAGTAAACAAGGTTCCTCGGTCAAAAAACAGGACTATGTTTGACAGACTTCTGGGACAGAGGCCAGGTTGAGGGGGGCTGGGTATGTCACCTTCCCAAATAGCATCCGAGTACTCATGCTGGGTAAATGACTTTTCTGTATACTCGCCGGGATGAGCTGATTATTTTTTCCTGTGACTGCTCAGCTCTGTGTGTTGAATTAACATACAGAACCAGGTCAAAAGTAATCAAGGTCTAAATGAAAAAGGGATCATGACACCATCCGCCACTGACGGGCGACAGATGAGTGACACCAGAGTGACAGTTGAAACGGGCCACAAAAACAACACAGTGCTTATGCTAGACACTGCATCTCTGATTTTGTTTGTGCCAAAAAACTCTCATTGGATGTGTAGTATGAATGCCAGTATAGTTTTATCAATGGGTTTTAATAATTGAGTCACATTTAAATGTGTAATAATAATAATAATAATTGTTTTACTATTACTAACTAAAAGAAAGCCACTAAAATGTGAAAATGCTGTGAAAATGCAATTAAGGAGTTTACTGCTGTAGCTAAGATTATCATGCTCCACATGACCTTATTCAGACTAAGGTAATTAAAAAACCCTGTGTATAATGCCAACATCATATTTGGAGTAGTGCTCTTATTAGGGTTGGAGTATTGCTGTGTAGGTGTAGTCATTATATATGTAGTCATTAAAAGAATTACCCAAAGATTTGCACTAAAATACTAATCAAACTGAAGTTCACCTGACACTTCTAGCGTCAGACCAATGCAATCCTTCAAATATCTTTGCTTTGTTTAACATTCTGTCAATGCAATGCCTTTCTTCTCTTTTCCCTATTTATGTTTTTCTTTTCACACTGTGACAGCAGACAGAGACCCCTCTCTATTAATTCCTTGAAAATAAAGCCTAGATGATGTCTTTTTTCCACAGATTATTCCTATCACAAGATGTTTTTTATGGTCAAACCATTTTTCTCAAAAGACCTGGTGCTGTTCTGTCTATATAAATATACTCAGTACAATACTATTGCTATACGCCTACTTACAGTATTTAAATAAATTTTAAATATATTATTATCTATAAAAAAGGGTTATTTGTCTGTTTAATATTTCAGTGTAATGCTATTGTTATATTGGAGTGTCTGTGTGCACATAAACATGTGTAAAAATAGCCTGTAGGGCAGATTAAAAAATAAAATAATTATGCGCCTCAGTGGCACTAGATGCTAGTGACCTTGAATTGTTTTTACTGTATGGCTGCTAGCTTCAAACTAACTAAAACTAACAAAAAAAAAGTTTATAAGAAATGTTACATCACTAAGCATTAAATGTTAAACCCGCCTGTATTTGAAATGTAGATTTCCAACTTAAAGGTGCCATGAGTAGTTTTTAGCAGCATCATATGGCAACATTAGAGACTGTAATTCCACACCTTTTCTGAACCTCCTGTCGTCTATAAACAAATAGTTCAGAGGGGTGCATCTATAAAAACAAAACACGCTCATACCTGTCACTGCTTCCACATCATTGCTCCAAACCGACAATGGATCATGAGTAAATGCTTTGCCTGAGCAGTACAAGATCAATTCTCTTCAGTTTGTGAACTCACAAATTTTGGAAGAAAGAATACAGCTGCTGTGAAAGGTAACTAAAGGTAACTAAAACTACATTTTATCAAGTTGTATACAAAGTTGAATGTATCTTTTATTGCACACAGCATAAACTCAGGCAGCCTGGTTCTCCATTAGCACAGGGTGGAGGACAGACAAACAGAGGGGGACAAACAAAGGGAGAAACAAGACTGATGGGAGGGCTAAAAAACCTCTAAAACTGAAAGCACTGTTAAAAAATGACACTCAGACAAATACTCCCACACTGCAGCTGCCATAAACCAGCGTCAACCTCTTCTCTGAAGTCTAGACTGAATATCCTCACACAGAGCCATATTTGTTATGTTTCCCCTCAGTCTGATTGTTGCGCATGATTAGATAACACACTGGCCCTGACAGACAATATTAACACAGGTTCCTTGAGCAATACTTGTCAGCTGACTCTAATTAGTCATACCTGTCATCATAACAAAAAACCCGAACGAAACAAAAAAGTAAAAATGGAGGCCGATACTGAATCAACACAAAATAATTACACCCCTGAAAGCAATTATGTCGGGCAGTGTTGTGCATTGTGGAGAGCTGCAGATGTCATGGTCATCAAGCGGCTTCCCATTCACTCATTCCATAAGCACCCCCCAAAAAAATAAAAGCTGTTCCAATCAAGATGTCAAATGTGTGCAGCTGCAGCCTGAATACAATTGAATACACAGATCGATACCACCCAAAGCTGCAATTTGTCAGGTTCCTCTGTCTGGCGTTATCTTAAACATTCAGTGATAGGAATATTATAGTGCCAAATGTATTTGACCACTTGCCAAGTTGACTGAGCTCATTATTTCACCGTTCAAGTACCGCCCTGGCAGTTGGGTCTAAATGGGAATAGACTCAGTAATGTAAGAGGAGAGCGGCAGGGATTAGGAGTATTGCATTAGAGGATGAGCTTTCTCAATTCAGAATTACCCCTTGAACCTTATCCCCCAGTAAATTGTCTCTGTCCTGGAAAAATGACTCGCAGTGAAGTGCAAAATCCCAGGTGTTGCATACTTTAATGGAAGTGGAAATAACTGATTTGTTTTAAGGTCATGGTAATGGTGAGGCTATACAGATGGAATTATCTCTGTAATCGAGGTACACCTTTTCTTTAGCACGCTCCCCTTTGTTCTTGCGTGTGAGGTTGGCATTAGAGTTCTTGTTTCTGCAGCGAGGAAACAGAGCTCAGTAGAATGCTTTTGACATTTTAAATAGACAGAATTATTTATTTATTTTTTTTTTTGGGAGAACTTTGCAGTACAGTAGAACTTGAAAAGTGCTTCAAAGAAAAAGCTTTTGCTGGTATTTAAAGATATCGCTGTGTCTGGGTGCTTTATTTGAACAGTATAAGTCTTTGCCAGAATCATTGGCTTTCTTCGAAATGCTCTTTTAGCAAAAAAAAAAAAAAAACTGTATAGTATTTAATGTGCACTCAAAGAGATAACATTTGACAACTGCTTGGATTGACAGAAAATCCAAAAATTCAAAATGCATTGCTCAGAAATGACATTATTCTGTAAAATGATGCACTGCAGCTTAAACTGTGCAAGCCTCTTTTAAGCTCACTTGTGTGATACTGGTGTGAGCTTCTCTGACCAATATTTTGTCTCAGTCGGCCTTGTGTCCCATTTATGCTCATCCACACAGTAAAAAGGCTTGCCACTAAAAAAGAAGAGCAGCCAATAGAGTGACATAAAAAAATATGGAAAAAGCACTATGTGAAACTGAATGCACATGGCTTACTATCTGGCACACAATGTGGCGTTCTTAACTTATTTTAGTTTTCGTTCATACATTGTCATGCATACATCAAATAGGTCCCTATATAACTGTAACACTGAGCTGCATTTATGCTCAAGCAGTGGCAGGTGGTGATAATGTTTGGGGGGTGGGCTTGCAAAAGGTATTAACGTTGATCAATAGCCCACACTACAGAATCCCTTTTTCCACACAAACACAATATGCTTTCAGAAATTACTAAATGATGATGGCCAAATGATCAGAATATCTTTCAATGCAACTGAAAATAAGGGTCAGTACAGAAGACAAAAAGGAGACTGGCAGAAATATTTCTGCCAGTCTCCTTTTATCCTCTTATATAGTTTATATAATTTTAGTGCAGCTCTTATCAATGACTCTTCTGATGGTAATTCAACAAATAATGTCGGTAATATGCAATGCATACCACAGTTCATACAGTCGTTCATACAGTCGTTGTGTTCTTGGGCAAGACACTTAACCCACCTTGCCTCCAGTGGCTGTAACACTGGTAATTACATTAGAACAATGTAAGTCGCTTTGGATAAAAGCGTCAGCTAAATGAATAAATGTAAATGTAAATGCATATAATATGGTATGGTATCATTTTTATTTGTATAGGGACAGTGCACAACAATACATTACCAAAAAGCCAAAAGGAGAGATGTTTGGAGCCAGGTTATAGCAAATACGCTAATTTACACCTGTAGTCCCTGGGCAGGTGGATGTCTTACAAATAAATGAAATAAATAACAGTAATAGTTGTAAATGGATAAATAGACCAGTCGATAAAATAAACACACACACAACTACAGACAACACAATGTCACACAATCAACCACTATTTACTCTAAAATCATCTCACTCACACTGTGCATTCACACTCATTGTCACGGTAATTGTATATTATATATTATGCTCTCACTCCTGCTCCAGTTTACATGCTTATCCACATACAAGTATGACTTAATGTCTTTAGCTGTATTTCCTATTGGCGCAAGGCTAATCCAAACAAGACTAAGACATCACTTTGCACTACATCTAATCACTGTCAGGGACACTCTGTCCTGTACACTTAGTGACATGTACACGTAAACTTATTCACATCTATGACTGACACGTCAGCTCAATACACGTCCATCCACGACCCTGGAGCTGAGAGGCGGGCATAATGTACATCTATAAAAGCTTCATGTGTTCTAAAAATGTTCAGCAAATCACCATGTACCATTGTTGCATGTTGTCAGATTTGTTTCATTCTTGCAAGAATGAAACCGGTCTTCCATTCCTAGATTTACCATGTACGAGTGCAAACTTGTTCAGATAACAGCCATTTCTTACAGCCAATTAAATAATATGATAATAGGCCCTGTCAGTTGTCCCTTCACTTTCTATCAAAAGTATAAAGCCGTTATTTTGGTATTTGTCTAAATTCTTATCCCTGAGCTGAATGAGCCTAGCTCCAATTGTTGGTAATTCACTGTGTTACCACATCTCCAATAAGCATCAATTTTATTCTAGCAAATAGATGCATTGTTTTACTTTGACCCACATTTCTTAAAAGGACTGGTGTGCAGCAATTACCAAGTTAAGCATCCACACAGGCGAGCAGCAATGAAATTAATGACTGAAAATAGTCATGTCTGATTGACCTTTTGTGCCAAGAGCATCATGAACATTATGATCATCTCACTGCTGGCAATAAGCATTTGTAGGGCATGTGGGTGAAATGCTGGTTTACACTGTGGAAGATTTGTTTCTGTTTTGCAGAATGGAGTCAACATCATAAATCATTTTAAGTAGTGCGAGCTAGGTTTAAGAGTGGGTAAGTAGCTCCGCAATGGCTGCTGCATGTGTCTGTGCTCATAACTCATCTGAGTGGGGTGCAGTAAAAAAGTAAATTGAAAAGAAACCCCTTGAATTATTTTTAATGATTTTTCAAATTGATAGTTACCACAGTTGTCAGTTTCCTTTTCACTAACAACATTCTTTTATTGTAAGTAACACAAAAAGTAGAAAACGCAGATGTGGCCTTTGTTATTGACTGCCATGTTGCATCACAGCCTTAACGGTGACATGTACTTAGGGTTGGACAGTGGCGGCAGGTTAATGCACGGGAACAGGATTTAGGACTGCAAAGACAAGTATAAGCTAAATGATGCCAATAAATATATACATTTTCTCTGTCTGCATCTGTTTGTAGGTCTCCAAACCTTTCTTGATGTTATTATTGATACTTTTTTTGTAACACTGAGCTTTTGTCTTTCTGCTCAAGCAGTGGTGGATGGTGGTGATGTTTGGGGGGTGGGCTTACAAAAAGTATTAATATGGATCAATATCCCACACTACAGATGTACCAAAATGATTCCAAACAAACTCAATATGCTTTCAGAAATTACTAAATGATGAAGGTCAAATGCCTGGAAGATCTTTCAATGCAACAAACATTACATTACAAAAAACAGACTGGCAACAGAAGTTGGATATAAGAGAAATGTTTATATCATTTCAGTGCAGCTCTTCTCTTCTGATACTAATTCAACAAATAATGCTAATTGAAAAAGAAGAGATAAAAAGAAGAGATAATAATAATAATAATAATAATAATAATAATAATAATAATAATAATAATAATAATAATAATAATAATAATAAGAAGAAGAAGAAGAAGAAGAAGAAGAAGAAGAAGAAGAAGAAGACTTATTATTATTACTGTTGTTATTGTTATATAAAAATAATAATAATTAATAATAATATTAAAAATAAATAATGGATTGGCTTTATTAAGGCACTCAAAGCCCTTTACAGAGTTCATTATTTATTCACTCCACAGTCACACACTGGAGGTGGAAAGGTGACACCCATTTTGTGCCTCTCCAACCTCCAAACATTCTCACACATTCATACATCGGTGTCATAGACACTAGAGGCAAGGTGATAATAGGTAGCTGTCCCTGTCAGTTCACTCTGTCTCAAAAGTACAGTAAAGCCTTTATTGTTGGTATTTGGCCAAATTCAAACAGAACATTCCAATTTGAAGTTTAAAGAAAGCCAACACACACGGATCAATATTTGATGTTGGATTCCCACCACCCACTGCAGCACAAGCTGGGAGTCATCAGAACTCTTCAGCACAGAGCACAAGAGGTGCCCACAACCTCAGAAGGTAAATGGAAAAAAAGAACATCACATCTGTAAAGCCCTGAGAGACTGTGGACACCCCAAATAGACTTTCAACAAAACCAAGAGGACACAGAAACCAAACAGACAGGAACCAGAGACAAAAGGGAAGGGTGTAGTTATCGCTTATGTGTCTGGTTTATCTAAAAACCTTAAAGGATTTTTAAAAACAAAACAACAGCTTCACCTCAAAGAGAAAGGACATTCCTTTGAGGACAGCAATGTCCTCATTTTGATCAGATAGGCCAGATGGTTTGAGAGTGATGGAAGCTATTTTTGTTAAAATAGAAAAAGCCCTCTCTGAACAGAGGAGGTGGCCTCAGATTCACAGCCCGGTCACATCAGGTTTAGTTTCAAATTGTCAAATCAAACTCCTCCCTCAGCTCTCCTACCAGTTGATCTCAGAATAGATAAAGTCTCTTGGAATTTGAGACGAAACATCTTCACCTTGAAAACTGAGTCCAGATGCTTTTACTTTAACATCTTCAAGATGACCTGGATGACTGAGAACCTCCACAGACAAGTGGTAATGTTAGCAATAGCTTCCAAACATCACACATTGTGTATAAACACGAGTGGCACGGTAGCCATAGTAATTAGCTAATGAATTAAAAATATGTATATATTAAAATTAAAATTTTTAATTTAAATTTACAATTGTTAATGAATTAGCTTATGTTGTAGCTATTATGCAAAATAGAAAAGTGCTATGTTAATGTATCCTTTGTTTTTATACTGTTGCATTGTGCTCCTTTCTCACCGGTTTTATGAAAAACAGTATTTTTATTTAAGTTTGATAACTCATTAAAATGAATGGGAAAGTCTGGAACATAATTTCACAAATTGCGTGCCAACTATTGCTGACTTCACGGTGAGAAGGGTTTATTCTCCACATTAAACTTACAGGAGGTGCACCCTCTGTTGTCCTGACAAATGTAAACGCAACAGGGAAAGTCCTCTTGGTCGAAGTTACGGAACCATACAATGTGACAATATGTAAGTTCTTGAGAGCGGACCTTGGTGTGGACTTTAGTTGTGAGAACTGTCTCTGTCAGTTTTTAATAGGGGTGTAATGATTTGAGGCACTGAGCAGCACCTTGAGGCATACAATAGCCTACCTAATGCTTAATGGAATCATACTTAAGACCAAATTTGTCTCATGTACAGCCTAAAATATGTGGAGCAGAAAGAAACCTCACAAACAAAAACCTCTCGTGAGGTGAGCAACAGTGGAACTTTACATAAAATAAATATTAACAACCAAGGCCACCAGGTTCCCTATGATCTTATCTTTGTTGCCTTAAATATATGTGATATTTAGTTCAATAACAATTACATTAGCATGTTGCTCATATTTGTTTCCCAGTCCAATTCAAATTAGGAAAATGTGAACTGCTTCCAATTTACTTTTTGAAAGCCTGTAAATATTGGCTCTTAAGTCCCCCACAGTGCACTGAAACAACATCAATACTAGCGCTGAGCAATTTGTTTTCTATTTGCAAGTCCAGCTGAGCCTCCTAAACCTGGCTCCATTCATCTCATCCTCCGCTGACCTTTTGAAAAATGTAATCAAATTGACTTTGACACCCATTCTAAAAAGCTACTTGTACTGCACCAAAGTCTATTTTCCAGACAAGTGTACGTTCAGAATTAACTGTCTGGAGTCGGAAATGTTCAAAGGAAGGATTCTCACTTGTCTGCTGTGTCATCCAAATGTGTGTCTGCACCTAGTGACGGCAGCTTTTAAACAGCCCTGGCTGGAGGTCAGAGGACAAGCATCGCTATCATACACACTGAAATAATCTATTAATCCTCAAGAGCTCCTGTCACACACAATGACAAAAACAAGGGAGAGAGCGGGCTTTCTTCAAACAAAAGCCACTTAATGTGCCGTGTTGTATCCGCACACTCTGAAGAAGACATGAAAAATGTGAAGATATTAAGAATGAAAAATAGCTGAATACTAGAGAGCACTGCTGCCAAAACAAAATGCCAAATGAGAATATTATGAACATATGTTCCTATTCAACAAATGGCATGACCCACTGTACCATCTAAATATATGCTTCATGTGTTATCCAAAAACACGTTGGTGGTGATTCTTTTCGCTCACAGTCAGCGTCCCACGGCACAAGACTCTCCAAGGGGTCTGCTTTTGCTCTTAAATACTGTCACACATAAATTCCCACGAGCCAGAGTACTGTTGTTTCCTGTCCATCTAAAATCTCTAAGGATAACTCACTGAACATTTTTTCTCCTGTTTACAATCTCTTTTGGAAATATGTAAAAAAGAAGTTCTGTCATACTTCTCTGGCACTTGTTAAGAGACAAAAGATTGACCGTATTCTTCAAAACAAGTTTGGCCAATTATTTTGTACAGGCAAGGGTTGAGCTCATTTAAATACCAGATTTAGACAAGTTTTGAAGTACAGTCTGTCACATTTACATGAACAGGAAACAATTAACCTCCTCCAAAACACTCAATGTTGTCATTATCAAAGTTTAGACCAAAAACAATGTGTCAAAATCTGCCAGCTTTGAACCCCTGTCAATTTTTTTTTTTTTCTTCTTCTTTTAATCCATGAAAGTGGCTTTCCTGGCCTGGATGCCTTTTGTTGCTGTTGCCAGGCAACCACCAAATAACTTAGAAAATCACAAAGAATGTAATAAACACGGATAATAATCTTATTTTGAGAATAATAAAAATTAACACAATATAACTTATAAAACCATTTAGAGGGTTAATAAGAGGTTTCGGTTTGGTACAGTTTAGAATTTTTGGTAAAGTAAACTTAACTACGGGTACTTTGTTGCTAGCCTTGCTAAGATGTATCTTTGGGGAATAGCCAAACTTCAAATTCATATTTTTATCTATTTTATCACTATGTATGCTACACTTAATGGAAAGTGTTTTTAAATTTACTGCAAGTACATTCAGAACCAACATCATATTACATAAGATCCCATTTTTTGTATTTATGGCTAATTATCTTAACGTTGTTTAGCTAGCTGCTTCTTTCATTAGCCTAGAGCTAACCTTTATGCTAGGCTATGTATCTCTGAGTATAATCCACCTATTTAAACGTATAAAATAATTTTAGACTTATACTACGCACACAATAAAGTTCAAATCTTAAATAACCTTAGACAGTATCATCTTTATTGTTTCTTTGGCTACTCACACTGACAAACATTCATAGCCAAGATACAAAGAAGTAGCTGAGTTGTCTGTGTTGTAAAAGTCTGAGTTGAATAAATAATGTGCTTTATGAACTCAACAATCTATTTTCGCATAGATATTACTGTACAAAAGGTTTTCTTTTATAGTTCTGTACATTTGGAACACCAACATGAACAATATTTTTTAAAAGAAGTGCCAACAATGCTGGCACATGTCCCCTTTGTCCCTATTGGCCCTTTTCACAAGGAATGATACAAAACATCACTATGTTAGTATTACACTCAGTAGTCAGTCAATAATTACAGCTTATTCTCTTTTTAAGTGTTTCAGAGTTTCCCATGTTTATCACGATATTGCTGCAGGATGAAAAGCAAGAATTTTGAAGACAAAAGCAGTGCTATTATATTACTGATGTACTGAAAAAAGAAAATGGTTTAAGACTGTGCAAGTAAAAAAAAAAAAAGAAAAGACTGTTAAAATCTTTCACATCAATTTGGTCATCATTATGGATAAAAGCTTGTTTTCTTGTCACAGCAGCTGTGCAAAAAAAAAAAAAAAAAGAAACAGGCGCTCACTGAAGCTATTGTAAACTCCAGCTGTGCTTTTTCATTCAGACAGACCATCATTTACGAACTTTGTGTGGTTACTTCTTGTGTAATATATTTGACAAAATTATGGTAATCACCTTCTATGCATAATGATGTCTGTGAAACACAACGTTTCACAGGTTAAAGCGCATAAAGGACTCAGAAGAAAGCCTGAAATATGTCACTCCTTACAAAGATTGTCTGTCATCTGCCGAAGGTGAACCCACTATTTTAAAAGGAACAAGTAGGCAGAGCCTAAAATAGCTTGTAGGGCTTTAAACAAGAACAATTACATCCACCTTTAAAGGTGACACAGAAGCTTGCTGCCTTAACATATATACTTATATATTAAGTATTAAGTAATATTAAAAGTGCAGTTTCTTCTCTCACTTTTTTATTGCTATCTCTTACTTTTTGACACATTTTCCTTAAGTTATAAACCCTTTTTTATGGAAGAACAGTGTATTTTTACAGTATTTGACCAACAACATACAATACTGTATTCATAAAGGATGGAAGTGCAACTGATTTTATCTAACAAGATTGTATCTCAATTTGAGGCTGGACTGATTGTCTTTTAGGACACAATATCTTTGAGAAAGCCCTTCGAAAGCTGCTGTGGCACAGAGGGTACAGGAAGGGATTGATAGCAGAGTTAAGCCACAGGAGCCAAAATGTCATATCATACCAGTAGTTCTCCACACATTCACCACTACAAGCTGCACGGATGATCATTAGCAGAGTGTAAGGGGCCCAGCAAATCCCAAAAATGCAGACAATAATTGCGAGAGATTTGGCAATTTTTTTGTCTCGTGTAAGCCGAGAGCCCTGTGTCCTTCGGCCAGGTACCATACATGAACCTGTGGGTTGGAATAATCTGGAATTTCTTCTTTTCGGGGAAAATCTTTCCCTTTGTAGGAATATCTGATTGGTGGCAGGCTCCCCACTAGAAGAGGGGGACAGTACGTCGTCATCCTCAATGACCGCTGAAATGGCAGTGGGCTCACTAGACGACACCTTGCGGGTCTTCACATAAAACACAGACCATGCTACGGCCTCTTTGTGCTTCTTAGTGCTCGACTCAGGCTTGGGCTCGTCCTCGGAGCAAGCACTGCTGTTTTTGTTCCTACGATGGATGTTCAGGTAGATGCTGAGGTTAAAGAAAGCCACAGAGATAAAAGGGGCAAAGAATTCAAATGTAGAAGCACTCAGAAGGAAGTACCAAGTGAAATAAAACTCGGCATAACACTCGTGGGAAGGAACAACGCTCTTGCCCACGACAGACTCCCAGAAGATGATGGCAGGACCGTAAAGGAGGAAGGCCAACACCCACACAGCCACCATCTTGAACACAGCCTGTTGGGTCATGTTCCTCTGTGCTCTGTATTTGACCTACACCAGAAAGAAAGGCATTATTGCACTTTTAATAAACGCTCATTTCACACAGCCATAGAAGCTCCTATATTAACTGACAAATGCACTTGCCTCTGCCACACAGCAGCACAAGAGACTGTGTAAATAAAACCCACTCATGAAGCGGTGTGTCACTGTAGCTAAAGAGAGAAGGGGAATGTCAGGCTGAGAGCCACATTCACCAATGCAACACATTTATGTGAAAGAGACATCTGGTTTCTCCTGATTCACTCATCCCTCCCTCCTTCCCTCGCCATCACCCAACAGTTATTCTCCCCGCACTTGCTCCATTTGCACTTTACCTCATGCCAGTCTAACGTCTATCATTAAACCGACCTCTTCTATTTACCACTCTG
The DNA here is from genome assembly GCA_024416835.2 of Perccottus glenii. Taxonomy (NCBI): domain Eukaryota; kingdom Metazoa; phylum Chordata; class Actinopteri; order Gobiiformes; family Odontobutidae; genus Perccottus; species Perccottus glenii. The sequence goes on from CM044559.2 coordinate 11,889,419, forward strand.
TCTTTTGTTGTTGGGTTTTTATCCCTTTCGTTGCCTAAAATCATCTCTGCAGTTGCAACAGCTGGGTTTCTGCCTGCAAGACATTGACTCTGCTAATTGTCACTGCGGTTAATGAGCAACTTTACAAATCCACTTGTAAAGTTGAGCCACTACACAGTGCTATTAATTCATTCTAGTCCTACACTTAAGTGTTTATTGTTGTACGTAAAAGACTTTCCATTTCAAAAATAAATCACAAAAACTGTTTCCTGTGAGGTATTAGACATATTATATCAAGCTATAAAAATATAGAGCCTTAAAAAGTAAGTAAGGATGGTGTCAAAATGGTTTATTTAAAGAAGAGTTTGTGCTTTTGCCTGTATCAACTGACAGGTCATCTGCTGGTGTTTGCATTGACAATTTTTGCTGAACAAATTAGGCTGTTGGGCCGTTCTGGTTGGAACAAAATTAAAAGAGACCCATGTAAAAGAACAAAACTGTGGATAAAATACACTGCTCTAAAGAGTGACATGTTTTAGAAGTGGCAATGCTCCAATGCCAATTACACTGATATGTGTGTGGTAACAGGCAGTCTGTACTTACTGCTCTTGTGACTGACAGGAAACGGTCATAACTAATGAGGACAATGTTGAAGACCGAGGCAGTGCAGAGCAGGTAGTCCATGATCAGCCACACCTTGCAGAGCCCCTTCCCCAGCATCCAGCGGCCTGTCAGGTTGTATGGGATGTACACTGGTATGCAGAAGGCACCTGAGAACGGGAACACATAAAGACAAATACATATAGGCTGCATGATGATTCACCTTCCACAAGTCACTATTCATGTGCACTCTGCTCCAAAACCCAGCACAGTATTGATGTTACCCATTGCATTTGTCCAAAATGTTTCACTGCAGTGAATTTCAAACAAAGGACAGTCTGCACATGAGGCACCCTTTAGGAGATTTCATAAATGCTTTTAATGAAAGCACAAGTTTGAGTGTTTGATAGAATGAAATGCAATCTATTCTTAATTTACAAATACAAACCTATATGTTAAGTTATGAAGGACAAGAGGGTCACCCAAACTTGTTTATTAACAAACTGGGACACAGTGTATATTATTATAACAAAAAGGCAACCACAATATGTATCTGGGGCGTGATTTCACATTCACACTGAAAAGAACAAAAGATGTGAGATGAGCCAAACGTGAGACATGGGGATGGCACAAAGAAGAGCAGGAGGCAAGCAACTCACCCACGAGAAAATCAGATATGGCAAGGTTCAGAAAGAAGTAGTTGCTCTGAGTTCTTAGGGTTTTATCCACAATAAAAGCCATAATGACCAGAGCGTTCCCCGCCACAATAACGACCACAAGGGTGATCATAAGGACGGACAGGATCACGACCAGGTAGCCCGGGAGGACAGTCGCAGGCTCGGATACAGCAGGAGTCAAGTTGCCGCTGGAGTTGGACTCCAAAACGTGCACACCCATAGTTAATTCACTGCCAAAACCATCGTAGTGCTTTTTCATTTCACGCACACGCGCACCGAGCGAGTCCAATTACGCGCCCAAACGTTCCTCTCCACTTTACTAAGTACAACATGAGTGGAAAGCCGTGCGTAAAATGACACGCGTTTCCCAAAAATCCCATGCTTGCCTTTAATTTGCGTGTGTGATCTGCAGAGGCACAAGTTTCGATACTAGTTTGTGCGTAACAGTGATAGTAGATCCAGCTTAGGCGCGCGCTCTCCTGTCTGTTGCGCCGGTCAGATGATTTATCAACAGTGCTGCCTGCTGGATGTGAGAGTGGAACGCACAGCTGCTTTTGTCGTCGCTTCGGACGCAAACAAGACAAAACAGAGAGAGCGAGAGCACATCCTGACGCGCTTTCAGAATAAACCTTCCATTACCACATTTGTTGTAGGAAATACTGTATAATAATGAATGAGAATAGGGGGGCTGGATTGATGTTATGGCGTGTCCACTTCAATTTTTGAAATCAAAAATGGGGTAACGTTCTAATGAAAATGCATACTACATTATTGCATAAATGTCTTTTGCCCAAAGGTTAATGGACACAGCTTTTATTATCTAGACACCAGAACTTCCGGTCTCTGTTCCTGATGATTTCGTCTCCCTTCACTTTTGGTTTCTTTGTCCGCAGCTGCCAGCGTCTGATCAAAGGCTGAAAGTCTGCAATCAGAAACTGAAGTGGTCCAGACGCTCGAGCCACACTGAGGCGAAACGAGCAGATCAGGGCAGGGTTCAGCGTCTGCCACAGGCTCCAGTCACACCCAGCATTAAGCTGCGAGATTTACAGGTCAGTGTCTAGCAACAGGGAACTCACCAAAAAGCATCGCGCACCAGAAATGGGACCACACACGTTTCTTTGTCTCATTATCTTTTATTTAATCAATTTACAAAAGCTGGACCCGGGCCCAAAAAGGCGCCCAGGAAATTGACTTTGTGTCAGACAAAATATATTACATTATTTAGGAAGTGGTTCATTTAGAAAAAAATTATCTCTTTCCTGTTGCTTGCTGTATACCAACAAAAACATGGCCTATACCTGAAAGAGAAATGGCTGTAAACATTGATTTGTAAAAATGCATAAATAATTTATTTACACCTGAGGTGTGTTGTGAGTCTGGTCACAATTATTTTATTTTCAAAATGTGGGTCAGCAGAGAAAGTTGGGGAAATAGTCAACTTTTATAGCTTGTATTATCACACTTGTGCAAATGAAAAACAAAAAAAATAATTTTGTTTACGGTTTATTTTAAGAAAGTTATCCTCTTGACAATCCATCTGAAATTATGTCAAACTTCACCCAAAGTGTGTTGTCACAATCAACAGCTGGTTGAGTTGAAATCTGAAAATCTGCTAAGGAGGCTAATTATTCTCCTCATTTTCAAGTAGGAATTTTGCTCCATAAATTCACAAAAAAATATGATTAGTGCCTGGATGGTGTGTATAGCATGTTGACAGCTTGTCAGCTAAGTGAATTAGTTGTAATTGTTCTCGATGGTTTCAATGAGCATGCAGCTGTGACCACAGTAATGGAGTAGATTTCAAGAATCCAATGATGGAGCAGTCTTTAAAATGTGTCATTAGTCCATGAGCCCCTCCCACTGAAGATACTGGCTGCTGATAAAAGCCACTGTCAGAACAGTTGGATTGTGGCACAGAATACCCAAAGTACCAAAAGCACAGATGAGTCCAAGATATTTTTAGATAACGGTCCTCTGTTCCCCAAAGCCAACCCCGGGGTGGTTAATATGCAGACCACATCTTCTTGAGGATCGAGTGACACTAAAAAAGAGAGGTGAGGCCAAACCCCACAGGATCCAGTGCGAGGTAAGCGCTCGGAGAAAACACGGCATGGTAATAAGTTGAATATTTACGTCTTTAAAGAAGACGAGACACGCACTAGGGATAGTGGACATGTGCGAGTGGGCGTGAGGGTGTTTGTGGCACTGAAACTCTGTAAAATTTCATTCTGTAAAGCCGTAATGCCTGATCATATTTGTAGAAGAGGCTGAATACATTTGTGCAGGGGTTCATTCACATGCAGATTTAGGTGGAAGCTGAATTGAATCTAGGTTGGATAATAACTCCATTAACACGGTGTACACTCAAATTTATTTTTGACCAAAAGAGAAGTGAGAAATGGCACTGATTGTTTTAATAAAAATACCCTGCACTGGTAACATTATCTTTTAAGGCTTTGAATACTGATGGAGATATAACGTTGTAAGGCTCCTCTCTTAAGACAAATTTGCATTTGCTAAAAATGACATTTCCACTAAAGTAGGCGGCGGTTTGTGTTTGGTGTCTTTGATTAAAAGCCTTCTGTCTTCATTAAATTCACTTGATCTTCTTGTTTTTTGGCCTTTTGGTCTTCCCTCCTGATTTGGCGGCCTCATCCTGCGAAATAAGAAGGAGAAATTAGTACGCGAACAGACTTATGATTATCTTAACATTAGCGCTCCACTTAATGGTGCCAAAGCATTTACAAGATTAATATTTGAGTGCGGTTTTACAAGCTCATGACTCAATTTATTTGACCGACTGTCTTGTCAGAACGCCTGCTGTGTTTATAACTTTCCGGAAATGTGCAAATTGCAATGTCCTGATTGTCACATGCCATACTGTTTAAAATATATTTTGTTGAATACAGTGTTAAATTTTCAAACCAGACTTCCAACTAAGCGTACTTGGAAAATCATGAAGTAAAAAAATATTCAGGAACCTCTTTAATATTAATGTAACCCTGCTGTAACTCGTATTGCGTTCACAGAAGTGTTCACTCTAGATGGGAAATTACAGTTGTTGTGGCTTGGTATCTATTACTTGGAAGATTTAAAGCACTAACATGCTTGAAATAAGTGGGTTTTTTTCTCTCTCATGAGGTGCAGGTGTAAAATTGCTCTTGTTTCTCTCTGAAGGTTTGCCTGAGATAATTTATTTTAACCCTGGGCAGAATAGTTTTACTACTTTTTATTACCAAAGTTTGTTCACTGTCAGCATAGAGTATGGTCAAGGTATTGGTTATCACTTGTTTTTAATGTTTTTAAGGGGCATAGTGGCTCAGTGGTAGTGCAGTTGTCCTGTAACCGGAAGGTTGGCAGTTGGATTCCCGCTCTTCCTGGTTCATACTGTCGTTGGACACCCACCTTGCCTTGTGTGGTGTTCCAGCTGTGAAACTAATGTATGAATGTGTGTGTGACTGGGTGAATGGAAGCTTGATGTAAAGTGCTTAAGTGCCTAGCGCTATATAAAATCCATGCCATTACCATGAGGTACATTCTGGCTACAACTCACAGTTACATAGAGACGTATCTGTCGGACCAGGATCACATTGTCTTTCAAAAACTGGTTGGTCCACTTGAATCAAAATAAATTAAATGCTATTGTAATGATTTTCTGTCTGGCTCCATATCATGGAATAAAAAGTTACGTAGTGTGGCTGTAAGCATCCTCCCTCTGAGTAGTCCAACTCTTGTCCCAAACTTCACCCAAAGTCATTTTTCATTTTGACAACTAATGTGCAGTATTCAATATTCAGAGTTGACTGTATAGTAAGTGTCCCAGTGGTTAGCATTGTCCAAAGCTGCTGGGATAGGCTCCAGTCACCTGCTTGAATTCAACATGAGGTTGAATTAATATTTTGTATTTTAGTCAGTGCTGGTCTTGTCTCATAAGCTTATATTACAAGAATAGTTTGCTATCATATTAGTGGTTTTCATACCTTGATTATCATGACCATTCTTAACCTTTTTAATGGTCACTGAAGGACTTATTTTTACTCTCTAATGTCCCAGTCTCGGACAATTTTAAAACTCTCCCTCTAACCCTGCCTCCTTCACCGAACACTAACCCCTCCATGTGTTTGGACATAGTGTCAAACTGGACAATTTTACAGCTGTTCCCTGGGATCTCTTCCAATGTGTTATACACTGATCTAAATCTTGGCTCGGTCTGTCCTCGCGGTGGTCTCAATCTTGATTTGTCTTAATCCCTAAAAGTCTAGGTCTTGACACACTCTTGTCTCAGTCATGATTTGGTTACACTAGCTTGTGCCCACACAGAAATCTACTATCAGTTAATATAAACTAACTTTACCCAAGGATAACATAGAGCCTTATTTAAAAAATCCTGGACTATCACTTTAAATTATACCAGTAAGTCTGTTTTTCCAAGACTCGTTGCTCCTTTGCTGGCGACGTCTTGGCCATGTTCCTTCTGGGTTAGTTCTAAAATTTAAAAAAAATGTACTGCTTATATATTTTCTCTCATACCCATCTATTGCTCATGATGAATTCCCCTAACAGGAGCTGCCTGGAACTCTAAATTTTTGTTGCACATAGTGTTGACTTTTTACTACAGTATTTTTATTTGATTATTTTTTCCTCCATTGTTCATATTTTACAGTTGATTTTAAATTCTCTGCCTGGTGACCACCAATTTCCCCTGTGGCTTCTCAAATCCCACACCCGGAGGCACTGGTCCTTAATTAGTTGTGACCAAGTCCGGCGCTGAAGCCTGAGTGGATATTTTACAGTTGGTGGGGTTTTGAAATATACAGGGGTGGGGTTTGTACTACCTTTAATCTACTTCTGGAAACAGCTCAAAAGTTCAATCATGTTATCAATGGAATAACTTTGCAGAACACAAAGATGACTTCAAAGAGACTGGACCCAAGTTCAGACTGGTAAAAGCAAGGAGAGAAGTGTTTGATCTCCAGGACATGTGGCCACCAGACACTTCAAATGAGGCAATATCCGTAATGCGACAGCCATAAAGGAGTTACTGTGGAAACACAAAGTAAGCCAAGCTCACACTGAATTATTCCTTCATTCTTTCACGTGTTGTAAGCACTGTATATATGTTCTTAGAAAGCAAGGACTTTTTTTTTATTCAAATCTTTGTGTTGTACTTTGAGGAGGGTCTCAGTTCAAGTCATTACTCAAAAAAGGTTAAGAAGAAGGCATTTGGAAATAAAGTACTCAACAACCACCACCACATTTTGTTACAGTAATCAGAGAACTCTGGACTATTTGGCCACGAGGGGACAGTGTCACTCACCTCAAGCAGGGCGGATCTTTACTAAAGTGCATAAGCCAGAAAGTGCACACTGCAAAAAATATCCAGATTTCTGAAACCGTGGGTAAAAACAACTGCATGCCACCTCCCATTTATAAATCCCACTAAAAGAAGAACTCTGAGCAGCTGTATCCACCTACTGTCATGGCTGTCTACATGCCTCAATTTAACCAAAAGACAATGAAAAGCTTGTTGCATATGCATGTTTCTCCATAAACATGAGCCGCTGTGCCTGTGGCTGCTGTCAGATTCAGATTCAGATCATTTCAGATTGGCTAAGCTCTACTTTAACTACATCTACAACATCCGTATTAAACATACATGAGTAGGCTTTATATTAGCACTTTTATTATCATTTATCGAGCCTAAAAAAATTATTATGCATGTTTTGTATATCGGACGATATGTCGATATAGTAATAATTGTGCCAGGATTATTGCTGTCATCGTGTGGCGCCATGTGATTCCCATTCCTACTACTATTGCTGATCATTTTTAGGTCTGATTAAAATGCATCTGTTTACGTCAGCAAGCGCACACAGCATTTATTGGTTGCTTCAAATGCCAGTGTATCCTTCCTCCACCAAGATGTTTCTGGCACAGTTGTTGATGTGTTTGAAGCGATCAGGGCCCAACAAAATACCGCCGTACCACCGGGACACGACCACCATAACATTACGCACATCCAGAATCTGTGGTGAGAAACAAGACAGCCCATATGAGAAGTGAGTGTGAATGCGACAGAGTGGGAAAGGACATACAAAGAAAAGAAAGAGCAGAATTCATGGAGGCAGGTGTATCCTTCCTCCACCAAAGATGGCTTTGGCTGTTATTTTTAAGCACACAAATATTTCACACCAAAGACAGTAAACTCAGCCATTGCTGTCAGTCACAAGCTGGCGGACTGAGGTGCCCTTCTTTGAAGAGATTCCTTTATTTTGCCAGAATCTGCAAAATAGACAGTTGGTTGAGCAGTGGATTTGAGAAAGAACTGTATGGATCAAGGTTATCCATTCACTTTGAAAATAATGGAATACCTGTTCTAATAATACTGCCTGCATTTGACAGAACAGTCCATATAATATAATAATGTAAGGGGTAGATGTGTAGTATAGTGATAATCAAAAATACAGACTGTACAAACTTAACTAAAAAGACTTACAGTATAATTCAATGCATTCAAACTGAGTTTCTTTAAATGAGATATTTTTATCAAAGAACGCTTTATCCAAAATAGAAAATTGTTTGTTGCAGATTGAGCACTTCAGTAGCAGAACATACTGGTACAAAAGTATATAACTTCTTGGGATGGTACTTTCTGAGTCAGTAGCTCAGTTCTCCTTGAAAATAATGGAATACCTGTTCTAATAATACTGCCTGCATTTGACAGAAAAGTCCATATAATATAATAATGTAAGGGGTAGATGTGTAGCATAGTGATAATCTAAAGAATGTACAAAATGTAAATGTAACTAAAAAGACTTACAGTATAATTCAATGCATTAAAAATAAAGTTTGTTTAAATGTGATATTTTTCCATCAAAGAACAAACCCAAAAATAAACAGAAAAAGAAAATTGTTTGTTGCAGATTGAGCACTCCAGTAAGCATAGGACACCCCCTACTGGTACAAAAGTATATAACTTCTTGGGATGGTACTTTCTGAGTCTTCTGCTGATATTGCTAGTGTGACTTGGTGGGATTTGTAGTTTATGGTATGGTAGCCATGCAGGGACATGCCATTGTCGATGGACCCACCCAGAGGAACATGGTCTGATGTAAGTGTGTGACTGTGGAGTGAATGAATAATGTGAGCGCTTCGAGATAAATCAAATACATTATTATTGCATTAGTTAATGTTTAAACATTTCTTTCCTATTTTCCTATGAAGTGCATCTGTATTTATGGACCAGTCCAGTTTTTTTTTTTGTTTTGAAGGTGTTCAGAATTAGACAGATTTTCTTGGCTCCAGCTATAAAAGTTCTCTATAAGGTTCTTGTTGAAATAATGTTGAAGGTTTATTTGAGCATACATTTATTGTATAGGATTTCAATCAACTAAAAAGTTACCTAGTGTACATTTTCTGTCCATTCAATACAATTTAAATGCAGTCAGCTTTACCATTTCAGAAAAAAACTGTGATGTACTGATTAATGTCCTCACTAACCTCACTTGAGATAATTATCCCACTCTAAGTAAAGAAAGGACAGGGTTTAAAATGAGACAAATCCTTGAGCACATTGAGTCTGAGTTCCATTTGACACTGCAAACGCGCATTACACATGATCTGTCATTCAAGGGGTAATCAGTCACATCTGGCTGCTGCTGCTAACACTATTAAGCAGAACTTTTTTTTATTCATCACATTACACTTGCTCATGCAGTGGCAAAACGACCAACTCTAAATGAGGAAAGGGTTGATGAAAAGAAAGAGATTAGAAGGAGAATAGATTAAGAAGGGAAGCTCTTCTTGTAGATTGCTGGTAGCTAATTAATTAGCGTGTTACTCAGAGGAATGAGACAGATACTATCACTGGAGTCACAGTGGGTCAGTCAGCTGCAACAGTGACCTGATTAGAAGTCTTTGTGTATGAGCACATTGGTAAGAAAAGTACACAGAAGAGGTTTAGGGTTCTGGGTGTGAAACAAGGACAAAAAGAAGTTAGATTCTTCTGATTTGGTTGCAACTGGTCCATGACATATACTTCTATCTCACAGGGATTTATCTCTGTAACGCACTGGCACGGACCACTGGTGTCATCTTATGAATGGACATGAACTTTGACATGAGTCATGAAGCAGTGAGAAAGAATGGAGGAGGCACTTTATGGCACACACCTTCCACTCTGGACATAATTCAGCACGAGGAGAGACAAAAAACAGCAAGGACAATTGCACATTGTAGTGTGACGTGGGTGCAAAAGTGACTCAATGTGCCATCTGACAACATGGGCCAGTGACAGCGGCTCTCACAAATCAAATCAAAGATTGTGTTAGTGGAGAAATTATTTCCCAGTAGAAGTGCGAGGAATCACTCTGTGTGGTTAAATTTTTTCTCCTTATCTATCCAATTAAAGAGTGGGCTCTGCTCTCAGCAGATCAGGCTTTTTAACATTAAATTTTGGGACTTTATTTTGGGACTGGGATGTAATCATGCATAACAAGCTTAAAGAAATAACTTAAATAACCTGACCAAAAAAGAATTCCATTTGTCCTAAGCTTATTAGGATGCTTTCTATTACCACAATTAATAAAAATGTATTTCAGATTGTTCCAGCTGACAGTAATAAAATCATGTTGCTCAAACTAAAACGGTCCCTGGTGATTAATAAATTGTAATTTATTCACCCGAAGATGCAGCTTTTGGCTCTTCCTAATTAAGAAACAACGGATTAACTGGGCTGCTTGAAAAAATACTTTTTGTGTCTATGTCTTCTTGCTTTTCATCAGGTTGGCTGCTTTAACGTTATCACGGTAGTATATTATTATAGTATTATAGTTAAACGTTTGTTACCTTATGCAGCTATGTTGTATGTATGCAGTGCAAATACAGAGAATGTTTACTGAACATCCCATGTGAATGTAACAGATGTCTATTTACAGGTTGATGCAATCCACATAGAAGTTTCTGGTTTGTGTAGGCTTTATTTTTACTATAGACATCTGTTTTTGACCACATATCTTTCAGGGCAACTTTGAGCAAACTGTGAGCTACACTGTTGGGCAGTTTATCACAGGACTGAGACACATGGGCAAACAACCTCTCACAGTTCACAGCTTCAGGCAACTATGGAGTTGTGTTTGGACTGTGGGAGACATGTCTGCAGAACTTTCTCACTGTGAGCCAACAGGGCTCACTGCTCCACCTTTATGCTGCACATCACTAAAAATTCATAAAACATTTTTGGCTTGTGAAACATGCTTGTAAAAAAATACATTCTGAAGGCTCTGGAGAATATATGATATTTATACATCTGACAATCACAACTTAATAAACAATTCATTTTAAAAAACACATAGAAAATCTGCATTTCTTTAGCCCTTTATGAACATGTTGTTTCCATAAAAGTCTTGTTATTCAGTGCTTTTCTAATTAAAGCGCCGCTTGGACCTCCTCTCTCTCTTTTGTTTTTGTCAAAGCCACATCACAGAAAAATGTTTCCATGTCAACTGCCACAGAGGCTTTTAGCTTTGTTGTTGCTAAAGGAACCTCAAAGCTGATAACACAGTAATCTGTCAGACTGCCTTTTTGAAAAAAAAAAAGGTTGATTTTATTTAAAAACATGTTTAGGCTTTAATTTGCGGAGTATGTTGTTTGACGTGTTAATGACTATTTTTGTCCATTTTATATAAAGCATTATGCCAAATTGGGCAGACTGTTAACAAGCAAGCACTGAGCAGATAGAAGGCAAAAGAAAGCTGTTTGTATGCTATGTTGGGCTGGGGTGGAGTGTCTCTGAATGGAATGATAACCTGTAGTAAATGAAGCAATCTGCCTCCTGCTGCGGTCTCGCCGTCATCTTCACAGTCCTGCAGGAAGCTGTGCTTGTCCTCGCAGAAAATTCTACAGAACAAGAAATAGACATTTCAAAACAGCTCGGCATCGGGTGAGATGAAAGATGGAAGACATGTTTAGTTGGTGATAGCACCAACCTCTTCAGTGCAAAGTTTTTTAAACTAGCTTAAATGTCAACATCTCCTCACTGTGAGTAATGACCACCCAGGCTGTGCATCAGCAGCTCGACCTCATTAGACCATGGCCCAAACATACAGCAAGACAAATAGGCACACAACAGTACTTTCACAAATGACACAGAGCTGCCGCCAAGCCTTCATTTCCACTAGTGCTTTGTTGACCTTTAATTGCTGTGATGTGGCCTTTAGAAAATAAAGAATGGGTTAAATCTTTACTTAACCTTCTGTGTTAAAGGTTCAGCGAAGGACAGCTATTAATAACACCTTTTAAGGCAAATGCAATTGTTGATTATGGCAGATGTTGGTTTTTGCACATTGTTGCTTCTATAGAACTGAGGAGAATCCTAAAAATTTATATTTGTCTGGATGCCAAATTTTAGATCGCAATTCCATACCTCACTCCCCTCCTCTCTGAACATACAGTAGCCCTTTCTATGTTTTATCTGTGTCCAAGAGGACACCAAGATGGACAAATGTAAAAAAGGGATATTCTCATGCAATTGCACACTAATGAGAACCTACACACGTGGACAAAAATGTTGGTACCCTTCGGTCAATGAAAGAAAAAGTCACAATGGTCACAGAAAAAACTTTAATCTGACAAAAGTAATAATAAATAAAAATTCTATGAATGTTAACTAATGAAAGTCAGACATTGCTTTTCAACCATGCTTCAACGGAATTATTTAAAAAAATAAACTCATGGAACAGGCATAGACAAAATTGATGGTACCCCTAGAAAAGACTGTAAATAATGTGACCAAATGGACATGTTAATTTAAGGTGTGTGCACTAATTAGCATCACAGGTGTGTACAATCTTGTAATCAGTCAGTGGGCCTATTTAAAGGGCTTCAGGTAGTCACTGTGTTGTCTGGTGACATGGTGTGTACCACACTCAACATGGACCAGAGGAAGCGAAGGAAAGAGTTGTCGCAGGAGAATAGAAAGAAAATTATAGACAAGCATGATAAAGGTAAAGGCTATAAGACCATCTCCAAGCAGCTAGATGTTCCTGTGACTACAGTTGCACATATTATTCAGAAATTTAAGATCTATGGGACTGTAGCCAGGACGTGGCCGCAGGAGGAAAATTGATGACAAATCAAAGAGACGGATAATCCGAATGGTAACAAAGAGCCCAGAAAGACTTCTAAAGAGATCCAAGGTGAACTCCATGCTCAAGGAACATCAGTGTCAGATCGCACCATCCGTCGTTGTTTGAGCCAAAGTGGACAACATGGGAGACGACCAAGGAGGACACCATTGTTGAAAACAAATCATAAAAAAGCTAGACTGGAATATGCCAAACTAGATGTTGACAAGCCACAAAGCTTCTGGGAGAATGTCCTATGGACAGATGAGACAAAAATGGAACTTTTTGCCAAGGCACATCAGCTCTATGTTCACAGACGGAAAAATGAAGCATATCAAGAAAAGAACACTGTCCCTACTGTCAAACATGGAGGAGGCTCTGTTATGTTCTGGGGCTGCTTTGCTGCATCTGGCACAGGGTGTCTTGAATCTGTGCAGGGTACAATGAAATCTGAAGACTATCAAGGGATTCTAGAGAGAAATGTGCTGGCCAGTGTCAGACAGCTTGGTCTCAGTCGCAGGTCATGGGTCTTGCAACAGGACAATGAGCCAAAACACAGCAAAAACACCAAGAATGGTTAAGAGGAAAACATTGGACTATTCTAAAGTGGCCTTCTATGAGCCCTGACCTCAATCCTATTGAGCATCTTTAGAAGGAGCTGAAACATGCCGTCTGGAAAAGACACCCTTCAAACCGGAAACAACTGGAACAGTTTGCTCATGAGGAGTGGGCCAAAATACCTGCTGAGAGGTGCAGAAGTCTCATTGACAGTTACAGGAGTCGTCTGATTGCAGTGATAGCCTCAAAAGGTTGTGCAACAAAATATTAAGTTAGGGGTACCAACAATTTTGTCTATGCCTGTTCCATGAGTTTATTTTTTAAAATAATTCCGTTGAAGCATGGTTGAAAAGCAATGTCTGACTTTCATTGGTTAACATTCATAGAATTTTCATTTATTATTACTTTTGTCAGAATAAGGTTTTTTCTGTGACCATTGTTTTTCTTTCATTGACCGAAGGGTACCAACAATTTTGTCCACGTGTGTATGTGCTCGGTGGCAGAGCCGTTAGCACTCCTCACAGCAAGAAGGTCGTGGGTTTGATCCCAGATCCCAGATGCCAGCCACCAGCGCCTTGTCTGTGAGGAGTCTGCATGTGCTACTCAGGAGATGTATTATGTTTGGTTGATTGTACAAAAAGTAATTAACAATACATTTCTCCCACATGGCAAATTTGGTATCATACAATGCAACTCCAATATAAAACCAGACATTAGATCTACAATAATACCCAACTTTACTGACCTGTACGCATAAATGTTATGAGTGGCGCTGGCAATTTTCTTGTTTTCATACAGCTTCTCGAGGACCATTTTAACCTGCAGCGCACAGCAAATGTAAGCGTGAGCATTATGACATTATGACCTGCTTTTAAATGCATTATATACTGGCAAGTATAGAAAAGTGCTGACTCATACAGTTCACTTGTGTTCTGTCTCAGCGCAGTGTTAATACCCTCTACCAAAGCCCTATTTACAGTATGTGAAGGTACAGTTGTGCTCATAACTGTACCTTCACCCTGGCAGAATTTGTGATTTTTTTTGGCCATTTTTCAGAGAATATGAATGATAACACAAAAAGCCATTTGTTGTCCAACAACTCAGTGGTAGAGTGGTCGTCTTTCAACCGGAAGGTAGGCGGTTCGATTCCCGCTCTCCCCAAAGTACTGTCGTTGTGTCCTTGGGCAAGACACTTAACCCTCCTTGCCTCCAGTGACACAGCACTGGTGTATGAATGTGTGTGATTGTTGCTCTGGTAAATGTTGTGAGAATGTTGGGACAACGGATGGAAATTAGCCTACAGCTACAATCTGGCATGTTTACATTCATATGGTTGTGTGTCTCATGTATGTTCATTAACATGCACTGTCCCAATCAAATAAATTAATTATTCTAATTAATAATGACAACAGAAACTACCCAAATGACCCTGATCAAAAGTTTACATACCCCAGTTCTTAATACCGTGTTTTGTCACCTTTTAACATCAATGACAGCTTGAAGTCTTTTGTGAGGCTCTTTATTTCTCAGATGGTAAAGCTGCCCATTCTTTTTGTCAAAAAGCCTCCAGTTCCTTTAAATTCTTGGGCTGTCTTGCATGAACTGCACGTTTGAGATCTTCCCTCCGCTCAATGATATTAAGGTCAGTAGACTGAGATGGCCAGTCCAGAACTTTCACTTTAGGCTGCTTTAGCCAATGACAGGTCGACTTGGCCAAAGTCGTCCCATGCACAGCTTTTAGGCTGATCAGTGCAAATTTTCCTCCAAGTATTTTCTGATAACATGCTGCATGTGGTTAGGTCATTCATATTCTCTTAAAAATGGCCAAAAAAATCACAACTGTATGTTAAGAAAGGTGATTCAATCCAGCAACTGTCAAACTAAAAAATGATGCTGCATCAGCGAAAATTACATGACGTGAACAAGCTGTCTGGCGCTGCTGACTAACGGCAAAAAAAAAAAAAAAGAATTAGTCATCTGTTTACAAGAAAGAAATCTCTCTCATCTCAGTTTTGAGATGAATGTAGATGCAGATTGATAAAACATAAGCATAAATTTCTGTCCAACGAGAAACTTAAGTTCAACTAAAGCACATTTTCCTCACGCCGTTCCTTATCACATAAGTTAGTCTGCATTGCGCTTCAGTCGTGTCCTTTGATGTGCAAAGAAAATGCATATGGATTTTTTATACCACTTCAAAGCGTGTTGTGCGAGTTATTTTGAAAGACCAGAAGTCTTCTTAATGACCAGTTTATTACATATAACCAAAGCTCGGCTGCTAGACATTAGCAAAATTGCGCTAATAATGATATCATAAATAAAACTGTTGCTTGGTAATTACTGAGAAGAATTACAGAGGTTTTACTATGAAGACATCTTGGCATTTGGGGCATGTGCTATTTATAATCCTTTTAAAAAGGATCAATACACACACTGCATGAGTTTAGATAATGCTCGGCTTAGAATTGGGGTCTATTATTGCCTGAGCAAAATAAATTATTTCTCATGGGGCCTTGCAAAACATTGAAACTATTGCAGCTTTTAATTTACTTGTGAAATGTTAGGTTAGTCTCTTTCATGTATTTATTTGAGCAGTAGCCTTTCATTATGAGGAATATCAAAATGAAACAAATTAGTTCTCTTTCAGCTGAATCCGTTTGCTCACAGGGGGACGATATGTCTGCAAACATTCTGGTGCCGATAGCCCTCCACAGCAGGTGGAAGCTTTTAAGGAGCCTCTGTGTTTGTGAAGAGCCAGAGTGTGGGATGAGACATGAAGGAAAACAGGCTGATGAGTGTTTCAAATATTTTGTGTTAATTTGCACTTATTACATTATGCAAGTCATTTAAAGTGGAACTAAAATAAGCCCTTTGTATCCGCACATAACAATATAGAGATGTAGTCAATTTAGCTTTAACACATACGTATTTGTATAATGTTAAATATAGGTTATGTGCTGTACCTGTCTCGGAGTCACTACAGATGCTAAGTGTGGCTGGAAAGTGCTCCGTCGTTCCGTGATGGTATTACCATGCTTTATTGGAGGCAGCTCTTCATCTGGGAAATAAAACTGTACATATTATATATTCACATCAGCCAGTGTGCGTATATAATTAAACTGAGGCTCATTGAGCAGGTTGTACCATCTGAATGATCCAGAAAGAGGTGTGCGTTTTCAGTTAGTCTCAGACTGGTGAAGTCTGGGAAGTCCTCGCCCTCGTCTACTTCCTCCTCAGTCGTGATGTTCCCCTTTTCAGGCTGGTCTTCTGCAACAGTTTAATGAACAAAAGAACGGTAAGTTTATATCATAACAAACCATTCTATATATATATATATTTTTTTTTAACACAAAGATTTCTAGGTGGCAATGGACACCTTTCAACACGTAAATAGATCAAAGAAACAAAGCATTGCATAAAGCATAAAATAAATGTTTTTTGACAGGATTTCTAATGAGTGGAAAATGCTGTGAAGAGAACTTTTGAAGTTCTTGAAGGCTATAGTTGAAACCACTTCCAAAATCAGCTGAAGAAACAAGTATATAGCTTTCCATTAAAGTGACACCTGCTGAGAAGCTTATTACCAAATGAACAACACATGACCTTTACCCACACCAGAGCATTCTTATGACCTATTACAGCAGGGCAAACATTCATAATAGATGATATCTATTGCTGGAGTCTTGACTGCTTTAAGACGGATAAAAGCTGCTATAGAAATAAGAAAAGAACAATTAACAGAATTTATCATTTGGTCCTAAACCCCATTTTCAGAGGTTGAGTTGGGTCAGTTGACCGGTAAAGCTCCTTGTCATCAGTAATCAGGGACAGAGAAATGTATTATATTTTAAAACTCTAACCAAAATGTGCAGTATTACTTTCTCTAAAGGAGATAACAGCATCTCTACCATGTCATCAAAATGTCCCTACATGACCTCTAGTTGCCTCCAGATTTGTGCTGTCAGCCCATTTCCACCCATCCTCTAATCTTTCTTCTATTGATGCAAATATGGGTGTTTCTTTAGTCAGTGTTCCTTTTCAAACACTTGGCATTTGATTGGTCTTGGTGACAGAAGCGGCTGCCATCTGTGCCCCAAAAGTGAACCCTCTTTCACAGTCACTTCTCTCTTTCCTTTTTATTTATGCCCAACAGAAATCAACTGGGCTTGCTGAGAGCTTGTATATTTGCTGCAGAGCATGACCGGATGCTTTAGTGGGTAGAAATAAGGAATGAAAGATGATGCCAGAATGTGCAAAAATATAAACACCTCGCTGCAGAGGTCTTTATGCTGCTTGTCCAAAAGTTGTGGTCTATCAAACAAAAGAGATGACAAAGAGATTTTTTTTTGCTTACAAAGCCAAAATTTTACGGTATTCTGATGAGCATACAGAAGACAAAGGTAATTCGTCACTGCATCTGTCATTTCATTGTAATCCGATGCTCACAAATTCTTCCAACAGCTTTGCTCCGAAATTAAGAGTTATTTAGGATTTATTGCACGACTAAGGCTCTAATGGCTTCATCAAACTATGTGTCACACCTGTGGAGGCATCTGCATTTGTTCAATTTCTCCACTAATTGGTTTTCCCTTTCATTTCTCACCTGTCTGTATTTGATAATTGATAAATCACTTTAGTAAATAAAAAAAATGCTAATCCCTCGCCGGGTTTAATTTATTAATTAAGAGGCAGAGCTTCTTTTCATGCCCTCGTAATTAACTTGCCTGAACACAGCAGAAATTCTGACCAACATGGCTATGGACAGTATTTTGTATTTTTACACACAAAAATAAAATAACCAAGGAGATCGATTTTTACGAGTATCCTTGAATCCTTGAAGGTGGTGCATGAATGATTTGTTTTAATGTTATACCAGTTTCTCACAACAACAATGAAAGAGGAGTAATGTCTTGTAATATTGTTGTAATATTTCAATAGCTCTGTATTTGGTGAAAGCTGAACGGGAAAGCTAAATAATTTCCTGTACAGCTGGGCATGCTTTTAGCAGGCTTTAGTTATTTGCTCATTAGATAAAAGACTATTTTTGGCTGCATGTTAAATGCCTTTGTAAGAAGGAGCAGGTAAAAAAAAGGACGTTTTTTTAATGGAAGTAAAAAGAGCAGAATTATGTTGTAGTGACATAAATACATGTGACATTAATAGATAATAAGCTAACTTTGCTGGTTGTTTTTTCTAAATAATCTCTGTTGTTTATGCCCTGATAAATGAATGTGTTCACGCAAAACTTCCAAATCCAATGTATTCGTGGGAATTGATGTTGCCAGTGAACAAACATCTGGGTTTTCTATAGAGTCTCATTCATCAAAAAATTCATCATCCGGCCCATTATCTCTCTTTACTCTCCGTCATGTTTACAGATTTTTCATTTCCTTTTGCTGAAATGTGCATCTTCAGACTTAATCACATCCTGTCTCCCTTCTATCCCTGTCCCTGAGATGCCCCTGTTATTTGAATAATGAGGAGTTGATTTTACTCTGCTGTGCTTTAACTACTCTGGCCTGTTATACTTATTACCACATGAATTGAAGAGAGCGCCCGAAGCGCGCCACACAACAATGGGTAGGACATTTAATATTTTTGAGGCTTGTTGCTAAAAGGAAACGTTGTGTGGTTGTAATGAGTACAGCGAGCTCCGGGCTGCTGATAGTTGAGACAGACTAGACCAACCCCTCCACGCCTGTGTCACACTGACACCTGTGGAAAAGCATTAATTTGTGTATCTTTTCCACTTTTCTGAACTTCAAAAAAACTGCCAAGCTAACAAAAGACATTACATAGATATTGATGTTAATTCAGTGCAGTCCATCAAAGTCAGGCACATAAAGGTTTTGATTATGTCCCACAGGCCTTTGTGCTTATCTTATCGAAGACTGAGACCACATCAGATGACTGTGTTGCTAATAGAGGGATATCTTTAAAATCCTAGAAGCAGATACCCTTAGATGAGAAAAGGTAATGAATGTGATAAATCACATTCACCATTTGGTCTAAAAATTACCAAATTTTTAAGCCGATGGGGTGCAGTAAAGTGTATGTCTCTGTCTGTATAAAGGAAGGTCAAAAAGATTGATCAATTTCCTGTGTCTCTGTGGCCCTCAAGCATGACTTTCATTTTTCACACCTCACCTGTTTCGGCGCTCTGAGATTTCTCAACAAGGAATTCTCGGACGGTTTCCACCCACAGGTACAGGATGCTCTCCCCTGCGTGCTGCCTGTTGAAAAACTAAAAATTGTTATGTTTTTGGAGAGACACAGATTTCACTGTCTGTAAAAAAACAATGATGAAGCTTTTGTTGTGGCTAATAATCATTCTACAGCGTGCCCTTGTGAAGTCAGAAATTATGAGAAGCACTCACACATAGAGGTCTTCCAGGCAGTTTGCCAATTTGGCCCTCTCAGGTCCTCGCAACCATGCCGCACTACAAAAGCCAAGAACAAACAGGGTTATTGAGTAGGACGACGAGTGGCTTTTGGAGTGGGATGTTGCTTTATCATTTCGACGGACTGCCACAAGATTAAATTTGAAAGAAAAATAGTCTTACTTGATCTGGTAGATGGGAGGAGCTGCGCTCGGGTAGTCAGGTGGGAGAATTATCTAATCAATACAAAGCAAGAATGATAGAAAAACAGATCCAAACAAGTGTAAGGAGTGACACTTATTTGATGATTATGGGGATTTTATATCTCTACCTGCAGACATGCTGTCAGTTTGGGCTGCTCTATGTCGTCTGAAATTTTGATGCAAAATATCCTGGAGGCTTCATCTATGACACACCACTCGTCGCCATATATGGAAGAGAGAGCCTCAACCTCCTCAATCTGAAAGAAAGCAAAATGAATTTCAGGAGATATTGTCAAATTGTGAAATGACTAATTATAACAGACATTTGAGAACTGTTGGATTGTTTATGGTGTAATAAACTAGCTTAACAAGCAAATTTAGCCAGAATCAGTGGTAACTGTATACTATATTTCTATTTTTTTGCCCAGACGTCTCTTCAGTGGTTCTAATGAATGTCTGTCCTTTGTTTTCTCCTGCTGATTTGATTGTAATATGTGTTGATGTGCATCCTTTGTGTAACATTGTGTAACACCTGGTGAACTTCAGACATCACAAGTGTTAATGAGTCCCAGCACCTTAGAAACATCCGCAGATTGTATGTGTGTATCCCTTATTATTCTCTCACAAAAAAATATAGAAAAGGAAACTCTGTTTGAGCTGCATACAGTGCCTTGCAAAAGTTTTCGGCCCCCTTGAACTTTGCGACCTTTTGCCACATTTCAGGCTTCAAACATAAAGATATGAAACTGTAATTTTTTGTGAAGAATCAACAACAAGTGGGACACAATCATGAACATAAAACAAAATCTACAATGGAATGGTTCACAAATAAACATATTCAGGTGTTAGAATGGCCAAGTCAAAGTCCAGTCCTGAATCCAATCGAGAATCTGTGGAAAGAACTGAAAACTGCTGTTCACAAATGCTCTCCATCCAACCTCACTGAGCTCGAGCTGTTTTGCAAGGAGGAATGGGCAAAACCTTCAGTCTCTCGATGTGCAAAACTGATAGAGACATACCCCAAGCGACTTACAGCTATAATCGCAGCAAAAGGTGGCGCTACAAAGTATTAAGTAAAGGGGGCTGAATAATTTTGCACGCCCAATTTTTCAGTTTTTTATTTGTTAAAAAAGTTTGAAATATCCAATACATTTCGTTCCACTTCATGATTGTGTCCCACTTGTTGTTGATTCTTCACAAAAAATTACAGTTTCATATCTTTATGTTTGAAGCCTGAAATGTGGCAAAAGGCAAAAAGTTTAAGGGGGCCGAAAACTTTCGCAAGGCACTGTAATACCTTGAACGCTTCATTTCACATTAGTCAGTTTGGTTAAATTTCTAGTGACATATGAGCTGAATATCAAACCATTTATAGTCCACCTGTTGTTAGACACACCTGCTATTACAGGCAATTTCCCTGATGTGCCCCCTGTATATTACAACAAGCCAATGTAGCAAAAACGGAAAAGGTCCTGGACAGACAAGAGCTGTAATATCAAGACCAAGGCAGGGTCCATTGTACTTGTTTTTAATATAGTTTTTAAGAAATAATTTGTAAACATATGAGGTCGGCAATAATATACATACTTTGTAACATTACATAAATCTTTAGCTCTAACTTCACTCCAGATTTCAGACCAAACCAAACATTAGGCCAACAACTGCCTCGCCAAACATTGTGTGATTAAATTGCCAAAATTTCTCTTTTTGCCCTATTTCACTTTATTTACAAATTATTGGTAGCCATTACTGTCATATTGACATGTTGTGTGCACCAAAGGGAGCTCTCCTAATGACGTTTTAAGGTCTTGTTTTTTTCACAGATGATTCCTATTACAATATGTTATTGGGTCATTAATTAGTTGTTCTCTCTGCTTAAAGATAAACTCATTTTTATAAGACTGATATGTTGTCCAGTGAAACATAGTCTACATCTAAGTACAACGACATTTTTGATGGAATGTCTCTGAAGAGTTTCCCTGGGGGTAATTTCTGTTTTCTGTCACCCCCTAACTCTGATATGATAGACCCGCCCCTGGTCACAGCTCAGAGGGAAGCAAAGTAGGCTGTTCAGGATGCTGCTTACTTGAGACTGCAGGTCTTCTTCACTCCCCTGGTTTGTCTCGTTAGCCATGTACTCTTTACAATATTTCTTTTTCATAAGCAGCTTTTCAAATTTTACACTTGACTAAAGGAAAAGCAGAATATACAAGACGTCAAGCACGTGAAGTACATGTTAACAATCAGCCTGGGAGAGTGTTAGCATAAGCGCCCTTAGCTATGTTAGCTTAAACTACTTCCGGGTTGAGAATAAAATAACCTTTATTTCAATTCTTTTGTTTCTGCCTATGCCAACGTTAGGAGAAAATTTATAAAAGATGTATTTAAAGTATATATTAATTCATAATGATACATACGTTGTACTTTGACACTCATTTTAGTATAATTAGGTTTTATCCAGTGGGTTTTACATTGAAAGGTGGAGACAGTTGTATTTCCGAGTTCCGCTGTCAGAAAATCAGCTGATGCTAGTGTAAACAGAAGACAGAGGCGTGTGTTTTGGGTTAAAGAGTTAAGAGTTGTATTTCGCAAGCGGTCGGCCCAAATAAAAACTCGATGCCGGAAATGTGACGTGTGCTTGGTGTGTGACAGTTTGATGTGAGGACGATATGCGCCGTACTGTTGACGCGGCAGTGAGGCGACACTTGCGGGGGGAAACACGGCTCAGACGGGCTTAAAACATCACATGCTGCTATATCCAGGGCCTGTGTGAGAGCGGTCCAGCCTGGTCACACTGCTGGAATTCACTGCTCAGGGCTGGTGCAAGCAGTAAGTGTCCTTAGTTGGTCTTATATGTTTGCTCATCTTTAGCTGCTGCTATTGATCCTATTTCAAGGTTACTGGTCACAGCTGTTTTTTGGCAGAAACCTGGCATCCCTTAAGGTTCAGTGCACATTTACTTTTCTCCAAATGGGGACAGCCAAGAAATTGTTTAATATTCCAAGATGTCTTGTTCTGTACAAAACGTTCCCAGTAGAAATTATTAAAATTCATGAAGTCATAGTAACAGGCTTAATTAGTGCTTAGACTGGAAAATGCAGTGTGACAAAAGACTGGAGTAGACTATTGTTGATTTTATAACTGGCAATGTTTACTGCTCTAAAAGTCATCTCTTTTCTTGCCACATAGTTAGTGAAAAAAAAAACTTTCAAATCAGATGATTTAGTGAGTGCCACTATAAATAAATAAATGAAATCACTATAGGTTTAATGATGATTGTCTCTAATTTCTTAAGGTGTTTTCCTTACTTTCACACCATCAACAGTGACATGACTAATATTAACAGTAAGTGTCACATGCTTGGCAGTCCCAAGTAAACCTGTTCGAGTGCCTGGCCAGTATTTTGTTTACTGCACCTCAAAGATTACAAAGACTGTATTATCTCAGCAATGCATGGCTTTTCTTAATATTTTTTCTCTGAGTACATTTGTCTCAAAGAACGTTTTCAGATTTTAAAAAAAGATAGTTGATTACAGAGATTGTTAGTCCTCTTCTTTTTTTCTTTTTGTTTGTGCATACCAAGATGACGTCTGCAAAAACAGAAAGTCATGTGAACTGAGTATTAAGAGAATGCCTGTTTCCTTCCTGTCAGGCTTGTATGGTGACCGTAAACCTTTTGTAATAATTCTCTTTTAATTCAACTCTTCCCTATTTGAAACCCTGTACAAATGAGTAATTGCTAATATTCACTGCAATTGCATAATATTCAATGATAAAATAATTGTTTGGTTTGGATTACAAATGAGACAATAAAGACCGCTCATGGTAAATTTAGAAATGGAAGATCGGTTTTAATTCTTGCAAGAATGAAACAAATCAGACAACATGCAACAATGGTACACGGTGATTGGCTTAGTAAGTTTACAGCACATGAAGTGCCCTCTCACCTCCGAGGTTGTGTAATGAGCTGACGTGTCAGTCATAGATGTGAATAAGTTTACGTGTACATGCCACTAAATGTACAGAACAGAGTGTCCCTGAACAGTGATTAGATGTAGTTCAAAGTGATGTCTTTGTCTTGTTTGGATTGTCTTTGTCTTGTTTGGCACCAATAGGAGATACAGCTGAAGACATGAAGTCATAAGTGTATGTGGATAAGCATATGAACTTGACCTGCTTGATTCTGCAATAATATACAATTTCCTTAACAGCATTTAAATTATTTATTGACAATTTTCCTATTTTCCTCATTTACATTGCAGGTGTGAATGGAGCCAGAGGAGTTGGAGCCAGAGGAGCAGTTCCTGCGTTGTGCTAGGAATGGAGACCTCCCTGGCATCAAGAGACTCCTCTTGTCCAATATAAGGCAGGAAACACAGATTAACATCAACTGCAAAGGTACGGGACACAAGAGACGCATGGGAATAACATCAGTAAAACACTCATATTTCTGTCTGACTATTGAGGTTTTTTTTTCACAGGAAAGAGTAAGTCTAACCTGGGATGGACACCTCTTCACTTGGCCTGTTACTTTGGACACACAGATGTTGTGGAGGAATTACTTAAGGTAAGTTGTTTAAAATGAATTTACTATGTTTTGATCATTTTATTTGTATTTATATTTGTGTGCACTCTGCAGGTGGGGGCAGATGTTAATTTACCCAATAACCTTGGTGATACACCACTACACAAAGCTGCGTTCACAGGTCGAAAGGTAATGTCTCATAAGAGTTTAAAATTGCCTTAGCCCTTTGGTGCTTTTCAGTGTAATTTTATGCATGATGTGTTCCATCCATTGAATCAAACAATCACGTATGGCTCAGGAGGTTGTCATGCTGCTCCTGCACTATGATGCATGTGCTACTGTCATCAATGGGACAGCACAGATTCCCAAAGATGTCACTCAAAACACAGAGATCAGAACCATGTTACAAGGTGAGAGAGTCATCTAAGAAAACTCATGAGAAAATATCTATATAAATCTGCATGTATTTTCATATGAACTCGGTGTATTGATGTTATAACTTTGTCTCTGTCACTGACACTAGCGGCTGAGAGAACAGAGGAAAGAAAGATGGAGGAGCACTTTTTGGAAGCTGCACGAGAAGGAGACCTGTCAACACTAACTCGTTTGGTTAGTGCCAAGTAGAGATAATTTATATTTGACATAATATTTTTATCAGCATATATGGTTCCATTGGGTTTAAATACAGGTCAGGGCAATTTAAAATGTATCTTCGAGTTAATTACATTGGATATATACATAGTTCAAACTTAAAGGTTTACACTATTCGAGGGGAACACAGTGAAACCATGAATGCAATTGTTGTCAAAAGAGTCAAAAGATATCAGGAATACACCAGGTTATTAGCCATACCAACATTTACAAATTAAATTGTTCTGCTTGGGTTCTCTGCTGAATAATAAAGCGATGCACAACCTCCATCTGTTTTTGTTGCATTTGTTGGCTTTAGCTAAGCAGGAAAAAGCCTCCAAACATCAACTGCACAGATCAGCTGGGTAACACTGCGCTACACTGTGCAGCCTATCGTGGGCAGAAGCAGTGCGCCCTGAAGCTGCTCAAGAGCGACGCCAGCCCCAACATCAAGAACAAGAACGGTATGTTACATCAATTTCAGCCGACCCTAATCTTTTATTTTCTGATATTGTTTTCTTGGGATTTAGTTAATAAAGGTCGTTAAAAGACCACACAGTCACATTTCAACATATGAAAGTTTAATATCCTGAATACTTTGAGTAGTCTATGTGAACGTCCTTATGGACTAGTGTAGTGTAAAATATATCAATCTCTAACATTTTGTCTTGTGTGTCCATATATGACAGGTCAGACAGCCTTTGACTTGGCTAGTGATGCTGTAATGAAGCAGGTCCTTGAAAGCAACATCAACCGAGTGAGTCTTAAGAATAATATACCAATGCGCCCTTTAGACATTGTATTTCAGTCTATCTTTTAACTTTATGGCCTGTTTGACTCGTTGTATTCATGGTTCCTTATGAGTCTCAGTTAAAATACACATTCAAACACTCCACTTCCTGTGTAATGTTTTCTATCAGTTGTGTTTGTATAATAAATAGCTTTATAATTTATTTATTTATTTATTACATAGATTTTATATAGCGCTTTTCCTGGGGACGCAAAGACGCTTTACATATCAACCACACCACAGTCACACACTGGTGGTGGTAAGCTACATCTGTAGCTACACCTGCCCTGGGGCAGCCATTCCATTGTTTCTTTCTCTGTCTCAATCTGAATTCTTTGCAGGGCATGAGCCGCCACGTCAAGAAGTTTGAGGGGCCTCTCTGGAAGGTAAATCTAGTTAAAATTCATAATAAAAGGTGTCAGAAATGGCTTAAATCTTAGGATGTAATAAATAAAAAAATACTTTGTCCATGCGCTCTACAGAGCTCTAGGTTTTTTGGCTGGCGTTCCTACTGGGTCGTTCTACAGGATGGGGTCCTGTCCTGGTATTCCAAACAGTACGTGCCCAACTGTATTTTTAATTTTTTATATAAAAAAAAAAAAGGCAAAGGCAGTGGTGTTAAATATAGAAGGATTCTGTCTTCCTTACTGTACCCCAATTGAAATTTTATCTGCTGTTGAGACAATGAGATTCTAGACTTTTAAAGAGATACCATCACCTTTCTCCCTCTGTCTCACATGAAGGTCAGACGCAGCAGCCAGTGTCAAAAGGCAAGGCTGTAAGTCTCTCACTAACTCACAATGCTCGGTAAGTCTGCTTTCTTGTAATTACACCCACTTATTTAACTGTTACGCTCTTATGTGATTAAAACACTCGCGGAGGATGTTTCACATGTTTTCATTTGTAGATCCGAGCCAAAGACAACAGTTTTTTTACACTCAAGTGCTTTGATGATGGTGTGCATCACTTCAAAGTATCAGCTCAGAAAGATCCAGAGGCAACAAGAAAAGTGAGCAGCAGTTCTTCTCTGATTACATTCCCAAACACCCTGCTGTTTTTTTTAGCTCCTGGGTAAGTTTGATAAATAAATATGTTTTTGTTCTTCTCTCCTGCTCAGGCATGGCTGGATGCTTTGGAGGAGCACTCGGCCTATAGCACACACTACTGCTTCCAAGAACAGGGCAGTGAGGAGGAAGACGATGAGGAAGTGATGTCCCTTGGGGAGCTATCCAATTCACTACAGGTGGCTGTCACCTAATTAGCATGTCAACACATGACTCATGGAGGCTTGTTGCTCACACTTTGTGCTACTGTTGTTTTTGGGCCTCCTCCTTTCTCCTAATCCAGGCAGCAGAAACCAGCCACAAGAAACTGGAAAAAGAAGTGGCAGCCTTTCTGTCCATGCTGAAAAATGATGGACTGCTTGAAAGTAAAATCTGTTTATCTGACATTTTTGTTGTTAAATATAGAACATCACAGACGCAGAGCTGCTAATGTACAAACATATAGCTCATGATTTATGTTACCATATGCACCAAAAGAAAATGTAACTGCATAGTAGCACTGGCATGTGCCTGAAAGGAGTCAGCTCCATCTGTTGCTCCTTCTGTACTGTTGTTTACTGAGAACTTAAAAAAAGCATGACAAACCCCAATTTCTGTCACCGCCTTTAAGCACTGTGTTTAACTTTTACTTTACTTTTAGTAACAGTGCAGTGTCTCATTTAACTCATCCTTGTCCTTGTTCTCAGAGTTTCCATCCACCATTCTGCATAAAATACAGGAAGTCCGTGAGTTGTCCAGCGAAACAAGCTCGAGTCTCAGTGTGTGCCTCAGCCTTTTCTCCAGACGGGAAGGGGTGAGTGTCTCAAGGACCAATCCATCTTCTCGTCTCAGTTAAAGTACAGTGTTACATAAACTATATAGAGACATGGCACTATTGCTTTATCGACACAATATTTCGTGTTGACCTAGGATTTTCAAAGTTAAACAGAAACTTTGCCAGAGTTAAGATTTGTTTGTCTTTAAAAGGCTACTAGACAAATATGTGAATGACAGGTTGGCGTTCATTTAAACATATGATAAAAGCATAGATTGTATAATCTATGCTTTTAAAAAGTTGATGGATAAAAGTTTGTTTAAATATATTAATGGACAAAAGTTGAACTTTATATTTATTCAGTCCTTTTTTACACCCAACATCTTTTTTTTTCCAAGTGAATCGTCACAGCCTTGTCAGCGTTTCTGTCATTGTGAAACTGATCCTTTAAATAATGTAAACTATAAATACTGTAATCAGCAGGGTCTGACTGTTTGTGACCCTCTGTGAGGAGTAAAAACAAAACATCTTTTATCAGAACATAGCGTCGTTTGAAAGCAGCTCAGTTGAGCGCAGTGATTAGAAGCTGTCGGATGGGTTTTCTTTGTGTTACATTCAATGGATTTGATTGTAATAGAAGGATTACATCCTTTTCAGGAGAAAACTAGATGGAAGTGCTCATAGCTCACAACAGGTGCAACAATAGTGTAATAATATCAAACTTTGTTTATGTAGCTTCTAACAATGATCTGCATTTACATAGTGATCCACTTGAAGGGTTTTGCATAATAAGATTAGATTCCGGTATTTTGTTGCAGGAGGTGGGGCCTGCCCTAGGTTCAGTAATGCTCATGTAAACTCATGAATGTCTGCTAAACCTAAAGCCCATAGACAAATTCGACACAAACAAATCTGTTCAGAGTTAAGCCAGAAGCAAACGGCAGCAGAAAAATGGGATCAACATAGCAGCTTTTTTGCCACAAATTCCAACAACTTTGTTTTGATACATAAATCATAATCATTACAGTAAATACATTATCACTACAGTAAAATATTAATTGGCAAATATAAAGCATAGACGCATTCAAAAGTAAGATTCCTCGGGATGTAAAACTGCTGTATTCTTGCCTCACACATGTAATCAGACTTACAAGCATGTTATTATAACCCAAGGCAAGTGCTTTTATAGGGTTTCACACCAGAAATAAAGAAGACTATATGTGTCGGTCTGATAAAGTAATTGCTGCAGCTGCTCTTAATGCTATATCCCACAACTGTATGCTGTTTTATCAAAGAGGACCCATCTCATTTCAACCAGGATTGTAATCTATGGTCTCAATTTGGAGACTCCAATGCAAAATGTAGTTTGCCAGCTCTCACAATCAGTCCTTTTTTTTACTTAGGTTTTCAGCTCATAGGTTAATCTGAGCAGCACATCAGAGGAAGAATTAGTCACTGCCATCTCCCGCTGATTGTTTAAACTGATATGTTGCACTGCTGCTGCTGAACAGTGCAGCTCAAATCAAGCAGTGATGAATGCACACTTAGGCTCTTCAATATGTCTGTCAAACAGTGTTCACTTTCACATAATAATAAACAGGCTTAAACATTTCCTTAAATTTCAACCTGTATTTACATTTTTGTAGCAACAAGAAGTTACTGTCCATTTAAGGCATCATACTTTCACTTTCGATCATTGCTGAGCCGTCTTTTATTTCATCCCTCTCACTCACATCTCTCTGACAGATGCGGCTTCCTCTGGCAAACAAGTTTAATTTCTCACGGCTCTTTAGATGAGATAGCACTGCTGATGTACAGAGGCTGCCAAAATGTGAATCCGTCCAATGCTTTCTGGGTTTTGCACACGGCCAGGCCTCAATCGTTCAGCTGCGTCGTCTTTTGAACCTCTGTATGAAGTCGGCGTGAGTGATAAAAGCCACAGACTCCCAAATGAATATGCCAGGCTCAATGGGAATAACTCATGTACATCGCTGAGCGCGGATGATATGCCTTCATTCACTCACTCGGCGGTGACAGTGTGATCCTGAATTACTAGGTCCCACAGTGCTTGTTTGCACCCTCTGTGAAGGGGTCAAGCAGCAGGAAGTTCCTCTTTAAAGTTCAATGTGTTGCACTGATGGTGACTGTGGACTGTCATCACGCAGCAATTTCTTCCACTTCACCTTTCCGTCTTGTGTTTCCTTGCCGTAAAACACTATCTTGTGAACAGATGCTATCACTCAGAACTGCTTGGTGATATTTGGGAAGAGCACAGGTGAAAAAATAAGCACATCTTCAAACACCAGTGCTAATGACAGGCCGAAAAGGAGAGGTTTGGCTAATGGTTTCTATCTAAGTCCATTAGGGTCATTTGATCCTCCTCCTCGGCGGGAATCATGTTCTCTGCCTGGCTATTTGAGAAGGCGACATCAAGGCAGCTGTCCTCCATTACAGATAAACATGGCTCGTCCCTTTCAGCTTCATCTCTGTCACTCTCTGTGGGTCTCATAATGAGCGTGCTGTGTAGAGGGGAGGATTAGTCAGTCAGCATGTTGTTTATTTGCAGACACGGTCAATCCAACGTTTCTGCGGTGGGAGGGAAATTGGTCAACATGATTATTTTTGCTTGCATGTGCTTTTCAAATATGGGAAAAAGGGGGAATATGTGAAAATATTTTTCTGTGACTGATTAGTCTCATGTCTGAATGTGTGTGTGTGTTTGTGTGTTGATGTGTGGTGAGCTCAGGTGCGCTGTTTGAAATTGGAGCAGGAGGTAGAAAAGAATAAGATCCTCTCCGAAGCTCTGCAGACTCTCGCCACGGAGCACCACGAACTTGAGCAATCCGTCGTCAAGGGATCTTCACCACGGAGTGCCCTTAGCGAGGATGAGTTCCACGACGCCGTCTCTGGTGAGTTGACAAGTTGTCAAACCGTGGCAGATGCAGGAGATTTGGTGTAAAAACTCCTGCTTACACTCCCTGTCGTTCACTCGTAGGACTCTGGGATACTCTCTGCTGGTGGTAAATGTGTCTGGTATGTTTAACGCTGCATGGTTTAGCTGAAATGACTCAGCTGTTTGCATGTGTTGTGACACTTCCAACTGGGCCTCACTAATGGTTTTTGAGAAGTTATGATGGTGAAAAGTTTGTATTTGGACTTTTAGGAGTTCATTAAATGCTAACCATGTGTAATTTTCTACAATGCTATAAGGGCATTAATTTTAACTGAATTTAATTGAGATTTTAGGTTCTGAGCCTAAATATCGAAGGAGTTAACAACATAATAACTTTGATGATTGAAAGCATTAATAGCACTTGATGTGCTATAAATATTGACTCATTATTTGCATGAATGCTTTTATCGGTTTCAAATTATTCATTACACGCACAGCAGAACATTTCTGTCTCACAAAATAGAGTTCTTCACATCTGAACCACTTTGTGTCACCTCTCCATTTGGGATCCCTTCTAAAAATACTTTGTCTGGTCACTATTATTCATGTTGTATGTTTGTGTGTGTGTGTGTGTGTGTGTGTGTGTGTGTGTGTGTGTCAGATTCTGAGTCTGAACCTTCCCTGAGCGGCTTCGAGACCGTGGCCAGTCGTTCATTTGAAGAGGACGAAGAGGTGGAAAACTCTGTTGTGTTCAGCAGCCAGTGCAGCAGCCCCACAAGCATGTTGCACGAGGATCACCATGGCGACAAGGACGAGACTCAACCCAATGGGATCTTGAAGCATAGGTCAGCCATGCTTTATGCCCCCAGTTTGTCTTTTGTCTGTCTTTCATTAAAACACGATGCTGTCTTACAAAAGGCCTGTGTCCTCTAATCAGCACATTATTTTAACTAAATACGCTCACACAAGTGTATTTACAAAATGACCTGTTTTTATTGATTAGTTTAAATTTGGAGTCCAGTCGAAGGTTATTCTAATTTATAATGTGAATAATTTAGTGTGGCGTGCTTGGTAAAGGAAAGAGAAAGAGTTGTATTGAAAGGATGGAGCTCTGTGTAGGCGTTGTTAAATATTGATACGGTCACAGTGTAATATAATAATCACTCTGCAGTATGATCCTGTGTTGGCTAACTGCTGCAGGCAGCTTTAGACTTCAGTTCAGAATATTTAAATGATTCAAATCGGATGCTTATATTAACTCTTTGTTCTATTCTACCACTTTCCAATTGTATGAGATGAATCTGCTATATCCCAACCTTCTGCCCCTCTCGCAGACCTTTGACCTTTGTCTGGTTGTGTGTATCACTGAAACTGAGATTATGGCTGTTGCAGATGGATTTTTCAGAGGCTGCCGACCACCTTTGATACCAATGTTGATAGTTTCTGCGGGCTTTGTTCCAGCGCATCACACAATCCATTTCAGTCTTTTGTTGATGATATTCACCTGGAAAAATACATGGGGTCCCTGGCTATTATATATACATATATATGAATATATATGGACCATTTGTTCCAGTAAAATATGTCTTTATTTTGAGAATGTTTTGTGGAAGTTTCAACATTTGTGTGTTATCTTAGAACAAGCCTACCTGCACCAATGTTTTCAAGAAATGATTTCAGCATCTGGAGCATCCTAAGAAACTGTATTGGAATGGTAAGTTTTATTATTTTGTTCCTTCCGCTGTTTGAAATACAGTGTTATGCCGTGTGTTTTGTTAGTTTAGCCCTTTTATGTGCTTCTATGAAAAACTTCAAGGGAATACACAGTATTGTTCAAAATAATAGCAGTACAATGTGACTAACCATAAGAATCCAGGTTTTTAGTATATTTTTTATTGTTAAATGGCAAACAAGTTACCAGTAGGTGCAGTAGATTCTCAGAAAACAAACATGTGTACGCTCTTAAAGCTGTGCAATTGGGCAATTAGTTGAAAGGGGTGTGTTCAAAGAAATAGCAGTGTCTGCCGTTGACTGTACAAACTCAAAACTATTTTGTACAAACGTTTTTGTTTCTAGGATTTAGCAATCCTGTGAATCACTAAACTAATATTTAGTTGTATGTGACACCATTGTCTCGTTGAAATAAACATTTCAAGGGCATGTCCTCTTCAGCAGAAGGCAACATGACCTCTTGAAGTATTTTGACAAATGCAAACTGATCCATGATCCCTGGTATGTGATAAATAGGCCCAACACCATAGTAGGAGAAACATGCCCATATCGTGATGCTTCCTTCACTGTCTTCACTGTGCACTGTGGCTTGAATTCAAAGTTTGGGGGTCGTCTCACAAACTGTCAGTGGCCCTTGGACCCAAAAAGAACAATTTTACTCATTCCACGAAATGTTCCTCCATTTCTCTTTAGGCCAGTGTAATTTGCCAAATTTTCCACAAGGGGCATTCCCCAAGGGGAATGGCAAATGGCAAAGAATTTCCCCTTGGGGATGAATAAAAGTAATTCTGATTCTGGTTATTCTTTGATCCATTTTGATGGTTGTCTTCCATTTTCTTCCACGTCTCTCTGGTTTTGCTCTCCATTTTAAGGCATTGGAGATCATTTTAGCTGAACAGCCTATACTCTTTTGCACCTCTTTATAGATTTTCCCTTACTCCAATCAACCTTTTAATCAAAGTACGCTGTTCTTCTGAACAATGTCTTAAACGACCCATTTTCCTCAGGCTTTCAAATGCATGTTCAACAAGTGCTGCTGGCTTCATCCTTAAATAGGAGCCACCTGATTCACACCTGTTTTTTTTACAAAATTGTTGACCTCAGTGATTGAATGCCACACTGCTATTTTTTGAACACACCCCTTTGCCCAATTGCAGAGCCTTAAGAGCGTGTATATCATGAATACTGGGTCTTGTTTGTTTTCTGAGAATCTACTGCACCTACTGGTAACTTGTTTGCCACTTAGCAATAAAAAATATACTAAAAACCTGGATTATTCTTGTTAGTCACATTGTATTATTTTAAACAATACTGTACATACCCAGTGTGACATGAAATGAAAGAGTGTTTTTGGGCGCATTAAAAGGCCATTTGAAGGTTATGCTTTCAAAAGTATTGTTTCGTGCTATATTAGTCAGGGTCACAAAGCATTCAGCAGGATATAGAATCACCATTATCTTGTGCCTGAACACGAATATTACCTTTTAGTTTTCTGCATGAAGCACCATTGTTCTTTTTCTGTAATGAAACCGCAGCTTCTTATTATTTTCTTTTTCATGCCTCTTCTAGGAACTCTCCAAGATTACAATGCCAGTGATTTTCAACGAACCGCTAAGTTTTCTGCAGCGTCTAACGGAGTACATGGAGCACGTGTACCTTATCCACCAGGCCAATGCTACGTCAGACTCCATTGAGAGGATGAAGGTGACACACTGGACTCGCTGTACATGTGGTTGGTTACTCTGTAGTCGCAGCTAATGGGTTAATCTTACCGACCTGTGCCCTCTGTTTGCAGTGTGTGGCTGCGTTCGCTGTGTCAGCAGTGGCCTCTCAGTGGGAGCGCACAGGCAAACCCTTCAATCCGCTGTTAGGAGAAACCTACGAGCTGGTCAGGTAAATGGAGTCATGTACTGAAGACTGAGGTTGTGCTTATGATAATATGTAAAAGCACAACTAATGTCATTTAGGCAGTTTTTAAGGAGGAAATGTTACACAAACTTGATACCAAACCAGAAATTATGCCTACTTTTAAAGTGGATTAGTACACCATAACTGCATCTCGTGTATCTTTGTTGCCAAATTAAAGTGATTATCATTTAATTTCAAACCATGCAATCCTAAATGTGATCAGCTCCTGGACATGTGTCATCTGGTGGTGACAATTCCCTAACTCTCACTACTCCTTTTTATAGCATGTGAACACCTACGGTAGCTCTGCAGGGACATGCTGTTGTTCGACGAACCCTGCGGAAATAGATCAGATAATGAGTTCACTTTGAATTCAAAATGAATGTAGTTCATAAATGCTCTAGGTCTTCGTGCAAGATAGTATGTTTAAACAGATTCATTAATGTCCTTCTTCTCCAGCAGTGCTCAGTTTATCCTGGTCAGCTGTTGGAACAGGAACAGGAAGTAATTAAAACTACAAGCAGGGATAACGGGCTGTCAGGGTTAAAGCCCTAGGAGAAGTTTGTTAAAGTACAACTGGTGAAAAATTGCAGAAAAAAAGTCCAAGATGGCATTTAATTCAAAATGGCAGACTGCCAGTTGGTGATTTCTAAATATTCGGAGGATGAACATGGCAACATGGTTGTAAATAGGAACCAAATCGTTACAGGTTACAGGAGTTTTTATGCTTGCAAAAATGGCTGCCTTGTTTTCAAGCTTGTTGAATGAGTTTGGAGCGTATTGGATGAACCCAAAGAAGAGTTTGTTAAAGTGTAAGGGTAGCTATATTTGTTGGTCACACATTCCAACAAAAAGGTGGACTTGGGCTCTTGACATGGACAATGTATTGTTTTAAAGTTAATTTACTGGGCTTATTTAGAATATATAAAGAAATTCAAGGTTCATTATGGAGGATGATAATGTTATTGCGACACAAGTAGTTCTTTGCAATATGTATATTGCCATTGATAATATTACGATATATTGTGCAGTCCTAAAAAATACTTTACTCATTATTACCCATACTCAGCTTTTTACATCCACTTGTCCAGGGAGGAGCTTGGTTTCCGGCTCATATCGGAGCAGGTGAGCCACCACCCTCCAGTCAGCGCCTTCCATGCTGAGGGCCTGAAGCAGGACTTTGTGTTTCATGGCTCCATTTATCCTAAACTTAAGTTCTGGGGCAAAAGTGTGGAAGCAGAGCCCAAAGGCATCATTACACTGGAGCTACCCAAGTAAGTTATTGCTATTGATTTGGAAAAATAAAGCACTTGTAAACAATTCTTGTTTATTTGTTGTTTGTTTCTCAGGTTTAATGAATCCTACACATGGACAAACCCTACATGTTGTGTTCATAACATCATTGTAGGCCAGCTGTGGATAGAGCAGTATGGAAATGTGGAAATAACCAATCACAGGTAAAAAAAAAAAAAAGAGTATATATATATATATATATATCAGGATCATATTTGTCAAATACAATTACACTTTGCAGAAGTCATTTTCCAGGAAGTTTGACCAACATAATAAATGAGGAAGTTTTGTATGACTGAGTTGGCAGAAAGTGAGAGGTCGATAATAACTTCTCTTCAACTTTCTTTTCAGAACTGGTGAAAGGTGCTGCCTGAATTTTAAACCGTGTGGTCTTTTTGGCAAAGAACTGCACAAAGTGGAGGGTTATATTTTGGATAAAAGGTACAGTATCACGTGCTGAATTATTCATCACCGCTTCAATTCTTGCACACGGTAACATTCGTATGACCTGTTTTCAGTTCGAGCTGTGCCATGCTGAATGATCTGGCGTCACCATTAAGTTTTATTTCTGCTATTTCTGTGCAATTATGGCCATTAAGCACATAAATCAAAACCTGCATAGGTTTTGATTTGCATAGCGTCTCATTATAAAACTAAATTATGCAAATTGTGACTTAACAGTTCACCGTTAATAATTCATCAACGCCAAGGACAATGCATGGCTTTGGTGTCAAACCCTTAATTATTACTACTGTGGGACTGGCAGATAAACTTTGATTAAAGATTAAAGAAATAATAAAAAAACAGGGGCAGATGGTTTAGTGAGAAGAACATCAGTTTCAAAAGTGACTCAGAAAGAAAGACAAACATGAATCTGTAACTATGCAACAAAATAAAAATGAAGATATGAGGTTACAAAAGACGCTGATACCATACACAGAGTTAAAAACCTTTCATTGTTAACTCTGATGTTGAGCGTCTGCCAAAGCTCCTCCAAGTGATGATTGTTTAATTCGTATGAGACTGAGCAGCGTGACGCTCCACCTAAAGGTTGCTTTTATGAGCTGATTATCCTGTGTTTGCGCCTAAGGATGTCTCTGTGTGTGGCTGCATTTTCCACAGCAAAAAGAAGCTGTATTCTTTCTACGGGAAGTGGACAGAGAGCTTGTACGTGATCGAACCGGCTGCTTTCGAGGCCCATAAGAAGAGCGACAAGAAGGCAGCAGAAGAGAAAAAGGCCAGCAAATCGGTATAATCCTACTAATGACACACCTTATTGGTGAAAACAGTTTGAATAATTTAGAAGAGTATCTCCAGAGAGTTATAAATGTTTGTCATGCTGTTGTTCAGGGTGGCAGCGTGGAGCAGGAGGAGGTTTCCTCTTCAGCTACAGACACTGTGCAAGTAATTCCCGGGAGTCAGCTGCTGTGGAGAATCCCACCGAGACCTGAAAACTCAACAGAGGTCTGACTCTTTCAGATATTTATTCAGCTGGCTTTTTATGTATTACTATTTAACTTCAATTTATATTCATAGAATATACAGGTAAAGGTAAAGAATAACTGAAAGGTATGCAACTAAACTGAAAGAGCAGTTACACCTAGAAAACATTTTCAAAGGACAGGCTTGAATGCTAGATTCGCACAAAAGCAGTGTCAATCTGATAAGAATTATATCAAGGGTCAATACTATTAAGTGATTAGTTTTTGTATAATAAAATTCAATATTTAAATGTTCTGTATAGAGCCTTAATACCAGGGGTGTACGGTGGCCCAGATGGCTCACAGCAACACAAGTATGCAAATAAGCCACAACACATATTCAGAAAACATAATGAAATAACCACAGCACAAGAGAAATGTATCTACAATGCAAGTGAGTGACTAATATTGTGGATGGATGAAGTGGCTACATTAGCTACTGTGCCATATTTATGCCACTGTGGAATTTATAATAAGTAGATTAACTTAAGGTATAAGTTAATCTGCGCTTTAACGTGGGACAGTGAAAGGGAAAGTTGTTCCATAACTTAGTTCCTTGACAAAACCAACCTCTGAATGTGATTGCTTTGTAAACAAGAAGATTTTTGGCAAGGTAACAGTGATATTTTGAACTATACCAATCTTGACTTGCAGATGTACAGCTTCACATCCTTCGCGATGCAACTAAATGAGCTGCACAATGACATGGAGGGAGTCATTGCACAGACCGACTGCAGACTTCGCCCAGACATACGAGCCATGGAGAACGGCGACATTGGTAAACACTTTTTTTTTCTGGTTTAACAGAATTACTCAAAAGTGACTTGAGTTAATCTAATATTTCTCCACCTAGACCTTGCCAGTGAGGAGAAAAAAAGGCTTGAGGAAAAACAAAGAGCTAGTCGCAAAAACCGCGCCAAGTCTGACGAAGAGTGGAAAAGCAGGTAAGGATTCGGCAAGTGGCCATATATCAGGCAGTTTGTACAGCAGCTGGACTTGCATTTAATTTCTGTATTTCTTCTGTTGCTTTGAAAAGATTAATGCTAAATATCAATTTCTCTCCCAACCTGAATTGTGTGGGGTTTTTTCCCCTTTTGCATCTGCACTTTGATGTTCAGGAGTCCTGCCCTTGGCCCAAGGTTAGAGCTGCCTGCTGTTTGCTTGATGTGTGTGAAATGTCTTATGTGTTCACGTGACCCTTACTCTCACCAAACACTTCTTATCCTTAACCATGTCTTGTTTTGATTTGCCACAAAATGAAAGATAGAGAAGAAAAAAAATCACCACTTGGAGTGACAATGATTGTTTTTACCGGCATGACAGCTCCACATACTGGCACTTAATGGAATAACTCAAACTCCCAATCCCCTTTTTTCCTGCTTTTATGTTGATATTCTGTATAAACCCCTTGAAAGTTCATTCTAGTCCAGCAACCGACCAAGCTTGTATGCAAATGAGTGACTATCTTAGGATGTGGCTAATCTTTATTGCTTGGAGTAGTTTTGTTTTTCCGCCTGCTGCCCTCTCTGTTTATCAGTCGCTCTGACTGAATACTGATTAAACGCTTTTTTTTTCTCCAGGTGGTTCCAGCAGGGCCAAAACCCGCACACCCACTCCCAGGACTGGCTTTTCACTGGTGGATACTGGGACCGTGAATACAGCCAGCTGCCTGACATTTACTAACACTGAGGTGCGTTCCAAGTAGCATCTCGTGTCAGAGATGATTATTTTTTAAAAAGCAAAGATCTACTTCAAGCGATATGCAAACAAGCAAAAGTGTGTGGCCTTCATTTTCTGTGGGTTAGTAAAATAATGTATCAAATGTCAATAACCAATGTTTTAAAGTGAAATGTTACATTGTTTGGCTTTGAACTGTAGCATATGTATTTATATTGAGGTCATATTAAATGTTTTTGTTCATTTAGCTCCAGGGAGAAGTGTGTTACTCTAAAATGGTTTTACTGTACATCTTGTTTTAAGTGTTTCTAATAATCACGTGTTGGCTCTTAATATAACTGTATATACAATTTACACCAAGTTCCAATGATTCCTGACCTCATCAAGTCATTTCCTCTTGTGTCACAAAACCCGAGGAACTTAACGTCAATGTTACAGATGTTCTTATATTTTCTGAATGAATTTTACAATTAAAATACTAAACTTTATCTGTTGTATTCAGCATCACATTTCTTACATTTAAACTGTTAAAGGCCATGATAAGTTCTGCTTCATCAATCTAGAGAACACACAGACCTGCAGATGCAACAAGTCACACTGGACACTGCACACCGTGAATTGTAAAAGCACATAGTATTTAGGTATATTTTTTTATATTTGAATCTCAAAGTGCATCATTTCACAAAATCTTACAATACAATATGTGAACACTGAGCACAATATTTCACCCCATGCTATTGTTCACCAGTTGCACTAATGCATCAAATGACCACTAAGTAGTTGAGTAAGCTT
The DNA here is from genome assembly GCA_024416835.2 of Perccottus glenii. NCBI lineage: Eukaryota > Metazoa > Chordata > Actinopteri > Gobiiformes > Odontobutidae > Perccottus > Perccottus glenii. Next base: position 11,928,477 of record CM044559.2, read on the forward strand.
TTACAGCACTAATTGACTTCGCAACAATGATAACGTCTCCGCCGCAGTGAATACGTTGGTGGGTCTCTGCTTAATTACACATATTCATTCTGCGGGGCATTTATTGACGCTCACGTCGCCAGCAACCTTTGATGCTTTGTTGAATGCCACAGGCCGTCCATTAATCTGCACATTACGCAAGCAGCCCACAAATGGTGAGTGCACCGGGACTGCGTTTGGCTTCATTGTCCCTGAAGTGGAATAAAAGCAGAAAAAGACGAGAGAAGTTACAGAGGCCAGTGCTATCTCTGAGAGTACATGGTGAAAAGTGTCGGCCGCACTAACCTCCAATGTAAAGGGAGTGTGTTTTGGTTGAGAACGAATGGAGTGTGTGCGACCCCAATTTCTGTTTTGACACAGAGTCCACGGACAGTGTAAGTACTTCCTTAAGCTTGGAGACTGGGGGGAAAAAAAGAGTTACAGTTTTGAATTGATTAAGTCACCTTAAGTTACTCAGAGCAGTCAGTCATACCTTTAATAGAGTGAAACCTCCCATCGCAGAGTGTTTGAGGGGGTCTCACTGTGGTCTGGAGATCACCACTGCTGTCATTCATTTCAACCACCACCTGAAAAAATTAGGCACCAACATTGTTTTGACATATTTTCCTTTGTTTTATAGCTGGAATGTAGGACATTTGTACCTTGTTTTCCATTAGGAACACATTAAGGCTGGTAGTGTGACTCTGAACGTGGAAGAGAAGACCTGTCAGCTGATGAGGACGCAGCTCGAAACTCAACTCAAAGTCAGGGCCAAAGGTCCAGTACTTTTCTAGAAGACACAAGAAAAACTTTGTATTGTACCCTCATACATAAAAGAACTAAAAAAAATAAAGGTAAAGGATATAGCAAAAAAGAAAGAAAAGCACACAATGTACTAAAAGCTCCCAGAATTTAGCACATCTCATTCTTCTAATTCATTGAAATCATTACTACAAAGCAGAGCAGGCATTATGACAAAGTAATCACACAGGTGTTTGTGATCAGCCTGAGTAAAAGACATTATAGGAACATGCAGTGTCTGCGTTTTGAGGACCGTACTAAATGTGGACTACAGTATAATAGTAGGATACATCTCTAACAAATATGTGAAAATGAATTATTATTCATATATTGCAATATCACTACAACAGTTCCCTCAAAGGGCTTTACAGACTGTACTAGACAACACCCCCTATCCTTAGACTCAGACAGTCAACACAAACAATGTTGCCAGGCTGTTTATTTATTTATTTTATTAGCACTTAATTATCTCTGTGGGGAAATTCACTGTCGGCAGCCACCACCAGGGGGTGCCCAGCATGTTTTGATGTTGGTGGGGGAAACTGCAGTACCCATAGGAAACCCACTCAAGCACAGGGAGAGCATGCATACATAAAGTCCATTATATATCAACGGGATGTAACCTACATAGTTCATAACAGCCACCGATATAGTGCACTGAATACCTCATCTTAATATCATCTAGTTTGTGTCTGATCTGCAGCACCTTTTGAAATTTGCATGTAGTAAAGGACTGACTGCTACACACTTATATTGGACTGTTGTGTCTCATTATACAGTATATATTGTGAGATGTATTCTCATGCCCCATCACAGTTACCTTGCGGACCTGGCAAACAGTATCGATGAAAGAGGCATTATTCTTCCTTTTTCCATCATAGGCGTGATCAGCACAAACATTAAAGCTATATACACATACTAATGATTTTAAATGCTCTGTATTATCTGGTAAAAGGGTGCAGCTTTCTGCTGTGTGTGTGGTGTAGCTTAATGTGTGGCTGTCAGGGGGATTGGAACAAGATTTTAAGTTGTATTTGACCTTGATAAAGGTAAATAACTAAAATATACATAGTGTAATATTGTAGTATGGAATGCAAAGCTCTACCCATCACGATGTAACCACCACTGGTCCCAAAGTATGTCCCAGTCTCAGTGAGTCCATCAGAGCAAGGCAGTGCTTTGTAGCTGGTCTCAGGCGTCCCAACCAGCACCTCATTCATTCTGAAGTCCCGAATACAGCCAACAAAACTTTTCATGGGAACACTGTGTCCTTGCTGAGAGTTAGACAAGATGCAAAATAAAACCTCAAAATATGGAGAGTGTTCAAAAGAGGTGACACAAACAGGATCTGTGCTCACTTTTCTGACTTTTCTCTTTGTATGCGCTCCGAGATACACAGGATTCTGCAGCTCCAGTGATGATTCTTCATTGTTAGCTAAGTGACCATCTGTCACACGGACTCCGTCGACCAGCAGATGAAAAGCACTTCTCCCCACACTGAGCTCTACCTGCACACACACACACACACACACACACACACAATCTGTCACGGCAGTAAAAATTACAGGGGACAAAAAGGACAGTGCCAGAAGGGCACAAAAACTGAGTTATTACCCTGTGCCATCTCCCATCGTTGCTCCTCTGCTTGTGTTCAATGATTCTGTTTGGCCCAAGTGACATCTTGATCTTGCCATTGGCCAGGTAAAGAGCCAGCAGTGGGATGACTCCTGACCCAGCCACATGGAGAACGAGCCCTTTAGATGATGCAGTCTTGATGCCAAAGGAGAATTGAAGCCTGAGAAGCACAACGCATGACATAGACAGCTATGTTGTAGATGTTTGGTTTTTTTTGTTTAAAATATAGTCACTTTTCATTGTTCCGGAAGACAATAGTGTGATAGTGGCATTCCAGATCCCTGCCTCTGGGAGCAACCATGTGTTTCTAAAAAGGCCATTCAGGGACTAGGCGAATTGAGAGCTCTAAATTGCCCATATGAATGCTTGTGAGTGTTTGTCTCTCAGTGTCAAGCCTGTGATTAACTGGCAGTTGTCCAGTGCGTATCCCACCCTAATGCCCAAAGCAGCTGGGATGGACCCCAGCCCTATGTGGTTTGTAAAGAATAAGCAGAAGGAAATGCAGTGCATTATTCAGTATGATTTCAACATTGTGTAAATTTATCAAAATAGCACTTTTTGCATTTGTTTATTTTAGAAATACAGTATTGTTTAAAATAATAGCAGTGCAATGTGACTAACCAGAATAATCCAGGTTTTTAGTATATTTTTATTGCTAAGTGGCAAACAAGTTACCAGTAGGTGCAGTAGATTCTCAGAAAACAAACAAGACCCAGCATTCATGATGTGCACGCTCTTAGGGGCTGTGCAATTGGGCAATTAGTTGAAAGGGGTGTGTTAAAAAAAATAGCAGTGTCTGCCGTTGACTGTACAAACTCAAAACTATTTTGTACAAACGTTTTTGTTTCTAGGATTTTTTTTAAATCCTAGAAACAAAAAACTGCTTCACATCTGTGTGGCACCTCTCAGCTGTTATTCCACTCCAAGATTCTTTAAGAACATTCCACAATTCATTTACATTTCTTGGTTTTACTTCAGAAACAGCTTCTCGATTGGATTAAGGTCCAGGGATTGGGCTGGCCACTCTATAACATTATTTTGTTGGTTTGGAACCAAGACTTTGCTTGTTTACTCATGTGATAGGGGTCATTGTCTGGTTGAAACAAACATTTCAAGGGCATGTCCTCTTCAACATAAGGCAACATCACCTCTTCAAGTATTTTGACAAATGCAAACTCATCCATTATTCCTGGTATGCAATAAATAGGCCCAACACCATAGTAGGAGAAACATGCCCATATCATGATGCTTGCTTCCCTGTGTTCCCTCCACAGATCCCACTAGAAGATTTATTACCTCCTGTTCCTATCACTGTACAGCTGCCAGGAGTGGACAATTAATGCACTACAAGAGGAGAAGTGCAGCTTGAATGAAGGCTTAGGGCATTTATGAGATCTATTATATTACCAACAAATGCCATCAAAAACTATGGACTGCGTCTTTAAAGCTTACTGATACAGCTACCATTGTGCTCATACCCTGGCATTTTTTTTAGAGAATATGAATAATTACACAAAAACAAATTTCACTCTTAGTTAGTGGTTGGGTGAAGCCATTTATTGTTAAACAACTGTGTTTACTCTTTTTAAATCATAATGACAAACGTTTACATACCCCAGTTGTAGATAATGTGTATTGGCACCTTTTAACATAAATGACAGCTTGAAGTCTATTGTGGTAGTTGTGGATGAGGCTCTTTATTTTCTTTCTCTTGGGCTGTCTTGCATGAACTGCACGTTTGAGATCTCCCCTCCGCTCAATGATATTGAGGTCAGGTGACTGAGTCCAGTCCAGAACCTTCACTTTATGCTACTGTAGCCAATGACAGATCGGACTTGGCCTTGTGCTTTGGATCGTTGTCATGTTGGAACAGTACGTCCCATACGCAGCTTCCGGGCTGATGAGTGCACATTTTCCTCTTGTATTTTCTGATAACATGCTGTACTCATCTTTTCCGGTGCCTTTGTAGCTCACACATCCCCAAAACATCCACCTTTATGTTTCACAGTAGGAATGGTGTATCTTTAATCATAGGCCTTGTTGACTCCTCTCCAAATGTAACGTTTATGGTTGTGGCCAAAAAGTTACATTTTGGTCTTATCAGTCCAAATGACTTTGTTCCAGAGGTTTTGAGTCTCTGTGTTGTTTGGCAAATTATAAGCGTAATGCTTTGTGGCATTTGTGTAGTAATGACTTTCTTCTGGCAACTAGACGATGCAGACCATTTCCTCCTTATTGGGCATCTTGAAACAGCCACACCACTTTTTTTCAGCTGAAGTTATTTGTGGGTTTTTCTTTGTATCCTGAACAATTTTTCTGGCAGTTGTGGCTGAAATTTCTGTTGGTCTACCTGACCTTGGTTTGGTTTCATTAGAATCCCTCATTTTCTTTATTAGAGTTTGAACACTGCTGATTGGCATTCTCAATTCCATGGATATATTTTTTATCCTTTTCCTGGATGACAGATGCAAGGGTCTGTCAGGAGCCCAGAAACTCACTGACCTTTTATTCACACACACATTGATTACAAGCAAACAGCTCACAGGTGAGGAATGGTTACCTTTAGTAGCCATTCAAACCTGTTTGTGTCCACTTGTGCATGTTATCAGGCCAAAATCACCAGGGTATGTAAACTTTTGATCAGGTTCATTTGGGTAGTTTCTGTTTATGATTTAATAAGAGTAAAGACAGTTGTTTGACAATAAATTTGTTTTGCCAACCACTAACTATGAGTGAAAAACGTTTTTTTGTGTTATCATTCATATTCTCTGAAAAATGTCCAAACAATCACAGATTCTGCCAGGGTATGTAAACTTATAAGAACAACTGTATTTCATAGATACAATTATGTTATCAGCAGCAATATGTACAGTTACATGTGAGTAAGTCTTTGTAACTCTTGTGGTGCTTGCCCCAGATGAGGCTTTTAGAGGCATGTTGGTATGTTTGAACAGGTTCAGATAATGGTTTTATGGAGGGACTGGTTTATAGTATAGTATAATATGTGACCTATAAGTGTTATTCTGTAAAGGATTGTATACATAAATGTGTCTATAGAACAAAATGACCAGCACCTGTGATTGAGCTCCTTATGTGGCACAGTGTAACTGAGCCAGCTGTCAGCCTCATACAGATGGTAGTCAACACCATGTGCTGTCCAATGGCTGCAATGACCACCTGCAGAGTCTGGCACAACCTGAAAAACATACAGCTACAATCACACACTGACAAAAAAGAAAAAACAGTACGGTATGGTAATGGTACATTTGTCTTACAGCTCTCTTGTGGTTGTGTGGCTTTGCCATTACAGGTGCAGGTAAAAGTCTGGTTTGTGGTGTTTGAAGACTGCAAAGTCCGAGAACCATGTCTTCAGTTTGTTGGAACAAGCTTAGGTCAGCAGGTATAAAGCTGTGTTTAAATCTGTAAAAAAAAAAAAAGAGTGTAAATAAGTGAACTAATGTAAGTGAAAAATACTGTATATGAACATAGCCATGACAACAGCCATGACATGAATATAGTATTATTTATCCCAACCTCCTTGCATGAAGGTTAGTGATGCAGGCTTTGGATTTTAGTTCCTGCACGTTTTCAGCCCATGGTTCAACTTGAAGGGATTGTTCTAACTTGATATTGTCAATGCTGAGCTCCAGCCTAAGAAAGATGAGATAAGGGTTGTAATCATTAAAAAACCAAGATGTGATTCTGTTACAGTTCACATGGAGCTAAATCCTATCATAGCTGCAATGGGCGTGAGGTTTAATACCTCCTACACCCAGGACAATGGCCAGTTAATTGAAATGATAACTCTTGGAGAAATACACTTAAGAGACAATCTCTCAATCATATTCACAATGGGCAATTTAAATTCACCAATTCACCTTTAGATGGATGTTGAAAGCCAGAGAAGCCAAAGAGAAGCCACTCTACTGCCAGGTAATGTAACAGTAAATATTGTAAAGCAATGACTTGTTACAACCATTACCATACAACCATTGTACAACAAACAACATACACATTTTCTACAGACTGAAGATCAATTAAATGATGCCAATGATTCATGTCAGTTATAAATTGGATTTTATAAACATCCACTGGGTCCATCATTGATGATTATAATTTCTCTCACAGGTAACAAATCAAGGGATAATATGTGTATCACCTTTATCTCAATATAAAACCCTAAAGTATATCTGGTAATGTTAGATAAGTGACACTTGTTATAATGATATTATAAAAGTAAAAAAAAAAAACATTTACCCTGATGGGCTCCCCACTGCAGATACATAGTGCCATCTGCCATCGTCGTACCTCTCTGGCGATTTCACAGTGTAATTATTACTATTAAATAATACGTGGCCGTCCGACAGGCCCAGTAGGAAGGCATGGTCAGAGAGTGTGCCCTGTAGTAGAGCATCGCAAAGTGTTCATTAACCAGAATATGAACATGTGACTCTCAATTAGGTGTCATTTACCTGAGAGCTGCTTTTAAGTAGGGCACTGTGTCCGTGTGTGCTTTTAAAGCCCAGAGACACTTGTACTTCTGCTGCTTTCTCCCCATCAAACAAAGACTCCAGAGGCAAAGGTGAGCTCAGACTCGCAGTGCGGACTCCCTGCATTTTGAAATAATAATTACAGTAAGAAATATGTCCCAATAAAGGTGAAAAAACTATGCTTATAACTGATGTACTTTCTGCAGTTTACCAGCAGTAGCACTGGACATCCGTTCCCTACACCTATTGTTGTTTCGTAATGAACTATTTCAGTGTTTGCGGTCATGTGATCCACGCATCCTCTCAGCCCTGGAACGTTGATGTTGTGCCTAAAATATGAACACAAAAATAAGTCATAAACATTACAAACTAACATAATCAAGTGATGTTTAAATGTTATCGTCACCTGTTTCTAAGTTCTGCAGATAGACCCCCGATGTAAAAACATGTGTACGCAGTTTTAATGTGGTCTGTGGAGAGGAGCTCTGAACCGTACTGGACTTTAAACTGGTCTGAAGTGAAGATGGCAAAGCTTGTGTCCTGAAAAAGAAAGGATAACAAAGGCCGTGTAAAATATTTATGGTTTAAATCTGATAATTTATATGAAAAAGGTATCTCCGCTTACATATAGCGAGACTTTTCCTGCACTCTGAGCTCTGATCTCGTGATTTTCTTGTCGTCCTCGTATGACTAGAAAGCCCGTCTCCACATACACACAGAAATAGGACTCCTGTCAAAAAGGAAAACTCTTGTTATATATACTGTATAACCACATTAATCATTTTGTTTCTAAAAAGACTAAAAACTGTACCTCATTGCCAATGTAGAACAGCAGCGCGTCTGTCTCCCGGCTGTTTGTGTGAAACTTGAAAAGCCGTGTGTTCTTGTCTTTTATGCGTGCCATGCGGTAGCCTGTCCCCTCGTAGTAATCGGACGCCTCCAAATCTGGAATCCTGGTGATATAAAAATTCTCATGTGTCTCTCTTATAATCAGAGACTTCTGTTTCCTGTTCATGCTTACCTGACATTGACATGGGGCTGTTTAGCATCTATATTAACCGCATGCTTGAAGTTAAAGAGGGACACAGGGTTGTCATTAATGTAGGAGAGTTTAATGGCTCCTTGGTATTTGGGGTAGTGTAGCTCCACTGGTGGCTTTCAGGACAAAAACATTATTTTGATCAAGATTGAGTCCACCATATAAATATTTCTGTATGGAGACGTAAAGGTGAAATAGCATTGAGTAATTACAGTAAAGTGGTCAGGATATCCTCCCACATAGAACACCAGATTCTCCGGATCGATTTGGAAAAGACCCTTCAGTGTGTTCGGAGGTTGCGGTTCAGGGAAAGTTGCACGGCCTTTTGAGAAGTGAAATTCTTTGTGGCGTTAACTTCAGCGTCTTGGTAAACTCTAAAGGGACATTGACGCAGACAGTGAGAGATTTGGTCAGAACGTGGCAGCGCTGAGTGTCACTTTGAGTTTACCTGTAGAATATAACCCTGTCAAAATCAGTGGAGTTCTCTGTGGTTATTATTTCCCCACTTGGCACTTGATTGACAGTGCCGCCTAACTTGTAGACACTTATCAACAAGTTTCTCCTGACAGACATTCCTATGTAATCACCAGAAGCCTGCAATGACAGAAAATCGTTACCTAAACCCACCAAAAAGTACTTATAGGCCCCAGATCTTCCACTTACATTCCTGTCTCCAAGGTAGAAAACAAAATGGCTGGCCTGTCTGTGCTTGTCCTGGCGTCTCCTTCTCGCCGCTTTATTGGGATGAAGATTAAGAAGCAAATCGACCACTGTGAAGGTTTTAAAGTCTTCCAGCTTTCTCGGGGGCCGGAGCTCGACATGACCTTTACCGTTAAATGCGGTGGCCAGTGTGAGCTGCCGCAAGATCAAATCAAATTGAAACGATTGGAGAAAAAAAACATAGTTGTTGTATCAGTGGTTTTCAATCAGGAGAGGTTACTTCACCCTATTAACGTAGTTTCTCGTCTCCTCGATGACATCTTTGATCCGCTGGATGCTGTCTGTCATGTTCGGGCTCGACCTCTCCATAAGGGCCTCGACTCGAGTTAAATTGTCTTTTAGAAGAGGCAGCATGTCGTTCAAAGTGTTTACTGCCAAACAACATAAAAAGAAAATCTAACAGGTGCTACTGTGACATTTAATTTAGAACCCGGCATTGAACTCACATGTCTCCTCTGCTTCAGTCAATACATTATCTATGTCCCCTCGGATATAGGAGATATTGGATATTGGGGTTATTTTGTCCACTTCCTGTCTGATATGCCTCAGCCTCTCTGTCATATCATGGACGGTGCTGTTGGAAGCGGAGGCAGCTGTTTTTGCAGATGTTATCAGGCCGTCTATATAGTCTGAAATCAAAAGAGCCTATGATCACTCTGCGGCAGCACAGGTTCACTCTGTAACGTGTCTTCTCAACCGCTGACCTCTTTTGATGTGCTGCAGGTTGTCGGCGGCCATTTTAATGTCTGTTGTCAGGGATTCTGCTTTTAACTTTTGCTCGTTCAGGCGGTCTTTGTGGCCAGTGAGTGCATGAGAAAGATCTGAGGAAAATGAATAGATGTTGGAGGTTTCCCTCTTACAAATACCTGGATTTAAAGCTCTCATGCTGTCTTTCACATACTTTGAAGTTCTCTGTAAGTGTCATTGGCGTCTTTCCATAACTGAGTTGAATTATGTTTAACCTCATTGACCCTACTGACCAGACCTTCGTTCTTTACATCCTAACACAAGAGAGAAGAACAGTGAATGCTCATTACAAATGCAACGTCAAGATTTATACCAAGATGTACCTTCAAAACACTTTCTGCAGAGACTCTCGACTCATTTGCTGCCAGTTCCGCCTTCTTTATCAAATGAATGATACCATTATAAGCTCCTAAGTCCAGGAAAGTGACCTGGTCTGTTCTGTTTATGGTATTATGAAGTACTCTGCAAAATTGATGTTCTTAATTAATGATGTTTACAAAGACTATCTGTCAAATATAAAAATCCACACTTACATTTGAAAGTCTTCTGCTAATTGGTCGAGTTCTTTGGCGTACTTCTCAGCTCTCATTACAACGGCAGCTTGATCAGTTATGCCGAGGATGTCGTTTAGCCTCTTTAAGAGTTCTGACTTGGCGCCGTCTGTCTGAGCAGCGCAGCTCTCGAAGTCCTGCAATTTACATGCAACAAAGTCCCTATGTTAATCTGTATTCATTCCAGAGAACTGTCACAACAAAAAGGGAGAACTTACTTTTTTCATTTCCCCGAGCTTCGAATACATGCCTGTAATATTCCAAAGAAGTACTTTTGTCGTTTGAGCCAAAGTAATGAGCACACTTTGTCTATTCTTCAGCTGGGTTAGCTGATGCTGAAAAGAAATAGAAAGCTTCAGTGTGATATTACAGACAGTACTTTTGAACATAGACAGTTCTGTTTCAAGTGACCTGCAGGCTTTGTAAAGTGCTGAAACTCTTGAGGTTCAGACCCTGCGTCCTGCTGACTGTGTCTTCAGAGTTGGACAAAAGCTCAGCCACGTCCCTCAGAGCAGAATGGGACTCCATCAGAGAGTATGAGGTCTCACTCAGAGCAGTGGGCTCCACAGGAGTTGATATGTACCTGATCAAATCCAACACTGAGGAGAACACACACAAGGGCTGAATAAAAAAAGAACTGTTTAATGTATAACTAATACACAATTATACCATAGTTCTTACTTTTGTGTGCATGCTCCTGTTCGCTGCCAGCTTTGTCTCTTGGAGCAGTGCAATTTCTGTCTCTCATTTCCTGCACAAGATGTTGAGCATCTGCAAACATTCTGCTTTTGTCCTCTTCAAAAACAGGAATGTAATCTGTGGGATTCACTCCTGTGAGCTGCCTCATCAGATCTGATAAACCTTGATCAGAGAAGGACTTGTCACTTTTATGACACAAAGGCAGCCTAATTACATTAAGGTACAAAGGCCAGACTTTGAAACTGTCAGTTATTCACACAGGTGATTACTAATACACCTTCTGTCAAAGTATAGCTACAAAATACAATGTTGTGCAGTTAGTTGACCTACATAATTAAATGGATTGCATAATTACAGATTTTGTGTACTGATGCACATCTCTGGTTATACTATAAAAGTTTAAACTAGGGATAGAATTAAACTCACATTTAACTTATTTCAAATTTACCTCGGCAAAATAAAAACATAAATTGAAATTTAGTCAGACCAATATTTAATCTTAACGTACCTTTTATTGTTGAAAGCATAGCCTTGGCTCTATAAAGAAGATCCTCTGCCTCCAGCTGTCTTCTGTTCACATTCAGCAAGGCCTTCTCCAGCTCTGACACAGTTTTATCTGTCTAAAGTTATGATAATATATTTATTTTTTAAATATATTCTTTCTTGGTGCTGTAAGTATTTACTGAAAAGCAAAGCTTTTATTCACACAAATCCTCAGCAGGGTGTAGATTACTGCATTAGTAACAAGCCCTGTGCTTTTTCAAATGTCATTTCAGTTTGACATGCCAAGTAATCAGTTTAAAGGATAGCAGTATTCAAACAATGACTTATGCTCAAGAACCGAGCGGTAGTCACTGCAGGCACCTTGTTAATCAGTCGACTCAAGTTGTCTCTCTCTCCATCCACATCTGCCTCCAGCTGTTCAACCTTTGGCTCCAGATGTCTCACAGCAGTCATATACCTCCCAACCTCAGTCTACAAAACAGCAACCAGAACTTGGAAATGTGTTGTGTGAGGTTTGTGATTCTGTGTTCATTATATTTAAACAGTGAAAAATGAGTACCTTAGTTTGAGAAATGTTAGTATCCAGTCTGCTAAGCCTGGACAGTGAACCAGAGCTGTTAGGGATGCTCTGCACCTGCTGCTTCAACCAATCCAAGCTGCGGTCCATTTGCTCCAAGTTGTCCAGTAAGGCTAGTGTGCAGCTGTTAAATTCTGGCACCAAATACAAGAAAAAAAAAAACTGCTTGGAAATACAGCTTTTACATTCATTTTGCAAAATGTCTTTTTGATACGCACTCACCATGACACGTGTCACCTCCGTTACCAGATGGGTTGCACTCTGTTTGACAAGAAAAAGAACTATGGATATGCACTTAAAGGCTTGTAGGTCAGTTATCTTGACAAGTGGCAGCATGTAATTCTTTTCTCAACAGTCAAACCCTACCCATGAGGTTTTTATTTTTCTCTACCTAAAGTTGGGACTTACATCCCTATAAAAGAAATGGACTGTTTCTAGCTTGTTGCACTGTATCAAGCAATGTCTACAGGTTATTATGATTATGAAAATATCATACCGTCACTCTACCAAAATCATTTACCTCCAGTGAGTCTATCACAAATGTTACTGGTTCCCCCCTGGCAGTTGCATGGCTTACAGCTGCCTCCATATGCCATTGGACTGCCGTAGTAACCAGATGAACACCTGCAAAGAGATTTAATCGTTTTTGTGTGACAGTGATTGATACTCTTATTTATTCTTATATATTTTTCAATAAAAAGAACACAGACCTTCCACATCTAGTTCCATGGTAACCACGTTTGCACAAGCACTCCACCACTCCAGATCCGATGTCCATACAGGCCAAAGCAAAACTAGAGAAAAGCAAAATAAAACCACGACATTGATTTTGGTTTTAAGTAACATTGGTTTATGGAAATGAGGGAGAAACTGACTTGTTCCATGTGAAGGGGCATGGACAGGCGCGGCAGGTTCTTCTGAATGGGTTCCCATAGTAACCCTCTTTGCATCGTTCACAGTGGTCCCCAGTGGTATTAAACTGACAGTTCTGGAGGGTAAAAAAAAAAAACACGACCTTGTGCTGCAAGTTGACACCTCAACACGTGTCACGTTGTTGTCCAACCTACCTGGCAGTTCCCTGTTCGCTCATCGCACTCTTTGGAGAGTCCATTGCAGCTACATGGCACACACTGACCCTTGTTTGCTCCTGTCCACTCTCTGTAGAAGCCTGAGGCGCACTTCTGTATTGAAGAGTGTCAAAAAAAAGGTTGACCTGAATTACAATAGAGCAACAACACAGAAGAGCAAATGTTGTGCACACAGAAAAGAATGTGCTGCTGACATACAAAGATACAACAAACCTGATTCCAAAAAAGTTGGGACACTGTACAAATTGTGAATAAAAACAGAATGCAATGATGTGGAAGTTTCAAATTTCAATATTTTATTGAGAATACAACATAGATGACATATCAAATGTTTAAACTGAGAAAATGTATAAATTTAAGGGAAAAATAAGTTGATTTTAAATTTCATGGCATCAACACATCTAAAAAAATTGGGACAAGGCCATGTTTACCACTGTGTGGCATCCCCTCTTCTTTTTGTAACAGTCTGCAAACCTCTGGGGACTGAGGAGACAAGTTGCTCAAGGATTCCAATTCTTGTCTAATACAAGCTTCTAGTTGCTCATCTGTCTCAGGTCTTCTTTGTCGCATCTTCCTCTTTATGATGCGTCAAATGTTTTCTATGGGTGAAAGATTTGGCCATTTCAGAACCGAATCCTTCTTCTACGCAGCCATGATGTTGTAATTGATGCAGGATGTCGTCTGGCATTGTCATGTTGTCTGGGTCTTACTTGAAAGAGACGACGTCTGAATGTTGTTCTAGAACTTGGATATACCTTTCAGAATCAGCATTGAGCATTGGTGCCTTTCCAGATGTGTAAGCTGCCCATGCCACACGCACTCATGCAACTCCACACCATCAGAGATGCAGGCTTCTGAACTGAGCGCTAATAACAATTTGGGTTGTCCTTGTCCTCTTTAGTCCGGATAACATGGCGTCCCAGAAATTTGAAATTCCACATCATTGCATTCTGTTTTTATTCACAATTTGTAGTGTCCCAAATATATTCAGAAAAATAATTTCCCTTTCTACCTCAGCCTTTCAAAGCGACACACACAACAGAAACAGTACCTAAAGGTCTGTACATTACCTCCGTGACACCGCCTGCAGTCTGGTTGCCATAAGAAGGATCACAGACCTTTTTCCTGCTCTGTGACACCTGACGACTTTCAAAATGGCTGTCACACTTTGAATGGGTCTGACTTGATGCACAAACCGAGACAAAAAAGATCACAAAAAACCACACTTCTCTGTAAATCAAAGGTGTATTCTGCTGCATTCTAAACTATTTGTAGAGCCATGTAAAGCAACACACTCCCATTCACATAAAAGTTCCACCTCTCCTCTCAGGAAGGGCCTGAACCTTGAACTTCCGTATGATACCCTCAGAGAGACAGGTAAAAAACATTGAGGCTCAAAGTTCAAAGAGGTGCAGTCCCACTGATGCCGTCTTTAGTTCAAAAGAGTGGAAGCATGCATGTGTGTTGTATCAATGTGTGTTGTATCAACACTGCAAGAACACACACTAGTCACAAAAAGACTGATTGAAAAAGAGTATTTACTTTATTGTAATCTGGTTAGTCTGTCTAAACCTATGAGATTTATTTAATGTTAGAAATGTCACAATATTTCACAGGAAAATAATAAAGCAGTGTTTTTTCTCATACAGATGTTGAAAAATATTGTATCAAATTGTAGGTGCAACGTGTAACCCACTGGTGGCATTTGGTGGTGAAATTTTATATAGCAATTTCACGCCTTACTTTATTTACTTAAACCTGCCTATGGTAGCCCTGCGGGGACATTCTGTTGTGTATGAAAAACAACGTAGAAAGGGGCAGATTTAAATTAGAAAAGAGACTACGCTTCTCATATAGCAGTGCTCAGTTTGTCTGTTCTGTTCAGGGCAGTTATATAAACACAAACAGTAAGTGATGAAACTTTCACTGGGTTCCGTGATCTTGTAAGATATGGAGATGCAACTAGTGTTGTTTTGGGGTGATTAGATTTGATTTGTGTTCAGCTGCACAATCAATATTTGGAAGAAATTTCTTAATACACCATGAAATGGAATTATCTTTTACGTCAATCATGCAATATAATCTGTGATTGTTTTCCTACATCATTATGATTATGGCAATTAGAGATGACAATAAAGCAAATCCCTGAGTGATGTAAAATAAACGACTGATTAACTGATTAGGAGCTCTTGTTGTAATTTTCATTCATCAATAAAAGACCCATTTGTAGATACAAATTTGGCTTGAATCTTTGCACAAAACAGCTACATAAGAAACAAAAAATACAAATGCATAGCTCGATATGAGATGATATGGACAGTGAGTCCTTGGGAGGAACAAATGTGTAGTCTTTATCTAATTTATAAAATAGGGTACAGAGAATAACTGGCAATGCCACAGGTGTTTCGGCCGTTCCGGATCATCCTCATGAAGCCACCTTCTCCCCAGCTTGTGCCCCAGCTACATTCAACCAACATCAACAGAAAGACACATATGTTAGTGATTCATGATAACAAGGTAATATAATATATTACCTATAGGTAGTAACATGGTAATAAATAACTGATTTGGTAAAAGACCTGTTTTTGATGATCCAGTAGTCCCGGCCTTCCTCAGAGCCGTAGCCGACCAGCAGCACAGCGTGACTCAGATTGTTGGGGTTACAGTTGGGCTCATCGTATATTCCTGTAACACGGCACATATGAAACTTTTTCTACTCATTATCAAATGTGTCGATGTAAACACATTCTATACCCATGCAGCTAGCAGATACAGATGAAAGAAGCAGATATTTCTCCTCAAATTGACAAAACTCATTTAAAAGTCTCTTTAGGGCTTGTATAGCAAAAGGGCAATATATAATAAACTGCAGAGTCATCAACAATTATATTCATATATTTAGCAACTATTACCAACTATTGAGATCTATAATGTACATGTGTTTGGTGTCAAGAGTTTAGTGTAGAGGAAGGCAATTTTATCTTTCAAGCTGAACTTGTTGGAAGATGAAAATGTCTTAAGTCAAGCTGTGTAGGACATGTGTGTTTGTAGTATGAATATGCACCTGAGCTGTAAAAGAGGAAGCTGGCATGGTCCGCATCAATGGCTACAGTAATTGGTCCAATAGTTGCCAAAGCATCGGCCAGAGCTTGCTCATCTCCTTTGGGAATAAACTTGTAGTCTTTAATATGTGCCACTGCCAGCCTGCTGTCATAGTAACAGGCCTGTGTGTCCTGTTGAGGAAAATGCAGGTTACTACTCTTGTCATAGCTGTATGTCCCACTGTGTATAAAGTTGCAGAGAGTAGGCTAACCACTGAGGTGTATGGGTAGGTGCTTGATGACTGGAGTCCTTTACTGATCACATAGTCATAAGCATTAGCCATCCAGGCTCCTCTGCAGCCATATGTACCATACGGTTTGGAGCAGTCCACTAGGTTCTGCTCACTCAGGGATATGAGCTGACCTGTCTTTTTGTAGAGCTGTCCCTCTATAGCTCCTGTGGTGCTAAATGCCCAACATGAGCCACAGTAACCCTGTCAAAATGATTAAACGCAGAGTTAAAGAGGTTCAGGATTCGAGGTGTTTCACTCGAGTAGACCTGAGAAAGTCTTACCTGGTCCTTGACTTCAGTCACATAACCTGTATTTCTGTAGTCTACAAACCAGGAGTCTAACTTGCGGGCATTGGCGCGCAGTTTCCGAGGAGAGACCGTCTTACCTCTCTTCACAAACTGAGCATTTATCATGGCACCTTGCAAAACCTGATATTCTTGTCTTGTCTGCATTTAAAAGCCACAGAAATTGTTTTTTAGTAATTAATTTTCAAACTTTCACTAATGATTGACTATTACATGTTTTGAGAATAAGACACTTTACCAGATCTCCATATTTATTCATGGACATAGAAAACGGCCTCATGCCCCTTAAAAACCCTTGATTATTGTCTTCAATCAGCCGTTTGTTCTCCTCCCAGATGCCCCTTCTCTGAATGTCCTCCTACACAAAGACAGAACACATCAAAGAAAAGTGAATCAGAGCGCTTATTGTTTTGCTGGAGATGGAGTTATTCAAATTGCGGAGTCAGCGGAGCCTCACCCTTTCATCGTAGCTAATGCTGTTGCTGCTTTTCCAGATCTCCCACTCAGACACAGGCAGCTCCTCTGAGTCCAGTGACGCCGCATGAGGTAGGCCCCACAGCAGCATGCAGAACAGCACGGCCTTCAGCAACAAGCCACTGACCTGCTGAGCTGCAAGGACACCAACAGCATCAGCACACATTTCACACACGACAGTCTGATGTTACCAGTGGTGTGTTATTACATACTTTTTTAGACTTTTAGACTTTGATTTGAGTTTTTCAACACAACACAAAAGGAATAGGCTACTATTTGATTATGCTGGTTGTACTATAGAACATAATTTATATTGAATGCTACCAAAACATGGATGTAAAAACTTTCTCTAGATAATAAATTTGCACTAGTCTTAATTTATCAATGGCTCCACTTACCTGCATGGATGTGAGTGTGTTGTCTTGCCATGTCTGCTCACATCTGCTCAGTGCATCACATTGACTCTCCATCCTTCTTATATAGCTTTGCCATAAACACATGTTTTGCCAAGAGTTTGCTATGAATCCCTAAATCAACACCTGAGAACTATATTAGTCAACAAAAACAGGACACATCCCTTCTCGTTTTGAGTAACACCTCTATTATCATTTAGACAGAGCTGCAATATTGTAAAGCCTTCAAATGGCGGGTTATAATTGGCTATTACACCTGACACACAACTTTCCAACAACATCGTGTGCATTGCATGCCCCCTTCATGGCCTAACGTGACTCTGTGTGTCTGTAACATCAGCAGCTCCCTCTGGTGGTGCGTGTGATCTACACAAAGCACTGCAGATGAGCTCTGCTGACTGACTGTCTGCCTGCGATTATGTCCGCGGCGTCCACACCCAAACACAGTGCGGCAAAACAGGCTTCGTCTCTAATAAGCGGCTGCGCGGCGACGAGAAACATGAGTCACGAATGAGGTGTGCAAGGATGTCTTTTAAGGTAAACCAGCCTTTTCCATCACTCTCTTTAACATGCGAGCAAGGTGGAGGCCTCAATGGAAACACACGCCACCTGCTCTCCACACTGTGCATTCTGACATTTGCAGGTTTTATTTAATAACGTGGTGCATTATAGTGCAAAGCACCGGGAGGAAACAGACGGGATTAAGTCTGTTTATTCTCCGACTTCAAGGCGCTAAATGCAGCAATAGTCTGCCTTTGCATGCATGTATGTAAGCATACTTAGCTTCAGCTTAGCCTGTGTTGATGCATCAAAAATCTAATCAAATCTTAGTTATTATCTTATTTAATGACATAAACATAAACTTCTGCTTGCATTTAAACACCGCTTTATTAGTAAAATTTTTGACCTGATTTATTTCACCTGGCTTTAGACACTTGACAAGTGGCTCAAATTGTTGAAAAGCCATTTTAAGGGCCTTAAGATATTTTCTGTTTTGCTCATTTGTTATCTTATCTTTTTTTTTTTTTTTTTTACCTATAATCTATTAATCTATATTTTGAGGCTAGATAATTTAGGGTGACATGTCCCTTGACATGTATGTTTTAAATCCATTAGTCAGCTTATTAAAATACAGCTAAACTCTACACTTGTTTTCTCTTTGGCCTTCTGTCTAATACCATAATAGTGGTTTGAGGTCAGTGGTTGTTGTGTGTATTTACCTTACAGAAGGAAACACCCCTGGCTAATGCTGTGTTTTGGGCAGCGCGAAAGGGGAACCTGGCACTGCTTCAGCTGCTTCTCAACAGCGGTCGTGTGGACGCAGACTGCAGAGACAGTGTACGGACACTGCATGTCCTGGCTGCTCAGCTGCACGCTTTAACCATAACCCACCTGTGGTAGGGGGACAGAGAGAGTCTGAGATGTCTGTGGCGCCTGCATGTGTATGATGAACCGTCTGTCTCATTATAGAGTAGTAATACATTTCTCAAAGTCTGAGCCACATCATCACCACAGCTTAATGAGGGAGCTATCGCTTTCAAATAGCATCTGATTAATTGTTGCTGTATTTCTTTTCAGTATGGCACCACAGCCCTGATGGTGGCTTCTTACAGTGGGCATTATGAGTGTGTTAAGGAACTCATCATGCAAGGAGCTGATATCAATTATCAGAGAGAGGTACAGTACAAATCAAATGCCAAAGTCATTACAGAGTCAGAGTTTACAGAAACTATTTATGAATGCTTCAACTTATTTTGTAGAGTGCACAATTAAAGGTTTAAGGACAGTAATGTGTCAATGTATGTTGAGTCACAGTTTATTTTTATTGTGTTTGGGTATTCATTAAATGCATTGATACCAATTTGCATTTAAATGGGACTATTACCCATCCCACTGAACTATTTTCTAATAGCTATTGATGCCCTGGTTCTAATGTGACATTCTGTAAAAGAAATGTGGCATGAAATTTATTGACTATATTTTGTTTTTAGCACTATACAGGTTTGGTTCAGTATCGATGTAGAAGTGAACCAATAAAATCTATATAATCTGCACATTTTAGTGTCCTTTTAATTGTGCGACAAGACGATAAACAAAATTAGAAATGTGCATTTTGTTTGCACATAGAAAATCTTTATCTTTTACTCTAGGAACTATTGGAGCAAAAACAAATGGGTTACACTAAAAGCTGAACCCACGTCAGCTATTGAAAAGCCTAAAGCACAATGGGCAGTAGTTAATTGCTTTATCATCTCTTCTCTGATCTTCTTCCAGACTGGTTCTACTGCTTTATTCTTTGCCTCACAGCAGGGACACCATGACGTAGTGAAGCTGCTCTTTGAATTTGGTGCCTCTACTGAATTCCAGACAAAGGTATGCTGCAAGGCACAATGACGTCTGATGGGGTTAGTATAATAGTGGGCGTGAGGAAAGCTGCTGTGATCCAAACCATGTTAGGCTGTGAGTCAGAGAATTTGCATCTTTTGAGGATTAAAAAAAAAAGAAAATGCTGCACAAACAATGCAGCTTTCTTACATCTGAAGCCATGCCATACATTAGGAGCTCTTTGTGAACCCCCCAGGTTTTCTAAAAATAGACACCTTGTATTTCTTGTGTGCAGGACGGGGGCACTGCTCTCACTGTGGCCTCACAGTACGGACACTCCAAAGTGGTCGACGTCCTCCTCAAGAATGGAGCTAACGTCCACGACCAGCTGAATGTGAGTCCCACTGCATCCAAATACTCTGGTGTCTTAAGACCTGAACCCTCTCATTGTCAGGAGGCCTAGTTAACTCCTTTCCCTGTCTGGGGCGTGATGATTAATCCCACACTGTGCCTAGCAGCTGGAATCCTGCCACTCAGGTTTCTGAAGACTGCTGAGTCAGGCCTGAATGATGTTTTGTCAGATTAGAGTCTGCCCTTGGCATGGGAAAACAAACATAGTTTAGTATCATTTCACCCATTTGATTTGATGTACATAGAAAAATACAACTGTGTGTTTATGTTTTAGGATGGTGCCACTTCTCTTTTCCTCGCTGCCCAGGAGGGTCATGTGACAGTGATACGTCAGCTCTTGTCGTCCGGTGCCAAGGTTAACCAACCCAGAGAGGTATAAGCCTGTACTCGTTTGCTGTAAAGGACACCTTGCATTTCTTGTTCTCATATTAGTGTTTCAACTGCATCCACACCTTGTGTTTCCGTTCACCAGGATGGCACTGCCCCCCTGTGGATGGCTGCTCAGATGGGATACAGTGAGGTGGTTAGAGTTCTGCTCCTACGAGGCGCAGACAGGGACGCTGACAGACAGGTAGATCTAAAACAAGCACTGAAATAAATTAAAAAGCATGACAATGTCCATTTTGTCAAATCATTAACACTCTTTTAAAGCTTACACAAACACTTTTCACATTTGACGTTGCTTCGTTTATTCTTCTCAAGGATGGTACAACAGCATTATTTAAAGCAGCTTTAAAAGGACACAACAGTGTCATTGAGGAACTTCTCAAGTTTTCACCTTCGTTTGGCCTTCTCAAGGTACACAGTTTTCTTACCCTGTTGCTGGAATAACATTCTTTTGTCATTAACTTTTCAATGACAATTTCTATGTTGTATATGTGTAGAATGGTTCTACTGTGCTTCATGCTGCAGTAATGGGCGGTAATCTAAGCACTGTCCAGTTGCTGCTTAGGGCCAATGCGGATCCCTCTATACAGAACAAGGTAGAACATTTTTCACATTTAATACAAAATTATTTATAACGTGTAATGTATAACAATAACCAGTAATTGTTATATATGTGTGTTATATGTATTATGCAGAATGAAAAACTTCCAGCAGATCTTACAAAGAACGACCGCATCCGTAGGCTTTTACATCCGAGCATCTGTAATGGAAGCAGTTGATGGTGGACTGGTGTCCTGCCTCGATTTCTGTATCATTTTGACATGCACTAGTATAGAAAGAGACAAAAAAATAAACTAATATCACTAAACAGCCTGTCATGGTGCTTGCTTTTGACCATGGCCAAAGATGTAACTACTGTTAAAATATACAGTATATTATAGAGGACCTAAATGAATCTCTGTCATACACAGCTTCCTCTTTATCTTGTGATTCTGAATGTATTTATTTTGTTTACCAAAGTGTAATTTTGCAAAGATTTTAATTTGGCTTTTTAATAAATGTAGTTTGAAAAAAGTGGGGAGTTCTTTAGTTTGTAATGTTGATGTATTTTTATTGTGGCTTAAATATGACACATTCGTAATAAACCGTGCATTACAAAACGGGCACGTTTTTTATTGAAACGCCGATAGTTCTGATGTTTATTTATACTATCTATGTGTTAGCCACGGACACGACTCGATTAAAAAAAAAACAGAACACCTGTCTAAGATGACAAGCAGTGAGTCACGTGACCACCGCGGAAGCCACAACTTTCTGGCCAGTGCGGAAGAGAGACTAGCCTCAAGTATTGATGTTGTACAGACATGGAGACTAAGTAAAGAAGTGTGAAAGAAGAGGCCGGTTTTAAGTTCTATTCAAAGCGGAAACACTTGGAACTGACTAAAGCGGAATGGCGGGAGGAAATTTACAAGTAAGTAACGTTACAAAACTTCTGACAGTAAAGCAGCTCGGTAACGCAAAACTTTTCGGTGTGACAAAATAAACTAAATGACTACATAAAACAAAACACTGAAGAGAAACAAAACGTTAACCTGTTGGAGTAGCTAATAAAGTAGACTAATTGACATTAAAAGTTACTATTAATGTTTATTGACGTCAATTTCGGGGTTTGTTAACGTCATGCGTCACTCTTTGTTAAATCGTTATGGCCGAAACCTCGGAGCAGTTTGAATTACATATAATTAACAACTAAAGGCTGGCTGTAAAATGAATATTCCTAGTACAACAATATAAAAGTGACCAATGAACTTTAACTTTTAGACACTTACAGAAATACTACATAATATGATCTTGACTGAGCTTGTATTTGCAAACATGAAACATAATTTCTGTGTGAATGCCTATTATCAATGTCTCATTTTGCATTGTGTGTCTCTCAGAAAGCCATAGATCTGGCCCAAAAAGCTTCAGAAGAGGACAGGGCAAAAAACTACGAAGAGGCACTCCAATGCTATCAAGCAGCAATACAGTACTTTCTTCATGTCATAAAATGTAAGGAGCGTAACTTTGACTCCTGTTGGAGTTGGCTGCATTTGTGAAGTTTTGTGTGCTTAGCCTTTTACATGTTCTGTGCAGATGAGGCGCAGGGGGATAGGTCAAAGAAGAGCATCAGGGAGAAGTGCGTTCAGTACCTGGAAAGAGCTGAGCAGCTTAAGGAGTACCTCAAGAAGAAGGAGTCAAGCACTCCTACCAAGCCGGTCAAAGAGTCGGACAGCAAAGGGTGAGAATGAGCAGCAAAAAATTGTATATTCATGGTACAATTAAGAATATTGTAATCAGAAGAAAAATATTATTATTATTACTATCTAGTTGTGTTTGATTGTTAGTTTGTAAAGTTTACCAGACATCAAGAACAGTGATAAATGCATATACAGTCAGGTCCATAAATATTGGGAGATCGACACAATTCTAATCTTTTTGGCTCTACACCACCACAATGGATTTGAAATGTGCTTTAACTGCAGACTTTTAGCTTTAGTTTGCGGGTATTTGCATCCAAAGGGTGAACTTTGTAGGAATTACAACAGTTTGTAAATGTGCCTCCCACTTTTTAAGGGACTTAAAGTAATGGGACAGATTAACAATCATAAATCAAACTTTCACTTTTAATACTTGTTTGCAAATCCTTTGCAGTCAATTACAGCCTGAAGTCTGGAACGCATAGACATCACCAGACGCTGGGTTTCATCCCTGGTGCTGCTCTGTCAGGCCTCTACTGCAACTGTCTTCAGTTCCTGCTTGTTCTTGGGGCATTTTCCCTTCAGTCTTGTCTTCAGCAAGTGAAATGCATGCTCAATCAGATTCAGGTCACGTGATCGACTTGGACATTGCATAACATTCCACTTCTTTCCCTTAAAAACTCTGTTGCTTCTTTCATTATCCATCTCACTGTGAAAGTGTGAATGAGTTCTGAAGCATTTGGCTGAATATGAGCAGATACTATTGCCTGAAACACTTCAGAATTCATCCTGCTACTTTTGTCAGCAGTCACATCATCAATAAATACAAGAGAACCAGTTCCATTGGCAGCCATACATGCCCACGCCATGACACTACCACCACATGCTTCACTGATGAGGTGCTATGCTTTGGATCATGAGCAGTTCCTTTCCTTCTCCAGACTCTTCTCTTTCCATCACTCTGGTACAAGTTGATCTTGGTCTCATCGGTCCATAGGATGTTGTTCCAGAACTGTGAAGGCTTTTTTAGATGTTGTTTGGCAAACCCCTGTTTTTGAGGCTCACCAAAGGTTTACATATTGTGGTGAACCCTCTGTATTCACTCTGGTAAAGTCTTCTCTTGATTGTTGACTTTGACACACATACACCTGCCTCCTGGAGAGTGTTCTTGATCTGGCCAACTGTTGTGAAGGGTGTTTTCTTGTAAATGGGATAATGAGGGAATAACACACACCTGGCCATGGAGCAGCCAATTGTCCCATTACTTTTGCTCCCTTGAAAAGTGGGAGACACATATACAAACTGTTGTTATTCCTACATCGTTCACCTGATTTAGATGTAAATACCCTCAAATTAAAGTCTGCAGTTAAAGCACATCTTGTTTGTATAATTTAATGTAATGATTAGAAATGTGTCGATGTCCCAATATTTATGGACCTGAATTTAATAAATCAAGTAATCCTGATACCTAACCTAAACTAATGTGTCCTGATGCATTGTGGGTTGTAATGTGTTGTGTCTTTAATGTCAGGAATGAAAGTGATGAAGAAGGAAACTCTGAGAAAAAGAAGTTCAAAAATCAACTCTCAGGTAACAGCTATATTAACGTGTTCCAGGTACAATTCAAAGTAATTTAGCTTCATATTAATTAAAATTGTAAATTAAAATGAAAAAAGCTTATAATTCAGAACTATTTCAACGTTACAGGTGCCATTGTGATGGAAAAGCCAAACATTAAATGGCACGATGTGGCTGGACTTGAGGGAGCCAAAGAAGCTTTAAAAGAGGCTGTCATCTTGCCAATTAAATTTCCTCATCTGTTTACAGGTGCAAACAGAAGAGCTTGCTTTAAATGTTTTATCTCTTAGATGCGTAGTAGGTGTGGCTAGGACATGTGTCTAATGATGTGGAATCCAATTTTGTAGGAAAGCGCACACCATGGCGGGGAATCCTTCTGTTTGGACCCCCAGGAACAGGGAAATCATATCTTGCTAAAGCAGTGGCCACAGAAGCAAACAACTCCACTTTCTTCTCCATTTCTTCCTCTGACCTTGTCTCCAAGTGGTTGGGAGAAAGTGAAAAGTAAGGTTGCCATTGTTCACATGTTGATATAATATGTTTGTGACATTTTGAAAAAGCAAACATTTCTTCTATTTCCACATTTTACCAGGTTGGTGAAGAACCTGTTCTCTTTAGCGCGAGAAAACAGACCATCAATAATCTTTATTGATGAGATCGACTCCCTGTGTGGCTCCAGGAGTGAGAATGAGAGCGAAGCCGCACGCAGAATCAAAACAGAGTTTCTTGTCCAGATGCAGGGTAAGAGCATATGTGTTTGAAAATCCAGCAGTAACAGTGGTTGTACCTCGCTGTCCAAAAACATCCAGAGCTAAAAGATTTTAGATAGTATGTGCTATTTTTAAAATCTGTTGAATCTATTAAATTATAAATAAAATAATGCCCTTTCAGGTGTGGGAAACAATAATGAGGGGATCCTAGTTTTGGGAGCCACAAATATCCCTTGGACACTGGACTCTGCTATCAGAAGAAGGTTTGTTTATTATTATTATTATTATTATTATTATTATTATTATCATTATCATAAACCTCACAATGATTACTGGAAGTCCAAATGTTTTTGTTGTAAATTTTAAGATTTGAAAAGCGGATCTACATTCCTTTGCCTGAAGATCATGCTCGCTCCTTTATGTTCAAACTGCACCTGGGCTCTACACCCAATAAATTAACAGAGGCTGATTTTGTCACACTGGGCAAAAAGACAAATGGCTACTCCGGGGCAGACATCAGTGTTATTGTCAGAGACGCCCTCATGCAACCAGTCAGGAAGATTCAGTCATCCACTCACTTCAAAAAGGTAAGCTGGGTTTCATGTAGCAAACTCTTATCAGTGTTGTAATGTTAAATGAAATCTTTCCTATTTAAAATGCATTTGAGCTACCCTAACACCACACTGGTTATTTGCCATAAACCAGTATATATTTAAAAATAGCATTGCATAAAAAGTTACAAAATATAGAAAAATAAGTGTCTGTAAAGGGGGAAATAAGGACAAACATATGACAAAATTGTCCTAACTTGACTCTGCACTGACCAAGGTTCAGGGATCAGCCTGGCATAATCCTGGAGTTGTGACGGACGATCTCCTGACTCCATGCTCACCAGGAGATCCTGACGCTATAGCCATGACATGGATGGAAGTTCCCGGAGAAAAGCTTCTTGAGCCAGTTGTGTCCATGGTAAGACTGTAATTAATCAAAATCATATAGCACAACACAAGTGTTGAGAAAAGACAGATTTATTAGTTTTAATGAAATTTCTTTTTGATTTCTCTTTATCCAGGATGATATGCTGAGGTCACTGGCCAACACAAAGCCAACGGTAAATGAACAGGACTTGGAGAAACTGCAGAAGTTTACTGTTGATTTTGGTCAAGAAGGCTAAACTGCTCTTACTGACACTATGAAAGAAGAAATGATCTCATATGCAAGCATATAATACTTATCAAATTCTTAATTTTAACAAATGTTTATAAACGTATACAGACTTAATGTGATTTTAACTTTATGACCTACAAAGGCTGATGTTTACATGTAATTTAAAATGTGCAAGGGTCAATGCTTAATCCACTTAAAAATGAATTTAGTATTTTCCAAAAGTAAATGCCATCCAGGTAAAGCACTTTTGACCTCTTTTTGTTTATGAATACTAAAGCTATTTGCTGCATTGTCATAGTTTATATTAGAAATATGATATATTAGATATATATACATATATTATAATATATTAAATAATATATATATAATATATTAGAGAAAAAAAATTGGGTTTCTGTTACTGACAGTTAAAATGTTTGCTTTTGTATTCACAAATTTAGATTTTACTTGCACAACACACTGTAACTCCAAATGAGATAAGAACAAGCAGATACTGTATCAACTTTTCTTTACTCACCGATTGTGAGCATGTACAGGTTAATTGACAACTCTAAAGTGTCCCTAGTGAATGAATGTGAGAGTGAATGTCTCTAAATGTCAGCCCTGCGACTAACTGGCCAATGTCCAGGATGTACCCTGCCTCAGGCCCAAAGCTGCTGGGATAGGCTCCAGTCACCCGTGACCCCTAACAGGACTAAGCGGTAGAAAATAAATGAATGAATGCTCACTGATAATGCTCTTTATGAATACTTGAAAGTTTACCTTTTTATCATATGGAATGAAATATTGTCATTTGTGTTGTATATTACAGGAGATGTTCTGTGAACACGAGTCTCAGGGGTTGAATAAAAACATTGAACATGAATTTATTTGTTAAAATACATCTTGGTGAGTAGATATTTTATATACAGTGTACATTGAGTACATCATACTATAATTTAGTGCTTAAGCATTGAACATAATTTCAAGAAAGAAAAAAAAGACATTAAGTTGCACATACTCCGCAAACAGTAATAAACTCATAATATAGAGTATTTGAAAAGTCTAGAAATGTTTTTGACTGAACTGAAATGTATAGGGAATTTTTTATTCAAGCCATTTACATTTTAGGAGAAAAAATAACCTGCATCCTAGTTCCAGTGAAATGTAAAACATATACAGTACCAACTTTTCAAATAAGAAATAACAGCTAAAAACATTAGAATAAAGTATCCAAATATTAGGTAAAGAGGAGTGACATCCCTTTTGAAAAGTAAATTGTTTAAATGGATCTATTTTGCAATTCATACGTTTGTGGTAGTTCTACTCAAGATATAACTTTCTGGCTATGTCTTCACATGTTCTTGTACCTACCTACTACCACAAGTAACCTGAGAATTCAGGACGAGCAACATGTAACACAGTAAAACAACAAAAAGCAAAGTACAGTGATGAAAATAACACCCGTAAAACAAACATTAACACTTTAATTAATAATACTATATAAAAGGGACAAGAGTGCTAAATGAAAAACTTGCCTGTCTGCCATAGATAAATGCTGTTAATCAGCTATTTAAGTAAGAATTACAATAAATAATTTTTCCATTTTTGGTTGAGAACATTCATAGAAGGCAGACAGGGTTAGGAATTGCCAAAAAAGGCAAGGTGCTAGGTAAGACAAAGTGCTAGGAGTGTTAGGACAAACAGGAAGTATTTCACCTGCCCATTACAATCATGCTTTATGATACCCCTAAGTAGGCCAACAGACACATTTTGTCCTGTAATGGCGCAGAGAAAAGCCAGGTGCTCTAACAGAAGGTACGAAGTGTATGTCAATCCATTTTAAAATACTGAGAAAAGAGACCCGAGTGCCAGACCAGTTGCAGCTCCAGTTAGCATTCCCAGAGCTAAATCGCCCCCATTATCACGTCGCTGCTCTCGGATAATAACATGGTTGACCCCGGGGCCAGGAGCAAGGTACCCACCTAGATGGCAAGAAATGTGTTGAAGTTTGTGATAGTTCAAATTTACATTGATGAAAATAATGCAGTATAACAGTAAAGAACAGTAAAGGAAAAACATCTTGCACACAAATTGTCCCTACCTTGGTATTGATATGGGTAAGCAACAGCGTATGGTTCCCCATCAGCAGCGTATACAATCTGTGTCGAATGTTGTGGGGGTGCACTGTAGTCTCCATATGGGCCTGGGACATAAACCTATCCAAAAAAAAACATACAACATAAAAATCATTTGGCTTAATTGATCTCAGAAATATTTTTTAATCCCCCAGTAGATGGTAGGAACACTTGCGAAGCTGGATTTTTAAGCAACGATGACCAAAACAACTATCCCCATTTGATTAATTTACCTGGGGACTAGGGGCATATTCTGAATAAGGAGGAGGAGCGGAGGCCACTGCTTCCTGCACAAATCCATTTTGAGAAGCTGCAACAACCTGGAAAATAAGACAATCCTGTCAATAAGACAAACGTGACCACCATAGCAATGTGTTGCATGACAGTATATATCAGATTAGCAAATGTATTTTTATTTATTTATTTAACCTTTATTAATCCTAGAAAGTCCCACTGAGATTACAAATCTCTTTTGCAGGGGAGTCCTGGCCCCATGTGTGTGTGGGGGGGACTATTGTACATGTCTTTAGTGGTAGGGGAAACCGGAGTACCCAGAAGAAACCTACGCAGACACAGGAGAACATGCACACTCCACACAGAAAGGCCCTACCCTGGATGGGAAGCGAACCCAGGACCTTCTTACTGTGAGGCAGGAGTGCTACCACTCTAGTAGCAATACAATTTGATTAGAAAATGACAAACTTACTGTATTGATCCTTGCATCCTGAAGTGCCATGGTCCATGCCCTGAAATTCAAGTACAACATATAGCATGGCATCTTAAATCTATACAAAAACAGGAAAATGAAATGTACCAAGAAATGCAGCTTTAAAACAGTGTCTTACAAAGCATCGTCTGCACTGTCTGCACACAGGCTAATGATCCGTCCATCTCTACACACAATTTGGAGCAAGGAGTTGCGCATCTTTCCTTCTGGTGGGTTTAGGTCTGGCGTGCCAGAAGAAACATTCAAAAACCTAAAACTGTGCAGATATCATTATGCACTATATAGTGTGTACCTTGACATGCGGCAGAACTGCGAATGTTAATACAGTCAACCTTCATGTGGATATCATCTTCCATGTCTCGACGTTGCTGATCATTATAAAACACAAGACGTCCATCAGAATACAAATCAAACCAGTTTCTTTTCCAACGACGTAGAATGGTGCCTACAGAAATAAATAATATATAAATATATATATATATATACACATATATATATATACATATATATGTATATATATACCTGAACAGGTTATCGATTTACAGTGTCTTGCGAAAGTATTCGGCCCCCTTGAACTTTGTGACCTTTTGCCACATTTCAGGCTTCAAACATAAAGATATGAAACAGTAATTTTTTGTGAAGAATCAACAACAAGTGGGACACAATCCCACAATCAAATTTTATTAGATATTTCAGAATTTTTTAACAAATAAAAAACTGAAAATTGGGCGTGCAAAATTATTCAGCCCCTTTACTTTCAGTGCAGCCAACTCTCTCCAGAAGGTCAGTGAGGATCTCTGAATGATCCAATGTTGACCTAAATGACTAATGATAATGAATGGAATCCACCTGTGTGTAATCAAGTCTCCGTATAAATGCACCTGCACTGTGATAGTCTCAGAGGTCCAAAGAGCAGAGAGCATCATGAAGAACAGGGAACACACCAGGCAGGTCCTAGATACTGTTGTGGAGAAGTTTAAAGCCGGATTTGGATACAAAAGGATTTCCCCAGCTTTAAACATCCCAAGGAGCACTGTGCAAGTGATAATATTGAAATGGAAGGAGTATCAGACCACTGCAAATCTACCAAGACCTGGCCGTCCCTCTAAACTTTCAGCTCATACAAGGAGAAGACTGATCAGAGATGCAGCCAAGAGGCCCATGATCACTCTGGATGAACTGCAGAGATCTACAGCTGAGGTGGGAGACTCTGTCCATAGGACAACAATCAGTCGTATACTGCACAAACCTGGCCTTTATGGAAGAGTGGCAAGAAGAAAGACATTTCTTAAAGATATCCATAAAAAGTGTCGTTTAAAGTTTGCCACAAGCCACCTGGAGACACACCAAACATGTGGAAGAAGGTGCTCTGGTCAGATGAAACCAAAATCAAACTTTTGGCAACAATGCAAAACGTTATGTTTGGTGTAAAAGCAACACAGCTCATCACCCTGAACACACCATCCCCACTGTCAAACATGGTGGTGGCAGCATCATGGTTTGGGCCTGCTTTTCTTCAGCAGGGACAGGGAAGATGGTTAAAATTGATGGGAAGATGGATGGAGCCAAATACAGGACCATTCTGGAAGAAAACCTGAAGGAGTCTGCAAAAGACCTGAGACTGGGACGGAGATTTGTCTTCCAACAAGACAATGATCCAAAACATAAAGCAAAATCTACAATGGAATGGTTCACAAATAAACATATCCAGGTGTTAGAATGGCCAAGTCAAAGTCCAGACCTGAATCCAATCGAGAATCTGTGGAAAGAACTGAAAACTGCTGTTCACAAATGCTCTCCATCCAACTGATAGAGACATACCCCAAGTGACTTACAGCTGTAATCGCAGCAAAATTTGGCGCTACAAAGTATTATGTTAAGGGGGCTGAATCATTTTGCACGCCCAATTTTTCAGTTTTTTAAAAGTTTGAAATATCCAATAGTTTTGTTCCACTTCATGATTGTGTCCTACTTGTTGTTGATTCTTCACAAAAAATTACAGTTTCATATCTTTATGTTTGAAGCCTGAAATGTGGCAAAAGGTCGCAAAGTTCAAGGGCCTGAATACTTTCGCAAGGCACTGTATGTCACAGGAAGAACTATGCATATTTCACAATGTTTGCAACTTACTTTGTCTATGAAGCCAACCACTCTTTACCATGGCCATGGTGTTGGGAAAACCTAAACAATAAAGACATTTTATTACTACGTTGGTTAAAGAAAAATGTATTTTGGGTGTGACACGTGATTCTAACAACCTCGTGACTCTTAACTCAGACATGCATTAAAATAAACGCATATATTTGCTTAGAAAGGCTTGAATAAAATGCTCTACATTAACTTTTAATTAACAATTTAATTCGTTTTGGTCGCATAGTTTGTTACAGTAGCTTCTACGTTACTAGGCCTGTGTAAAGGCTGGGTCTCTCTAATAACGCACTTTGAAATGAAATAAAGTATTATAGAAAATAGTGCGGTTAATGTGATTTAAAGCATTGATTGATGCAAATCATTCACGTATTAGCATCGCCGAACATCTAGGAAACTATGGGGGTTAGAGTCCGCAGTGCGTAAAACAAACACTCTGTACAATATGACAAACAGAATTAGCTTCTAGAGTTACCTTGTTATTTGTGTGTTTTAGCGAGAGTACGAAGACTGTCGAGCTCGGCAAACGCGGAAGTGGCTTTGGGTCTAATGGGCGATGTTTTTCCTTGGACTAGAAGACCCTCCTGACCTACAACTGACAAGACAGAGAGAGCTATTTTCCTCATCGAAATTTCTGGTTAAGCCCCGCCCACTGAGCATCTCTGTGGATGGCCAATGCTCTGGAGAAGGAGGTGTTTATTTTTACATGTCGCATCCTGGTCGCAACGTATCAGCTGACAGTAAAATAAACAAGTATTAAATTACTGTTTAGTACAGTATGGCATGGTGGTATAATATAAACGGTTAAAAATGTGACTTATATTATCTTTTAAAATATAGTCTGTTCGTAATTCTGGGTATCCAGAAATGCAAAGTTAAAACATTATGAGTATTAGTGTAAACACAAGACTTGTGTTTTCGTAATCTGTGTGCCAACAAATATAGTTTTCATTCAAAACACAGGCTACTATAACTTTTGAGTACATGTTTGATGACAAAACATGCTTGGCTTTTCCCACAGAAGTATCAGATGACACTGACGGTGAGAGACGGCGCCCGCCGGACAGTACCGGGTCACAAAACAAGCATTCATCACTTACTGCTAACGCCAGAGTAGCACAGCTACACCTGAAATGGCGACGGCAATATACTTGGAACATTACCTTGACAGTAAGTGTTTGCAGGATACACGACACCAGTTTCTGACAGGTTTAATATCACACATGTCACTACAAATTTGTTTAATTGTATCGCAGTTTTTTTTTTTTTGAAAAAAGTCTTCAGAAGTAATGCTGGCTAACTAGTTAGCACATTAGCATGCCGTGTACCCAGGTACTCTAATGCAACAAACGTTAGTTTTCTGTAGAATATTCGATTGTCCACGCCACTCACACATTGGGTATCCGAGCACAAGTTAACATGAGTAGGATGGCAATTGTTTAAATTAGTTGTATGTAACAGTTATGCAATAATAAACCAAAAGCCCGTAGCTTAATATTTAGGTCACTTACTAATAGGAACGGTTCATAAGATTAACTATTTTATGCCAGTGTGTTAGTCTTTGCTCTAAATATTTTTAATAGTGCAATAGTTGTAATAGTTTTTAATAGGGTTTTTTTTACTTTGCGGTTACTTGAAGCATTTCCACCTGTTGGTAACCGCGTTACTTGTAAGCATTTACGCGCCTGGGCGGGATGATGCAGTGCGTCACTTTATAGCCCCGAACATCGCCGCGAATTAGTGCAATAGGCATCAGTATTTTATCTCTTTATTTTGTTAAATTATCAAAACTCTTTTTAGCTAGTTCCTGAAGCCAAATTCCTGAATAAATTTATTTGGCCGGCTGTTATAGTCGTAAAACGCTACTCTGCTACTTTTAAGATTTTCTTAAGAGTTCAACATGTTTAAGAAATAAGAACAACCACACTCACCCATCTCAACAATTAAATGTTTATTTTTCTAGGTATTGAAAACCTCCCATGTGAGCTACAGAGAAACTTTACTTTGATGCGGGACCTTGACAATAGGACTGAAGGTACTTACATATTTTAAACCTGTATAGGCTGTGCATTTTTATCCATGTTCCCTGATCTTGCCTGTTTATATGTTTCCATTGTGATCAAAGTAACGTCAGGCAGTATTTTATTTTAAACAATCATGATATCATTCAGGGGGTGCACGTGGCAGAGTGGTTAGCACTCTTGCCTCACCAAGAAGGTTAATTGGCAACTCTAAAGTGTCCCTAGTGAATGAATGTGAGAGTGATGTGGTTGTCTGTGACTGTCTGTCTAAATGTCAGCCCTGCGACTAACTGGCCACTGTCCAGGGTGTACCCTGTCTCAGGCCCAAAGCTGCTGGGATAGGCTCCAGTCACCTGCGACACCTAACGGGACTAAGCGGTAGAAAATGAAATGAAAAAATGAAACTTCTAAATGTTGCTGAGACTTGTAATGTAACAGATGTTGTTTCAACAACCAGCTGACATTTTTAACACAATCTGTAACGATTTAGCCTTTTATATAATATTTTGCAGAAAAAAAGGTAGAGATTGACAAACTGGCTGAAGAGTACATTTTGAATGTGAAGAACCTGGCATCCGAGCAGCGAGTGGAGCACCTGCAGAAGATTGAGAATGCTTATAGCAAATGCAAAGAGTTCAGCGACGACAAAGTCCAGCTTGCAATGCAGACCTATGAAATGGTATGTTCTTTTCAAGGTTTTATATAAAGTGCAGTATTTTTTAGATATTGGACTAATAAGTTGATTGTGCTTGCTGCAGGAATGTGTGTGTTTTGAAGATTATAAGATACATTAACTTCTTTAACAGTGTGGTAGTAATTTTTTAGGTTATTCATTTCTTTCTGCACTATATTTTTGTCATGTAATGGTGAGCAAGGTCACAACAAAACTGGAATTGAGATAAAATCCTTTTTCTATAGGTGGACAAACACATTCGCAGATTGGATGCGGATCTGGCCCGATTTGAGAATGAGCTTAAGGAGAAACTTGAAGTGAGCGGCTATGAAAGCACAGATGGAAGAGGATTGAAAAGTATGTTGGCCAACATTTTACACAAGTTATTTTTTGCTTTGCACCGCTGCAATTGCACATTGATAAATATAAATATTGAATGCAGAAGGAGACTCTAGGGGGCCTCGAGAAAAACGTGGGTCTAGAGGAAGAGGGCGAAAAGGTTCCGATGAAGATTCCCCCAGAAAGAAAAAGATGAAAAGGTAAGCCGGCTGTATTCCTGGTACCCAGAGTTGAAGATGATGTACTAATATAGATCTGCTTTGTACTACACTTTCAGCCCAGACTTGAGTGATGCACTCCTGCCCATGCAACCATCAGATGTCCTGGACATGCCAGTTGATCCCAATGAGCCCACATATTGCCTGTGCCATCAAGTGTCATATGGAGAGATGATTGGATGTGATAATCCTGATGTAGGTTTTTATTGCAGTTCTACACTATATATTGTTTATATTGTATCAATAGCCCTCAGTTCTTAAGGTTGCCTGAGGTAAATAATATATATATGTATATTATTATTTTCTGTTTTATATAGTGTCCAATTGAGTGGTTCCACTTTGCTTGTGTCGATCTAACCACAAAACCCAAAGGAAAATGGTAAGGACATACATGCAAAAAATATATATACATTTCCTATTACCGTTGTAAAAATGATTCTTTTTGTAAACCTTTCCCTTCTCTCACATTTTGCAGGTTTTGTCCGAGATGCACGCAAGACAAAAAGAAGAAATAAGATTTATTTACAATTTTTTTAGATTTGATGTAGCTTAGTGTGTCATAAAAAAACATTATATATATATATATATATATATTTCAGTTACAAATACTCTTTATGGTAATTGAATTATAAAGCTTTGCTTCAAGTCCCAATCCAGATTTAAAATACACTTTTGGGTTTCGTTTGATTGTGATTGGTTAAGGTCACCTGTGGAGTTGTAAATTAGACCTGACCGGAATTGGGTAGCACAAAAGTCTTGGATTGTGGCTTTAGGAAACTTGAATTTTACATTTTATAGAGAAGTATATTTTTTAACAGCCTGCTGAGAATTTACCCTTTCTGAAAATATTGAAATTTTAACTATAGTGGTGGCAATCTGAGGAATTTAGTTTGCTAATTTCAGTTACCTACCTCTTTTAAGGAATATATCCGCACTGTGTAAACGACTGCAAGTAATACTGGTGAAAAATAGTAACAAAATGTAAATTCAATCTCTTTTCTTTTAACTGCGACATTTTTGAATGTATTGTAGTACTAATGGTTACTTACTCAGTGTCTTTGTCAATTGATTTGGGTATTTAAGCACTTTGAAGTTTTTCCCTGGGGCAGTTTGATTTTATGCAGGCTTTTTAATTATATTGTCATTTAAGCCTTTGCCATC